>OX439356.1:7500-1207500 GCA_949319445.1 Mythimna lalbum
TTTTTATCTTAATTGGTTCCCGAGATATTTTATAAAAATTATAAAAACCGGTTTTTTATTCAAAAAACAACCTTATTTTTAAGAATTTTAAAAATTTATTTTATGTACATATAGAGACTAAATTTACGTATTTTACGAATATTTTTTTGGAATTTTATGTTATTTCGTTCGGAAGATATGAATTTTTGAAGATTTTTAGTTAATTTATTGAGAAATATCCAACTTTTAATAGTTTTATCATCGTGGCCGGTCTCAACTTGCCCTGAACATCTTATTTAAGCAAAATCTCGGTCTCCTAACACCAATAGAGGCCGAGCGACGCGAAAAAAGTCAGATTTCGGCCATTTTGGTTTTTAGGTTAATTTCTTTGGATCTTCATAACTTCTCGACCGAACAAGATAGGAGTCTCGGGTTTCCGCGATTGTTGTTTGAGTACTATAGAGATTACTTTTGTCAGGTTTTCAGGCGTTTTGGGGACCTGAAAATTTTCAGCCCTGAAATAGCATTGGGAGGTTAGACGGGGTAAGGGGACCTACGGTTGTCGAAACCGCGTCTCTCTCCGACAAACGGTAGCTGAGCAATAGCTGTACAAAGTCGGCATTTGACAGCTGGGCGGCCATCTTTAAAAGATTTGACTGGACGTAGCTCCGGCTCTGGTGGTCGTGGAGAGTTGCGGTTTGCGATTTGGGAATCGGGGAGCAAAGTTCTGCCCGGTCAGCTAGTTTTCAGGCGTTTTGGCGCTGAAAATTTTCAGGGCCCTGAAATTCACTTTGCACGGTCGGGCGGGTTGAGCCAAGTCAGATAAGCCCAAGCACGGGTATTCTGCGGCTTCGGGAAGGAAAGTGGTGCCGGGTTGAAAATTGACTTTGACAGTTCTTGAACTGTCAAACGATATTTCAAACTTCGATTACTCCCGAACCAGAGGTCGTAGAGCGCTCGGACTTTCGTGGGAGGCATCGGCGGAACCTGTTCTCTTTACCTGATACGGTTTTGCTGAAATTCCTGAGGAGGAAATTTTTCAGGCTGAAACATAGCCCGGAGGATAGATCTCGTCGGGCCAGTTCTGGGGAGCCCAAGAACGGCAGTATTCGGTTGAACGGTTCCGGAGAAAACCGCAATTAACCTGGTTTTGGTCGCCATCTTGGATAGCTAACCCAATTTTAAAGTTGCCATATCTCCGGAACCCTTTGAGAAAGAGCTGCCGTGTTTGGGTTCATTTGAAAGGGCTCGGGGAGGGCTCTCTTTCTAATGGTAGAGTCTTGCTCTACATAGAGCTGGAAAATTTTTTTCCTCTTTTTGTGCTCTATATATAAAAAACAGCCCGTGACACGCGCAAATCCTGACCAAACGTGTGTCCCCAGTGGAGAGGGAACCATATAAATCAGAATTTTTTATTGTAAGCCCGTGAGTGTGTAATCCGTATAATAGGGCAGCGTACTTTACTGATCACGGCTCTCTACTGTACCAGACGGTATTCCCTTTGCACAGGGATAGTAATTATAGTTGTGACCGCTCTCTATCCTCCCTTTACAAGGATAGTGTAGCGTTTTATACATTTATTGCTCCTATTTTGACTTTGACCATCCCCCATATACAGGGAATATAGGCCTAGAAGTAGGACATTTACAGTTTTAGGACAGGACAATCTACCTCGTGACAAGACATCATGATACTCGCACACACACCCCGCAAACAAATTACCCCAGGAACTTGCTCCTCGGCTGACAAAGAGAAGGCAGGACCTTCTCCAAAGACGACACCCACCCCAAGTGTTCGCAAAAGCATAGGGGAGTGGGAAAATAGTAAACCTAAGGACCCAAGGGCAGGTGCATCAACCACCTTCACTGTATCGCCCAAAAAGCCAGCGCAGATTCCGTCAACCCTTCCGAAGGGAGCGCTAAAGATCACGCTATCCCAAGGGGCTAAGGAAAATAAGCGGCGAAGCTCAACGGAAACCGCGAGTACGTCGCAAAAGTCGGTTGCATCGACTGACAGAGTGACCGAAGGCCGCAACTGGCTTCAGAGGGCGAAAACTCAACTGGGAGAATCGCGGAATCTGAAGTCAGAAATAAAGGCAGGTATCACTCTGGCAGTCGATTCAATGTACAAACTCATCAAGGACGCTGCAGTGGAGATTGATGCATTAAAACAAAAACCCTGCCATTTAGAATTAGGAGAGCAGTTGACACAAAGTGACGACAAAGGAGAGGCCTCTGACAATAATAAGTCAGAAGACACCAAACTCCTCCTTAATAAGATCGAGATGCACTCTAAGTTGCTAGAAGAAAATAGCAAGCGCATGGACGAGCTCAAAATAGCACTGGAGGAGCAAAAGTCACACACTGGGACAAACTCGTACGCGAAAGTGGCTGCTACCTGGGGTGCGGGTGGAGCGTCAGAAAAACGTAACACGCTGCACTCGGTGGTGGTCACCTCGAAAGACGAGAATGAAACCGGGGAGCAGGTACTGGAAAAGGTGAGGAAGGCGGTGGAAGCCAAGGAAGGCTGGATAAAAGTCGAAAGGGTAAGAAAGGCAAAGAATAGAAAGGTAGTCATGGGGTTCGGATCGGAAAGTGAGAGGGACAAAGTGAAAGAAAGACTAGAAAGAAATAGTGCCGACCTCACCGTGGAGGCGGTGAAAAACAAGGACCCGTTGCTGATTCTCAGAGACGTCTTAGCAGTGAACACAGACGAAGACGTGCAAAAAGCTCTGAGGAATCAGAATCGGGACGTTTTTGGTGGCCTCCGCGATGGGGACGATAGAATAGAAATTAGGTATAGGAGAAAGACCAGGAACCCACACTCCGTACACATAGTGCTCAGTACATCCCCCGAGCTATGGCAGCGATTAACAAAAAGGGGATACGTCCATGTGGACCTGCAGAGAGTTCGGGTTGAAGACCAGACGCCTCTCATGCAATGTACTCGCTGTCTGGCCTATGGGCACGGGCGAAAGCACTGTACGGAGAAGGCGGACTTGTGCAGTCACTGTGGTGGTCCTCACCTGAAGACCGAATGCCCGGACTGGACAGCGGGGGACACGGCAGTCTGTAGGAACTGCGATAGAGCGAACTTGCTTAGCAAAGAACATAACGCATTCAGTTCCGAATGCCCTGTCCGCCGCAAATGGGACGCAATAGCGCGGTCAACCACCGCATATTGCTAAGGGCGCACCAGGCCAAAAAATCGCCTTTAAATTCGCACAGGCTAACCTCCAACGGAAAAAATTGGCAACAAATGAGCTACTGTTGGAGGCAGAGAAGCGACGGATCTCTGTAGCACTTTTGCAGGAGCCATACGTTGGTGGCTCAAGAGAGATGAGGAGCCGGAGGGGAGTGCGGATCTTCCAAGACACTGGTGTCGGAGACGGGACTGTCAAGGCGGCAATTGCCGTCTTTGACCAAAACATCAAAGTGATACAGTACCCGAAACTCACCACGGGAAATATTGTTGTGGTGGGAATCCAAACCAGTGCTTGGGAGATCACACTTGCCTCATTTTATTTTGAGCCAGATAAGCCAATGGAACCGTACTTAAACCAGCTTAGAGAAATAAGTACTGCTATCGGCTCAAAACCATTTCTCGTTGGAGGGGACGCCAATGCGAAGAGCACCTGGTGGGGGAGCATGGTGGTTGACCGCAGGGGTGAAGAAATGGGTGCAACTCTCGGTGGGCTAGGGCTAAATATCCTTAACACAGGGGAAATTCCGACCTTCGACACCGTTAGGGGAGGTCAGCGCATCAGCAGCTATGTTGACGTGACCGCGTGCTCCGACAGTATCCTGGAGCTGGTAGACCAATGGAAAGTCGACGAGAGTCTCACAAGCTCCGACCACAATGGCATACTCTTTGACGTTAGACTGACCAAATCAAAAGGGACACAAATAGAAAGAACTACGCGCATGTTTAACACAAAAAAAGCAAATTGGGTTAAATTTCATGAGAAATTTTCTCAATTAAGAACAGAAAATAACTTCCAAAAAACTGCAATAGACCAAATTAATAATTTAGAATCTTTAGATAATACAACAAATAAATATACAAAAATAATACAAGAAGCATGTCGCGCTGCGATGCCCATTAAGAATTCCAAAGAGAAACTTACTATGCCATGGTGGTCGGAGAAACTAGCAGAGATGAAAAAGAAAGTCGCTACCAGCAAAAGGAGAGTGCGATGCGCTGCTCCAGTCCGGAGACCGAGGGTCGTAGAAGAGTACCTGAAAAAGAAAGAGGAATATGAGTTAGAGGTAGCTCGAGCCCAAACCGAGAGCTGGAAAGAGTTTTGTAGTAAGCAGGATAGGGAGGGGGTTTGGGAGGGGATTTACAGGGTAATTGGGAGAACAGCGCAGAGAGGGGTGGACGTGCCGATGATAGAGAACGGGAAAGCGCTTGATGCAGAAGCTTCCGTTAAATTGATAGCGGAGACTTTTTATCCTGATGACCTCACAAACACAGATAATACCTATCACGGCAGTATACGAATAAAAGCCGAGAAGGTTAATGAAGAAGAGGATGAAGTCCCCAACGATCCACCCTTCACACTGAGTGAATTAAGAACTGCCTGTGAATCATTTAATCCCAAAAAGGCTCCAGGAGCGGACGGTCTCACAGCCGATATATGCAGCCAAGCCATTGGAGGGGAACCCGATGCCTTCCTGGCTCTGCTGAACCAATGCCTGAAATTCGGATACTTTCCCAAGACCTGGAAGGAGGCCACGGTGGTGGTGCTAAAGAAACCTGGGAAAAAAGACTACACCACACCAAAATCATATAGGCCCATTGGCCTCTTGCCGGTCTTGGGTAAGGTGTTTGAAAAGATGTTGATGGCTCGCCTCAGGTTCTACATTTTACCCAGGATGAGTACTCGCCAGTACGGATTCATGCCTCAGAAGAGCACCGAGGACTCCCTCTATGATCTGGTGAAGCACATAAAAGGAAAACTTGAATTAAAAAAGATAGTGGTGCTAATATCCCTAGACATAGAGGGAGCCTTCGACAGCGCCTGGTGGCCAGCTATAAGGGTCCGGCTGGCAGAGGAAAAGTGTCCTCGGAACCTGAGGAGGGTCATCGACAGCTACCTGAGGGACAGGAGAGTCAGGGTCAGGTATGCGGGTGAAGAATACTCCAAAGGTACAAGCAAAGGCTGCGTACAAGGCTCCATTGGAGGTCCAAACTTCTGGAATCTACTGTTGGATCCCCTCCTAAAAAGTCTGATAGGGCAAGGCATGTTCGTGCAGGCGTTCGCAGACGACGTGGTCCTTGTCTTCGACGGTGACACAGCACTGGAAATAGAACATAAGGCAAACGCCACGCTCGAACACGTTCAGGCGTGGGGTGTCGATAACAAGTTAAAGTTTGCGCCGCAAAAAACAAATGCGATGACAATTACAAGAAAACTGAAGTACGACACCCCACGACTGAGCATGGGCGGGGTTGAGATAGCTATGTCTAAAGAGATCAAGATCTTGGGTGTCACCGTCGACGACAAGTTGACGTTCAACACGCATGTCAGGAACGTCTGCAAAAAAGCAATTGGGGTTCATAAACAGCTGTGCAGGGCAGCGAAGATCAGCTGGGGACTAAACCCCGAAGTAATTAAAATTATATATGTGGCCACAATAGAGCCGATAATCCTGTACGCTGCCAGCGTGTGGGCCCCAGCGGCAGGAAAACTGGGTATTAAAAAACAGCTGGGCGTCGTGCAACGTGGAATAGCACAAAAAATGTGCAAGGCATACCGCACCGTCTCCCTCAACTCAGTACTCCTGTTGGCGGGGATTCTCCCCCTGGATCTCCGAGCCCGTGAGATGGCCTCACTTTATGAGGCCAGAAGGGGAGTGTCTTTGCCAATATTGGGGGGCAGGGAGATAGAGAGGCCAGAGTCCGCGTTTAGGTCCCCGCACCCCGCCAAGCGTATCGACCTGGAGTTCAAAAATCTGGTGGACCAAGAGCAGGTTGACGCCAGCGCCAAACCGGAGGTGAGAATCTTCACCGACGGAAGCAAAATTGGGGGGCGTGTCGGCGCTGCGTTGTCCTTGTGGAACAGCGAGGCCGAAACACGTGCCCTCAAGCTGGCGTTACCAGACTATTGCACAGTCTACCAGGCCGAGCTCCTGGCGATATGCAGGGCAACAGGGGAAATTCGGAAGAGTGCGGCATCCAGTTTTGGTATTTACAGCGACTCGATGGCAGCTCTCATGACAGTGAAAAACCACAGTTGCCTTCATCCCCTGGCAGTGGAAGCAAGAGAAAACTTGACGGCTCTTTCTCTCCAGAACAAGATTGTTAACTTGTTCTGGATAAAGGCTCACGCGGGGATTGAGGGCAACGAAAGAGTGGATCAGCTGGCAAAAGAGGCTGCCATCCTGAGCAAGAAGAGGCCGGAGTACGATCTCTGTCCTGTCTCATTCGTGAAGCGCTGCATCCGTTCGGCAGCGCTTGACGAATGGAATAGTAGATACAGGACCGGAACTACGGCTTCCGTTACCAAGATGTTCTTTCCGGATGCGGTGGTGGCGTACAGGATCATCAGGAAGCTACAAATTGATGGAAACCTGACTCAGGTCATGACGGGGCACGGTGGATTCTCTGAATACCTGCATCGTTTCAAGTGTAAGGAGAGTCCATCGTGCATCTGCGACCCAAATATTGCAGAGTCGGTACCACATCTGCTGATTCACTGTCCTGCATATGCGTATGAAAGAAATCAAATAGAACAAGAGTTAGACATTGAAATAAATGAATCAAACATAGGAGCAATAATGGCAAGTAAAAGTAGAAGAAAATTTCTGGACTACTGTGTACTAATCGCAAAAAAGGTAATAAAAAGGAATAAGACTGATCAGTAAAGTATGCAACCACTATATTGTATAATATATTAGTAATGCATATGTATAGATAGATAAGTAAGTGAAAATGTATATGGACAGTAGACAAAAAGTAATGTCACCTGGAAAATATATGTTAAATGAAAAAGTAAAAATAAATAGTAATAATAAAAGTAGAATGTAAGAACCACCAAGAACAACTTGTAAGAAAATAGTAGTAATATAGTAAATAAGAGCAAATACACTGTAAAATTTGAATGTAATGAATAAAAATGTACTGTAGATATAAGGATAAAAATGTAATTAGCAAATAAGATCTGTAAACTACTTATTAGAAATAAAAACCCCAGTAGAGTGTTATTTACCCTAGCTCGGAAAAGGAACACAAAATATATAGGCATAGAAGAATAGGCCAAGTAAATAGAATAGTAAGAAAATGGGAGTCCCACCCATTACAAGACTGAATGAGGAAGGATAAAAGAAAGAACAGTATGCGGAATAAAAGTGCGAGAGGAATAATAGCGAGAACTGGTGTGAAAGAGAAATAGATAAGTAATAGACCCAGATTTCGTCCGGGGTAGAGAACGCAAAAAAAAAAAAAAAAAAAAAAAAAAAAAAAAAAAAAAAAAAAAAAAAAAAAAAAAAAAAACCTAACCTAACCTAACCTAACCTAACCTAACCTAACCTAACCTAACCTAACCTAACCTAACCTAACCTAACCTAACCTAACCTAACCTAACCTAACCTAACCTAACCTAACCTAACCTAACCTAACCTAACCTAACCTAACCTAACCTAACCTAACCTAACCTAACCTAACCTAACCTAACCTAACCTAACCTAACCTAACCTAACCTAACCTAACCTAACCTAACCTAACCTAACCTAACCTAACCTAACCTAACCTAACCTAACCTAACCTAACCTAACCTAACCTAACCTAACCTAACCTAACCTAACCTAACCTAACCTAACCTAACCTAACCTAACCTAACCTAACCTAACCTAACCTAACCTAACCTAACCTAACCTAACCTAACCTAACCTAACCTAACCTAACCTAACCTAACCTAACCTAACCTAACCTAACCTAACCTAACCTAACCTAACCTAACCTAACCTAACCTAACCTAACCTAACCTAACCTAACCTAACCTAACCTAACCTAACCTAACCTAACCTAACCTAACCTAACCTAACCTAACCTAACCTAACCTAACCTAACCTAACCTAACCTAACCTAACCTAACCTAACCTAACCTAACCTAACCTAACCTAACCTAACCTAACCTAACCTAACCTAACCTAACCTAACCTAACCTAACCTAACCTAACCTAACCTAACCTAACCTAACCTAACCTAACCTAACCTAACCTAACCTAACCTAACCTAACCTAACCTAACCTAACCTAACCTAACCTAACCTAACCTAACCTAACCTAACCTAACCTAACCTAACCTAACCTAACCTAACCTAACCTAACCTAACCTAACCTAACCTAACCTAACCTAACCTAACCTAACCTAACCTAACCTAACCTAACCTAACCTAACCTAACCTAACCTAACCTAACCTAACCTAACCTAACCTAACCTAACCTAACCTAACCTAACCTAACCTAACCTAACCTAACCTAACCTAACCTAACCTAACCTAACCTAACCTAACCTAACCTAACCTAACCTAACCTAACCTAACCTAACCTAACCTAACCTAACCTAACCTAACCTAACCTAACCTAACCTAACCTAACCTAACCTAACCTAACCTAACCTAACCTAACCTAACCTAACCTAACCTAACCTAACCTAACCTAACCTAACCTAACCTAACCTAACCTAACCTAACCTAACCTAACCTAACCTAACCTAACCTAACCTAACCTAACCTAACCTAACCTAACCTAACCTAACCTAACCTAACCTAACCTAACCTAACCTAACCTAACCTAACCTAACCTAACCTAACCTAACCTAACCTAACCTAACCTAACCTAACCTAACCTAACCTAACCTAACCTAACCTAACCTAACCTAACCTAACCTAACCTAACCTAACCTAACCTAACCTAACCTAACCTAACCTAACCTAACCTAACCTAACCTAACCTAACCTAACCTAACCTAACCTAACCTAACCTAACCTAACCTAACCTAACCTAACCTAACCTAACCTAACCTAACCTAACCTAACCTAACCTAACCTAACCTAACCTAACCTAACCTAACCTAACCTAACCTAACCTAACCTAACCTAACCTAACCTAACCTAACCTAACCTAACCTAACCTAACCTAACCTAACCTAACCTAACCTAACCTAACCTAACCTAACCTAACCTAACCTAACCTAACCTAACCTAACCTAACCTAACCTAACCTAACCTAACCTAACCTAACCTAACCTAACCTAACCTAACCTAACCTAACCTAACCTAACCTAACCTAACCTAACCTAACCTAACCTAACCTAACCTAACCTAACCTAACCTAACCTAACCTAACCTAACCTAACCTAACCTAACCTAACCTAACCTAACCTAACCTAACCTAACCTAACCTAACCTAACCTAACCTAACCTAACCTAACCTAACCTAACCTAACCTAACCTAACCTAACCTAACCTAACCTAACCTAACCTAACCTAACCTAACCTAACCTAACCTAACCTAACCTAACCTAACCTAACCTAACCTAACCTAACCTAACCTAACCTAACCTAACCTAACCTAACCTAACCTAACCTAACCTAACCTAACCTAACCTAACCTAACCTAACCTAACCTAACCTAACCTAACCTAACCTAACCTAACCTAACCTAACCTAACCTAACCTAACCTAACCTAACCTAACCTAACCTAACCTAACCTAACCTAACCGAGTTCCCCCGCAACCCTCGTGGTGGTCGGATCGTTTTCTGAGTCGCTCCGCACATAAAAATAGTTTTGATCGGTATTTTTTCGAGATACAAAGAGGTGTTACACACCAAACGACGCGTATTAGTGTCGCGCAAGTGATTCTGCAATTTCTACACACCGGAAAACTCTGGAAAAAGTGCAGTGAGTGAAAAACCGAGATAAGCACGGACTTCGCCACATTCGGAGCCTTATAACTCCGAAGAACGATCTATTAGCCCCGGATTTTATTGCACCTTTCTGTGAGGCTCAACGAGGCGCATCTCAAGACTCTTAGTTTGGAATTTTCCGACTACGCGTTGCCAAGAAAACGGTGAAAAACTGGGAACATAACCCCAAAATTTGACCACGTGGTGCTTGAACCACTTACTACAGGGCGCCAATATTTTGGCAGCTGAGAAGAGGTGCTGAGACGAGTTGAACGACGCTTCATTCAGATTTTTAACCCCACCACAAGTGGAAGAAATAAATAAAGAAGTCCTAAACTTTACACTCCTGTCCTGAAAAATCTTCAGTGAGTACCCCTTGTTTTTCAAGCGGATCCTGCTGCGCGCTCATCAGAAGAACAGGCTTGGAGGAAGACTATAATTTTAAGGTCATTTTTTCTGTCAATAAGTCATAAATTATAACTTTTTTTAGTTTTTTGTTAAATTTGGTACTTAAAATCTTCTAAATTTTAAAATTTAATTCCTTAATGTAAAGAGCTCTATTTGTCACTAATTTAGATATTTTTTTCAAAATTTTTTGTTTACAGGTCAAAAAGTTATTGAATTTTTTGTCTTTTTTCCCCAATAAATCAAAACAATTAGATTTAAAATTATTTTAACAGCAGGAATAGCTTTTTATGACCTATTGCACCTTGTTTAAGCCCAAATTTGCCCCCAATAGCTCCAGGAACGAGGAAAATAGACTTTGTCGGCCATTTTGGTTTTTTAGGTTGTTACACTTCGCCTCAATTATCTCCGGAGCCATTGGGCGCAGAAGACCCGGGTTTTCGCCTTTCTCAGCAGACCATACGCGGGGAACACCTCTATATATTTTCAGGCGTTTTCAGGACCCCGAAATTTTCAGCCCTGAAACCATTTTTGACGAATAGGGGAGGTGAAGCCAGGCACAGCATTTTTGACCGCGTTTCTTTGTGGCAAACGGTTGCGGAGTTATAGTCGCCCAAAGTCGACTTTTGACAGTTATCCCCACTCTTTGGGAAACTTTGGCGTGGCATAGCTCCGGATCTGGAGGTCGCAGGGACTTGCCGTTTTCACAGTTGTGTTTGGGGGCACAACTTCTGTCCGATCCACTGGGTTTCAGTCGCTTTGAAGCTGAAAATTTTCGGGAGCCTGAAAACCAGTTTGCGCGTCGGAGCGGGGCGAGCCAAGCCAAACGAGTCCAAGCTCGGGTGTTCTGCGACCGCTGAGGGGGAAGTTGTACCGGTTGGAAGATTGACTTTGACAGTTCTAGGACTGTCAAACCAATTTTCGGACTCGGATAACTCCGGAGTCAGGGGTCGTAGAGGGCTCGTGTTTTCTTTGGGGACATCGGCGGGCTCTTCCCTACCCGAAAAGGTGGTTTTCAGCAGTTTTCAGGACCCAAGATTTTTCAGGCCTGAAACCTGCCCCACGGGGTAGATCTCTCCGAGCCGGTTCAGAAGAGCCCAAGCACGGTGCCATTCGGCTGGACGGTCCCGCGGATAACCACCAGTAACCAAATTTCGGCCGCCATCTTGGATCAGCAACCGGAATTTCAAACTGCGTTATCTCCGGAGCCCTTTAGGACAGGGTGGTCGTGTTTGGGTTCGTTGGATCGGGCTCGGCGGGCTCTATCTAGAGATAGTAATAGGGAGACTCTACATAGAGCCGCTCTACAAAAAATTTTTGAAAACGGTTTTTTACGACCACCATTCGACTGTCAGACCTATGTGGAGCCCCCTAAGGACGGCTTTCAGTTTTCGGACCCTGATTAAAGTCTTTTAAAGACGGTTTTTACATTTATTTTTAGTTTTAAGACTTTAGCGGTTTTGTTTCTATTGAACAACAGCTATTATATTAGTTTTATTATATTTTCAATTTTATTTTCGTCCCTATTGACGTTATATTTTGGTGACGCATACCTCCAACATGTTCGGCTATAGGACACCTTCAAATGTGAAAGACGGCGAAAAGTCACCATCAAGACCTGGGGCAGCGGTCCCCTCAAACGTTAGACGCAGTATAGGAGAGTGGGAAGCCTCAAACTCTAGCCCCACCAATGACACATATGTAATGGAGAAGACGTCGCAGGCCGGCCCTGCGAAAATCAAGACAAAAGTTGCTTCGACGCAGGAGAGTAAATTGGCGACTGCAACTGCAGTGAGGAAGTCTGCCGAACGATGCTCTCCGCCAAAGCCCAAATATGCGGACCGGACAGCGGAGGCTGAAGCCTGCCTAATGAAGACTAAGCTACAATTAAGTAGCTCTAGGAACACCAAGACGGAGATAAAGACCGCTATATCCGAAGCTACGGAACGTCTTTACCAATTGGTAAAGGAGACTGAGACGGAGTTAAAAGTGGCCAAGCAAAAGCTGTCTAAAGAAGGGCCAATAGAATCAGTAGAGACAAACCCAAAACTACCAGCCCCAGGACCGATCTTATATGAGGACAACGACACAAGTAGGCTACAACAGACACTAGAGCAACACGCCAGGCTACTTGCAGAAAGCAATGAAAGAATGGAAGAGCTCAAGGAAAGAATGGAGCGCCAGACGGAGTTCTTGGAGAGAGGCACCTACGCAAGTGTGGCCGCAACTCGGGTCGAGAGGTCACTGCCAGGGCGCAGTACACTACACTCGGTTGTGGTTGCTTCCAAGAACGAGACCGAGACAGGCGAAGTAGTTCTGGACAGAGTCAGGAAAGCCTTAAATGCTAAAGAAGGATGGATAAAAGTAGAAAAGGTGAGGAAAGCTAGGGACCGTAAAGTAATTATAGGACTGGAAACTGAGGAAGAAAGAAACAAAATTAAGACCCGACTACAAGAACGAGGAGTTGACCTCACTGTCGAGGAGGTCAAAAATAAGGATCCGCTTCTGATTCTCAGATATGTCTTAGTGATGCACACTGACGAAGACATCCTAAAAGCGCTGAGAAATCAGAACAAGAGTGTTTTTGACGACCTCGACAGCGGCGAAAACAGGGTGGAAATTAAGTACCGAAGAAGAACTCGGAACCCCCATTGGGGCCACATCATCGTCAGCGTTTCGCCTACCATCTGGCGACGCGCCATAGAAATCGGGACTCTGCGCATTGACCTCCAGCGCATAAAAGTAGAGGATCAAAGCCCGTTGGTCCAATGTACGCGCTGCCTGGGCTTTGGGCACGGTAAGCGCTTCTGTAAGGAGCCTGCCGACCTGTGTAGCCACTGCGGCGGTCCTCATATGAGACCAGAGTGTCCAGACTGGCTCGCAGGTTCACCACCAGCTTGCCGGAATTGCACGAGAGCCAATATAGAGCACGGCACGCAACACAGCGCGTTTAGTCTTGGCTGTCCGGTGAGGAAGAAGTGGGATGATGTGGCCAGAGCGGCGGTCGCGTATTGTTAAGGGCACCCCAACGTTCCCCTATGGAGTATTGCAGGCTAACCTCCAACGAAAAAAGCTAGCTACCAACGAGCTTCTGATGGAAGCTGCAAGGCGCGGCACGGCAGTGGCACTTTTACAGGAACCCTACGTGGCGGGGGCCAAAGTAATGAAGAGTCACAGGGGCGTTCGAATCTACCAGAACACTGTCATAGGAGAAGGGACTGTAAAAGCAGCAATAGCTGTCTTTAACAGCGACTTTACAGTCAAACAGTACCCGCAACTCACCACTAATAACATCTCTGTGGTGGGAATCCTGACAAGTGCCTGGGAGATCACGCTTGTCTCTTTTTACTTTGAGCCAGATCAGCCAATCCAGCCATACCTGGAACACCTGAAGAAAGTGTGGCTTGCAGTTGGTTCCAAGAAACTGATCGTTGGAGGGGACGCCAATGCAAAGAGTGTGTGGTGGGGTAGTCCGACAGTCGACTCCAGAGGCGAGGAATTGATTGGAATTCTTGGAGAGCTAAATCTCAACATACTCAACCAAGGGGAAATTCCGACCTTCGACACAATCCGAGGGGGAAAGCGTTACAGCAGCCACGTGGACATCACTGCCTGTTCCAACGACATCTTGGATCTGGTAGACGACTGGAGGGTCGACGTGGGACTCACGAGCTCGGACCACAATGGTATTGCTTTCAAGATCCTCTTGCAAAGATCAAAAGGTATTAAAATAGAGAGGACCACTAGGAAATACAACACCAAGAAAGTCAATTGGTCCAAATTTCATGAGAAGCTAGGCCAATTGAAAACAGATTTTAAATTTACAGCAGCTGAAATTCTTAAAATTAAAAATACAAAGCAAATCGACATAATTACAGACAACCTTACGAAAGCAATAGACGAAACATGTAAGCAAGTAATACCATCAAAAACCGTAAAAGAGCAACTTACCTTGCCGTGGTGGTCCGAGAGACTCGCTGAACTCAAGAAGAAAGTCGCTACCAAGAGGCGCAGGATCCGTAACGCCGCCCCAGTCCGGAGGTCGAAGGTCGTAGAAGAGTACCTGAAACAAAAGGAAGAGTATGAGTTGGAGGCTGCAAAAGCTCAGACCGAGAGCTGGAAAGAATTTTGTGCAAAGCAGGATAGGGAGGGATTATGGGAAGGAATCTACAGGGTTATAGGTAGAACACAGCGGAGGGAGGAGGACCTGCCGTTGGAACTAAATGGAGACGTGTTGGACGCGAAGGGTTCAGTGAAACTTCTAGCGGAGACATTTTACCCGGATGACTCCCTGGAATGCGACAACGCTCATCACCGGTCCATCCGAACAAAAGCTGAACACGTGAACATTGACGACCAAAATGAATTGTGTGACCCACCGTTCACGCCGGCTGAGTTGAAAAGATCGGTAGAGTCCTTCAATCCAAAAAAGGCTCCTGGCTCTGACGGTTTCACAGCAGACATCTGTTCTCATGCAGTGGACAATGACCCGGAGACATTTTTAAAGTTCCTCAATAAGTGCCTGGAACACCACTACTTCCCAACGTCCTGGAAGGAGGCAACAGTGGTGATTTTGAGGAAGCCTGGAAGAGAAAATTACCACACTCCGAAATCATACAGGCCGATCGGACTGTTGCCTATATTGGGGAAAATCTTCGAGAAGATGATAGTAGCCCGCCTAAAATTCTATCTTTTGCCAAGGATGAGCACCCACCAGTACGGGTTCATGCCACAACGGAGTACCGAAGACTCCCTCTATGCTCTTATGCAACATTTATACAGGAAATTAGACAAAAAGAGGATTATAACACTCGTATCCCTAGACATAGAGGGAGCATTCGATAGTGCCCGATAAATCTTAGGCGGGTCATGGACAGTTACCTCGAAAACAGGAGAGTCTCAATAAGGTACGGTGGGGAGGTATACGGCAAGGGAACGAGCAAGGGCTGCGTCCAAGGCTCAATAGGGGGCCCAATATTGTGGAACGTGGTTCTCGACCCTCTCCTTAAAGAACTGGAAAACGAGGGCATTTACATCCAGGCGTTTGCGGACGACGTACTGTTGGTCTTTGACGGGGAGACCGCGCTGGAGGTGGAGAGATGTGCCAATGCCGCTCTCGATCGTGTTCAGGCGTGGGGTGTCGAGAATAAGCTCAAGTTTGCTCCACACAAAACCACAGCCATGGTAATTACCAAAAAGCTAAAATACGACACACCACGCCTGAACATGGGTGGGATCGACATTGGCATGTCAAGGGAAATCAAACTTCTAGGCGTAACAATCGACCAGGGGCTGACATTTAACACCCACGTCTCACTCGTCTGTGGGAAGGCTATAGCCATTTACAAGCAGTTGTGCAGAGCTGCAAGGGTCAGTTGGGGACTAAATCCGGAGGTTATCCGACTAATTTATGTGGCGACAGTGGAGCCCATCATACTTTACGCTGCTAGCGTCTGGGCACCGGCTGCCAAAAAAGTGGGAATAATTAAAAAACTGCGAACCGTCCAGCGAGGAATCACGCAGAAAATGTGTAGGGCATATCGAACAGTCTCCCTCAACTCGGCCTTGGTAATCACCGGGATGCTCCCCCTCGATCTTCGGGTCCGGGAAGCGGCTGCGCTATATGAGGCAAGGAGAGGGGTGCCCCAGCCTGTGCTAGGAGACAGAGAGGTGGAGCGAATGTTCCCGGCGCTGGAGGCCCCGCACCCTGCGGAGCAAATAAATCTGGAGTTCGGAAGCCTGGTAGACGAGGAACAATACAATAACCACAGCAATTTTGCTGTGAGGATCTTCACAGACGGCAGCAAAATTGAGGGCAAGGTGGGAGCGGCACTATCCTTATGGAATAATGCCGCCGAAACGAAAACCCTCAAGCTTGCGCTGCCGTCCTACTGCACCGTCTATCAGGCTGAACTCCTAGCTCTACAAAGAGCGGCGCGCGAGGCGCTCAAGAGCAGTGATACCACGTTCGGCATCTTCAGCGACTCTATGGCGGCTCTCCAATCGGTGACCAACACACGTTCCCCCCACCCCCTGGCCGTGGAAACCAGGGACGCCTTACGACACTGTAAGCTCCAGAACAAGAGCGTCTCATTGTTCTGGATTAAAGCCCACGCGAGGTTGGAGGGAAACGAGCGAGCCGACCAGCTTGCAAAGGAGGCCGCCCTGGGGTCGAAGAAGAGGCCGGACTATGATCTGTGCCCCGTTTCATTCGTCAAGCGTAGAATCCGATTGGGGACGCTTGGCGAATGGAATGAGAGGTATAGAACGGGTGATACGGCTTCGGGCACAAAACTTTTCTTCCCAGACGCGGTGGCAGCGTACAGTACGGTGCGAAAGATGACCCACACGAGCATAACCACACAAGTCCTGACAGGGCACGGTGGGTTCTCTGCATACCTGAAACGCTTCAAGTGTAAGGAGAATCCATCGTGCGCCTGCGAGCCCGGCGTTGAAGAAACGGTTCCGCACATACTCTTCGAGTGTCCAATTACCGCAAGAAAGCGGTATGAGACAGAGCAGAAACTCGCCGTGGACCTAGTCGCTCAAAATGTGCCACTATTAATGATGAAAAAGAAAATTGAGTACTTTATGGAATACTGTAGTGAAATAGCTAAATTGGTAATAAATAGAAACAAAACCGCGTAAGAAAATATGCTGTCATAATATAATGCATTATATTAAAGACTAGCATATAATAAATAACTGTATACATATATGATTTAAGTGAATAGACAATAAGCACAACATATTATAGAAATAAGTTAAAATAAATAGAAGACAAGTTGAGGAAAATGTTCCCCTTACCCTGTAAAAGTATTTATAAGTAAAGTAAGAAATAAGAATGTAGCCATGTAAGATAATATAATAATAAGACATTAAAAATAACAAGATAGACTAAGTGAATGTTAAAAATAAAAGTTTTATCCCTGTGTTTTAATAAAAGAAAGCAAAGATATAGCTAGATAGCTAGAAGACAGTTGGGAATCCCACCCATAATAGACATAAATGAGGATGTATGAAAGAAAGATCAAGTATGAGGAATGGCAGTGCGAGAGGAATAAATGCGAGAACTAGAATGAAAGTGTAGCTTAGAATATGCTCCGACAACGTTGGAGGTAGAAGTTTAAAAAAAAAATAAAAAAAAAAAAAAAAAAAAAAAAAAAAAAAAAAAAACCTAACCTAACCGAACCTTTTTTTTTTTTTTTTTTAACTCTGGGAAAAATACGTTACGCATACCCTCGAGGGGTATGTGGGACTCCCCGGTCAGAACCGGTATACCCACTAAACGACCCAGCGGCGCTCCCGCATCGTCTGTGAGTGGCGAAGGACTGGGCAGCTGGCAGAGCCTTTACGTCCAGTCCTCCGCCGACGATCGCCCGCCTTGACGGCGGGCCCTGCACGCCCCTCTCAGCAAGGAAATAAGAAAATAAGAATTGTTTCTAAAATTGTAACTGAGTAAACAATAATAATATTAAAATAAAAGACTCTGATCCCAACATGTCGGAGGAAACACGCAATGCCCTGTGATGGCGGGTGCATTTATTTAAAAAAAAAAAAAAACCTAATTGCCAGGGAAAACTGATTACACAACACCAAAGGCGTACCGTCCAATCGGTCTGTTACCAGTACTCGGAAAAATCTATGAGAAGATGTTGGTGGCCCGACTCAGGTTTTACATAGCGCCGAGGATGAGTACTCGCCAGTACGGATTCATGCCCCAAAGGAGTACCGAAGATTCCCTCTATACCCTCATGCAAATAATACGCAACAAGCTGGTACAAAAGAAAATAATAACATTAATATCGCTGGACATAGAGGGAGCCTTCGACAATGCCTGGTGGCCAATCATAAGAGTCCGACTGGCTGAGGAGAGGTGTCCGGTTAACCTGAGAAGGGTCATCGACAGTTACCTGCGTGACAGAAAAGTACGAGTAAGGTACGCCGGAGCTGAACATCTGAAATGCACGGAGAGGGGTTGTGTGCAAGGCTCAATTGGAGGCCCCATTTTTTGGAACCTTATACTGGATCCCCTCCTCAAAGACCTTGAAAGAATAGGAGTATACGCGCAAGCTTTCGCTGACGATGTGATCCTGGTCTTCGATGGTGACACGGCATTGGGAATAGAGAGGCAAGCAAATGCCGCCCTCGAACGTGTTCGGGAGTGGGGCGTGGAAAACAAGCTGAACTTCGCACCACACAAGACAAATGCGATGGTCATTACGAAAAAGCTAAAATACGACACCCCACGCCTGAGCATGGGCGGGGTCGACATTGCTATGTCCAGGAAAATTAAAATACTGGGTGTCACCATCGACGACAAGCTCACATTCAACGAGCACGTTTCGGAGGTCTGCCGCAAGGCCATCGCCGTCCACAAGCAATTAAGCAGAGCTGCAAAAGTGAATTGGGGACTAAATCCGGAGGTTGTTAAAATCATATATGTGGCTACGGTGGAACCGATAATCCTATACGCTGCCAGCGCATGGGCGGGTGCCGCTAACAAACTGGGAATGATTAAACAGCTAGGCGTCGTGCAGCGGGGAATAGCGCAGAAAATGTGCAGGGCGTACCGAACCGTCTCGCTGAACTCGGTGCTCCTACTAGCTGGGATACTCCCCCTGGTTCTTAGAATCCACGAAGTTGTATCGTTGTATGAAGCCAAGAGAGGAGTACCACAGGCCATGCTGGGGGATAGGGAGGTAGAACGGATGTCCTCTGCACTGAAATCCCCCCATCCCGCGGAGCGTAGAGACCAGAAAGTTGTCGGCCTGGTAAGCCGGGAGGAAGTTGACGCCAATTCTGACCAACAAGTGAAAATTTTTACTGATGGTAGTAAAATTGGGGGTCGTGTTGGTGCGGCGCTGTCCATATGGAACAGAGAGGCCGAGACGCGCGCCCTCAAGTTGGCGTTACCAGGATACTGTACGGTTTACCAGGCCGAGCTACTCGCGACATGCCGGGCGACGCGGGAAATTAAGAACAGCACGGCGCCTACCTTCGGGGTCTTCAGCGACTCCATGGCGGCTCTTTTGACGGTGAAAAACCCGAGCTGCCTTCATCCCCTGGCGGTGGAGGCCAGACAGAATATAACAGCTGCATCTCTCCAGAACAAGGTGGTATCCTTGTTATAAAGGCACACGCAGGGCTAGAGGGCAACGAAAGAGCGGATCAGCTGGCAAAAGAGGCCGCCATGAACTTAAAGAAAAAACCGGACTACGACCTGTGCCCGATTTCATTCGTCAAGCGCCACATACGTATGGCGACGCTCGACGAATGGAATCGAAGATATCAGTCCGGCCAAACCGCCAGCATAACGAAGATCTTTTTCCCAGACGCGATGGCAGCGTATAGGACAATAAGGAAGATGGAACTCACCAGCATCAGGGTACAAATAATGACGGGCCATGGTGGATTCTCTGAGTACCTGAATCGCTTCAGGTGCAAGGAGAGTCCATCGTGCATCTGCGACCCAAACAAGGATGAGACCGTGCCACACCTGCTTCTGGAATGCCCGGTACATGCAGTGGACAGGTATGAGCTAGAACAGGCACTGCAAATAAAATTGGATAAGCAGATCGTGGAGGAAGTGATGCGAGGAAAAGATAGAGAATTTTTTTTAGACTACTGCACAAAGATTGCACAGAAAGCAATAGAAAGAAATAAGACAGCTTAAGCAAGTATGCTGGTAGTATATTTAGTTATATATATATTAAGCATAAAAATAAGTATAAAATGTAATTGGAATAAGCAGTAATATAAGAAAAATAGAAATAAGAAATTATTGTTAAGATAAAAATGGAAATAAAAAGAATTTGAAGTAGATTAAGGCAAAAAATGTAAAAGAAATAAACGAAGAAAGTAGACCATTATTCCCCCCACCCTGAAATAAAAATAAGCAAAATTAAAATAGAGATAGACAGAATAAGTTAGTAACGGGAATCCCACCCAGACAAAAGAATGAAAGACGATGTATGAAGAAAGATAAAGTATGCGGCATGAACGTGCGAGAAGAACAACAGCGAGAACTGGTATGATAAAAAGAATTAGGCTTAGAATAGACTCCGATAACGTTGGAGGCATGAAAAAAAAAAAAAAAAAACCTAACCTAACCTAACCAACGAAAATGACGCATTATTACGAGTAGGTGGTCGACTAAATAATTCAATGTATGATTTTGAGACAAAACACCCTGTTCTGCTCGATTCACGGCATCATCTTGCCACATTAATATTTGGGCATTATCATATAATTTTGTTGCATGCACCACCGCAATCATTACTTTTTACGCTTCGTCACAAATTTTGGTTCATTAATGGCCGAAACCTTGCCAGACAGACTGTTAAAGAATGCATTAAATGCTGTCGTTTTGCAGGAAAGAGTATTCAACCCATCATGGAGAACCTCCCTTCCAGTCGCCTGCATACGGATTATGTGTTTGCCAACACAGCAGTCGACTACGCCGGTCCTGTCATGATACTGAACCGAAAGGGCAGAGGAAGTAGACTCATAAAATCTTATCTCTGTATATTTATTTGGCTGGCCATAAAAGCAGTTCATATAGAACTTGTCACCGACTTGAGTAGCACAACATTTTTAGCTGCACTAGACCGTTTCGTTGCCCGCAGAGGTCGACCGCAAACCATTTACTCTGATACTGGTACTTGTTTTGTCGGCGCATGTAATGAGTTGGCTAGATTTTTTAATTTAAAGTCCGACAACATTAGCTCTCAAGCAAATAACTCAAATATAAATTTTAAATTTTCACCAGCATATAGCCGGCATTTTAATGGTTTAGTGGAGGGTTCCGTAAAACCTGTAAAATATCATTTGAAGAGGGTTTTAGGTTTAGCTAACTTAACATATGAAGAAATGAAAACAGTTCTTGTACAGATCGAGGGTCTCTTGAATTCTAGGCCTCTAACTCCGTTATCGTCAGATCCTTCTGATCTTACCGCGCTCACCCCATCACATTTTTTAATTGGACGAACGCTAACAGCTTTACCTTCCCCTCAGGACACAAAACCTTCGGTGATACCTACTCTCTCACGATATATGAGAATCCAACAATTAAAGGCCCATTTCTGGAAACGTTACTACATAGAATACATTATAGAACTCCAAAAACGACAGAAATGGCGCAGGCAAGAAAAGCAACTCCAGCTCGGAGAAATGGTGCTAGTGAGAGATGACCGGCTACCTCCTACTCGGTGGCTGCTAGGGCGCGTGGTGCGCCTGTACCCCGGCTCCGACGGCGTGACCCGCGTGGCCGACGTGTTCACAACTTCGGGTACTCTTCGACGAGCCGTCAACCGACTATGCCCGCTACCAATCATGGACCAGAACTGCGTTCCCGGGCGGCAACATGTTAACGCCTAGCATGTGTGCGCTCACCAATATGTTATACTACTTGCAATGTTGTCGACTTAATTTGACTATTTATGGAGGAACATTGGCTCCTAAAACACAGGCTCTTGGCCTAGTTTAGGAGGCAGCAGTTCGCATTTTCCTTGTGTCTCAATGTACAACATTTGTTTGTAAACGAATACTATTTAAATTTAACATCTCACGCACACACGCATACGACACAAAGAACAACCGCTGCGAGCGACGATGTCTTCGCACTCGCCCATAGATCGTTGACCCGTCATTACGTACATACATTTTTACTATTTTTGTAAATCTTTTTTTTGGTAATTATACCAGTTATTATCAAAATACATCTTTAATTCTTCCACCCCGTCATATACCACGTGAAGTTCAGTACCGGCGTCTACACCCATCATTAATCGGGTCAGAAAACTAACCCATCGACAGTGCTATAAAACTGTGAGGTTATTAGAGTCATTCATTTTTTTTTATGTGTGCACGTGAGTTCCTTATCTAACTTCTTTGTTTTTAGAAGCAGTTTTTTTACCACTTACTTGAGTCCTCGTCGCCACGTGTGGTATCCAGGGTTGCTGCTAGGTTGATAAATAAAAGTCACTCACAATGGGTTCACCAAGCTGCCGTAGAGTGTAGACACGTGCGCACCCGCTGACGGTTGAGCAAATAATGCCCCTTCTGTACCGTCCACGTGTATACGTCACTTGCCCTTTATTAGTACGTCACATTTTCCAAAACTTTTCCTCGAAATTCGAAACGAAATCGATTTAAGCGGTAGTTGCAACACATTTTGGAGAATTATGAGGGGAATGGGATTTTATTAAAAAAAAGCAGGTCTAAAAGGAAATTAGAGATAGATAGGTACGATAATGTGGTGTGGCGTTTTCAGTATTCGAAGGAATTGCAGGACAATCGGAATGGAGCCCAGCGTCCTATACTTTATTCAAAAATAGTTTTAAAAAAAGGCAATTATTTAAAGTAACGAAATACCAGTTAATCTCCCTAAGATTAATTAATTTAATTGCTAAAAATATTGCAACACTGTTTTTCCGTATTGCCAACATTACGGCAAAGGAACTTCTAGCGCCGTACGCAAGTTCCATCTTGACGTACGTCCCGCCAAGGCCACGTTGCTGGATGTAGCATACGCACCACCGTGCACGCCATCTAGCCGCTAGACGTCACCGATTATAAATAGATGTAATTGAAAGATTATTAAAAGTGTTTAAATTAAACGAATTTTAGTTCTTTTTGATAAAAACTTTGTAATTCTTGGTTTTATGATTTTTTCATTCCAAAATTGACAAAATGACACCTTTTTTGTTGTGTTGTCGTTCAATCACATCTTTTTTGCACCTGGCAATCCTGATTTGATTGCATTTTTTTTTCTAATATTAAATGAATTTTATTTATTTTGAATATAAACTTTGTACTTCTTGGTTGTACGATATTTTTATCTCAAAATTTCTTTGGAATAATTTTTTTTTGTAATTGTTTTGTCGTACAATCACACCTTTTTCGCACCTAGCAGCCCTAATCTGCACGATGTTCGTACAGTGCGTTTCACTTAAGACGTTCCTTTAGCGTAATGTTGGCTCCCCTGTCTGTCTACATAAAAAAGAAGGGAAAAAGAGTTGCCTACACTACCAAAATTGTTCCCCGAAATGCGCAACGAAATCGATTTTAACAGTAGTTGCAGCACTTTTTGGAGAATAAAATTATGAGAGGAATGGGACTTTATTTAAAAAAAGCAGGTCTCAAAGGAAGTTGTTATAGAGAGATACGATATTGTGGCATGGCGTTTTCAGTATTTGAAAGAATTGCAAGACAATTGGAATGGAGCCCAGCACCCTATACTTTATTCAAAAATAGTAAAAAGAAAAGCAAAAAAAAAACGCAATTGTTAAAAGTAACGAAATATAAGTTAATCTCCCTAATATTAAGTAATTTATTTGCTAAAAATATTGCAACACTGTTTTTCCGTATTGCCAACATTACGGCAAAGGAACTTCTTAAGTGAAACGCACTGTAGGTACTTACAACATGAGCACTATGGTCTCAAATAAATGGATTATTATTATTTTACTAGCTTTGCCCGCGCGGCTTCGCTACTATACCCAACTCTACCCTACTCTACTCTACCCTACCCTACTCTACCCTACATTACCCTAATTTTTTTTCCATAAGAACCTTCTCCTCACAATAACAATCACAACAAAAAAAAAATCAGCCAAATCGGTCAAGCCGTTTTCATGCCAAGTCGTGACAACGGAAAACGGGGGTCATTTTTATATATATAGATTATTATTATTGAAGAATATTTGTAGTACAAGAATATAAATTAAAATCAAATGTCACTAAGTAGTTAGGTAGGTACTACTTCACGATAATTATTACAAAATTGTTCAATTAGTCTAAATAATAACCCATATTAATTCTCGCTACTAGGTTGATTTATAGACAACAAATGAGGAAACGGAAAAAAAAGAAACAGTTTATAAAAATAACGTTTATTAACTGTTTATAAAAGCATTATCATACATCAGACTTTTTTTATGACACAATATCTCAATGGCTTAATGTTTTACATTCTATGACAGAGACAATTTACTAAACACTTGCCTTGGACGACCGAGCGTGGCAGCAAGCTACACTTCCCATCCGAATGGATGACGTGGGAGTCCGCAAAATTGTTCCAGCATTCCTCTCCTCGGTGCACAGCCACAGGTTGATGTTGAGGTGTCCGTGTTTGACCAATGCGTTAAATGCTTGGAAAATAGCTTAAGTATCCCAACACGGATTTGCCCGACAACCTGGCCTCGCAGAGACGGTGGGATGTGCCGCTCTGCAGTATTATACGTAACAAACTAATCAATACGCCTTCAAATACTGCGGAGCGTGCGCGCCTGCTGGCTGCGGGGGAATGGGAGTCGGGCTTATGGCTTCAGGCACTCCCGTCATCATGATGCGGCACCATGATGGATAACGCCTCGTTTCGGCTAGCTACCTGTCTACGCTAAGGCGCACCTTGTGTTGCCCCACATCGGTGCTATAGCGGCGAAACCGTCGACAGTCTCGGACACCATGGTCTTTCCTACTGCAGGAGCCCAGGCCGTATAGCATGACACGCTAGCATCAGCGAGTTCTTGTCACCGCCGGCGTACCAGCTGTATTAGAACCAAATGGTTTGGTACGTGACGATGAAAAAAGACCAGATGGTATGACGTTGGTACCGTGGAAGATGGGTAGGCCGTTGGTGTGGGACGCAGCCTGTGTCGACACTCTTGCGCTATCCCATATTCCATGTACGGCGGGCTGTGCAGGCGCTGCCGCTGCGACTGCTGAGACTCTTAAACGACGCAAATACTGTAACCTTATTGGTAATTACAGTTTTGAACCGTTTGGGGTTGAAGCGCTTGGGTCATGGGGTCCGAGTGCGCGTCTCCTTTTTAAGGAAATTTCTCGCCAACTGATCGACACCTTGCGTGATCAGAGGGCTGGCTCGTTCTTCGCTCAAAGAATTAGCAATGCCATCCAACGTGGTAAAGCTGCCAGTCTTATGGGCACATTGCCGGATGACAGGGATGTGGAGAAGTACTTCGACGCCTGAGTGTACTTTAAGTTTTTGGATTTTATTTATGTACGTTATGTATGTATTTAGGTTTTAGTCTAAGTAAGTAGTCTAAGTTTTTTTATGTACATATGTAAATTTTATCTATTGTATATACAATAAATAATTAAACTATAATAACTAGATAATATTATATACATTTTATGGTAACATGCACTTATTTTATTCATATTTACTACGTACTTCACTATTATTATTACATTAAAACAAATATTTACAATAAACAGTACTCGTTTTATCAAAGTTCCTTATCACAAGTGGGACTAGGTCGGTCGCGGTAGGCCGGCGCCGCCAGCCGACCGCGACTACTACATGCTACATCAGTACATCGCCACCACTTAGCCACAAATGTTCATTTGCTTTCAGTCTAATAATACCTAGGTCTGTAATACAGCAAACTAAACTAGACTTATCACACCAAAAATGTTTACATGTTTACACTATTTGTCTATAAACTAATTAGTTGAACTAAGGAGTTGTGGAATATTATTATTATTATTTATTATTATTATTATTCATTAAAATTTATTACTCTTAGAAATGAAATAGTTAAAATGGTGTCCAATTTAACAACTGCTTCCAAACTGGGCATGAGCCTGTATTTCGGCTCGCAGCGTTTTAATCCCTGGAACTGGTACCAAACGAAAATCTTAACTTCAACGGTCAATCAGTTGCCTATTTAGGTCATTAACTCCAAAAGGATTTATTATTAGCAATACTCGTTATACAGAGGTTTTTCTTTATAATCTGTCCCCGTTATCACTATTTCTAGATTTTTGAGAAAACCCACTAAATATTTATGAAATACCTATACACATATCTCATAGGTGCTAAAAACTCTTAACTTTCTTTTATTTTCTACGTCATTGACTACGGACAGACTATTGTCGGAAATCGCATAAGAAGCAAAAATGATCTTCTTGAAATGTTTTAAGCTTTTTTTTATCTTCCTTCCATATTTCCTTTTTCTATTCGGCAGGGTTGCTTGACGCGACGCTAGCGCATCCAGCACCCCCGCCGATCAACCCCCCTCCCCTACGCAATTGTACTATCGCTTTTTTTTACATAGAATTTGTAATATATAGCACATTAATTAAGTTATTTTTATTTTTGTATGAAATTCTAACGAACTAAAATATGATACATTTTTAAAAGTCATAGAACAAAAGTTGTTGTTTATAATGTTCTTAACTAGCAAACGTCAAACATTGCTTTTGCGTTAATAGTTCAATTCCGTAATGGAGTTTTGGAAGGTATTTACAAATCTACCCGGAACCTCGACAGCTGGTGGAATTTCGTGGAGCATTTTCGACGGTTGGCTCCCAAGCTAGACCGGACTGGGGCTGTTCTCAAGCGGCTTCTGCCCAACTTTGGGGGTGTAGACGCCTCTTGCCCGAGGCTCTACGCGGGAAATGTTCGGTCCATGGCTCTTTATGGGGTGCCAATGTGGGCCAATGTGGGCAACCGAAGGCCCAGCTGAACATCAAGATCATGGCATACGGGTGGTGCGAGGAAAACGGTGAGCCTTTTTGCTGGCCTGCCATAATGGGATTTGGAAGCAACAGTCTTTGCACACATGCACGATTTGCGGGTGGAGGCGCAACGCCGGGGCGTAAATCCGCTACCGTGACAGGTCACGGCATGGCGGACGAGTTTCGGCGAGATCTGAAATCTCAAATGGCGTCAGCGACTATCGCAACCCAGTGCTGGGCACGCCACAATTATGGCGGCCTCAAAGAGGGTCCCCTCTTTGAGGCCGCCATAATAATAATTATATAAAAATAATAATAATAATAAAAAAATAATAATAATAATAATAATATAATAATAAAAATAATAATAATAATTCTGGGAAGACCTCACTTTCCACATGGCGCAGGTTCTCACATGGTAAGTTCGGAAGATTCCTGCACCGGATTTGTGCGGAAGTGACGCCCGTACGGAAGTCACTGTACGGAACACCTGGAGCACACAGTGGAGGTGTGCCCCGCTTGGGCGGAGCATCACCGTGCCCTCGAGGTGGCGATCGGCGGCGGCGATCTCTCGCGCCGGGCCTTGGTACAGGGCCATGGTCAAGAGCGAAGAGGAGTGGCAGGCGGTTGCATCTTTCTGCGAAGCAGTAATGCTAGCAAGGGAGGAGGCTGACCGCATCGGGCAACCGCACTCACAGCGTCCCAGCCGCCGCCGGGATTCCGATCCCGATTTCCAGCCACCTTAGGCGCGAGCTTACGGACGGCCAGCAATAGGTAGCTCGTTTATTATATTAATATATAACATCATGTTTACATTATATAACGTATTATATTTAATTATTTAATATTGAAGGTACTTACATAAAATCTATATTGTGTCAAAAAAATATAAAAACATCCTACCTACGTCCTGGACCTACCCCAGGAGGGTTCATGACCCCCATAATCCCCACCCTGAATCCGCACTTGGCCACTCACAAATGAAGCAGCTTTCTGTCGGTGCTAAAATTTTTGCAATCGGACCATTGCTTTCAGAGATTACCAACGACAAAGAAAAAACATAAAAACAAAAATTACCTCTTTATTATATTAGTGTAGAAGTGTAGATTAGTATTTGGCCTCGTCTTTATAATTATAAAATCTAACCTAACCTAACCTAACCATTTTTTTTTAAACAAACCGGTTACATCCTGGTACATCATTCATGTTTAATCACGTGGATGGTGGTGGTGGTTTACATGGTTGCTGACATCTTCCATGAATAAAGTGAAGTGTTACGTAAATTCGCATTCATTTTAAAATAAATAAATAACATCTTTTGATGTTTGAGTTGAACTAATAGATATCAAGCAGGAAACGCACATACACATGCACACTAGACCGGCACGGCTCGGGCGCCGGCGGACGCGAGGCCGACGCCCCCGTGCCGCGCGCCGCACGAGGCTGGCGGCATCAGACGGTCCAGCTCCGGCTCGCTGTCCGCGGTCAAACACGACGCCGAGCCGGAAGAGCTCGACGACGATGTGTCAGTCGCACTGTTGAGCGACGACGCCGCCGACGGCTCCAAGCACACTTCCGGCGTTGGCGCGCGGGAGCCGCCCGGCACCTCCGGGGCGACAGTGAGCGGCGCGGGCTCCGGCGAGACGCTGTCCAGCGCGAGCCCTCGGCTGCGCGGCAGTGCTAGGCGCAACTTCTGCCAGAACCAGGGGTCACCCCAGCGCACGTAGGTGTTCGTGGCTAGGTAGCTGCGCAGCTTGTCGTCCAGCGGTAGCGCGCTTGGGTCGTCCAGCAGCACCACCACGAGACGAGGGCGCGCGTCGCGCAGCGCCAGTGCGTACGCCTCCTGTAGTTCGGCACGCGCCCACGCCGAACGCAGGAAGTGGGCCGACACCACGGCCACGGTTCGTCGCGATGCGCGTACCGACGCCGCGATTTGCGCCGGGATCCAGCCGCCCGGTACCCAGTCGCGGTAATGCACACACAGGCGGTAGGGTGCCGGGCCGCTTTCCAAGCGTGCCACTAGTTCGTCACGCACAAAGCGCTCGTCACCATGTGAAAAGGACACGAACACGTCGAAGCGGCGGTCGTCGTCGTCAGAGTCGGCGGGGGCGGGCAGCCAGCCGCGCTGGTGCAGCGCCGCCTTGAGGCGCAGGCGCAGCGCGGGGTGCCACAGCAGGCCCGCCAGCGCCGCCGCCGCCAGCAGCGTCACCAGCGCCGCCGTGGCCGCCACCACGCCGGCGTCCAGGCCGCGCAGGGGCGTGCAGTGCGGCGGCCGCGCGGCCGACAACGGCGAGCCGTCGGCGCACGTGAGCACGTCGTAGTCCAGCGCCTCCTGGTGCGCGCGCATGACGGCCAGCGTGTCGGCGGCGCTGCAGTTGCAGGTGAGTGGGTTGCGCGCCAAGTGCACTCGGCGCTCTTTGACCGCTAGGAGCGCGCGCACTTCGACCTCTCTCAGCAGGGTCAATGAGTTGTTCGTCAGATCCAGAACCTGCACCCATGATAAGAAAAGATAGAGAATTTTATTACTTTATAGTATTGTTTATACTTAACGTAGGTATAACAATAATTATTTTTTGGGCAAAGAACATTAAGAGCTTTTTAGTAACAGCTACAGATTCCGGCACGGATCTTGTACGCTGGCTTCACGTTGCGCAGAAGTAAAATATCGAGTCTCTTTAGTGGTATGAAATGAGACGCGGGGGCGGCGAGTGTCAGTGCTTGGCTTAACGCGCATCGCATCATAGACGTCACTCGTGATTCGTTCCCTGCGCTTGCTGTACGTACCTAACGACGACTCATGATCCATGCCGATAACTGTAGGTACAGTAACATATAAAAATATATTATATGAATAAGATAAAACCAGTGTTACTAAGACGAAGCCGTTTAATCATAATTTGTTTGTGTTCAATTTCCCTAAAAAGTATGAGGAGCCTGCAAGGCAGTTACGATGATAATCAAACGCCAAGCTCAGAACGAGTAATTTTATTTACAACTAGCTTTTGCCCGCGCGGCTTCGCTCCCGCTCGTCTCTACTCCACACTACTATACCCAACTCTACCCTACTCTACCCTACTGTACCCCACTCTCCCCTAATTTTTATTTTTTTTCCATAAGAACCTTTTCCTCACAATAACAATCACAACAACAAAAAAAAATCAGCCAAATCGGTCAAGCCGTTTTCATGCTATGTCGTGACAACGGAAAACGGGTTTCATTTTTATATATATAGAAGACTAGCTTTTGCCCGCGCGGCTTCGCTCCCGCTCTTCGTATTGCCAACATTACGGCAAAGGAACTTCTTAAGTGAAACGCACTGTAGGTACTTACAACATGAGCACTATGGTCTCAAATAAATGGATTATTATTATTTTACTAGCTTTGCCCGCGCGGCTTCGCTACTATACCCAACTCTACCCTACTCTACCCTACCCTACTCTATACTACTCTACCCTACCCTACCCTACTCTACCCTACCCTACCCTACTCTTATTTTTTTCCATACGAACCTTGTCCTCACGATAACAATCACAACAATAAAAAATCAGCCAAATCGGTCAAGCCGTTTTCATGCCATGTCGTGACAACGGAAAACGGGGCTCATTTTTATAATATAGATAGAAGAAGAGAAGATATACAAGCAAGGTCATGAAACCGCGGAAAATCTTAACACCGCCATTCAGCGAATGCTACAACAACATCTATCGAGTTGATGTGAACTAATTACAAAAACAAAATAAATGACAGTTCCACTTTTGAATCTTAACATTCCGCCCACCATGGACAGAGTGTCCATGGTGGGCGTGGTGGTGATACAGACAAATTAATTGATACGCCCACCAAGACAACAATACACTACCAAAAAACATTAAAAATAAAAAAAATAAAACTTAAATTAACACTTGTGTGTGGCAGGTAGTCTTTGAATACAAAAACAAATTTCAAAACTTATGTCTAGATGGTGACAGGTAAAATAATGAGCTTGGACACTGGTCTCTTTATGATATAATCCTTACATTTTAAAGAAACAATGCGCGTAAGATTGTCCTTACCAATATGTTTGTCAGTTATAATGCCATATAACCATCTTGCCGGTGGCAGATCATCCTCTTTAACCAACACAATATCTCCTACTTTAGGTTCCGGAGTTATGTGTGACCATTTATAACGGTGCTGTAATTGCGTAAGGTATTCATGCGACCATCGACGCCAAAAGTCTTGCACAAGCCGTTGAGTAAAATGCCATCTTTTGAGAGTACTCATGTTCATATTTTCATAATTAGCATCTCGGTACCAGTACTAAAGGCTCACCCACAAGAAAATGTTCTGGGGTGAGTGGGTATGGATCTTCTGGATTGGAACTAAGTTGTGTTATCGGCTGTGAGTTAAGACATGCCTCTATTTGGCACAAAAGAGTCGTCATCTCCTCGAAAGTGAGTGTACTGCTAGGGATGCCTTTTAAATTTTGTCGTTTGAAGAAAGAAACACAACTAGAACCATAAAGTATTATTTATTGTTTTTCAAACTATTCGCCTTAAAGTTTTATAAATTTTTCCATTCGCTCGAACCAGTTATTAAAACACATATTCCACTCCAAAGTCGGTATGTCACAAATGGCAGACTTGAAAGCGTCGACAGCTTCTTCACTGGACTGGAATCTTTGCCCAAGAAAAGTTTTCTTAATTTTACGAAATGTTAAGATATTGTCAGGGCTTAGGTCAGGACTGTATGGGGGATGGACCAGAATTTTTACATTTTCATGCTTCAAATTAGGGTTGTAACGGAGCTTCGCTTTCGCTTCCGTTACTGCGGAAGTTCCGCAAGAAATCGTATATTCGCATCCGCATCCGCTTCCGCAAAATTTATGCGGAGTTAACGGAGTTTTATTTACGTCATAAATTCATTATCATCGAACAATACCAAGCGAGCAGCAACGCTCGACGACGACTCAGCCGTCCAGTCTCGTGTTGCGTTTGAAATGGTCAAGAATACTCAAGATTCAGCGTGTGTGCCCAGCGTGTTTACTAGAATCTTTCTAGTAATCAAAAACTTCCAAATACTTTTACAAAGATTTTCTTTAAGAAATCGTTTCAAGCGATACAATAATACAAATAAATGTCCCGCGCACGGGCCCGATGTTACTTTGTCTGTAATCAATTTTTTTTTTTATATTGTATAGGCTCACGTTTGACCACCACCTCACCTGATGGTAAGCGATGATGTGGCCGACGATGGAACACGCTTGCCTAGAAGCAATCTATTCACTCTCGACTTAAAGACCCCTAGGTTATAGCTATCAGGAAACACAGACTCCGGCAGGGAATTCCACTCCTTAGCTGTACGCATAATGAATGTATTCCCAAAACGCTTTGTACGTATGGGTGGGATGTCCACCATGTACCGGTGGCGCAACGCCGTACGTCTTGTGGTCCAATGATGGAACGGGCTTGGTGGAATTAATAATAATAATGATACGGACAGGCAAGCAACTCGGCGTCTATGCTCAAGACTTTGGAGTTTTGACTTCACAAGTGCATCATTGCCTATGATCTTCTTGGCACGCCTTTCAATCGACTCTAGTGCATCAAACTGGTATTTGGCTGACCCATCCCAAAGATGAGAGCAGTACTCCATACACGATCGAACTTGCGCTTGATAGAGGTTGAGCAGCTGTTCCGGCGTGAAATACCGTCTCACCTTTGCTAAGATCCCCAATTTTTTGGCAGCTAGTTGGGCTTTTGCCTCGATGTAGGAGCCGAAATTGAGGGTCGACGAAAGCGTTACCCCAAGAAGCTCAAGATTGTCGGTAATTGGCACGGTTACACCCCGGAATGATGGAGCCGGGTGGAATTGGCTCCGTTTAGCGGAGTAAAGACATGCCTGGGTTTTCGTCGCATTGAACTTGACCAGATTGGCATCGCCCCATTCTGAGATAGCCTCTAAAAAACACGTTCAGGCGTTCAACCATAGCCTCTCGGAGAGACCGGATTTGCGACCCACTAGCGCATCGGACATGTAACTCTCAGCAACAGTGCTGTCGTCTGCATACCCAAAGGTTCCGGGTTTAAGTAGGTCATTTATGTGCAGCAAAAACAGCGTTGCTGAGAGCACCGACCCCTGAGGGACTCCGGCATTAATCTCCATCAGAAACCACCGGTTCAAAGGATTAAAACGTTTAAAATTTAACGGTGTATAATGTGTTATTTTATGGACACTCTGTCCATGGTGTTAAGATTCAAAAGTCAAACTGTCATTTATTTTGTTTTTGTTATTAGTTCACATCGATCGATAGATGGAGTTGTACCAGTCGCTGAATGGCGGTGTTAAGATTTTCCGCGGTTCCATTATTTTTTTTTATTTCTTCATCTTACATCTATCTTTACAGGTTTTTTTTAAATCCCCAATGCAATAAATGCACTTATCCTAACTTATTAACTAACATCTGTAACTAATTATAAATATTTCATTTCTTGTGAATTTTCAAGACCTTGCTTGTATATTGTAAATAAAATTATTCGTTCTGAGCTTGGCGTTTGATTACCGTCGTAGATAGCTTGCAAGCTCCTCATACTTTTTGGGGAAATAGTACAACAATAACAACAGTAACTATAGTAACAACCAGTAAGTCCCCTCTTTGAGGCGTGGCTGGAAAGACCTCACGGCGTCCTCACCTTCCGCATGACGCAGGTTCTCACCGGACATGGTAAGTTCGGGAGGTTCCTGCATCGGATTCGTGCGGAAGTGACGCCCGGGTGTCGCCACTGTGCGGAACGCCTGAAGGACATGGTGGAGCACACAGTGGAGGCATACCCCGCTTGGGCATCGCCTTGCGCTCGTAAGGGCGATCGGTGGCGGCGATTTCTCGCACCGGGCTTTGGTACAGGCAATGGTTCAGTGCGAAGAGGAGTGGCAGGCCGTCGCCTCCTTCTGTGAAGCAGTAATGCTAGCAAAGGAAGAGGCCGAAAGTATCAGGCAACGGCTTTCACAGCACCTCAGCCGCCGCCGGGATTCCGATCCCGATTTCCGGCCACCGCAGGCGCGGGCTTGCGGACGGGGAGCAATGGGTAGCTTGCTGTCCGACCGTCTGATAACTGTCCGGACCGAGCCCAAGTCGTCCACAGCGCGCACTGTTCCCGCGCGCCTCATGGAGTTATCAGCAACAGCAGGGGCCCAGCTGGGTCGAAGCCCACTGGATCAGGCCAGGGTTGTAGTTTCGAAAGAGTATCGCAGCCCCGATATGAAGGCCCAAAGGAATGTTGTGGGTTTTTCAGTCCTAAAAATAAATAAAAGTCTGACTCTTATCTCGTCTAAGGGCGGGGGATGTCATTACGATGACATTTACCCAACAAAAAAAAATAATACAGTGGTAACAACAAAACTTTACAATTCTAATAAAACTAACAAGTTTAAAAAAAAAAAATTACATTTCAGAGGTACTACCCTCGTTACGTTGTCCGAACCCGGGTGTTTATTTTGCCTAAAAGCCATCTGGCTGGAGGAACATCATGATTTATTCCATTTTAATACCGAACATCTAATACCATTAGTTTTACTTAGAACTTTATTGCCTATTCTGAACGGAGACTACTCTTTAAACAATTTAATTTAATGTATGAACCCATACCAGTGACTTGAATTTAGGACAGTCAACTCAACTCAAATCTAATCAAATTTTGGTTTCCTAATATTTTTATTCGATCGTAATATACAAAAACGTTCACTAACTAATCACTTTTTTTAATATATCCGAGGAAGCTATAATCAACCCTCAACATCTTGGGGGGAAAACAGAAAGCTTAACTTGCATAAAAGAAATGGCGGCTTGTTGTTATTTAGAGCTGGTGATCAGAACACAATTTATTATTAACCTTTCAATCGTTATAATTAGAGACACAATAGATTTACAATGGGTGCGCAAACGCTTTACGTTACGCAAACGTTTGCTTAGGGTTTAATGAATTAAAGTACCTAGTAAATAAGTAAATACTTTTTTAGATTTAACTGAATTTTATTTCAATTTATAGTCCTATACAAATCATTTTGGCTGACTGTACTTTAGATTCTTGAATTTCTTTTAGTATTAGTTGGTGCAATGGTATCCTTTTGGAATAGACAATAAACTCAAGCACAAGCAAATACCAGTGGTATTAGATGAGTGTTATTACAACGGAATAAATGTTTGAGTGTTATTACAAGATTATCCTTCTTAACCAATACTAAGTCACCAATCTCTGGTTCGTGTGTTTCGCGGTTATTTTGCCTAAAGCCATTTAGCTGGAGAAAGATTATCCTCCTTAACTAATACTAAGTTACCAACCTCTTGTTCTGGTGTTTGCCTACTTGTATCAGTGTCAAAATTTAGTTAAATATTCACCAGACCATCAACAAATCAAATCAGCAACATTTGTTGCGTTAATTGCCAACGTTTCAATGATGATAGGTGATGTTTCATAATTGTTCTCTTGTACCAGTATTATTTTTTTGGGTGGCTTACAGCTAACAATGCAAGATAAACATGATGAGCCATTTACAAGCCTCCACATATAGTACGGGAGTATTGTGGGAAGTTACTGTTACACAAGTAATTGAGATATACAAAGTTTGGTAGCAAGATAATATCAAAGTCAAAGTCAAAGTCAACACAATAATGTAATGCAATTACAAAACATTGCCTTTAGACATAACAATATTTATGGATGCTAAGCTGCTTGTAAAGAGATCAACTGAGGTGTGTTCTTTTATTAAATTGTTGAATGCTTTTGCTGCGCGAATCAAGTAAGAGTTACTACGGTAGACTGTGCGTGAATGAGGAGCGTGAAGAAGATTTCTAATCCGACAGTGCCGAGGGATTCAGGGCAATCTATCATAGAGCGTGCCATTTTGATTAGAAAACGAATACCCTTCTAATCCTTACTTATAATAGGTCTTTACCTATGAAATTGCCGTTCTGCAGTACTGGCCATTTCAAATCAAAATAATTTCTGTTTGGCTAAGAATTCTAACTGCAAATTAATTTTATTTTAAAACATGGATTTTTTTTTTCCAAAAGTAGTCATTTGTTTATTGATTAGTGTTACATTTTCATCGCATTTTAATCTTTTTCGTCATCATGGATACGTTAAAAATTCGAATAATTATGGAATATGAGTACCGTCGTGGCAGCAACGCGGCACAAGCGGCACGCAACATCAACGACGTTTACGGAGCTAACACTACAAACCAACGCACCACCTGTAATTGGTTTGCTCGCTTCCGTTCTGGAAATTTCGACCTGAAAAATGAACCTCGCGGTCGTCCGAAGACTTTAGTCGACAATGACGAATTAAAGGCGATTGTGGAAGTTGATGATACACAATCTACGGCTGAATTAGCAGCAGCTTTCGACGTTAGCGTCAAAACAATATTGGTCCATTTGCGTCAAATTGGCAAGGTAAAAAAGCTTGAAAAATGGGTGCCCCACGAACTCAATGATCGCCAGCGCGAAGTACGTGAGACGTGCCTTACACTGCTCAACAGACACACAAATGAAGGAATTTTGAACCGCATTGTTACCTGCGATGAAAAATGGATTCTGTTTGATAACCGCAAGCGCTCAGCTAGTTGGTTGGATCCTGGTTCAGCACCTAAACAATGCCCTAAACGAAAACTTACCCCTAGAAAAGTGATGGTCACTGTTTGATGGTCTAGCGCCGGTGTGATTCATCAAAGCTTCTTACCAAACGGGGTGAGCATTACTACAGATGTGTACTGTGAAGAACTGAACACAATGATGGAGAAGATGGCACATCTCCAACCAGCATTGGTCAATCGCTCGTCTCCGCTGCTCCTGCACGACAACGCGCGACCTTATACTGCACAGCAGACGGTCTCCAAGTTGCAAGAACTGGGGTTGGAAGCTCTCCGTCATCCGCCCTACTCACCAGACCTTGCGCCTACAGACTACTACTTTTTCCAGAATTTGGATAACTTCTTGGCGGGAAAAAAATTCAATACCCGAGAGGCAGTACAAAATGCCTTTGAAGAATTTGTTGCCTCCCGTCCAGCTGATTTGTTTAAGACGGGTATCAATAAACTGCCACTGCGTTGGCAAAGATGCATTGATTGCATGGGTGATTACTTCGATTAATAGAAATAAAAAATACATGAAAAAAAATCGCTTAATTTTTTTCATATAAAACGGCAATTTCATAGGTAAAGACCTAATATTATAAAAGCGAAAGTGAGTTTGTTTATTTGTTTGTTACGTCTTCACGCCTAAATGGTAAAACCGATTTTGATGAAACTTGGTACATGGATAGACCATATCCTGGAATAGGACATAGGATACTTTTTATCCCGGAAGTATGTTTCCTTGGGATAATTTTCGGCCTTCACGCAGGCGAAGCCGCTGGGAGCAGCTAGTCGGATATATTTCTGCGAGTTTCCAGGGGCAGCAAGTGGAGTCGAGTGCATCTTTCATTGTAACTCATATAAGGGATTTTAAACTTGTACCCCAAGTACCTCGTGAATCTCCGTTGTATTCGTTCCAACCTGTCAGATTAAAGGTCACAAAATATCCTGGAGTGAGAGGCGTGGATCTTGAGAATTGGTACTGTTATGGGTCATAGGACGAGAGTTCAGGCACGCCTCCACTTGATACGATACTGTCGATATCTCTTCAAGATTCTATAAATTTTTTGACAAAGGGCATTGCGTAATTTGATAATTTGTTGATAATTTGTTGTAATTTGATAATGTAAATATGTAATTGAATATAATGAAAATTGTTTAAAAATTACTGTTATGCATACATAAATGTAAATTTGAAAAAATAATTAATTAATTCATAATAATAATATTATAGAATTCAACATAAGTATTTGCACGCCATTAGAAATGGCAAACATGTCTTGAGCCTCCTTTATTTAAGATCTTGCATGCATGTATTATTATAATTCTGTCTGCATACACATGTTTCTGCAAACAAAATTTCTTATTCTTATTCTTATGCGTAAAACTGTCTCTAAAAAGGACAAAACCACAACAGCAACAACAGCAGGTGTCATTCGAAGCGTCTAGTTAAATAAAGCTTTTTTATGGCGACATAACTCATAATTATGGGGTTTAGGTTATAAAAACCATTTTTATTTTAACCTAACCTAACCTGACCTAATCTAAATTGTGGGCATAATAGGCATGGAATACATGGCTTGAACAAAACGTAGGTCTTTCAATCTGGAGTTTCGGAATGATTTGAAGCATTTTTCAAATCGGGAGTTGAAATAAAACACCGGAGTTAAAACCGGTTTTCAAAAACCATTCAAACATTATTTACAAACCGACAAAAAACACGTCTTCATCATTCTTGAGCGTAACCCGTTGTTTGATTCCTTCGAATGACACTAGCAACTGCAAGTTGACATAGCTATCTCTGTTTGTCAAAAACAAGGGTTTTAGTTAGTAAAATTAGTTACGTTCGTTATTTGCTAGTAATGCGTTTTTGGAAATTTAATTACCGCGCCGATTTCTCATAACTACTAAATTTATACGTCATACAAAGGTGGGGTCAAATTAGAAAATGTTACGGAGCAGAGTGCTTTTTTTCATAGACGTGGAAAATCATTAAGTGACTTCTGCCGCTCTTGGGCATGGCGGGAGGGCATGTCAGATTTTTACGGATAAGAAAACCCATTCCTGTTCTTTTTAGCCTTCGTTTCAGTTCCCGGGGTTCACTTTCACACAACCCTTGGCCCCAGTAGGCTCCGAACCGGCTGAACCCCTACGGTTTTGCAGATATGTCCTCGAGACGTGAGTGGAATATTACGCGCTATCGACAACTCGATTTCGATACGGACGGTTATCGGACGGCTAGACGGAGAGCTACCCATTTCTCGCCGTTCGCAACCCCGAGCCTACGGTAACTGGAAATAGGTATCAGAATCCGCAGCGGCTGGAGCGTGAGGAAGGCCGTTCCCTCACGTGTGCGTTGCTTTGCTAGCAATACTGCTTCACAGAAGGAGACGATCACTTGCTATTTCTCCTCATTCCGAACCATGGCCTGTGCAAGGGTTCGGCGCGAGAGGTCGTTGTTGTAGTCTGCCTGAGTGGGACATACATCCGCCATATTGCTCCACCGTGTTCTCCGGGTGGTCTACACAATGGTGACACCCGGGGGTTTCTTCCAAACTTACCATGTCAAGTGAGGTGTCATCACACGGAAGGTGAAGACCCTTTTACGTCTTTTCAACCACTCCTCAAAGAGGGGATTTATCGCTATAATTATAGCGTGCCCAGAACTGGGTTGCGACAATCACTGTCTTTATTTTGCCATGAGATCCCGCCGGAACTCTGTCAGCCATGGCCAGTGGAGTTTCACCCCAGCGTTGCATCTTTATGCGCAAATCGTGCAAGGACTGTTGCCGCTAGATCGCATGGTGGCAGGCTAGCAAGGAGGCTCACCGATTTGAGGGAGACCGTTCTGGATCCCCGCATCATTTGGATGGCCATGACCCTCTGGCATGTGTTCAGCTTGGTCACCGGTCGCTTTTACTACAACCATGCCATGGACCGGAGGGCCGGCGTGTAGCATCCGGCAAAATAGACAGGAGGCGCTTGAAGGCAGCCCCAGTCCGTTTCAGTTTGGGAGCCAGACGTCGGAAGTGTTCCTCAAAACTCCAACGGCTGTCTTCTATTGATTAAAATAAAGGGCCTTTTTAATCGTTTTTAAAAAAGCTGTCAACTCCGGAGCCAACTCCGGAGTTCCGGTTTTGTTTGCTCAACATCGTAACTAGCTCCGGAGTTGATAACTATCCGAGTTTGAATGCCCTAATCTAACGTGATAAGAGAGCTGCAAACAAGCAAACTTAACATTATTATAAGGTCAACTCACAGATAGATGCTCCGGGAAGTCTGCGGCACTGAAGTCAGCGATGCGGTTGTGCGCGAGGTACAGCTGCCAGACGTATGACTGCGGAGACTTTTGCGCTGGATTACTATCCATTGCCAAGAGCTTGAGCTCACGCTTCGCCGCAGATGCGAGTGGCACCAGAACGTCGGACAGGCGCTCGAGCCCGGCGCCCTCGCAATCCACGCGCAGCAGGCGCTCGGTCGAGTCCCTGCCGCTGTCACGCCATGCGCATGAGCATCCTGGCGCATCGGTGCATAGTTCGGGTGCGCCGCATACTAGCGTATCGAGTGCCACGCTGTGTATGTCTTGGGGTACTTGCGGGCGTGCGCAGCCCGCGGTCAGCTTGAGGTGCACAGGCCGCTCCTGCAGTGCACGTGCCGCCCAGTACGTGTGGCAGTCGCAGGTTAGCGATTTTTCCAGTATTACATCCGCGGTACTCGAGGGCGTGGAAGCGTTAGTGGCCTGCTGGTAGTCGTGCCACGTGTACTGCAGTCTTTGAACGTCGTTGTCCGACAGGTCCACCGTCACATTCTCGCCCGTGCGAAACAGCAGGTCTGTGAACTGTAAACATGCGTCTGGTTAATGCTGGTCTCTGGAGGGAGAGCCGCGTGCCGGATGGTACATACCGTGAGGTCGGTGAATTTGTTCTTTGAGAGGTCGAGCGTCCGCAACAGAGGCATGTTTTCGCGCCAGTCGCGACAGATCAGGCTGGCATTGGTAGCGCTCAAGTGAAGATTGATCAAGTTCTTTAAAGATTTCAACGGTGACACTCCTGTAAAAACCATAAACTATTAGTATAGCTACCTAATGAAGTTACGAACAGCTCAATCTTATAATTAACGATCTAAAACAAAGGTTTGGATACTGGACTATCAATCTCATCGATAAATTCTTCAACCTGATTTTCGTTCATATTTAGATTTGAACAAAAATCGAATTGAATTGATATGAACGCGCGGCTGCAGGGCGGTTGTCGCGCGTTTTAAATTTGCATGGATTTATTAGTTTACCTCGGACGATGTCAATGGAACCAGGGCACGAGTCGCGCAGGTCGTTTTGACTGAGGTCTAGCTCGTTGAGCGACGTCACTCCCTCCACCGACGTGAACACGTCCGTCGTAAGCTTGTTCTTGTTCAGTAACAATGTCTGCAGAGAACACGTCCGCGCAAACAGGCCACTGGAAACGAAACCAAGTTACAGTTAACTATAGTAGTAATACGTGGCTAAGAACAATTATGAATCGGACGAGCGCTCACCTCGGCAACTTTTTCAGGTGATTCTTGGACAAGTCGAGAACACGGAGATTTATCGCGGGGTCCAACAGCCCCGCTGGCAACGCCGTCAACGCGCATGACGTCAAGTATAGCTCCGTCAGATTATGCGTTCCACTCAGTGAATCCGGGTGTAGTTCGCGCAGCTGCTGCCCATCTTCCACTCGCAGCACTTTCAGGTCTTTGCAGTTGCTCACCCAGCCTGCCGGCAGCTTCTCAGCCGTCAAGTCATACAGAAAGAGCGTGTGCAGGCCACACGACGTCCAAGGTACGGGCAACCGATCGTCCCAGCCGTGCACCGTGACTGTTTGTAGTGATGGTGTCAGCTCGCTGGGTACGCGGACAGCTTTCATCTCCAGTGCCAACTCTTTCATCGCACCCGCTGGTGTCACGCTTACGTTACTGGAGTCACGCATGGTGATTTTGACGAGATTAGGCAGGCGCTCCAGCACTTCGCGTGGCACGTCGGCGCCCACGCGCATCAGCTCCAGTTTCTCGAGGCTACTTGGTAGCTGGTACAGCTCGTCAGGCGGCAGGCGCACCCTATCGAGGAACAATGTGCGCAGGCCGGTGAGTGCGGCTAACGTGCGCGGCGCCATTTCGGCTATGATAATCTCGATTTGCCGCACGGCACCGAGATCGGACAGGTGCGCAGCCGTCAGGTTGCCAGCACCGAACAGGGTGAGCTTGTCCGTCACGTGCACGTTGAGGCGCTGCAACACCGAGCCATAGGAACCACGCGGTGCGGGGCAGTTTTTCAGTTGTGCTTTGTAGACGCGCAGCTGCGTCTCGAAGCGTGGCATGGCTGAGTTTTCAAGCGTGAGATTTTGTAAACATTCTAGTTTGAAGTAATTGCTGTCGGAGTAATCAATCTGCAGATGCATACCTATTCATATAAAAAAAAGAGAGTGAAAGACGACTGTAAAAACAATAACGTGGGAAAAGAACACTAACCCAATATTTTGAACATCGTTTTCATCAACATTTAATAAAACAGTAATAACTACTGAATTGATATTTAGTTTATTTAGTTTAGAGTAGAGTGTACATATACATACTATATTATTATCTATACATAAAATAAAAATGTAGAAAAGTGGTTTTTGTACATGAAACAAAAATCCAAAAAAAAAAAATGCTAGGGTGTTAAAGAACAACCAATAGAACCCATTACAAATTTTTTTCGATTTTTTGGCTGTTTATTTGTACGGGCTGTTTGGGCGTCTACTTGGAGTTGATAATGAAATTAAATGAAGAAAGATATTTCTTAATATGTGTTTACTCCAAGGACTTCTTCGGTACAGTGTAGAATTGAAAATTAAATTCTTAAATCACAAACGAACGATTGAACAGACCGAGTGATTCATTCGGATTGTACCACACTATTCCGACAAACGAAATCCCGACGAACGCTATCCCGACAGATCACTATCCAGACTTGCAGTAGATCGACAGAACACTTATTCGATGGAGTTTATCTCGACTGAACGCTATCCCGACAGTCATTTGGTCGACAAAACACTAGACCGACTAACTGTTGGCCGACTGAATGCCATCCCGACGTTCAGTAACCCGACAACACACTATGCCGAAATGCTTCATCTCGACAAATATTCACAGATAAACATCGGGACGTCAAGACACAACAGCAACAAGCGGAATAACCTATAATTTTGAAAAATAAGGATGACAACGAGAGAATTCTACAACTAAAATGTGAATGAATGACAAAAATGTTCTTTGGCCCGCTCTGTTGGCTGAACCACTTGATGGATTAAAGAAATTATGATTTAAAGAAATGAGGTTTCAGGTGTAATCTCTACACACAATTGAACCTGTGATTTGTTTCATTAGAAGCTGTCCCGGTATGAAGTAACGTCAGATCTTTGCAAGAACGCCGAGATTCCAAGCTGCTATCCTAGCTTTGGACTCAATGAACTACCCAAAGTTCAGGTTTAAAAAAATTTCAACTCTCAAAAATGATGGCGGTCGGTGTAAGTAGATACCAAGGTGTACGTTAATAGACACGCTTGGGTTTTGACGTCGTTAAACCTTTGCCCTATTTGGAGACTGCCTGAAGTTAGATATTCTTTCGGACTGGATTAATATAATAATAATCTATACTTATAATAAATCTGTAGAAGTGAAAATTGTGTTCATTGAAAATATCAAAAAAAATAAATGGCACTACTACTGGTTACTACTGGTTACTAGACCGACACCGTACCCTAAAATGTGATTAAAAAAATGTCCATGTAATTTGTCTGTCTGTTTGTTCAGGCATTACGCAAAAACTACCGGTCCGATTATGATGAAACTTGGTATAATTATTTTTTAATATCTTGAGCACCACACTGGGTACTTTTTATCCCGAAAAAGTATATACAAAAAAAACAACTTAATTTTGCGGTTCGATCTCTAAGCAAGGCGATATTTTTATATTTAGCGATTCGATATATTTTACTTAATATTTAGGTAAATAGTATGTAGTTTCCGTTTTCTAACTAGATGGCATTGGCGTCGAGTTAAATCGTGCTATGGGAACACTTTTTGGGAATAAAGACAGGGTCGCGTTTTCCTATAACCCATTGATTAATTACATCGAACACGGAGACATTGGCACCATATCTGAGGTGTGTGCACACTGCCACGTGCGTAAGTGAAAGGGAGAGATCTGAAACGTTGAATCGTCTCACACATCACGTTGTTTTCCCGTCCCCGGGCTCTAAGAATTCGACATCAGACGTTTTAGATCTTCGATTTTGACGAACCCGTTGTCGCTGGCAGAAGCAACATGACTCGCGTACGAAGTGGCGGACAGAAGCTAGTAATATAATAATATTCCACAACTATCACATAATCGGATTAACTCCTTACTACCCCAAACCTGTACATCTGTGCTGTCAGATGCCTGGGGTTTGTGCCCTTGAGGAACTCCGGTATTAGTCGTCATGGCTCTGATGAGCATTCGTCGACAAAAACTCGGAGAAACCGTACACTTAGGAAGTTACCCAGTTAATCAGATCAGGGAAAATGCCGTCCCCTGTAAGCTTACTCAAAAGGCCGAAGTGCTATATCCTGTTGAAGGCCTTCGAGATGTCTAAGGATACAGCAATCGCTTCCTCATTGTTCTCGAGGGCTTCGCCTCACAAGAAAACTATTAGGTCACCAAAAGACCGGTTATGGCGAAACTCTTACTGTCTGTTGATCATTGAGGAGATCGTTACATTCCAGCTATGTCTATAAAGGCATGCATATAAATAGGTGTGAGTTCAATACACGCTTGTATGTATAAGCCTTGAAAACAATTGCTGGTATTTATACCATCTGATCCACTAGCTTTATTCACGTCTGCATGACTCAGGATCCCAGATCTCTGTTCCTTATGCGAGCTTCGAGCATAAAAGCGATGCATCGAGAAGTCGCAATTAAGCGATATCGGAGGAGTATTATTACTAGTACATGTCAAGGCGCAATTTATGGGTGTAGGGAGATGCAAAAAGACCTGCTTTCTCTCTTGCTGTATAAACCAGTGTTCCATCAGGTTTGACCAACGGAGACAGTGTGGGCTGACAGACATTCGACCGACAAGGGCCTAGAATATTTTGTTACCGGGTAATGCTGCCAAAGCAAGCCTTCTTTAGTGCCTTTTTGTAGGACTTGACAGCATGGTAAAAGGCTCTCTTCTTTGAGTTCAGATCCAAGACTTAGCTCTTACGAGCGTCAACCCAACTGAGAAATTCCAAATGCTCATGCTCTTCAGCTGATCCAACTGGTAAAGATAGTTAAGCCTAATGCACGAAGCATGGAGCACAGGCATATGGTAGCCAGCTTTTCGGTCTTTTATAGGATACATTTTGAAGAGTATGCGCCCAGGAATTATATAATTAACTTGATAACGCCATCACCTTTCTACCATTGGATAACATGAAGCGAGTATCCACCCTTACATTGTTTAAGCTGCCTTCACCGCTAGACTGAAAGGCTTTTAATAGACAAGTCTAGATTGAATAGGCTCTTAATAAACTAGTGCACCTCACAATTACCAATTGCATCAGTGGTGGAATTGTAGTCAAGCATTAGTCCGCATCATTTAAAAAAGGACCAGTGTTCAATGTAGTGACATAAACACACACCGCATCTCTATAGCAATATGTATATACATTTCACGCAAAACTAAAATACATAGAAATAGAAGTCCGTATGTCGAACTCATTTAAATAACTTGCACACCTGAGAGAATAGTTTTACAGGTTTTCTCATTACGATTCCTCATCCTCGATTTTAATTTATTTTAAATTGAATTTTTAATGTTATAATAGCAATTAAAGTTATGAGTTTACATGTGGATGGATGGAGGGGGAGAGGGAGGTCAAAGAAAAGATGGATGGATTGTGTGAGAAGTGATATGAAAGAAAAAGGAGTTAGTGATAGCATGACGAGTGACAGGACAGAATGGAAGAAAAAAACGTGTTGCGCTGACCCCAAATAAAACGGGACAAGGGCAGGAAGATGATGATAATAGCAAATTATCATTTACCACCCTTTGCTCACTATGTATTATTTCCAAAGTTATTCTTCTATTATATCTCTTCTTACTTACTTCAAAATTATGGACACCAAATTGACTACAAGTTTGGAAGATTTTGAACAGCTTTTCAAGTCTCGTATGTCGGAGTAAGAGAACAGGCTGAACACTGCATCCTCTGAAGTCCAACCTGCAGCTACACTGGACATCTCGGCATTAACAAATGTGTTCACAGAATTCAAATCATTTGTCTGGAAGGCAATTTCTAAAATTAAAAGCCAAATCGAGATGCTGTCGCTTGGCTTCGACAGACATGAAACCCTAATGAGGAGGAAGGTCCTCTTGTTTCATGGAGTCACGGAGCATCCTGGAGAGAATTTGCTTGACGTAGTTAGAGGGGTATTAACCGACCAAATGGGCATATCTGAAATCGGCAAGGAGCACATCCATGTTTGCCATAGATTCAGCTCTACAAAAAGCAAGGCTCGGCCTATTCTGGTTAGAATGTACACTACGGAGCACCGCCATTTGATCTGGGAAACTAAGAAATCCCTAAAAGGTACGGGTATCACCATCTTCGAATTCAAATCCGCCCCTAAGACGACCCACTGACCGAATTCCTGACGCATATAAGACACCACACCTTTATGGACGCATGCAAGCATTTTGGTATGAAGAGTTGCTGGTCGATGGAGGGCAGGATCGAGATCGTCACAACCGATTCCAAGCGTCACAAGGTCGAAAATCCGGGTGAACCTCGGGTACTGATTTCACGCTTTCCGAATGCTTGCGGCTCTGGTAATGCGGCGCAGTCTATGGAACATACTCCGCCAAAGAATGCGAGCCCGCCTGGCGTCGCTCCTACACCTTCAAGAGGGCAGAGAAAAGCGCGCCGGCGCAATAATTAAAGTTGTTGTTGTCCCGTACTGTCGCTGAGTTACTTCGTAACTTTGGAGTGTAGGTACGATTACTTAACTTAGTTTCTCAGTCGGTAGCAAAACTTTTGTAACTTTTTTTTCCTTTTTCTTTAACACCCACTTTGTAATACTGCATAACTTACTTATTCAAATTCATGTCGGTACACATAATATTAAAACTTTTTCTTTTTGTTATGACAAATCGAGTGGTGGACTGAAGTGGCTGTCAAATGTCAACAAGTGTCAGTCAATGTCAATTTTAACTTGACGTAAAATGTTGCGTTCCAGTGTTATTTGTAATATGTCAGTTTTGTAGCATAGTTGTTGTTCGTTACACGCACAGCAATTGTGTATTTGTGTTATACATCTTGTATTGTTAAATTTTGTTCTTAGAATAGTTTTATTTTTATTTTGGTTTATAATTTGTTAATTTCTTCCAATACACCAGTGAGTAAGGGTGGTTGTTTTGAAAGCAACCAGCAGTTTGTTTAAAATTTCCGCGAGACGTCGCGCGGCGCAGCGGAACGTGTCTACATTTTCCATGTGCTCCCGCCCCACCGCGCGTCCACCCGCAGTCTACTATTCGCAAGCGCATGAGAAGCATGGCGGGTGCATTATAGAGATCGATGAGAAGTTATTTTTTTTTTGTGCAGCGCTGTGCATGTGCAGGCTGCGCCTCACGGCGTCGCGCGGCTTCGTGAGGCGCAGCGCCGCTCTTGCACGCCGCGCGTACCAGCGATGCACCGCTGCGTCGCGATGCATCGCTCTACTCCGCGTGGCATCACGAGGCGCAGCGCTGCATGATGCCACGTATTCTAAATTCTCACAGTGAAATGTGTATTACACGTACGTAGTAAATACTATGCGTTCCAAATGAGAACAGGATAGATTGCACGTGGTGACGTCACGATTTACTGTCAAATCAAAGAAATTTTGTCAAAATTGAGGAACGGATAAGTAAAATTATAGGGAAGAGATAAAGCGAAAGGATAAGTAAAATTGAAGAACTGGATTCTGATTAAACTTTTTTCGTTCACAGTTCGTAAATAAATTAAATTTTTCGTAAAACAGTCAACGTTTAAAATTTTCTTTCCTCGATTTGACAGTAAATCGTTCATATTCATATTCATTTATTAATTTGTAAACATAGGTAACATTAAGGTCTTAAATAACAATTTTTTAACGCTATGTTAGCTAATAATAGCATACAAAATTTATGTTAGAATTAGACATTAATTAATTATTACTAAATGACAATACAATTAATAATCATCACGACACAAAATATTAAATTTGAATGTCACAATATTAAATAAGTATAATGTCAAATGCTCCATTACATAGTCATATTTTGTTTTACTATATGTCAATAAAGTTACTAAAGTACATAAAATTATAAATTTGAAATGTCATTATACTAAACAAATTCAGTGTCAAAATCCACCACATAATCACAATTTGTCCTCTAAATATTCAATGACACTGTAATAGGCTTTAGAAATTAAGAGCCTTTTTATACTTCGTTTAAAAACCTTTAAAGATTGTATCTGTAGCAATTCTTTTGGCAAATGGTTATACAATCTTGGAGCCATACAAAACACACTACTGTTTAAAAAATGCGTTCTATTACTTGGGAAACATTTATGTGATTTTTATAAGTTTAGGTACTTTTCATTGTTTCAAACAGATTAATGTTACTTTTCACAAATACTAGCATTTCATAATTATAGATACACGGCACAGTCAATATATTTAATTCAATAAAATACGGCTTACAACTGTCAGTCTTTTTCAATTTACAAATAGCCCTAACACACCTCTTTTGTGATATAAATATAATTTCTTTGGAAGTTGAGTTGCCCCAAAAAATTATCCCGTACCGAAGAAGAGAAACAACATGGCGACGTCACAACATGCAATCGATCCTATTCTCATTTGGAACGCACTGTAAAGTTCTATTAAAATGTGCGCGCAGCGTCGCGTCGCGTCTCGGTGTGAGCTGACCCCACGGATATCTAAGGAATTGTGAAGAAATTCAGTACGATGAGTGGGACAATGGAGAAGGCGGTTATGAGATTAGCGTTCTAAATTGTCAAATGTTTTGTGAAGTGTAAGTTGTTTCTTTAAGTTATTTTTTTTGTTTTCCATCTCAAAGTGTTTTAATATTTATTTCACTTATTTATACTTGGTCCCGAGTAATAGTTAGTTAGTTAGTTAGTTAGTTAGCCCATTTATGTCCCACTGCTGGGCGAAGGCCTCCCTCTCCCTTTTCCACACACGTCTGTCTTCGGCCATTGCGGGCCAGTCCCTCCGGTACTTATCAAGCTCATCTCTCCATCTTCGCCTTGGTCTGCCGCGATGTCGCCTTGCATTCAATGGGACCCAATAAGTGGCTCTTTTAGCCCACCGCTCATCCGACATGCGGCAAACATGTCCGGCCCAATCCCACTTTAGAGTGGCAGCTTTTCGGGTAACATCTTTGAACTTAGTTTTGGCGCGCAGTTCTGTGTTCCTTACGCGGTCGGAAATTCGAACACCCAGGATACTGCGCTCCATGGCTCGCTGACAAACCTCGAGCCTGGACCTCTGCTGAAGCGTCAAAGACCAGGTTTGCGCTCCGTACGTAAGTATAGGGAGAATGCACATGTCCATAATTTTTCGTTTTAGGCACAGCGGGAGATCTCCTTTGAGAAGATCTTTCATTGACCAAAAGCTACTCCAGGCACTCTCAGTGCGTCGAGCAACTTCTTTATCTTGTCGCGCCTGAAAGGAGACTATTTGGCCAAGATACACATAATCCTGGACATATGCAATCTCCTCACCCTCAATGTACAGTCTCCTTTTAATGTTGTTGGTCATGAGTTTGGTCTTTGTCATGTTCATCCGAAGCCCAATCTCGAGGCTTGCCTTGTTCAAATCTGCGAGCATGTTACCCAAGTCCGCTGCCGTTGAAGAGAAAAGTACGATGTCATCGGCGAATCGTAAGTTTGATAGCCTCTGGTCACCAACGACTAACCCTTTGTCTGACCAGTTGTGTGCTAGGGATCTAAATACTTCCTCCAAGGTGGCAGTGAAGAGCTTTGGGGATAATGGGTCTCCTTGCTTGACTCCCTTCCCAATTGGAAAGGATGGCCCTGCATTATTAATTTTAATCGAAGCTGTACTATGGCTGTAAATGGTCTTTAGTATATTAATGTAGGTGGGCTCTATGTTCTGGTTGGTCAAAGCGTTGAAGAGTGCATCATGGTTGATACTATCGAAAGCCTTTGCATAGTCAACAAACGCCAGATACAAAGGTATATTAAATTCATTGCACTTTTCAATAATTTGGTTTAAGGTGTGCAAGTGGTCAGTGGTAGACAGACCTCGTCTGAATCCAGCTTGTTCGGGAGGTTGGTGGGAGTCTAATTGTTGTGAGATGCGGCTTTCGATGACTTTCACAAACGCTTTATATAAATGTGAAACAAGACTAATAGGACGATAGTTATTTATGTCGGTTTTATCACCCTTTTTGTGCAAAAGTATTATCAAGGAATGGCAAAATGTTGTGGGGACTGCGTCAGCATAGAGTATGGAGTTAAATAGATTAGTGATTTTAGGAAGTAGCTCTGATTCTCCTATTCTAAGGGCTTCTGTAGAGATACCGTACCGAGTAATAGAATATTTTTATTTGTATTTTGGTTTAAAAAAAAAGTCAATAATTAACAGTTTTTTTGCGAGTGTACATGCGCTTAGGCTCGCCAAGTTACGTCGGCCGTACTGTACATCGTGGTATTCCCCAACCAATAATAAAATTAGAGCAAAACCGCAAGCAACACTATAAACTACTCACAGTAAAGTAAATATTTTTTCGCTAAGAAATAACTCGGTACAACATGCTTAGAAAACAAATTGAGTTATTTACTTTATTACGGTCACATTTATGTCGATTAATAGAATGTGTGCGATGGAGTATTGTGGGATTATCTGAAGTCCGAAGACAGGGGGAGGACACGATAATTCTTACCGTCGTCATGGGGGACTTTAATGCGATACTGGGCAAACGAAACGGTGATAAGCTGCGAGTGGGGCAAATTGGATTTGGATATCGGAACCGCTGGGAACACCTACTGGCTAGTTTTATGGAGAAGGAGGGCTTCTACATGTTGAACTCCTTCTTCAGAAAGTGTGAGCACAGAAAGAGGACTTGGAAAAGCCGTGTAACTAAAAATGAGATTGACTTCATCATGTCGACCAAGAAGCAAATATTCAATGATGTCAGTGTGATCAATGCGGTGAAAACCGGGAGTGATCAACGTATGGTAAGAGGCACATTAAATATCAATGTTAAGCTCGAAAGATGTCGTTTACGCTCCGTCCCGCACAGATCCAGATCCAAAACTCCGAGAGCTTTCAGCTCGAACTTCAAAATCGTTTCTAGTGCCTAGGAAGCTCCGTGGACAAATATAATGAGGGGTTCATGGAAGCTATTCTTATAGTCGGGTCCAAGTTCTTTAAAACCCGTACAAATAAGACTAAGATTAGAAGCTAAAAAAAAATAACTAGTGCGCCTCACCATCAACGACTGCATCACCGCTTACCATCAGGTGGGATTGCAGTCAAGTACTAGTTTATATCAGATATATAAAAAAAAACTCTCGAGCTCTCGAAATGACTTTGCAGTCTTCAGATGATGCGTGCACGTACCGGTAGCTCAATAAACGGATCTCGAAGTCTCTGAAACGCGACCTTCGCCGATTTAATACCGAAAGGATTAGGGACGCGATTGTGTGGAATATGGGCTCCAGAGTATTTGCACGGAATCTGTCTATTGGGCAGAGCCAGCTCACGAAACCGAAGACCGACCATGGCAGAGTCATATCCACCAAATCGGAGCTTCTAGGAGAGATCGAGGCATTTTATGGACAGTTATATACGTCCATCGTATCTCCAAACCCGCTACAAATCTGGCAAATGACCCAAGAACTACATTGACTCGACACTACACTGAAGATATCTCGGACGTCAGCCTGTACGAGATTAGGATTGCTCTGTAGCAGTTAAAGAACAACAAAGCATCGGGTGAGGACGGAATCACGGCTGAGCTCTTGGAGGCGGGTGGAAAACCGGTCCTAAAGGTCCTTCAGAAGTTGTTCGATTCCGTCATTCTAAAGGGAAAAATGCCACAGGCATGGAGCAGAGGTGTGGTGGTACTATTCTTTAAGGAGGGTGACAATACCATGCTTAAGAATTACAGGCCCATCTCACTTCTGAGCCATGTCTACATGCGGTTTTTCAGTCATCACAAACCGTCTGGCGCGCAGGTTTGACGACTTCCAGCCTCAACTTTGAGTACAAGCCGGATTCCGAAAAGGTTTCACCTGAAGCCTTTGATTCATTCGGGATTTGGGCTGTGTTGCAGTCTCTCCAATATGTACTACTATAGGTACATCGAAGTGCTGAAGTGTTTGTACGAAAACGCCACCATGTCAGTCCGACTCCAGGACCAGAACTCCAGTCCCCTCTTTGAGGCGTGGCTGGAAAGACCTCACGGCGTCTTTACCTTCCACAGGACGCAGGTCCTCACCGGATATGGCACGTTCGGGAGGTACCTGTATCAGATTAAAGCGGAAAAAACGGCGGCGGAGACCTCTCTCTCGCCGGGCTTTGGTTAAGGTCTTGGTCCGGAGCGAGGAGGAATGGCAGGCGGTCGCCTCCTTCTGCAAAGCAGTAATACTAGCAAAGGAGCCAGCCGACCGCATCAGGCAACGGCGCCCTCGCCGCCGCCGCTGGGATTCCGATCCCGATTTCTGGCATACGTAGACGTGGGCTCGCGGACGGCGAGCCATGGGTAGCTCGCTGTCCGACCGTCCGGTAACTGTCCGGACCGAGCCCAAGACGTCGACGGCGCGCACTGTTCCCGCGCGCCTCAAGGAGTTGTCAACAACAGCTGGGTCGAAGCCTACTAGGGCCAGGGTTATCCGAAAGGAAACTCGAGCCCCGGTATAAAGAGGCTAGAAGGAATGGGGTGGGTTTTTAGTCAGTAAGAGTGACACTATCTCCCGCTCTACCCAAGAGCGGAGGTTGTCATAAGGTGATTTTTGCCCACCGTAAAAAAAAAGGACCAGACCTCGAAACCTATTCTCTTGCAGCGGGGTGTGAGGCAAGGAGAAGTCATCTCTCCAAAACTGTTCACGGCCGCAATAGAGGATGTCTTCAAGATTTTGAACTGGAGTGAACTAGGCATTAATGTCAATGGCGAGTACATCACTCACCTTCAGTTTGCCGATGACATAGTAGTCATGGCTGAGACTATGGAGGAGCTCAGCACAATGCTCAATGACCTCAGTAGAGCTTCTGATAGAGTGGGCCTTAAAATGAACATGGTTAAAACCAAAATCATTATTATCGACTATGTAGCGCCCACTCCCATCAAGGTCGGAGACTCTACACTCAAAGTTGTGGACGATTAAATCTACCTCGGACAGACAGTCTAGTTGGGTACCTATGTCTAACTTCAAGAAAGACGTCAACTATCAATCCAACTCGGCTGAGCGGCGTTCGGGAAATCACGCAGTATCTTCTCGTCCAACATACCACAATGTCTCAAGACGAAAGTCTATAACTAGTGCGTGTTGTCAGTGATGACATAAGCTCCGAAACGTGCTCGTTCACTGTAAGCCTCATCAGAAGGCTTAAAGTCTCCCAAAGGGCAATGGAAAGGGCTATGCTCGGGGTGTCCTTGCGTGACCGAATCTGAAATGAAAATGAAGATATCCGCAGGAGAACCAAGGTTGCCGACATAGCACTAACCTAACCTAACCTATTGCCAAACTTAAGTGGCAATAGGCAGGGCACATTGCTCGCAGAAAAGATTGCCATTGGGGCCGAAAGCTTCTGGAGTGGCGATTGCGTACCGGAAGACGCAGCGTTGGAAGGTCTCCTGCAAGGTGGACCGATGACTTGGTGAAGGTTGCAGGAAACCGATAGATGCGAGACGCACAGGACTGTTCGTTATGGCGACGCTTGGGGGAGTCCTATGTCCAACAGTGGACGTATATCGGCTGAAATGATGATGATGAATAGAATATGTTATTGGCAATAGGTTTAGTAGAACGTCTAACAATTGGGAGGCGAAAACTAAGTGGTGCAAGTGGTGCGCTTACCATCCACAGTGTACGTGTGCTCGTCCACGCCGTGGCCGCCGGAGACACAGCGCTGCGCTACCGCGGGCGGGCAGCGCAGCGGGCTAGCACCTGCGCGCGCTGCCCGCGCTGACGTCAGCGCCAGCGCCAGCGCCAGTAGCCAGTGCGCCATGCCCGCACCTACGTACAGAGACTCATCGTGCCACTTCTATAGTCTGGTGTAATACGCGTACCAGGAGCTAACAGGTTACCACACACACACACAGGATCTGCACCTACCACAACTAACATTACCGATAACTTGTCATCGAATAATCGGACTATTCGTACAGCATCCGAGAATGAATCATCCACTAGTTAATAGTGTCAACACCCGACGTTTTAGCGGTTAATTGTGGAGTATGTGCACTTTCACTCTCTTTCGTAACCACACCATACGACCAAAATCCGTCAAATTCTCAGTTTATAATTTAATGGTGTCTTTGAGTCTTTCATTAACTTTTATATGATAATGGCTAATCTATTAGATACTACATATTAATAAGAAGCACTTGTATATTATTCGGACTAACTAGTGCTAACTAACTAGCAAACCCAAAACTGTCCGATTTGGCACAAGAGTACAGTTTTCACCAAGAACCACGACTGGGTGTGTACTAGATTATAAACACTTTCTGTCATTCTGTAGGTTATCGTCTTTGAGCACTTTTAACCTTTATTTTGCACAATTAACGCACAACGCACAACATCAACATCACTTTTCGTTTGTTCACTTCATTATAATCTGCGTTATACTCCATTTATCAGAATCGGTACAAGGAAAAAATTGAGGAAAACCCCACACGAAACTCAAAGCTATAGGTACATCGCCCAAGCGGAGCGCTATATTATAACTACTTTTTGTTTATAATATTATGGATGACATCGACTTGCGTCAGAGAGCCGCCTGCGCAAGTGTTGCCACATGTATTATTTGTTGTGAGAAGTGGATGATATTATATATTATTATAGTACTAACCACTACATAACGTAGTGGCTTATATTATAATAATTGATGTTAAGCTCAAAAAATTTTAGTACTTTTACAATTACATTTCTTTTGGCAAAGCTTAAGTTGTAAACACATATAATGATTAATGAAATTGCAACACTGGCCCGCGAATTTCAAATAATGAAGCTTTGTTGCTTCATTATTTGAAATTAATACGATGATGCTAACTAATATGATGAAGGTGACATAATTATGTTGCGTTTGTAAAATTATTCTTTCAAGCTCAAATGGCTGAATGAATGACTATTTTTATCATCATCATCATCATCATTTCAGCCGACAGACGTCCACTGTTAGACATAGGCCTCCCCCAAGTGTCGCCACAATGATCGAACCTGTGCGTCCCGCATTTCTCGGATTCCCGCAACCTTCACCAGGTCATCGGTCTACCTTGTAGGACGCCTTCTGTCGCTGCGTCTTTCAGTACTCGGTCGCCACTCCAGAACCTTTCGGCCCCAACGGTCATGTTCTGCCACTATTTTTATGACGATAAAAAAAGGATTACTTGCAATTTGTCCTATATTTTTTTTCCAAATATTGTTTATTAAAAGTAATGTTAAATTCGAAAGCATAACTAATGATCACAGAGTTTATGTGTTTTTGTTAGAAGCTGTTCATAGGTACCATGCGTTTTAAATAAGAATAGGAAAGTCAATAACCTTAATGTGTCAAATCGCACCCCTGGATCTAATTAGGTTCATTCAACTCAAAAAAACACTTTTTTCGCAAAAGACGAATAATTGATTACTCTATATGTATGTTACTAGAGGAGTATTTTGTATTTATTTATGTTTTGAGTTAACTTTGTTTGATGACACATAATTATGACCTAAAAAAATTATTATCACTTATTACTCCAAATCATATAGCAGTCTGTGACCAACAGTAAGGATATATTGGGTGATTATTTTGGCAAGAAAACAGTCAAATGCATTCAAATAAACAACATTTTTTACTTTTCAGTACCCATAGATCAAAGTAGCTGAAAAGAATATCACTGTTAACCCTAAAACTGTGTCTTTTAGAAACTTTTAAAACTAAACTCATTGATAATTTACCAACGTTGTCAACTTTAGATGACATCGATCATCAATATGAAAGTTTTTTAACGGCTACTGTAAGCATTTTGATTCCACCTTTATACCTTAGACCATTTCCGTTAATGGCAACGTATATTTCGGTGAATGGACTACCATTGGTATTCATAAAAGTAGAACTCGGATTTATGATTTGTATGATGAAAACATTCATGTTAACACTGTTGAATTTAGTTTATATGTTAGAAATTATTCCAAATTATTTAAAAAAGTATAGTAGTAGTGTATTTTTCTTTGTTTATGTGGTGTACAATAAAGAATATAATAAATAATAATAAAGTATGTTCTGATGCTGATGATTAGAAATCAACGTGACCTTTCTAAAATTAAAAATAGTAATAATATCATTAAAACGACTTGGAATATTATAAATAAAGAGACTGGAAGGTCCACAAAACCATATAGTGACTTAAGAGTCTCTACAAAAATAAAGATACAATAGACGTACCTTTTCTCGAAGTGTTTTTTGAACTCTCATAGAGTTGGTTTCCGATGTACCAGATAATTCATATTCTCAGGATATGATTTCAATAATAGAGTCATTAAACATACACAATCTCAATTGAATAACTCTAATAATTTAGATTTTATTGATATCTAAAATACACCGATTTCGTCACTGACACACTGATGATCATCAAAATGTTTGGCTACTTCCTGATGTGCTAACAAGCTGAAATTTGGTATGTAATCTAAGTTTAGTATACAACCAACAAAAAAATCATAAACTTATAACTTTCGCCCCCATCCCCTAAAATGGGGCAGGGAAGTTTGTATGAGACTTCAAAATGTTAGGGTACTTCCTGAAGTGCTAGAAAGCCGAAATAAAGAAGAAAAAAATAATGACTGCTTAGCAACTTACAAAAAGAACTGAAATCCCACCAAAAACATTTCAAGTAAAATGTTGCTAAGACGACCACATAAGGTTTGCCCTGTGAAAAAGATATCAGATCTCATGTAGAGCCAAACTTCTGAATCTACACGGCCTAACTCTACAGACCCTAACTTCACAAATTCTACATGGCTTCTTAATATATATAAATGATTTACCTTACCTGATAAAGGATAAGCATGCTATCCCTATAGTATTATTTGCTGACGATACTTTACTTTTGTTTAAGCTCAAACTTTAGCAATCAGATACTGACGATATAAATATCGCTCTTTCTAAAATAGTACACTCGTTTAATGTCAATAACCTTCTTCAAAAAGTAAAGAAAAAAATATATTTATTGTAATAAATACAATTATATATTTTTTCTTTACTTTTTTTGTCGAATTTGACATTAATGATTATTTTTATTTTGCATTTTGACATTTGATGATTTTTGTTTGAAACTATATTTTACAATTTGACTTAGAACTTAGAAGGTTCTTTATTCTATTTTACCATTTGACGTTCATAATAATAATTATTATTATGGTTTGGTTCTGCCTAGCCTTGAAACCTCTGAGCTCATTGCTGGAGAATTCAGGCCTAGGCTTTCGGTTGAAGACAGGGGGTCAGGTTATATCTCACCTCCTTTATATGGATGACTTAAAGCTTTTTGCCCCCAACAATCTGCAACTGATGGAGCTACTGAAGGTTACTGAAACCTTCAGTAGTGCCATCAGGATGGAGTTTGGTGTGGACAAATGTGCGGTCATGCATATAAAGCGAGGGGGGATTGTGGAATCCGTGGGTACCCAACTCTCGGATTCCATAAACTTGAGGTCCCTCTCTCTAACCGAAACCTATAAGTATTTGGGTATGTCGGAAGCTTTATGCATCAATGCCACTGACACGAAGCAATCGTTGAGGGAGCGCTTCTTTGGCCGCCTGAAGAAGATACTTAATAGCCTTCTGTCGGGTGGAAACAAGGAGTGCGTCTTCAATGGTTGGATCATGCCGGTATTGATGTACACTTTCGGTGTACTCAAATGGACTCAAACGGAACTTGATGTCCTGGATAGGAGAGTTCGTACACTGTTGACTGCATACTGAATGCATCACCCTCGGTCGTCGGTAATGAGACTGTATATCCCGCGGAAGTGTGGGGGTCGAGGCTTTTTAAATGCTAAGACCCTGCACAATCGCGAGGTATGTAGTCTCAGGGAATACTTTCTAGCCGCCGACGTGGGTATGCATCGTGAAGTAATGGCAGTGGACAAGGGAATCACACTGCACTCCTTGGCTAACGAGAAGTGGCGCAAACCTGTAGTGCTTGACACTAACGTACGCAAGGAAGTATGGCAGAATAAAGTACTTCACGGACGCATTTCCAGGCCCTTCATGGGCGCGATGTAGACCAACTAGCGTCCGTAGCCTGGCTGCGCATCGGTGACCTCTTTGGGGAAACTGAAAGTTTTGTCTGTGCAATTAAGGACGAAGTTTTCATGCCGAATAACTATCGGAGATTTATTGTTAAGGACGGCACGGTTGACATCTGTCGGGCATGTCACCGACCGTGTAAATCGATCCGCCACATTATCTCTAGTGGTTCTCGTCTAGCTAACGGGGAATATTTGCATAGACACAACCTTGTAGCCAGGATTATCCATCAGCAACTTGCTCTGAAGTACACTCTTGTAGAATCAGAAGTGCCAAACTACAAGTATGTGCCCGACCCAGTTCTCGATAATGGCGATATCATGTTGTACTGGGATCGGTGCATCATCATTGACAGGATTATTGTAGCCAATAAGCCAGATATAGGGGTGGTGGACCGAAGTGAGAGGCGTGCAATGATTGTTGACATATCCGTTCCGCATGACGAGGACCTCTTGAAAGCCGAGAAAGATAAACAAATCATGTATATTGACTTGGCTCGTGACCTTGTGACTTCGTGAAAGCCGAGAAAGATAAACAAATCATGTATTATTGACTTGTCTCGCGAGGCTGTTGACATGTGGGATGTGGACTCAGCGATCATTGTACTGATAGTCGTGTCAGCCAATGGCTTAATAGCCAAGAGCCTTGGTCAACAGCTGAGAAGGCTAGCATTAGGTGGCTGGATCAAGGGCTTAATTCAGAAAACGTTACTCCTGGAGACGGCTCGTATTGTTAGGAGGTTCGTTTCTCTGGAGCCCTGAACGCCGGTAGCTTGGACCCTGTTCCCGATACCGGTGGCATACTGTTTTTTCTATTTTTAAATGTTTTATCTTTGAAATATTTAAACATGTAATGAATATGTGTTTAAATGAAATAAAAGATTAATCATTATTTTTATTTATGTAAAATGTCACTTTTTGTAAATTCTATTTTATTATTGTGAATGTGGGGACTATGTGGATTACTTTCTCTTTTTCTGTATTTTAAAATGATCTCTGGTTTTGAGTATTTGATGCGGCCTACCCAAATATCCTATTTTTGGTATTGTTCGTCAAGTCATTGAGCTCTTTAGTAGTCCTAAGTTTGAGCTGACTGGTCCACTCAAATCTGTGCGGTTCTTTCCTCAAAAGACCATCTGAGTCATTAATCTGCATGGTTCTCATATGATTTAACCATTATATGTTCTTTACTGTATGGACTTTAAAAAAGACTTTGACCCCTGAATTTGTTTCGTTGTTTCTTCTCAGGGTAGTCAGCTACACCGCAGAAACACCGGCTTCATTTCGTTAAAACAGACTGAAAACAAAATTGACGTGTAAAAGTGTTTCTTGAAAACCTATTTAAAAAAAAGATCATTAATAATTTTTTCTTGATATTAGTACTATAAAAAACAATACGAATAATAAAACTTTCGACTATCTTTTCACTATTATAAAAGAAGCAATTAGTCAAATAAAGTTCTATAATACATATAACAAATAAATATAACTATAAATATAATTTCTACACTTTAGAAGATTATCATCATCACCATCATTACAGCCGATAGACGTCCACTGTTGGACATAGGACTCCCCCAAAGTGTCGCCACAATGAACGATCCTATGCGTCTTGTATCCACCGGATTCCGCAAATTTTACCAGCTCATCGGTCCTCCTTATAGGAGGCCTTTCAACGCTTCGTCTTCTGGTACGCGGTTACCACTCCAGAACCTTTCGGCCCCGACGGCCATCTGTTCTGCGAACAATGTGCCTTGCCTATCGGCACATAAGTTTGGCGATTTTAACCTTAGTTCTCCTGCGGATATCTTAATTTCTGATTCGATCACGCAAGGAAACTCCGAGCATATAGCCCTTTCCCTTTGGGTGACTTTAAGCCTTCTGATGAGGCCCATTGTAAGCGACCACGTTTTGGAGCCATATGTCATCACTAGTAACACGCTCACCAGTGCGTGTTGCATAGACTGTCGTCTTAAGACACTTTGGTATGTTGGACGAGAACAAACCGAGTAGCTTCCTGAACGCTGAGTGATGTACTCGCCATTGGCATTAATGCCTAGTCCACTACAATCCAGAATATTGAAGACATCCTACATTGTGGCCGTGAACAGTTTCGGTAAAATGTCGTCTCCTTGCCCCACACCCCGCTGCAGGAAGATAGGTAGTCGAGATCTAGTCCTGGAGTCGAACTGACATAGTGGCGTTTTCGTACAAACACTTCAGCACCACGATGAACCGATAGTTAATCTGGCACCGTTGGAGAGACTGCAGCTCAGCCCAAATCTCGATCGAATCAAAGGCTTTCTCATAGTCCACAAACGCTCAAAGTCAAAGTCAAAGTCAAAAGTCAAAATATTTTATTTCACATAGGCCTACATGGGCACTTATAAAACGTCAGAAGCTAGTGCACGGTTCCAAATTGGTCGTTTCCTATGGAGAAGAACCGGCAAGAAACTCCATGGTTACTCTTTTTAAAAAAAGTGGTAGGTGTTACAATATGATAGTATGTAAGAACAGTGTATATCAATACTGTACACAAAAGCAAAAAATAAAAAAAGTAATTCAAATAAAAAAGTAATTTAAATAGGAAGTAATCTAAAGGTTTGTAAGGTATACAGTGTTCTCACATTCACATTACAAAACGAAAAAGAGGCTATATAAAAAAAAAAGCAATAGAAATATAGATAATTGCAACTATCAATAAATTGTTAACAAAATAAATTATCAACGAGTTTAAGGTAGTTGAAGTCTCAAAAATTAAAAAAAAAAGTACTTATTGCAAAAGCAATGTCCAATAGAAAAAAAAAATACAAATAAAAAATGTATATATATTAAAACAGAGGTGGAGCAGTTAACAGACACAATATTGGTGAGTTACCAGGGAGCCACATGTGCAGAGGTAGTCATTGCCAAACAAATGCCGCTGGGCTGAGAGGCAAATTGTACCCCTCGGTCTTCTGTTTTAGGTACTTGCCGTAGCGTATGTATGTGATCTACGGTGCTGAAACCTTTTCGGAATCCAGCATGTTCGGGAGGCTGGAAGTCCTCGAACCTGTTTAAGATTTTTTTTTTCTATCTGGGGCTCTTGAAAAATAACTACTACCAGTGACAGTTGACACCACTAGAGTTCTATTGTTTTGATGTGTGTGGGATAAGTACATAGATATCCAGAAATATGCCTTCATTGCGGAATAGTAAGGAAACCTAGCGAGGACGCTTATCTCCCACCAAAATAATAACAACATTCACAAATAGTGTAAATAAATAATAATATAATATAAGTGTATTTACGACACACATGTAAAATTTGCATACGCACACTAAGAAGGAAGCACCTACACCAAATCAGTTTCTAATAGCACACATAAACAGAACGGCCGGAGCATGCACTTGTAAACACGTATCATTCAATGCACACACATGCAAATAGTGCGTCGAACGCGATGGTCGATAATTTTATCGATATTTAATTATATTACAATCTTGACTACTGATCTTGTAATATAATAATTTTTCTTATCATTACATAGTATAAAACAAAGATTTTGATGCGGTTTTTTTAAATGGATAGAGTGATTCAAGAGGAAGATTTATATGTATAATATTGCACCCGAGCGAAGCCGGGGCGGGTCGCTAGTTTTCTATACATGATTTCTTTTTTATATACCTATCCGAAAAGAGAGTTTACTTTTAATAAAATAAAAAAGGTTTTTTTTTAGGTTCGTATTACCAATTAAAAGGGACGTTCTCTGTTTAAGTATTATGCTGTATTATATATAACTAGCTGTGCCCGCGACTTTGAACGTGTGGATGACGAAACTTATCAATGAGTTTTTTGTGTAAAGTGCTATTTGTGTAGATCGTTATCTATCTAATATCTATACGAATGACTAATCGTTTGTGAAAAATAAAATATGAAACTCTCGGTGTTATAGACAAAGATTTGATAAAATAGCGATGAATCGCGAATGTTCTAATTAAACTTCGAACATTGACCGCTGCTTAGCCATATGATTGACAACCCATATGGGCTAGCCTACTGGGTCAATAATATTGAGCAATCGTTTAAGACCTATCTTTCAAAATCACCAAATAGTCAGATTTTTTAATATAATAATTGAATATTTTTACATAGCAAAAACAAATGATTGTAACTTTTAGCAAAAAAAAAAACTGTAATAAATTATATTTGTTTGTTTTTTGTTAATAATAATAATAATATCATTTTTTTTAGTTTGTTTTGTTTTGTGTTTTATATTGTACTATTAATTAAAAAACTTTTATCATCTCTATCTTTAGGTATAATGTTAATTTAAGCTTTTACACTTCACGAGTATTGTAATAATTTAACATGTAATACGACAGTATGTATCAAAATGCAAAAATAAATGTTTGAACTGCAATAAAACGCATATCGATAAAATCAGCCACAAGGACTCGATTACACATCTCTAAATCTTACACGATCGTTGCATTCGGAAAGACTCGGGATTGTTTGTGTTGCTCTGGACGTAGGTTAGTAAATGATTTAAAAAATGATTTAAAATATAAAACAGTGGCTTAATTGTTTACTTACCAGTGGAAGGACACGCCATTTATCTTAAGGTGGATGATATGGTGATCTATTTTTACATGTGATTACTGTACAACTCGGCATTTTAGTTTTTTATGCATCAATAGCACTCTGTACGTAATTGCAAAGTGACTGAATGAATCGTACAGCCGCCGTTCGATAAATAGGGACATTTGGTAATACTGGCTTCCCGCGTGCCATGCCCTCATGGCATATATCCATCGATATCCGTGGATAGATACGTCAACTTCGGGTAAGTTAGCATGTATACGGAGTAGCAACAACAGCATTCTGAACGCAATAGCTGTACGGTTTGACTGTCCCTTTCAACATTATTGGGTCATGTCTTGTATAGGTGTGGCCAGTCATGGAAAATAAAATAAAAATGTATTAGGTTAAGTTTTCTATGGGTCTATACCACCCGAAATAAAGTTCTTATTATTATTATTATGCACTCTTCATCGTTATGGCGTTAAATCGAAATAATATAAGTGTTAATAGCCTACAGTATGGACACAACTCAAAGTTATTCGTTTTTGTTGACGAGAGACACTCGCACCCGCTAAGCTCACTGGTTGCAACTGGCGATGTGCCCGTTTTTGTAGGGGAGGAGAGAGGTCACTCTTTCACCAAAACAGATTTCTTCGGCATCTAGCGCCGAGTAGTAGACATATTTTTAAATCTGTTTTATAGATCGATAGGTAGTGGATACATAGAATTCAAAGGTGAGCTTAACTAAAAAATCGAGATTTTTAAGTTGACACCCTTCATATATCGGGGTGCAAAATGTTGATTGAAAATTACGGTTTGCAAAAAAAAACTTATTTGCGTATTAATAACGGTATTTTTAGCTTTGTATTACTGAGTCTTAGTTAAATCTAGGTGAAGTAAAAACATTTTTGTACTTTGTTAATTTATTATATACTTTTTACACCACCTGCTCGATAATGTCGTTTTATACGTCTTACAAACCTCACTTAAAGCAAGTCATTATTCTCTATAGACCAGGGTCGATAATTTTTGAAACGAAATAAAATCATAGTTGTATGAAACCCACTGGAAACGAAAGAGAATATAACAAAAATGAAAGGAAAAATAAATTACGGGCGATCTGAGGTAAATATAAAAGTTGTAGATCTTTTTATTATCTACAACTTTGCAATTTAACTTTTTTACATAGAACTTGTAGTTTTGTCGGAAATCGAGATAAACTGTTTTTACCCTTAAAAACGCACACCCATCCTTTTCCCGACCTCAGATCGCCCGTAATATATTTTTCCTTTCGTTTTTGTTGTATTCTCTTCCTTTTTCAATAGGTTTCATCCTACTATGATTTTATTTCACTTTTTACCATTAACAACGGCTTCAGCACTGGTCTACTAGGAAAATAATGCGATTTCAATTTGGAACATCAAAAATCGTCAACATTGTGAATTAAAATGTACGTGCATCGAACAAGTTGACTCGAAATTCAAACTGGCCACTAACAAAAAAAAAATGAAAATAGAATTAAACCTGCTTACTGACTGCGAACTGGGTGGGAGCGTTTTAGAAAATTAAAACTATAGAATCTTGGACTACAGTGCGTTTCACATAAGACGTTCCTTTGCCGTAATGTCGGCAATACGGAAAAACAGTGTTGCAATATTTTTAGTAATTAAATTACTTAATATTAGGGAGATTAACTTCTATTTCGTAACCGTACTTTTAACAATTGCGTTTTTTTTTGTTTTTCTTTTTACTATTTTTGAATAAAGTATAGGGCGCTGGGCTCCATTCCGATTCTCTTGCAATTCTTTCAAATACCGAAAACGCCATGCCACAATATCGTATCTTTCTATAACAACGTCCTTTTAGACCTGCTTTTTTAAAAATAAAGTCCCATTCCCCTCATATTTCTCCAAAAAGTGCTGCAACTACCGTTAAAATCGATTTCGTTTCGCATTTTGGGGAACAATTTTGGTAGAGTAGGCAACTCTTTCCTTTTCCCCTTCTTTTTTATGTAGACAGACAGGGGAGCCAACATTACGCCAAAGGAACGTCTTAAGTGAAACGCACTGTAGTGAATTTTGTTTGTTTGATGAGCTTGTAAATATCTACATATATTTATATCTCTAAATATAGGTTTAATATTCATATTCATGTCTTAAACAAATATCGATTTACCTTCCGAAATAAATCTCCCAACTAAATGAAAGTGGTGGGAATTTTATAAGAATAACATAATCCTAAATATTAAAAATTTATTACATATGTACATAAAAAAAAAACTTAAATACTAAATAAACTATTTAAACTAAAACCTAACTATGTACATAAATATAATACAAAAAGACAAAGCACGCTCAGGCGTCAAAGTACTCCTCCACATCGCTGTCATCCGGAAATGTGCCCAGAAGACTGGCAGCATTGCCACGTTGAATGGCAATGCTAATTCTTTGGGCAAAGAACGATCCAGCCCTCTGGTCACGTAAAGTGTCGATCAGTCGGCTCTAATATATGATGTGATCGACCAAATTGTCTTAAAATTAATTCTAATTATCTCACAGATGGTGTAAAAAGTAGACTATGCAACACACAAAAAACACAACACACATAAAACTGTCTTTGTCTTGGGCGGCTTGAATTCCCCACTCCACTCAGGTTTTTTTATTAACTCCCTCGCAATACTTGGTTTTAATTATATTGATCCCTCACTCACGTTCGGGATTAAATTCACCAACCTTCGTTACGTTCGGAATTCAACATGCCGCCCGCGACTTTAAGACACTGCTTTATCCCCTAGTCACATAAACTACTATTATTGTACACCATTACGCTAAACTAAAACTTATGCTAACGTCATTAAGTACATTTGATCTAAATTAGCTAAGTATACATAATTATTAGGTAAGTATATAACACAGATTAGTTTAAAATTGGCCTCTACTCAGACGGTTTACGTTCACAGTGACGCAATGATTACCAAAGTTGAAGAACTAGATTCTGATAAAACTTTTTTCGTTCATGATTCGTAAATAAATATTACTTATTTGAACCCACCCAAGTTTTCATTTTGACAGCTATGTAGTCACGCTGTACCTACTTGATGATAACAGTCGTAGTATCAGTTTGAGCAGGTCGCGGTCCCTCGACCCTAGACGTCAGTCCACACAATGGGGTTTTGCCCACATCGAGATAACACAGATACTTACTTTATTTATTATATTGTACCAATGACTAATTCCAAAATAACTTACATACGTGTGTTTTATATTATTCCAGCTTTTTTTTATGGTGGGAAAAATCATCCAATGACAACCCCCGCTCTTAGGCGGAGCGGGAGATAGTGTCAGACTCTTACTGACCCCTGAATCTCAATAACCCTGGCCCCAGTAGGCTTCGACCCGACTGGGCCCCTGCTGTTACTGACAACTCCTTGAGGCGCGCGGGAAAAGTGCGAGACAGTTATCAGACGGTCGGACAGCGAGCTATCCAATGCTTGCCGTCCGTAAGCCCGCGCCTACTGTGGCCGGAAATCGAAATCGGAATCCCGGCGGCGGCTGGGGCGCTGTCAGCGCCGCCGTTGCCTGATGCGGTCGGCCTCCTCTTTTGCTAGCATTACTACTTGACCATGAACCATGGCTTGTACCAAGGCCCGACACGAGAGATCGCTGCCGCCGATCGCCCTATTCATATTCATATAGTTTGGAGCAATTGGAGCACACCTCTACTGTGTGCTCCAAACTATTAGTTCTATTAGCTCTATTCAGTCATCGGTTTAAACCTAATTAGCCAAGCTACTGATGTGTGTCAGTTGCTCTTTTTGGGTAAACCAATCAACGTCTAATGTTGCGAATTGATCCAGGTATTATTTTAAGGAGAAGATGAAAAAAAAACTTATTACAAAAAAAAATCCTTGGAAGTCGGTGTTTCTATAATAGTTTAGTCTCTTCGTTATTTAACACCGACTTCCAAAATTAAAGTTATTTGGTACTTTTCAGTGTTTTTTTAACATTGAAGTCGGTTATATTTTTTTTTGTAAAAAGTTTTTTTTTATTTTCCACTTTTTAGTTATGGTACCACCACTAAAAAGTACCCCTGAGTCAAACTTAAATACCTTATAGTCAGAGCGCATCTCATAACGGTTCTAATAATCCCAAACACGATTAGATTACATTATTTTACCTTTCGGCTTCATCATGGCCGTTTTGCGCTGGTGTGACGCATATCCTATCTAGCTGATAGTTCTAAGTACGATATTGTTACATACTTGTTACATTTATTTATTTTTAGGATATGCGTCATGTTGGACGCAAATAAACTCTTTTTCTTTCTTTCTTTCTTTTCTTCTGTCATCAGATCAGTTCGATATATCGTCTCCCCCTCTTCTTTCAATCAGTCATTAGGCTGATAATCCTGGCTGTAGCATCAGGCCAGACTTATGTCAACATTGCATTGAACTTAAAATTTAGTCCTGTTTAAAATGAGCCCAAACACGACTACGGTGCTGTAATTTCAAGGTTTGTACTTTTTCTGATGCTCCTGGCTTCAGCATCAGGTCTCTATGTACTTCGGTGTTATTTATTAACAGTACAATTATCCACACATCGAGCCCTTTTCAATGAGCCTAAACTCGATATATCTGCTGTTAGTTGTCGAGGACTTAGGTACTCTGCAGTGCCCTATCAAACATCAAAACAATTTACTAAAACAGTCCTTGCCTGTTCGAGTAACTTCTTCCTGTTGGAGGAGGAGTTATACCTTCCATCATCAGCCCAGCTACCTGAGATGGTGACGACCATACGCAAATACACAAGATACTTCATAAAATATGCGAAAAACCAAAAGTAAGCATATAAAATCTAAATAAAAATCGAATATAAAATCTTGGAGAAATCGAGGGCAACCCTCGATTTTTGAAAATCCGTCCACATTTGGCGGAATATTCGATGAACAAACATACAAAAAAAAAAACCATACAAACAGCTGAACGTAGTAACCTCCTTCTTTTTGGGAAGGCGGTAAAAACGACTTGCTCCAACGAATGTAAAAGTGTATATTTTTTAAATAAAAAGTGGGTAAAACCACGGAGCAGAAATTCCTGTGTTCTGTGGGTAAAACCATGTAGAAAATACAAAAGTAAATTATCTCTGTAAAATCGCAGGTCGAGCATCTGCTGTATCCGCCGTTGAGTAGGCATTCTTGTGGAAACATATCCCCGGGCGTTGTAAGCCTGTCTTTCAATAACTATTTTCTGGCTCTGGATACACTGGCAACGGACAAATCTTGCTAAATAATCTGCGTAACAGACCACTAGAAGTCTTGACATCAGCAACTCGCGCCACCTGGATGTGTGGCAACAATCCGACCCATTTTCAATTTGAGTGGGGAAAGTTTTCTTCTTTAAGGAGGACTAAGGAATTCAGCTTGAGGGATCCCTTACATGCTTGCCACTTCGTCCGAAGTTGGAGCTCAGATAGGTATTCATTGCTCCATCGTCTCCAAAAATGCTGTCAAAGAAGATCAATACGTTGGTATCATGTTTAGGAATTGATGGATTGATCTCGATAATCAGGTGACGGCAGTGAGGTCATGGGCCATCCAATCAAAAAGTGTCCGGGTGTGAGCGGCATCAAATCCTCAGGGTTTGATGATTACTGTGTCAGTGGTTTAGAGTTCAAAATTGCTTCAACCTGAACCATTATGGCTACGAAGGCCCAAAACTCTAGTTAAATGATGTTTGGTTGATTTGACATCAGCTTCCGCAAGGCAATCAAATTGAGGAGAATATAGGGGTATAAAACTAAAATTAAAAATTTAAAAAAACCCCCGACGCAAAAAGAACTATAAAAAGTAAAAAATAAGTTAGTAAATTACTCTTTCAACCTTTTAACGTCATGAAAGGAATCTATAAATATTTAAAAGATAAGTGTCACTAAGTCGGGGGACCGCAATATGAAAATTATTATTTTCCTTAAACGAATTAAAAATGACAATTGCGGTCCCCCGACTTAGTGACACTCATCTTTTAAATATTTATAGATTCCTTTAATGACGTTAAAAGGTTGAAAGAGTAATTTACTAACTTATTTTTTACTTTTTATAGTTCTTTTTGCGTCGGGGGTTTTTTTAAATTTTTAATTTTAGTTTTATTTTAAAGTTTTTAAATTAATCGAGGAATCCATTATTGTGATATTATCTTTTCTATATTGTAACAATCATGAAGGCCACACTAATACTACTAACTTGCAAACTGGCTAGATGTACTTTTTATTAAGGTTTATCTTTAAACAACTTTGGCATTCATATTCAAAACTTGATTGACAAGACAATTAGAAAATTAATTCCCTCTAAATAATAATAATTAATTAATTTCATTAAATTAAATTTAATTCCTATTTTATAATATTGATTCCAGAGTTCCATTAGCTATCTCCCAGTTATAGCATCAGGTCCTCGTCATCATGAAAAATGTTTAGAACTGGTTAAGACGAATCTAATGAGCATAAACTCGACGAGTTTACTAGTAGGCATTTCAGGGATTCATCAGCTAGGTACCTCCCAGTTCTAGCATCAAGTTTTCATAATCATGAAAAATGTTTGAAACTTGTTAAGACAAATCTGGTGAGCCCAAACACGACGGGTTTACTAGTAGGCATCCCAAGGTTCCATCAGCTACCTCCCAGTTCTAGCATCAGGTCCTCGTCATCATGAAAAATATTTGGAACTGGTTAAGACAAATCTAATGAGCCCAAATTCGACGGTTTTACTAGTAAGAATTCCAGGGTTCCATCAGCTATCTCCCAGTTATAGCATCAGGTCCTCGTCATCATGAAAAATATTTAAAACTGGTTAAACCGAATCTAAAGAGCCCAAACTCGACGAGTTTACTAGTAGGCATTCCAGGGTTCCATCAGCTACCTCCTAGTTCTAGCATCAAGTTTTCATAATCATGAAAAATGTTGGAAACTTATTAAGACAAATCTAATGAGCCCGAACAAGAAGGGTTTACTAGTAGGCATCCCAAGGTTCCATCAGCTACCTCCCAGTTCTAGCATCAGGTCCTCGTCATTATGAAAAATGTTTGGAACTGGTTAAGACAAATCTAATGAGCCAAACTCGACGGGCTTACAAGTAAGAATTCCAGGGTTCCATCAGCTATCTCCTAGTTCTAGCATCATGTCCTCGTCATCATGAAAAATATTTAAAACTGGTCAAGACGAATCTAATGAGCCCAAACTCGATGGGTTTACTAGTTGGCATCCCAAGGTTCCATCAGCTACCTCCCAGTTCTAGCATCAGGTCCTCGTCATCATGAAAAATGTTTGGAACTGGTTAAGACAAATCTAATGAGCCTAAACTCGACGGGTTTACTAGAAAGAATTCCAGGGTTCCATCAGCTATCTCCCAGTTCTAGCATCAGGTCCTCGTCATCATGAAAAATATTTAAAACTGGCTAAGACGAATCTAATGAGCCCAAACACGACGGGTTTACTAGAAGGCATCCCAAGGTTTCATCAGCTACCTCCCAGTTCTAGCATCAGGTCCTCGTCATCATGAAAAATGTTTGGAACTGGTTAAGACAAATCTAATGAGCCCAAACTCGACGGCTTTACTAGTTAGAATTCCAGGGTTCCATCAGCTATTTCCCAGTTCTAGCATCAGGTCCTCGTCATCATGAAAAATGTATACGAGTATTTCAAACATTAGGTCACACATAAGTATTTATACATCCGTAAAGCGTTTAAGATCCCAGCCACAGCGAACAAATGTGCTGCTGACCTTGAACGCCTGATCAGATCTTCATGAATTGTATCTAAGAACCATCTCGGTAACGTCAGCTTTCTTATAAAAAAAAACCGCATCCAAATCGATCCATTCGTGTAAGCGCTATGATGCCACAGACAGACACACAGACACACAGACACACAGACACACAGACACCCTAAACTTATAACACCCCTCTTTTTTGTCGGGGGTTAATAAAATGAAAGTTGATTGCCTCTTTAGCCATCTCCCCGGCAACCGTATTGCAGTTAGACTTAATAAATTTAGAGAGGTCATTATATGCACCAAAAAATGAGGTGCCATCATCCGAGTAGATATTTTTCGGTATTCCTCTACGCGAACCTTTTTAACGCCATGATAATGATAAAAGTATTGCTGGTTAAATCAGCTACTATTTTAGATGAATTGATTTTGTAGAAAAGTAAACAAATATAGCTATGTAAACTTTAACTAATTTACAGCCTTGGCAAACCTATATTTTCAAATGGAAAACCTGCTAGAAGTCGCTGCTGTGGTAGATCACCCATAATTGGACTGACTGTTTCACCCTTAAATCGGCAACAACGTACGCATTGCCTGCAGCCATCCCTGCAGCACATTCTAGCTAAACTGCGACCTCTAACTGGCCAATACGTATCTCGTGTAGACGCCAACAGTACCTGTGGTCCCGCATGAAATAATCGCTAATGCTCATTATTAAAGAGTAATTAGAGAAGTGATGACTAGAGTGAATAAGTACCGCTGTTTTTTGTTAAAGTGTGAGTGTTGTAACCTACCACGGATACACATTATCTTCTCGTCTAGAAACACATTAAATTTGTTTAATTCACTTGTAAGGGTTTATTATGAAGTAACAATTACAATATTACAAATCTTTAAAACGTTGAATCTGAGAAATACGTATTATTATATTCAAATACCTTTCTGCCGTAAGAAATTTAATTAGTCCGTCTTTTAGATTATTCAAAAATAAGGGACACGTATTTTTTATTTGTAATAATTTACAAATAAAAAATACGCGTCCCTTATTTTTGAAAAACCAAAAATGACAAAGATATAGCCTATTAAAGTTACGATGTATATATGACGATTTTGAAAGATCCTAGGTCTTCTCGTCACCGTTTCTTACTTTTCCAAATAATCTAACATAATTAAGTTGTATTCACTATCCAGTAAAAATAAGCCATTATTTTTCACAGATAAATAGGTACTTCGTCGGTATATCGAACAATATATCACAAAAGTTCTGTCAAATTATTTAACCAATGTTTAAACAACCTCTCGGAGCTCGGTTAAGATAATCATCCAGTTAACGTCAATAACCGATGTTTAGGCTGTGGTGAACAGGAAATATTGCTTAAACAGCCGTTTTAATATTTAAACGGTCGGTTTAGTGTTGGTGACCACCAGCCTCAGAGCATTAAACCATAATGCTCCAAGATAAAACCAGAAAAAACGCCTTCCCAAATTAAAGACCAGCTGTGTTTTTTTTTTTTGTAAAAAAGTGTTCATCTTTTCATTGTGATTTTGTATAAAAATAAGCACCCTTCTGTTACTTATCTAGAATAGCCTCTAAACAACCGGTTGGTAGGGCTTCTGAGCGTGAGGGATTTTTGTAACAACATGCTCATTGCGCAGTGGGCGATTGATACGAAGAGAACTGCTCGTCGCTACGGGCGATCAAGCCTTGGATGCTAATGCGCAACGAGAGCCAGATTTTGATCGAGGCTACTAAGTCTTCACTAATATCGGCATATCAACAGCTAAAGCTAGGTCGAGATAGTTTGCGTATCCTTCTAAGCTTCCACGTGGTTGCCGTCATATGACTGTTGTAGTCTAGTCAAATTAGCAAAAAGATTGGACTTAATTCGTGTAGTTGTAATTTTTTGTGGAATCATTAGAAGACATGAATATAAGTCATCTCTGAGTTTGCACCATTCCTGTTGTGTACGGAACATCGTTTAATATTAGGTATTAACATTAAAGTCCCAAAATTTTGAAATTTCATTAGTAACTAGTTGTGGTAAGTTTAGATATCTGTAGATACACCTTTGGTGTATAATTACTTTTCGCGAAAAAAGTGTGAGGTGTATGAAACACTAATAAATCATTATTTTTAATTTGCGGCTCAAGGGAAATTTTGCCTGTTGGTGCAAACTCATAATAAGCTTTTTAAAGCATCATAAACACCCAGTTATAATTGCACCCTTTTGCACCCCAGGGAAACCAGTATTTTGAAATATTTGTAAATTGTACTTCGGGGCAAATTAGTGTAGTCATGGATTTTTTTATATATAATGTATTCTAAATATTCTACATTTGCACTTAATAAAAATAAGAAATATATAACTGGAAGTTTATGTAGATTTAACGTGGATACATACTGCGCCACGTGACGTTCGCAGGGCGAACGCGGGGTCGAAGCAGCGGCGCGGGCGGCGGCGGGGCTCAGCAAGTTAGCGTGCAAATTGTATGCGCTTAGATTCGGAATGTTGACATTTTTTAAATTAACGGACTGTCGATATATCGATATTTTTAAATATATCAATATAATCTATATTCTTTTTCAGTGATTTTTTTTTCAGAATTTATTTCTTTGTGTCCAAAAAATACACAATAGGTACTTGACGATTATTACAGAAAATGAAACAAAATTTGAGTGTTCAGAGCCAGGATATTCTTAATTATATAACAAACTAAGCGACTATTTTCTACGTTATACTTTTTTTTTTACGGTGGGCTAAAATCATCTTATGACAGCCTCGGCTCTTGGGTAGAGCGGGAGATAGTGACAGACTCTTACTGACTAAAAACGGGTTGGCCGTTCCTTCTAGCCTCTTCATACCGGGGCTCGAATTTCCTTTCGGATAACCCTGGCTCCAGTAGGCTTCGACCCAGCTGGGCCCCTCCTGTTGCAGACAACTCCTTGAGGCGCGCGGGAACAGTGCGCGCCGTCGACGTCTTGGGCACGAACCAGACAGTTGCCGGACGGTCGGACAGCGAGTACGTTCTACTTCAGCGTCCATCATGTCGATGTGGGCTAAGTCTACTAGTTGAGAGCTGGGCGAGCATTGGGATTCAAGGCTGTCGGCTACTCATTCCGCTTTTTCAGAGTCGTTGAAAGTGTTATTGGACACATTCTTAGTAAAGACAATTTATTAGTTTAGGATATTATTAAATTACTTACTAATTCTTTTTTTTTATTATGGATAGGCTAGCGTTTGACCACTACCTCACCTGATGGAAAGCGAAGATGTGGCCGACAATGGAGCACGCTTGCCTAGAAGCAACCATTCACTCTTGGCTTAAAGACCCCTAATTTGTAGGTATCAGGGAACAGAGACTCCGGCAGAGAATTCCAATCCTTAGATGTACGCATGTGTTCCTAAAACGCTTTGTACGTATGGGTGGGATGGCCACCATGTACCAGTAGCGCAACGCCCGCGCCGACTTGGTGGATTTAAGTAAATTGTGCAATTGCAATACACAATACAGTCTCCAAAATGTAAACGATAGAAAACCGACAGGCTAGCAACTCGACATCGATGCTCTTGATGACGATGATGCCTTTGGAATTTTGACTTGACAAGTGTATCATTGCCTTGTGTGTGTTCTTGGATTGCTTCTCAATCGACTCTAGTGCATCAAGCTGGTGTTTGGGAGACCCATTCCAAAGATGAGAGCAGTATTCCATAAACTATCGAACTAGCGCTTGATAGAGATTGAGCAGCTGTTCCAGCGTAAAATACTGTCTCACCTTTGCTAAGATCCCCAATTTTTTGGCTGCCATTTCAGCTTTTGCCTCGATGTAGGAGCCGAAATTGAGAGTAGATGACAGCGTTACCCCAAGAAGATCAAAGTGGTCGGTAATCGACACGGTCACACCCCGGATAGATGGAGCCGGGTAGAATTGGCTCCGAACTGAATTGGCCGGAACTTATTAGTCTAAATACGAGTATAAGGCTAAATTGTAGTAAAAACTAGGGTTCATCCTTTGGATGTACTCGAGGACTAGGGTAAAAAAAGAGGCTTTGAAAGCGACACTTTTATCGGGGCGGGGAGGTAAGTACAGAGGACTTTTCAATAGAACGTAACCTTATAGTTATGAAGTTGCCAGAAAGTGATATGGGTATGTATGACTGAGCGTCTTGTCTCAGCGAGCGGAACGCAGCACAGTCAAGCTTTATTCCTTCCTCTAGGGTTGGTGGTCTTGCTGTTAGCCCGCTAATATAACGGAGTCACTCAAGCCAATGAGGGCAGTGAGTCCGCTGGTGAGAGCGAATTGTCTGGCATATGAGGCGAGAAAGAGGATGGCGGGTAGTAGGCGGAGATGACAGTGATCGACTGAAGACCAGTCATGCCTACTCGACAAGCCAAGTATTCATGGAGAGATAGTGGTGCGGGTGGAGCTAGAATAATACAGTACAGTTCCTTTCTGTAGTAAAGGAGGATGCCACCACCGTGACAGTGAGTCCTATCATTGTGAGTTACGCAATAGTTGGCAATTTTAAGATCTTTGCGGTGGGATTTGAGGAATGTTTCCTGGATGATTTCTTGTTTTGTTGTTTTTGTAATTGTCTCCAGGAGGATATCTTGCTGATGGTCGAGGAAAGTGACGATCTCATCACGGTGGTTGGTGATGCCATTAGCATTAAAATAGTTTTAGACGGATCGGAATTTGATACAACAAATTCTCTGTTGTTTGTTCCATGAAGTGTAGCTCGTAGACCAAGTTTCTGGCATTCTGCGTGATGAACATGACGTAGTTATCCAAAATGACCTGCCGCTAGCTGTTTCTGGATCTGTGGTATAGTCGTTACGTGCGATTGCGTAACTACTAATGGTGCGTAGGGTTGTAACGTCGGGACAAATCGTGCACTGTGGACAGAGCTCCTGAAGAATCTCATGTCAATACAGGGACAGCGACTGTCGCAACCTAGCCCTGAGTACGCTGGGTACCACAATCTCGGCAGAATGCACTTACTGTCACGGTTTTGTGAGGAAACCTGGCTACAGAGACGTCGGACGTTCACATTTTCCACTTGACACAGGTCCTCGACGGTCATAGGTGTTTCGGGAGGTAACTGTTTCTAATTTGGCAAGAAGAAACGCCCAGGTAACCATGCAGCCATGAACCATTAATGTAACCATTGTACGGACTGTGTGCCGCGCTTGGGTGGAACACCGTCGTGTCCTTGTGGAAGCATTCGGCGACGGCGATCTCGCACTGGGGCCCTGGTTCAGGCCATGGTCCGGGGCCAGAGAAAATGGGATGCGGTCACCTCAGCCTGGAAGCAGTAATACTGGCGTAGAAGATGGCCGCAACCGGACATTACACTTTAGCAGCTGCCAGGAGACGCCCCGGCATTTAAGAGTCGCTGGACAATTTCTGGCCACAGTAGCACAGTGTCGCGGACAACGAACAATGGGTATCACACCGTCCGCTAGTCACTTAAGGACCAAGCCAGAGTCATCAAATGCGCGTGAAGATTTCGGACGCATGCCTCAAAGGGATGTCTGCAAAACAGTAGGGGCCTAGCAAGGCCGATGCCCGTTAGGGCCGCGGGGTATTCCTAAAAAGGAAACCCTTGGTCCTGGTCCACACTAGTCTGACACACCTTCTTGCTCCACCCTAGAGTGGTAAAAGTCATTAGGTGTTCTTTCATTGGGCACGCCACGATTATGGCGGTAAGTCCCCTCTTTGAGGCGTGGCTGGAAAGACCTCACGGCGTCCTTACCTTCCGCATGACGCAGGTCCTCACCGGACATGGCAAGTTCGGGAGGTTCCTGCATCGGATTCAAGCGGAAGAGACGCCCGGGTGTCGCCACTGTGCGCAACGCCCGGAGGACACGGTGGAGCACACCGTCGAGGTGTGCCCTGCCTGGGCGGAGCATCGCCGTGCCCTCGTGGGGGCGATCGGCGGCGGAGACCTCTCACGCCGGGCCCTGGTCGAGGCCATGGTCCGAAGTGAGGGGGAATGGCAGGCGGTCGCCTCCTTCTGCGAAGCAGTAATGCTTGCAAAGGAGGAGGCCGACCGCATCAGGCAACGGCGTCCTCGCCGCCGTCGCCGGGATTCCGATCCCAATTTCCGGCCACCGTAGACGCGGGCTCGCGGACGGCGAGCCATGGGTAGCTCGCTGTCCGATCGTCCGGTAATGGACCGAGTCCAAGACGTCGACGGCGCGCACTGTTCCCGCGCGCCTCAAGGAGTTGTCAGCAGCAGGAGGGGCCCAGCTGGGTCGAAGCCTACTGGGGACAGGGTTGTCCGAAAGGGAGCTCGTGCCCCGGTATGAAGGCTAGAAGGAACGGCGCGGGGTTTTTAGTCAGTAAGAGTCTGACACTGTCTCCCGCTACACCCAATAGCGGGTTTCGTCAAAGATGATTTTCCCCGTCGACAAAAAAAAAAAAAAAAAAAAGGTGTTCTTTCATAAAAAAACAGATACTTTTTCGTAAATACATGGATTGCTTCGATAATAGCATTATAAATCCCAATAAACAGACATCGACTTTCTGAGCGGCAGTAATTAAAAACGCGGGTGAAACCTCGGGTTTACCTAGTAGTTAATAAACCCTAGAGTGATTTTGTGCATTTTCGTACGAACATGAAATGCACGCGCGCAATTCGCAGTGCGCCGCTCGCGAATGGCTTGCGAGCGGCGCATTCGCCAGATCTTCTGACGCACCGTTACAATGCCCCCTTCTTCCCATCCTGTCCATGTATTGCGTATCTTATCTTCTCTGTCGATCTGACTCTTGAAGCAGTGGAGATGGAGCCGATAGTAATTTTCATATATTTTATTGAGATTTTACTCCACATTTTTTTCTATAAAGTAAAATGTTTTATTTCTACCTTACTTGATGCTATATATAGCTCCAAAGACAATCGAAATATAATTAATTTAAGTATTTGAAATAAATAAAGGACATGCTTGGAAGACACTGACACCTTTTTTTTCTATTTTTGTATTATAAAAAAATAACTTTAGGTTTCTTTACTAAAACTTACTAACAGAGCATTCACAATCAGTGAGTACTCGTCAACACATCCCACAACGCGCATACGTGATGACGACGCTTATCTCTTCTTGTCAGTTTATTATTCCGTGTCGCGCGCTTGTCACTTCCATGGCGTAGTAGCTCTTTGACAATTACTACAATACTAGAAAAATTAATGTTCCCTATAAAAATTCTAATTTTTTATAGGGTGCAAATATAAAGGAAACCAAAAGAATATGATTGTGATGATTTTCAAAACTACACTAATTTCCCCCGAAGTACAACAGCCAAAAATCGTGAAAAACTAATTTCCGTACGTCGCACTAGGGTGCAAAATCAATCATGTATTAGGTCAAAATGTATAAATCCTTTCCTCAGTTTGCAAAACTACACTATTTTCCCTAAAGCCGCAATGACCAAAAATAACATTTTTATTTATTTTATTTTTTATCTAACGCTGCTTTGGTCCGATTAAAATAAATAAAATGTAATAATGTAGATTGAGGTGTAATATACCATATAAAAAATTACGCTGAGCACACCTGTATTGTCTGGTTAATTATAACCAATTAACAGTTTTCACCCCCTTCCGTAGGGGTGCAAAATGATTTTTATTTTTTATACACCATTTTTCATTCCTACAAAACCATCAGAAACGTTTTTGCCTCTCCAGAGAATTTAATCCAATCTTTATTAAAAAATGACCTAATTTGACTATACTAGTTGGTTGATCACCGCTGGCAGCCCGACAGCGTCACGCAGCTCCCCTCCACAGGCACGCCACGCTCACCACACACGTGCTGGTACAGTTGGAAATGAAAGGCACTTATGAAGATTCTTGATTGTTTTATATTTCGTTCGAGTTTTTACTCATATTATTCAGGTATTTTACAGAGTTGTTCTAAATGTGTACATTTGTATTGATTGATAAAAATAAAGTTTCCTTATCGTAACAGTTTACTTATTATACTAATATCAACACTTTCGATTCAGTCGACAAACTATGTTACAACTTACGTTATTTACCTACTTTGTATCTAAATGTAGTACTACCATAAAACTTATAGACCACGGTTATCTACTTATAAGTACAGGGTGTAAGAGACAGGTCTCGGCAAACTTTAAGGGCTTGTTCAGTAGACATTAATTTATTTTTAAAATTACTTGATTGGATTGTTTGTATGGAAAGGCCGATCTATCTTGTGGAAGATTGTTCAGTTTCGTCTAGTGAGCTAGCCCTTAAAGTTTGCGGAGACCTGTCCCTTACACGGTGTATATATACCTGCCTACATTTTGAATTACTGTAGTTTTTAGGGTTCTGTACTTAAATTGGTTAGAAAGGAACCCTGTGGTACAACTTTGTTACTTGAGATGAATAAAGGAAGAAAAGAGAAAATATTAAATACCTAGTCCCATCATAAAATTCAGGCGATGTGGCTCGCTGCAAGATACGCGGCGATTGAAGTTAAGCTAATTTTGAATTTTTTCAAACATTTCTTTTAACATTTCATATTTACTTATGTTATTTGCAGAGCAGTGCTGCGCCGTCATCGTAGTTTAATATGATGATTTCTATCGCATCAATCGCAAAGACGCTTTATGTAGACGTTATACATATTAACTTAGGCGTTAGACGTCATGGACTCACGGCACGAGTAAAACGGACGACACCGAATGTCTAACGACGAATTATACGAAACGCCTGCTACATGTAAAGTACGTTGGGGTAAGATCGGCATAGGGGTAAGAACGTATAAATATAAATTATGCCACTTATTTAGATTTATTTTTAGTGTTAGTCATATTTATTTATTTATTTAATGCTTTATGCACACAAAGTACAGAGGCGGACTTAATGCCTTAGGCATTTTCTGCCAGTCAACCTTTGGATGATGCAGAGAAAAATAGTGGCAGGTGCATTAAATGAGAAAGAGAAAACGAACAAGAATTAACATAAGTACTAATAAACCATATAATATATATTATACAATTAAACAATATATACTCAAATTAATAAACTACATACCTAATTAATATAGTCAAACAATTGGTCCAGATCGACAATTGGAAAACATTAACCTTGTGATGATACTACTGCCAACTTCTTACGAATTAGCTCTCGAACTTTAGTTTTGAATGCTAATCGGCTTGTTGCCATCCTGATCTCCTGGGGGAGCGCATTCCACAGAGAAATAGATTGGACAAAGAATGAATTGTGAAGAAAGTCTGTACGATGAGAGGGACACTGGAGTAGACGGTTATGAGATGAGCGCAGATTTTTATTGTGGTTTGCGCAAACGTATTGAAAATGAGGGGCTAAATAGCTAGGGGAATTAGAAGAATCAAGAAAAGAAAATAAGGTAGTTAGTGCCCTTTGCTCTCTTCGCTGACGTATGGGCAACCACTTCAGAAGCGACCGATGCTCTGAGACATGATCATATTTACGCAAATTGAATACAAATCGAATGCAGTAATTCAGAAGACGGTCAAGTTTGTTGAGGAGATCTGCATTCAGGTCATAATAGCACACGTCACCATAATCGATGATTGGAAAAATCAGAGTCTGTACAAGCATTGCCTTCGTGTTAGATGGTAAAAAGTTCTTCAATCGAAACAGAGCCCGCAGTGTTCCAGTAACCTTCTGACTAACATTGGCCACTTGAGCACGCCAGTTCAGGGTACTATCAATACGCAAGCCTAGATCCATTACATCGGTGCTGAATGGGACAATCGTACCGTCAAAACGAACTGGGGGCAAAGTTGCCTTGTCCACCCTAGCAATGATTCGAGGACTTCCAATGACAATAGCCTGACATTTATTGGGGTTCACTACAAAACCAAATCTGTCGGACCAGGCTTTTATAGCTGTTAAGTCCCTATTTAATTGGTCGATAGCACTAGATAATTCGTCGACTTTCGCTTGACAGTACAACTGTAAATCATCAGCATATAGATGATACGAACACTGAAGTACGGTAGTAATGATATTAATAAAAATAGAGAACAGAAGAGGAGAAAGGATACCGCCTTGAGGAACGCCAGTTTCCAAACCACACCAGCCAGATGAGGAATCCCCGACGTGAACCGACTGCTGACGTTCCTGAAGATAGGAAGTGAACCACTCCAGCGCCTCAGGAGAGATCATAAAATAGGACAGAAGGGCCAAGAGGATTTCGTGACTGACGGTATTAAAGGCGTTCGAGAAATCTATGAACACTAGGACAGTGACTCTGGTATCCTCCATTCCTGCCCTTATATCGCCAGTCACTTTAAGGAGGGCGAAAACAGTGCTATGTCCCGGCCTGAATCCAGATTGCAAAGGGCTTATGAGCAAATTATATTGCACAAACCTTGAGAGTTGTTTGTGGACACAGGCCCCAAGCACTTTGGATAGGAAGGGAAGGATAGAAATTGGACGGAAATGGGTAAGAAGAGTGGGATTGGAAACTTTGGGTAGTGGACGAACATAGGCTTTACGCCATAAGGAGGGAAATACTCCAGAATATAAGGAAAAAATTACAATATGGGAGATGGCGGGTAGGAGGTGATCTAGGATCGTAACGAGCATACCACGTGAGATATTATCACATCCTACCGCCTTGGATTTTAGGGACATAATAATTTTCTTGATCTCTTCCGGGGCAGCTGGAACGAAACGAAAAGAATTAATTTGAGGACGCGTTAGACCAGAGATTAGAGATAGAGTTTGTAATTTCGTCAGATGATCTAAGGTAGTCACTGTAGAGAAATGGCGGTTAAGATCATCTAAGTCAATAGAATTTGGAAGGTCTAACTATCGCGGTTTGCCGTATCATTATATCCACCTTGCCCAGCAATATGGCTGGCCCTGTGCCGATCTTACCCCAACCCACCTTACGTACATAGTATAAATACATAGTATAAATGAATTTATTTCGGTAGTGTAGGCTTACCTACACTAGAAAGAGAACTACTCGTATACTATAACTGACCACAATAGTTAATGCATAAAATAAAGTATTCGTGAGTTTACAAGAAATGTGAGCGATATGAATTGTCGAAAATTTTTCTGAATCGCAAAAAAGAGTTTTTTTTTGTTACGTAGTTAACAACAAATTTACTGTTTTCAGATTTATTCTTGTACTGTGCTATAAGATCTTGCTTTGAGCCAAATTTCAGTTTTATGGGACAACGGAAAGTCCCCTATAAATTTCGATCGTTGAGAGTATCGAAGTACACGTTTTTTGCAACATAAAGGATTGTATCTTTTTTATTAGTTAACTTAGAAATTTGTTTTTTTTCACAGCTCAAAAGGACCACAGACTTAAATATAGAGTTTCAACTCGATATCTCCACGCGTTCTCGAGATAAAGGGTCATGACAGACAGACGGACGGACAAACAGACAATAAAGTGATCCTATAAAGGTTCCGTTTTTTTCTTTTGAGGTACGGAACCCTAAAGACACGGTCACAACCGCACATGAAAAGATTTTTTTAGACATAGTCAATGAAAATTGTACGCTTTCTTTCGCTTGTAGTACTGTCACAACTAGTTCCTGCTTCTTAAGGCTAGATCAACGAGATCCTTTAGATACTGAAAGGAATATTACATGTTACTATCGCGTGATAAAAATATAACTAAAGAATTTTAGAGAAATTTGTCCAAACTTGAGATAAGAGTCTTGAAATAACTACTCACAGACGGACATGGACAGTGAAATATCATTTGACGGTACTGCCTTATTCTATCCAGGCACATCACGCTAAACCAATCAATGTAACTCTCGAATGTTTGTTTATGTAGATATCTATGTATGTATAATAGGTACTGGTTGGTAACGAGAAATCCTATTTGTTACTGACACTCAGTCCGATTCTCTTGCGGGTGTTTGAGCTGTGACTCTTGCACAGACTCTGCTGTAGAGCTACTCCGGCGCAGTGCTGAGTAGCGCTCGCCTGGCTTACGACGGAATGCGGCTTGTGACCAGCATGTTGAGCTGTGACTCTTGCACAGACTCTGCTGTAGAGCTACTCCGGCGCAGTGCTGAGTAGCGCTCGCCTGGCTTCCGACGGAATGCGGCTTGTGACCAACATGTTGAGCTGTGACTCTTGCACAGACTCTGCTGTAGAGCTACTCCGGCGCAGTGCTGAGTAGCGCTCGCCTGGCTTACGACGGAATGCGGCTTGTGACCAACATGTTGAGCTGTGACTCTTGCACAGACTCTGCTGTAGAGCTACTCCGGCGCAGTGCTGAGTAGCGCTCGCCTGGCTTCCGACGGAATGCGGCTTGTGACCAACATGTTTAGTATAGGCCGTAGCGTTTAACTGTACGAACAAGTATACGTATCGGTCTACGTTTCACACATCGGAGGTACCTACTCGTACTGGTCAATATTATTCAAAATAAATAGGTACTTGCGCTCGTACATTTACGTTAATATTTCACGTGTGTACTCGCTGAAAAGCAATTTTGAGTTTTTTACTTTCATAGTGCCTATAAGTACTTAGTATAAAATACAGTCGCCTTTTGTTTCTGTGTTCGTGTTCTGCATGTAATAAATAACAGTAAAGCATCGTACAGTCGGTGAACTTATTTTTTTTTACAAAATATATATTACATTATAACTACATAAAAAAAATAACGTTTTAATGTGACATAACGATGATAACTTTGACATAAGACACACAACATACATAATTATATCCTCGAGTCTGTACACACGTTACGTACGCCTATGAACAATTTATAATAATTTATTAACACATACTTATAAGCTACATGCATAGTGTATGTTCATGCGAGACGCACGCCGGAACTGGGGGCCGATTCTCGATTTTAGAGATGGTGTCGAACTCGACAAAAATTTCTAATGACGTAATATTTTCGACAAATTTCAAAAGTCGCTATTCTGGGGATGTCGAATTCGACATATATGTCGAAGGATAACGTTAGAGTTCATGTCGAGTGCTTCTGAGCAGTAGAGATGTCATGTCGATTGTAGAGATATGTCATTTCTGAGTGAATTCGTTGAGTTTTGTTAGATTTTTAGTGCGTTACACTGTGTTTTCTTTGTTTTAAAGTACGGCTTGGGTCCTCATATTGGAATTTCGATTTGTTTTGTGATTTGTGGATCGTGTATTTTCTTGGAACAACGACCTTCGCGTACAATAACGGACTTGTAATTTGTATATCCACGATTGGACTCGAAACCACAAAAAAATAGACGAGTTTATTAACATATTTATCTCGGTGTTGTTGGAAAGTAGTGAGCAACTGGCACATACACGGCGACAACAGTCCACTTATCACGCCGTCGATGTACGACTTGAGCGAAACAGAAGTCAAATATTTTTTCCCCTCCATGTTTTTTAAAGTATAAAACACAGTATCTATTCGTATGGTATAAAACGCACAACAATAAACAGCACAGTTCACAAAATCAAAAGTATCGAACCGTGAATTCTGACAATCAACTGTCAAACTAATTATTTTTGCACGAAACGTTCCGTTTTATACATAAAGAATTAGGTCTAGTCAGCGTTTTAAAACCAAATCATTCATTCATTCATAACTACATAAAACGGAACGTCCTATTACACGAACTTAGTCTATGGTTCTTCCTAATGGTAACATTATCTTCACTCGACTCGACATTTTCGTGAAATTTATTTCTATTTTGACTGAGAATATGGAATTCTGCTCAATTCGACATTTTTTGGTAGAGATAGAGATATTTTTGATAGACATAGAGATAGACTTGCAATCTCGAACTCGAGATAAATGGCGAATATCGAGAATTAGCCCCCTGCGCGCCCAGACCGCCCCCAGGGGGACGGGCCGCTCGCCCGGGTGACGCGCCGCACACCATTGCGGCATTAACAAATGTTTATGTACAGGCGATCATTATGTTATAGGTACCCAAATACACACTCACAACTGAAGCGGTGTTCATATAATATAATCACTACTGACTGTGCCCACTCCACGCCCTAAAGGGATCACGTGCTACTTCAAGTATATTCTAATTTTGTTCAAATATACGTACAGTAGGTACTGCGCGCCCGCGCCGGCAGACTAATACGTACGTATTAGTCTGCCGGCGCGGGCGATCTGTGACTGTCTATCCCCCCCTCTCCACCCTGAGTTGCTGACATTAAAAGCGCACGTCACGTCCGCATTTCGAGAATATTGCTAATTAGATTTATTCGCAATTTTCTTCCTTTTATGATAAACGTTGCATTGCTTTTTTTGAATGTTAGATTCGCGCTAGCAACTTAGCAACACAAGCAGAAAATATTTGGATTGAAGGTTATCGCAAACAAGAACTCATGTAGGTACGTATTTTTATAAACAATTGTACCTAGACAGTTCGGGTTTCTCAGTATCTTAAAAAATGGTCCGTTCCATAATCTGTTAAGGAAAGATATAATATAAAATACCTAATAAATTAGACTGACTACGGATTTACATTGAGACGCTATATTAATCCAAGGTGGTATTGAATCTAGCGCCACCGTCGATGAAGTAAACATGATTTGATAGTGTGACAGTTGTGACGTCAGAGCCCCAGCCACATGACAGCGGCAGCGCCACCAGGCTTCTCGGCCAGGTACAGTCCCGGCAGTCGACAAGCTAAAGTGGTTTGCCCTTTTCTCTGAGCAACTTGTGTCTCGTCCCGGTGTGAGCTGTCCTTAAACTTGTTGATCATACGAGTGACTGGTTACGGCTGCTCTACACAACCTCGACAGGCCAGTCCGCTGTCGCGCGAGTGCGTGCGAGCTGCGCGTGCAACACACTTCTCTAATATTACGCTAAAACTAAATAGTCTATACAAGTTATTAAGTCTTCGTTTAAAAATCTAACGTTATCTAGACGCCTAGGTACGGACACACCTATACTACATTTTGTACTGTATGTACATAGAATTTATTACTAGTTGGACTGAAACTAGAAACCTATGAGTACCTTAAGACTACATAAACTATCGAATAAATAAAACTTATTGAATTGATCACGTTACTTAGAATACAAAACCTCGTAACTAGTTAGCACTGACATCTAGTATGTACACACAGCCGCAAGCGACTGTTGTCTTACAAATTAGAGCGAATTCGTCCAAATTTTTACTCCTAGAAGAAGTCTTATATTAGGATGAAACTTGTATTTTCTTGATCTAAGTATACTGGGCCAGCCCGCGTGTAGTGGACATGCCTCCCGCTGCGCGCCCCGCCCCGGCATGGCGGCAACGCCACACCTGCTCTGCCAGGGTAGGCATCTCATTTGATATAAAACTTACACCAGAGATAAAAGTTTGTCGAATTCAGCCATTTCATTAAGAAATACGTATACTCTAAGCATTTCTTGAATTAAAATATTCTTCAGGCAATCAAAGTGAACACAGTCACATTTCAAAGACTTCACCATTACACCAAAAATATTTTAGTCATGTAAGAGAATCTGTGGTCAGATTAATTTTTGATATTGTCGGTATCTCTCATTGTAACATCTATCTTACATATTTACACGGTACAATAACAAGAATTAAATTTAATATCAAACTTTAGACAAATAATGGACAGTAACGTCTGAAATAAGATAAGTTGTATTACAACATGATTACAATGATAAACTGTACAATGTACGAATAGAATAGTACAAAACCCTACATTATGACAGGTTGAAAGGTTTAGGGATGATGATTTATGTACCATTATTTTGAAAGTTGGTTGATCGTTGTTGGCCACGCCGAAGAATTATCGAAAATAAAGTCCGATTAGTAGTTTGGGTTTGCAGTGGACAGTGGTGTGCACGCAGGCTGGTGGCGCGTCACAGCGGCGGCAGGTCGTTGTCGACGTCGAGGCGGCGCCGCACCCACTGCAGCACGGCCTCCTGCGACACAACGCTCTCGTCACCATCGGCCCCACGACCTTCTCTTCTGCTACACCCAACGTAACGGTAGGTGTAACATTTATTAAGGTGGTGGCTACCAGTCTTACTATCTATCTGGTGGTGGACAAAGGCCTGTTCACTACCTCCATCTATTATAGTTCTGGACTGATCACACCATTGGTTGTAAAAGTAAATGTCAATCAAATAAAAGAGTTCCGCTTCTTTTCCTTCAAACCCATCCCATATCCCCATTAAAGCGGTGTAAACTTATACCAAACTATACTCAAAATGTACAAGTATTGAAAATTCTGAAATATTTAAGCTAAAGCAAGCGTCATTCATAAAAGTTTAGTAAAATATTCAAATGCAACTCACGCGTGATACCACCACCGGTCAGTTAGTTAGCAGTTAGTGCAGCAGTTGGAGTAGGAGGGGGAGAAGGGGAAGGGGCAGTATTCATTTCCACTCGCAAATACTTAGACAAAATTATTTGATATTACTAAAACACTATCGAAATACTTGAAAATTAAAAAAAAACATGCTCACGTGATAATCAACTCAACTGGTTAAAAGCGATTGGTTGGTGTAAAGCGAGTGGAGTGACGGTGAGGAGACGAGTGCGGGGTGCAGTGGGGGGGGGGGCGGTTCGGTGGTCGGTCAGTCGTGGTGATGCGAGTGGTGCGCGTTGTCGGTGTAGTCGTCATAGTCGCGCGGTGCATCCAGCTCGTCGTCGCGGCCCTCGTAATCGTCGGGCCCGTCGCCGCCCTCCTCCTCGTCAGACTCGTCCGGCGCCGCGCCCGGCTCCGCCTGCACCGCCGGCGCCTCCTGCTGCTACACGCATGCACACTCCGTACAGTACCACCACCACACAGTTACAAGCAAAGACGAGTACATAATATTAGTGGGATCGTTAGTGCTGCCTGCGGTAGTGCGAGCGGCTAGGTAATAACAACCATACTGTCAACGTGAGCCGCGCTCACGCTTGTGCCGTCGGCGCGCTCGGGCCACGTGGGGGGGCGCACGCACCTTGGTGGGTCTCCAGCCGCAGCCCGGCAGCGGCAAGCCGTCGGGCCCCAGCGGGCACGGCGCGTCCAGCCCGGGGACGCCCTGCTCGCCCTTGTCACCCTTGTCTCCCTTGCGCCCGCGCTTGCCCAACGGACCCTGCGGAGTTGGTGTACACTGTAATATTGACATCTCTCGGCCACGAGCCGCCGCGCAAGCGTCCCATCGCGTGACCGTGAGTTTAGGATTCAATGCAGTAGTAGTGAAAACAGAGTAGTAGCACCTGCACCTCGCTGCATACGCACTACTGAGTAAGTAGAGCATGCGAAATGCGTGGGTTAGGGCGCGCGGCCACATGCGGGCTACCGCGCGCAGCATTGAGTGATGGACATGCGGCACTTACGGGTTCTCCCTTGTAGCCCTTGTCGCCCTTGGGGCCCTAGCGAGCGAAAATAAACGATTATCATCACATTAAGGCTGGAAATAGTGTCACACCGAAGTCTGTCGATCCATTGCGACGTCAGCACAACAGTATTTCCCAATAAATATATTAATATCAATAAATGTCGTCACAAAGTCAGCGGAATAACTAACCTCTTGTCCAGGAATGCCGTCGGTTCCCTGAAATAGCATTGAGTGAGTATCAATTAATATGGCAATGTAGTGAGTGGCTCAAGATGAAGAGGTGGTGAGACAGAGGGTATAAGGCGTGTACGTACGGGCAGTCCCGGGTCCCCGCGCTCGCCCTTGGAGCCCGGCTCGCCCTGCGCGCCCTGCACATCAACAACTGTTAGTGCCAACACCAGTACCACGCTATCGACCTGCTACTAGGGTACTAAAGTCCAAAGGTTTTCAATATTACAACTATCATCCGATGTTATGTCCGGACAGTATCATCGTATTTTGAATTAAATTTTGAAACTCGTAAAAAAATGGTTTTATCATTTTTTTGTTCATTTAAAATATTCATTTTATAAACAAAATAATATTAAAATAAAGTAAGTACTTCATTCATTTGTTATAGTCCAATGCCAGGTAAAAGCTACTTCACGCACGCATTTTAGTTTGATTCTCGGCTACCTCTCATCCAGCTGCTACTAGGCCACCTGAGTAGATCGTTAGAATCTTTGCTTGCAAGTTTCGCATAGCATTAACTATCATGCCAACTCAGCGGCATAGACCCCGACCTTTTTCACTAACATTCACACACTCCACTTCAACCGAAGCTGAATAGTTTAAATGAAGCTTATTATTGTCATTATTTTGTGTTGGGGGGTTGGACATCATTTCAAGGGAGGTACCGCCCGCTTACGTGTGCACGTGTAGACAAACTATACTCGTAGTTTCAACCTCGGGCCGAATTTATAAAGAATGCATTATTTTTATTTAGTTGCAGATATTAGTAAAAATTATGAAAAGCATATTTATCGCATTGGGAATAAATAAAACCCTACAAATCATTGTAAGGTTTTTTTTAATTCCCAATGTTCACATAAATAATAAAGACGAGCTTTGTCTTTGAGCAGGCATCAAAAGAAAGTTTTGACGCCTCATCTGTAAGTCATCAAAACATCAGTAGATAAGAGGTCATACTTGGGAGCTTGCCTGTGTGATCGAATAAGAAATTAAAAGATCTGTAGGACACGCAAAGTTAATAATCGGCGTAGTCCGAAGAACTGTTCAACTTGAATAGATATGGGCATGATAATACGCTTACGGAGCGATTTTGCAGATTAGGCCAAAAGGTTTTGGAGTACCAGAATGCAGTGTTAAAAGTCAAATATTAGATCGGAGGCGGGAATCAGCTGGATGTGAGGAACACAGAACTGAAGGAAATTTCGTCGGTAGGAAAAGCACAACCTTCCAGCCAGTAAACGTCTAATAAAAGGCGGCGCATGTCTGTCAACACATATGACATTATAGATCTGATGTATGCAAGTAGGAAAATTAGTGATTTATCAATCCTTATGACCACTTCAGTCTGTTATCGATAAAGTAAACAATCTATTTACTATTTATACGATTTTTTTTTTTACTTACTACTTACTATAAAGACTACGTGATAGGAAAAATATTTTTACTTGATTGCATTAAAAGGAGGGCATATATACAATTTTTTACCATCATAATAATTTTATGTATGTTGTGTTTTTATAAATAGAGAGGATTTTATTGCCGTACTGACCTTGGTCGGACCAATCAGAACGTAGTACTCCGCTCTTCCGTGCCTCGGCTAGTTGAGAGAATTATTTTGGTGCGCTAGTTCAAGCATGAGAAGTCTAGTGGCTGGAAGGTCGTTGGAAAAGCATGTCCCCATCAGCAGCCATCTTCCGGCTAAAAGGCGATGATGATGAGGCTTAGCATTGTTGTAGAGACACCAGAATGGATGGTTGGTAACGATTGTAAAAAACGCCATTAATATTTAGACACTATTTTATCAAGAATATATACATTAGGACTTATCTGAATTTAAAAAAAGGTAAAAAGTATCTAAAAATTAGATTTAAACTGTATATTAACTATAATTGTAGCTACCAGTGAATTATTTTAAATTTTATACATTAGGAAAATATATTTAACACGCAGCTTATCCCCGGCGAACATACGAGTTAAGTCAATAGTGTAAGTTGAAGGCATTAGCAATTGTTGCAATGATTATGGATATTTTCTATTATTATACCTAGATTTTTTTTTGACACGGACATTTGAATAAATATGTGAATAATCAGTGGACTTACCTTCATGCCATCGAGTCCAGGCGGGCCCTGTGAAATAACAACACATCAGCATTTGTAACGCCTGTGCGGGCGCTCACTCTGCCGCCGCCGGCGCGCGCTATACTAACTTGCCTGCATTTCATTATGTTTTGGTGACAGTTTGTGAGCAAAGAACAAGTACCTCTACCATGAGTTTAGAGCAATAGTATTCGTAGCTACTCGATATCGACGCCGCCGTAAATTTTTTGTATGGTAGATTTTGCAAAGGCTCTAGCGGTCACTTAGCAGCAGAACCAAAATCTCTAGTATGAGTCATGAAGTACAGAACGTAACGCATAGGAGGTCGCTAGCGACTAAAGTTTTTAGTACTTTCCTATAGAAAATCAATACCATGAGTAACTAATTTGACAGGCGCTATCGAAGCAAACCGTTATATACTACAGTAATAAAGTAACTCACTAGCATATTGAAGGGTGAAATTGTTGTAAAGCATGTCGTATATATTTTATTTATTTATGCATAAATATGTTAGTAAAACTCATCTAACGTGAAATATGTTAGGCATGGCTGCACATGAAGACAAACGACGCGTTAAAGGAAATTTCAAAGCTAATGTAGGTACCTACTAAATTATACGAAAGGCACTTGCACATATTGGTGAAAATAATTTAATCAAAGAATATAGGCTCAATAAAGAGACTTTTGAATATTGGTGTGGTCTCCTAATGGTTTATACAGATTTGAAATCTATGCAAAGAGAAACATTGCGTCGAGGGTAAAATAAAATTATGCATTCATAATACAAATATCACTCTTCAGTATGCGCATTACTAGCAAAGCTCTCTATTTTTACCATTTAGGTGACTTCTTAAATGGCATTGACAATCAATATATTTATACAATTATTACATATTTAGCCTATTTTCAATAGGCTGGGTTATAGAAAGTCTTACTCTGTCTTTTACTGTAGTTAAAAAGAGAGCAAACTTAAATGTTAACTTAGTTTTGATGCGGTTTTTGTACCAACGTAAATATTCGACACTGTATACATTATCGAGTTGTCGTTAGCGAATCTGTTTGACTCATGGTTTGAGTAGAATTACTCGATGCACGTCTATTCTATATCGTCTAGTATAAGATGGTGTAGTTTTTCGATAGTAACTCATGGTAAGGGTACCGGGTTTCCCATACAGTTACGCCGGCGAGCGGCGAGCTCGGTGCGCAATAAACAGTTCTCATGCATACACATTACGGACTTTGCATTACAATACAACTCATTCAGTTTGAAGTTCCGAAATGTTACGGGTAATCAAACGCGTTCCCCTTACAAGGTACAGGATGCACAGAAAATAAAAATAAGAACAGCACCAGGACCAAAATATCTCTCGAAATGCAGAGAAGTCAAAGAAGTCGACGAATTAAGACATTTTAGAATTTAATTTAGCTGTCAAACGATAAATGTGACAGCTACTAGTTAGGTACTAGAGTCTGTCTAATGAAAGCGTAACCTGGAGTTTTTTTTTTAAATTAAAGTGGTAACATTATTTTGCCGCCAAAATCACGTCTAAGTCTATGATTGCAATTGTCAGTTTTTTGAAACAGATATTTATTTATCAACAATAACTGCTTTATCATGGGTAAAACAATATAAAGTTATGTGCGAAAGCTGCTACACACTATCATCAGTGAGTTTAAACAATAACAAGAAGAGAAAGAAGTTGTTTTCTAAGAAAAACAACAATGTTTATACACGATCTTGGATTTTTTAAGTTAGTGTGACACTATAATCTTGATCATTGTTGACTGACCACTAGATATTTTTACGGTATGAATGATGATGACTATTTTATTTGACTATCGCAGTTTTGTGCTCTTGGTATTCTTGTCGGAAGGCCAAAATGCCAAATTGTAAATGAAGAATATTATATACCTACGGCATTTTAGAGAACAGATAAAATAAATTTGGAATAATAACTAACATTTTGTGTATTATTAACCTTTACCATACATCTACCAATAAATAAATCTACACAATTTTAAGTTCTTAAACAACTATTGTATAATCGTCATATATAAAAAAAATACTCAAGTACCTACCAAAACTTTTTTCTCCTACTATTTCAATAATACCATATTCAAATTTTTGGGTTTCAACCTCCTTTTCTCAGGTCACGCTTTCAGTAGACGGACTCTAGGTACGTCAGGCAACCCACCGTGCATGCTGAACCCGAGGGCGCGGGAGCAGCTGCAGACCTAACAGTCTGGGCTAGCCAGTCCAGACCAGGATGATTGATGTGAGAGGTAATGGCAGTTTCAAATAACTGAAACTCGCCAACTTGAAGAGTGTAGGGTACATCAAGCATTCCCAGCGGAAAAAAAAACAGAAAGTGGTTTTAACAGAAAACGAGCGAAGAAGAAAAGAAACACGAATATGCACGGCATGCAAATGTTTATTTTGCTTCAAAATAATTTTTAAACAACAATAGTTTATGCTCTCGTGATGTATATATGGTACAAATGACAACTTTCGATTCTCATAAAAAAACTAAATCCTTATTGTTACGCTTAGAGATACACGACGATACAAAGACAAGAAAAGTTATTTATAGTAATAGCGAGTAGAGCTGATGTCTTACAACTAGTGGTAGGGAGCGTCACATGCTTACAGGTATATATACAAGCGCCCCTTCTCAGTGGTCGACTAACTCTTACATCCATGTATTACAAGTTAGAACTGATTCTGATAAAGTTACAAGTAAACGCGGAAAATCCCGGACGTGAAAATAATTAGGTCTATGGCCTACAAAACCTTAAGTGAATAACAAAAATAAATAATGATAATTGTATTTTGTACATTGGTGTCACAGTCAACCAGCTCAGGCCGCGGCGTGCTTCTGTCTGCTTCGAAGTTTTGAGAGAAACCGAGAGCTCGAGGGCACGGAGACGAAAGAAGCAGAAGCACGCCGCGTCCTGGACTTTACATACCTACTTACTATATAGATAACGTTATAGGATGGTGAGAATAAACCGACTATATTTAATTATAAGTAGGTAATGCGAATGAAATAGTAAGAAGAATGGAATATTAAAATACGCACGAGTCAACATTAACGTAGGTAAGATTACGTGTTAAGTGGGACGGTAACACCGGCGCGGGCGCGCGGCGAGCAGACGCGGCGCCGCGCGAGGCGCGCACGCGGGCGCCGCACGAGGCGACCACGCGGGCGCCGCGAGAGGCGCGCACGCGGGCGCCGCACGAGGCGATCACGCGGGCGCCGCACGATGCGATCACGCGGGCGCCCGCGTGCGCGCGCTCACTAGTTATATCATAACATTATGTTAAACATACGACAAGACGTGACGATTTATATATTCACATAGTAGTTATTAATTACAGTTAGGCCTATTCTAAGAATTTGGGCGATAGTTTTGTAAACAATTACATTAAAATATAGGAAGATATGATAATGGTCGATACGAGTATTTGTACATAACATGGTTAATTACAAACGCCACTCGCCGATGCGCGACGATCATATCACAAGAGCGCACGCCACTATGTACCCTCGTGCGCGGGCGACACACTGAGCAACACTTACAGTGTACAACAGTTTAATACTTGGCACCCGGTCTCACGTGTCGTCATACTCACACACTATCTCATTTATATTATAATTTGTATATTTATACGTTTTAAAAAATAGTTACTCTGAGCGTAGTACTATAAATATAAACATAAATTCATTACTTACGAAATAATATGACTGGAATTATGTTTCAGTAAGGAACGTAATGACTAATATGATTCATGTAATATATCTATAATATATACCCATCTTGCCAACAAGTTTTACATTATTTACAGGGGAGTTCATGCTCGATCGGGAACAACAAGATCTGAACCGAAGTACAATAGCAGTTGAGAGGCATTTACAAAAACAAACATAAAGACACTGCGGTCGAGCAAGAACAGCCAGCTGGGCTTCCAAGAGCACTCTCCAACAAATCGATGCAATCTGACTGTAAGAATATAATACACATTCATCTTCTCCGACAGATGTCACCAAAGTAGAATAATATTGTTGACACATATCCATAACAGTTCACTGGTACACCGTGGTCACGTTGTCACTAGCTCCGTCGTGGAGAATTAATATGATACAATTTACAAACCAAAGCGGTGTGGACGCGCTTGCGCTCGCGCCGCGCGCGTCGCTTCGGGCGCGAGGGGGCGCGGCGCGCGGCTGGCGAGCGCGGCGGCGGGCGGCGCCGGTCACTACGTGAAGGCGAAGTCCGGTGGCCAGCGGTTCTCCTGCACCACACCACCCCGGGTTAGTACGCACACACACCGAAACAAGCTGGGTTACCTCATCGCATGCATGGCCGTTAATCCAGAAAAAAAAATCAATTAAAATAGTACTAGACACTAACTAGCATGCTTTGTGTTCTTTTTTTATTAAATACTATATTTTGCCCGCGGCTTCGCCCGCATACATAAAATATAGCCTATGTCACTTAGAAATAAAGCAGGTTTCTATCGGTGAAAAAAAAATCGCAATTGGACCAGTACCTACTTTTAAAGATCCTATAAACCCAAAAAAAAACCATAAAACAAACTTAACTTCTTTATAATATTATTAGTACATACTTATTATAATATTAGTAGATGTAGATATTGTTTAGAAGCTTGTGAACTCCAAAAAGTTAATTCAGCGAAGTGTTGGTGTGTACTCAGTAAACCGATGTAAACTGTTAGAGCAACGTGACGGCTGGATTTCGTGTGAGAAGATATAGCATAAACAAGGAACAGGTGCGTGGTGACTCACTCGAGGTCCCGTGTCGCCAGCCCGACCCGGCTCCCCCGGCAGCCCCACCGGACCCTGCACACCCAATTATCTCAGCTGATTTCGTTCTCACTTATAACAGAAAATCATCATTAAACTGAGCATTGTACTTACAGGTAGCCCCATGGGACCTGCGTCACCTTTCTCGCCCTTTTCACCCTAAAAAAAGAAAACATTTAAATTATTATAAATATTTCAAAGAAACTGAGTTGCGGGAAAATAATATTAACTTTTATAAATAAACTAGCTTCTGCCCGCGACTTCGTCCGCGGAAAATTTCTTGTTTTAAAATAAGATTACACTCGATTAGACGCTGCGCACGTTCAGCGCTAGATTCCTGAGCACGGGCCTGCGATGTTATGACATTTTGCCTACCAAGCCGCTGCGAGCGCTCAGCGCTAGTCTCCCTATCCCTTGTCTCAGAGACATGTTGCCTTAAATGAGATAGACGCTGCGCACGTTGAGCGCTAGATTCCCGAGCACGGGCTTGCGATGTTATGACATTTGGCCTACCCAGCTGCTGCGAGCGCTCAGCGCTAGTCTCCCTATCCCTTGTCTCAGAGACATGCTGACTTAAATGAGATAGACGCTGCGCACGTTCAGCGCTAGATTCCCGAGCTCGGGCCTGCGATGTTATGACATTTGGCCTACCAAGCCGCTGCGAGCGCTCAGCGCTAGTCTCCCTATCCCTTGTCTCAGAGACATGCTGCCTTAACTCAGATAGACGGTGCGCACGTTCAGCGCTAGTTTCTCGAGCACGGGCCCGCGACGTCCGCACATTTTGGCTAGCGAGGCGCTGTGAGCGCTCGGAGCTAGATTCTCTAGCGCATGCTTGCGAAATATATTCTCTATTTCTCGAGAGGCGCTGCTCATTTTCAGGGGCAGATTCTTCCGTACGGCGTACTCGAGCGGCTCTTGTCTATGATGTCTGCCAGGACAGTTGAGATTTCCTTTTAGACATGCTCTCAACAAACTACGCACAGACTTGAAAACAATTATGAACAAAGGGAGAGCGACTCGAACACCGTCCGCCTTTACAAAACAAAACAATCGTAATATCGAATAACTTGTATCGATTATTACGATAGAACGAAGTACGAAACTACGAACATTCAAAACAAACGTACAACGAAATTACGATATTTTCGATTATGAGGTATCTATCAACAACAACAACCATACGAACGAAACAACCGAAACCAATAAGCAACTGACAGAAGAACTCCAACTAACGACAACGTGGGCCTAATAATTCGAGAAGGTCATCAATCCACAGAAAGTCTTAATACCGCGATTCAGAAAAATTACGTAATTGCAGAACGCCATCTATGGGCAAATAGGTAAAACGTTGGGCACGCCACAATTATGGCGGTAAGTCCCCTCTTTGAGGCGTGGCTGGAAAGGCCTTACGGCGTCCTTACCTTCCGCATGACACAGGTCCTCACCGGACATGGCAAGTTCGGGAGGTTCCTGCACCGAATTAAAGCGGAAGAGACGCCCGGGTGTCGTCACTGTGCGGAACGCCCGGAGGACACGGTGGAGCACACAGTCAAGGTGTGCCCTGCCTGGGCAGAGCATCACCGTGCCCTCGTGGGGGCGATCTGCGGCGGAGACCTCTCGCGGAGGAGGCGACCGCCTGCCATTCCTCCTCGCTCCGGACCATGGCCTCGACCAGGGCCCGGCGCGAGAGGTCTCCGCCGCCGATCGGCTCCACGAGGGCACGGCGATGCTCCGCCCAGGCAGGGCACACCTCAACGGTGTGCTCCACCATGTCCTCCGGGCGTTGCGCACAGTGGCGACACCCGGGCGTCTCTTCCGCTTGAATCCGATGCAGGAACCTCCCGAATTTGCCATGTCCGGTGAGGACCTGCGTCATACGGAAGGTAAGGACGCCGTGAGGTCTTTCCAGCCACGCCTCAAAGAGGGGACTTACCGCCATAATCATGGCGTGCCCAACCATTTAATTATTGGAGGTCCAGAGATAGATATGTGAATCACCAGATCTTACTAAAACGCTTGATCTATATTCAACCCTAAAATTACCGTGCTAAAATCTTCCGAGCTTTGTAGCATTGAAATTCTATTGCATTACAAATAATTAATGAGTAATAAAAATAAGCCGTATCTCTACGTTGACGTCTTGGGGAAGGTTCATATCTGACGGCACATGCGTCGCGTATTATCGGTCGCGTAACGCCAGAACAGACAAATGTATAGAAAAACACTTGACCGTTCACACTCAACCGATGATACGTTAGTGCGTCGAGCGTACAGCGTCTATTCCGTTTCCGTCAACGCATTGTCGGTCGACGTAAGAGCGGCAACGTCGCGCGCGCCACGCGCTACTAGTATTTTGATTGATGCAATTAGTCTAGGCGTAACATCAGCAGAGATCGTTTGTGTACCGGCCGCATCACACAACACAACCGCTCTATAGATGCTAAACGCAGAAACTGACATGTGGCATGACGCATTTTCCGTTTGATATGAACTGACACATTCGACCGAATAGACGCGACTGATGATACGCTCGGCGTATTTTACGTCAGATGTGAACCTTCCCTTAGTGGGGCTTGCGCGCTGTAATAAACCTTAGGTCTGTGTCGGTAGCGTATGCTTTGGCGTCTTTGGCGTAACATGCCTAGGGTGAAGGGCCAGACTGAGAGAGATACAATTCACAGAGCAGACTACAGAAATGTAAAAAAAAAAAACTATGTCTGTTAATTCTCTGTTATAATAATTGTTAGTGGAACGGTATAAAAATAATTTACGGGTTTATTATATGTTTTATGATTAGTTGAGGAGAAACAAAAAGTGGTTAAGGACGTGAAGGGCGTACGGGTAGGCGAGCGCGCGCTTTTAATGATATTTTACTAAGTAAAGAAGGAGAATCGGTTAACAGTTTAAAATTTTGAAAAATTTAATAATGTCAAACATAATTACGTATGTTACGAAGACTTACCAGTTTATGCCTACGCAATGCATCTTCGTATGCAATGTGGTAAGTATTATTACGATAGTTAAGTGACTTTAGTAACTTTTTTTGTATTCTTTCTATTATATTTATATGTATCAAAATATGGGCTCCATACAGAGCTACACAACTCTAGAATGGAACGAACAAATGAAAAATAAAGAATTTTAGAGTCATAATATTATTAAAAGGTTTACTGATTCGCAAAATAAATCTAAGGCTGTAAAATGGGGGATATTAATGCCGACCGTCAGGAGAGGCTCTTCCCAAACCTTTGCATAGACCATGCTGGTCGAGAAACGCGAAAACTTGCGCTAGCGTTAAATCTTACCCAGCTGGTCCAGGAAGCTACGGGTACCGCATGTTGATTCGCACACAGCCAATTGCTTGGACCTTCTGCTGACAACAGATCCAGAACGCTTTTCAGTGTCAATATCTTCACCGTTAGGAGTTCCGACCACTATCTGGTGAAATTTGTATCAGTCTACTCTCTGCCCGATCCCTGCCCTAGAGGCACCAAATGGGTGTGGCGATACAGGTCAGCAGATTGGAATGGCATGCGATCTTTCTTCGCATGTTATTATTGGCAACCTACTTGCTTTTCTTTGGAAGATCCATCGTTGTGGGCAGATGCTGTGACGGATGTGTTACAGCGGGGGATAGAGTACTACATTCCATTGTTCATATCTGGCCAGACAGGAGTGTGATCGCACTAACGCGCTTAAGCACGCGGCATATCAGGCATGGGCTGACGTTCGTACACACAAGACGAATGACGCAAGCCAGAAGAAGAGAGCCTTCAACAGAACTGCCAAGACTTGCAAGAAGGTGATGCGGAGGTCTTGGTTTGACTACATTAGCCGCATCGGGAACAAACTAGCTTCATACCCTGCGGGTAGTAAGCCGCTTGCTGAAACCCGTCTCGCTGGCTCATACTGCTGAGGAAAAAGCTTTCTTTGCTTCACTCATCGCGGAATCTTCGCGTCAAGAACCTGGTGACGCGCGGTTCGCTGCTTATCTCGATAGTTGCGAGACGAGTATGTTAGAATATACTCATCCATCAGATGGAAGAAACAAGGCTAGCGGTCCAGACGGAATGTCGATAATTGTTCTGAGGATGTGTGCGCCTGAACTGTCTCCGATCCTGACACGCCTATTTAGGCTGGAAAAGTGCCGATTGCACGGAAGCAAGCTAACGTACAGCCCGTACCCAAGAAGGGTAGTTGGGCTGACCCAGATAACTACCGACCAATCTTAGTAACGTCTATTCTTTGTAAGGCTGTGAAATTTGTACTCAACACTAAGCTTCTGGCATGCTAAAAAGCTAATGACATCCTAAGTGACCGTCAATACGGCAAAATCGGTCAACTGGAGATCTTCTACTTCCACATCTGGAGTAAGGTCACCGAGAAGCACGGGGAGGCGCTTGACGTCTCTCTTGATATTTCGAAGGCTTTCGATAGGGTCTGGCACGAAAGCCTAATTATAAATAACTAGCTTTTGCACGCGCGGCTTCGCTGCCGCTCTTCCCTACTCCACCCTACTCTACTCTCCTCTATTCTACTCTACCCTACTCTACCCTCCTCTATTCTACTCTACCCTACTCTGCCCTACTCTACCCTACTCTACCCTACTCTACCCTACTCTACCCTACTCTACCCTACTCTACCCTACTCTACCCTACTCTACCCTACTCTACCCTACTCTACCCTACTCTACCCTACTCTACCCTACTCTACCCTACTCTACCCTACTCTACCCTACTCTACCCTACTACTCTACCCTACTCTACCCTACCCTACCCTACCCTACTCTACCCTACACTACCCTAATTTTTTTTCCATAAGAACCTTCTCCTCACAATAACAATCACAACAAAAAAAAAACAGCCATATCGGTCGAGCCGTTTTCACGCCATGTCGTGACAACGGAAAACGGGGCTCATTTTTATAATATAGACATAATAATCCTTTATTTTTAGGCAACTAGGGCCTATTGATAAAATGCACAAATAATCTTACAAAAATAATAAACAAATACATAAGAGATCCTATAACTAATTATTAAACTAAACTATTGTACACGAAGTGACGGCGTCGTGTTCCGCTGCGAAGTCGGTATCCTTCTGCGAATACACGACACCCTTCAGCCAAAACTCTCCTTTAAGGAAGGTGTCCAAATGACGAATCGGCACCCGCACCACAAACGACTTGAAATTAGTCTTATGACGCGACTCCACGATCTCTTTAACCTTCGTGGAGTGATAGCCACGAAACGTACAGCAGCGACGTGGGTATTGCTGGACGCAGCAACATGTTTGGTCCTGCCAGCGCGGTACCACACTGCTTCAGACAAGTAGGCTTCTTCCTCTTCTTCTTCTCTACCTTAGTGAAGCCATCTTCATTTCGTCGCTCTGCTTGCACCCTTTCGTTTTACCTACTTGGCGCGTTTTTTACGACATACCCGGTTTGTTTGCGGCAAGGGGAATAGGCACGTTTAGGGGTCGTCAACCAAGGCCCGACGCGAGAGGTATTCTCTGCCGATCGCCTCCACGAGGGCACGGCGATGCTCCGCCCAAGCAGGGCACACCTCGACTGTGTGCTCCACCGTGTCCTCCGGGCATTCCGCACATTGCGACACCCGGGCGACTCTTCCGCTTGAATCCGGTGCAGGACCCTCCCGAACTTACCATGTCCGATGAGGACCTGCGTCATGCGGCAGGTAAGAACGCCGTGAGGTTTTTCCAACTACGCCTCAAAGAGGGGACTTACCGCCATGATCGTGGTGTGCCCGTCGCTCTGTGAGCAACGAATCTTGCTGAAATAACCAGTGCCTGTTATTGAACATGGTATAAGAAACAGGTTCCACAAGTTTCGTCAGGACTGTATTTTGATACACGACTGCATTCGTTTTTACACTTTTCGTTTTCGCAAAAATGCACCTCAGTTGAGCCCCAATAAGAAACTCCCAACCATACTATGAGCGAGGATGGAAAATAATCTCGTTGGACACGCGGAATACGGTTGCTCGCTTCTTCCCTACTGTGTGCGTACACCTTATCATTTTGTTTGTTTTAGCTCTCTTCTACGGTAAATGTTTTTTTATCCGAAAAAAGTAATTTCTCGATATTTGTTTTCCCGCGTACCGCTTCAACAAAGCGCGGCATCTCTTCAGTCTCAGGTCCATTAAACGAACGTTCAAACGATGTCCTGTTTTTCTTTGATATGCCCGAAGTCTTCATTTAACACCCTTTTCACCGTGGTTCTGCTTAACTCCATCTGAAGGGCCAACAGTTTCTGTATACGTTTGGGATTCTTTGAATTCACGCCTACACAGCTTTTATCACTGCCGGAGTCCTAACAGAGCGAGTACGACTCTTCTTGACCAGTCATCTACAGTAGAGTCTTCATTGTTTGATGGCACGATAAACGAATCTTTTGGTTATATTCAAATTTTTCAGTATATCAAAAATTTGACGATTTGATTGGCGCGTTACCGAAACGATGTAACGCAATAACTGCAACACGGTCTTCTTTAAGCATCCACTACATATTTAAAAAAAATAGTAAAATTCTAAAAAATACACATTTTTATTTTCATGAACAATTCGAATTCAATAAACTTTTTTGTGGCCAGCATTCTAAAAAAAAGTTTTTACTGCGTGACAATACTATGACTTGACTGGGTATAATTTAGACATCGGTCTGTATTCGGTTACAACATCCTTTTATTGTTTTTAGGTATAATATAAGGGTTATATAAAACATTGTTTTTACACTACCTGCTCGAAAATGTCAAATTATATGTCAAGCAACCTTAACCTAAAGTGAGTCATTAGTGGCCGGGGCATATAAATATGTATATAATATCTATGGGCCGGTCAATAATGTTGTACTGGATTTCATTATGACCCGCTGGTCAATGTGACTATTATTTTCTCACAGTAGGTGTAAAAAGTAGAGTATCCCCCTCTGGGCTAAAGGTGTCTTTGCTTTGGGATAGCTTGAATCCCTCGCTGCATTCAGGATTCTTGTATTAACTCCCTCGCTTTGCTCGTGAGTTAAATCTCGAATCCTTCATTGCGCTCGAGATTCAATATGACGCCCGTGACATAAGACACAACTTTAGCCCCTCGGTGCATAATCTACTATTATGCAGGGGCCATAATTTTAATATAGTTCCTGGTAAACAGTCCATTTAAGAATCCTAAAACCATAGCCCTATTGTTTTTGTTTTTTACATGATGTAATAGTTTCCTACCAAGCGGGGGTTGTCCTTGGATGCCTTAGCACAGCGCATATAGGAATAATCGCCGGTTGATACCACGTTCTATTAAAAACGTCAAAGCCACCTGGGGGCGAGTTGGTTTCGACTTATAGTACGCCTTCCAAATGTGCAGGTCCTGTGGTGTATAAATACATTTAAAAATAAAATTGAACAGAACATAGAACAGCGAACCGATCAGGATCGAGTGTGGCATATTCCAGGGTGACAGTCTGAGTCCACTGTGGTTTTGCTTAGCCTTGGACCCTCTCAGCGCACTGATGGAGGGTTCAGAGTTAGGTTACCGGTTGACAAGAGGCGGTCAGGTTATATCTCACCTTCTTTACATAAATGATCTGAAATTCTTTACCTGCAACGACTTGCAACTGATGGAGCTACTAAAGTAACTGAAACCTTCAGTGATGTTATCAGTATTGGAATTTGGTGTGGACAAATGTGGAGTCATACATGTAAAGAGAGGTGAGATTATGGAATCCGTGGGAATTCAACTCTCGGATTCCATACACCTTAGATCCCTCTGCTCAACTGAAACTTACAAGTATTTGTTTTTTTTTTTATGGTGGCCAAAAATCATTAAATGTGAGATTATATCAGATTTCCACAGAATAAACGTTCGAGTATTACCGTTGAGTGGACCATCAGGAGGACACGGTGGAGTATACGGTAAAGGTATGCCCCGCGTAGGCAGATCACCGCCGTGTCTTCGTGAGTGTGATAGGCGACAACAATCTATCGCGCCAGGCCTTGGACATGGTCCAGAGCGAGGAGGAATAGCAGACGGTCGCCTCCTTCTACAAAGTAGTAATGCTAGCAAAGGAGGGGGCCGCATGCAGGAGGGAACGGTCCTCATGACCCAGTCGCTGGGATCCCGATCCCTATTTCCAGCCACCGTAGGCGCGGGCTTGCAGACGGCGAGCAATGGGTAGTTCACCGTCCGACCGTCTGGTAACCGTTCGGACTGAGTCCATGTCGTCGACGGCGTGTAATGTTCCGCACGCGCCTCAAGAACATCAGCAAAACCGTAGGGGTCCAGCAGGGTCGAAGTCTGCTGGGGCCATGGGTTCGATTCTGAAAGCAAACCAGGGACCCTGGATTGCAAGGGGCGGAAAGTCATTGGATAATATCCTAACAAAAAAAAAGTTTAATAGCGTACCGCCTTCCCGCGCGTGCCCGGCTCTCCCTTGTCGCCCTTGATGCCGGGAGGCCCTGCCACGCCCGGCGGCCCTGCGGGGCCCGGCGCACCTGGCGGGCCCATCATCTGTAATCATCATTTTAATATTTTAAATTTCCATTTATTTATTACAAAATATTGGATATAATATAAAGGGTTCGTCAATCAGAAGATGTGATCGACTGTAGAGAGTGTTGAATAAAAAAGCTTTTCCTCTGTAATGGTAAAATATTCAATAGGTTATCAACAAATAATAAGATCATAATAAACATTTGCGTGAAAATTAAATAACAAAGATTTCCTTTAAAACTTTTACTATTGACTTATACGTTATAAGTTGCACGATACAAATTATATGGTAAAATCTTGAGTCACCGCGAGATACAAGTACCTACTCAAAATAAAATATTTAAACTAAGTAAATACGAGTCAATGAGATCAAGACTTTTAACTTGCTTATTTCCAAAGCAAGTAAATCTCGCGATAAGCTTTTATATCATATAAATTGTGTAATAACATTATAAGTAAAGTTTTAAAGGAAAACTTTGTTTCATTTTTTTAACAAAAGTTTTTTTAACTTTTAATTTTATTTTTTACTTTTTAGTAATAACTATTTTAACTCGCATTCGTATTCTCAGCAAGTCCTTTCATTTGATAAAAAAGATCGGTAAATACCAATCTTCTAACTTTAGTGGACTTTATATCAAAACGTCTGGACCGAAGTGGCCAGGTGGATGTTTTGTACTTTTATTTTTTTATTTTATTCTTCATGCACAAAAGAGTACAAAGGCGGACTTAATGCCTTAAGGCATTCTCTACCAGTCAACTTTTGGGTGATGCAGAGACAAATAAATCGTGGTAGGTGCAATATTATCCTAGGTGCCATAGGATTTCCACCGGGTCTGCTGCGGGTTCTTGCTGACTACCTCCGCAATCGTCAGCAGTTTGTTAGACTTGGTCTTTATGAATCCCAGCCCTATCATACGCGTTCCGGAGTCAGTCAAGGATCAATACTCGGACTTTTCCTGTTTCTGATGATGGTAAATAACTATATGCAGATGACTTGAAATGGTTTCTTGAAATCAACTCTGAGACAGATTGCTTGGCACTGCAAGGCGATATTAGCGCTATATATATGTATACGAGTGGAATGTAAATAACAAAATGGAGTTCAATTCGTCAAAATGCTACGTCGTGAGTTTTACCAAAACCCAGTCTCATTTAATTATAAAATTAATGATAGCACAATAACAAAAACCGTAGCTATAAAGGATCTAGGTGTCACATTTAATCATACACTTAACTTCAATGACCACATTCTAACTGTTGCAAAAGATGCATTTAGGCGTTTGGGTTTCATTTTGAGAAATGCTAAAGATTTCAAGAACACAAGCGCTATCAAGTCGATTTTTAACGTGCTTGTTCGAAGTACGCTTGAGTCTAGTGCATGCGTCTATTATAGTATGCTTTGATATTAGATAAAGTGCAAAAAGCTTACCTTAGATATCTATAAGCGTATCTATGGATACTATCACTTTATGTACCCTATTAAGTTTCTTATTATTTATATACCTTATTATTGATAAATTATTGCATTATATTATTAAATTAATTACTCAAGTATAGTAAATTATTGAATTCAGTTAATCAATTGTTGTAAATTGTAAATTGTTGAAATATTATTGTAAATTATAAATTGATTAGAGAAATATAAATTGATTATTGTAAATTATAATAATTATTACTATCCGCATTATAATTGAATTGCATTAATAAATCAATAAAATAAAATTAAAATTAACATTGTCTAAGCATGTACACAACATGGAACACCTCAGATGCTACCCTGTTCTTCTGTTCTTACACCGGGTCAGTCGAGTCAAGAAAGATGCTTTGAGTCTTCTAAAGAGCCCGTGAAAATCAATAACTCTGTTCTCAACGAACATGCCAGTCGCACTACACCGCCACGGCAGCTTAAGCATAGCTCTAAAGGCGTTATTATATTGTACACGAAGAGTGTTATACGCACTCTTCGTGTACCTGTACCAGAGTTGACTGGTGTAGAACGACTGACAGTAAGCCTTGAACAGAGTTATTTTTACTTGTTTAGAGCAGTGAAAAAACTGTCTCGCCAACATGTTACTGCGACATGCTATACTAAACCTCTGTCGTTCCAGATCAGCATCATCTGCCAAATCATCCTTTATTATGTGACTCACATATTTAAATTTATAACACACATTTTTTTATTTTTTTTTTTATTGTTTAAGGCAGTTCCACACAAATTGATCGGCAAAATCTGGGCAGGCCCTTTCCTGTATTTAAATACCATAACCTCCGATTTTTTCACATTATATGTGAGATAATGCTCAGTCGCATATTTCTCACAGATAGCCACAAGTCTCCTTAAGCCATTGGCTGAGGGACTAAGCAGCACCATGTCATCTGCATAGCTAAGATTGTTTAAACAGGCCTCACCAATATGACAACCGGCTCGGGTACTACTCAGTTCCTCAACCAACTCGTTAATATAAATTTCATTATTGCAAATAAAGAAATAATAATAATTTTTTCAAATAACGTTTACAAAAAATGAACGTAAGACGTAACGTAACACATTATTGGTACTATGGTATAAATCCTTATTAAAATAAATTATTTTATAAATTAAGCTTGATTTAGTGGCTGTACATTACCTTAGAAGTTTTTGAAAAAAGTTGTCGTCATTTAGAATCTTAATAAAAATTTGCAAAGCTTCTATAGTTTTACTTTTTAATTTTTGGGCAAATTATGAAGTGTCAAAGTTCATACAAAATAGGAGATTTTCAGAGGTCTTTACTGGATTAGTTTTACACAAATTTAGAAATTGATTTCAATAGAAGCCTAGATAATATCCACAAGATACTGTGTTTCCAAAATATCTAATGAAAAATGTGTACTAATGACGTCATAATCGGTTATGAGCGGTTGTATGAAAAACAGTGAAAATGTGTATCGAGATGCATCACTTTAAAGAAATGCAATAGAAAATCATTAAAATAGATGATGTTTAACTGTTATAATATCAACAATAAATTAATCCTTATCTAAATAAGCAAGTCTATCGGCACAATTACTAAATATATCTGTTTTTTCCTTTTTACTGTATACTAATTGGACAAATTGTTAAAAAGATAATCCAAAACTCGCAAGCATTCGCTTGCGCATTTCTCGGGAATTCTTCACCGAACGTTCATTTCGTCTAATACTCTAGCCGAATTAAATGCGAGATTATCGGAGTTGTACGAATGACAGTCGACCGAATTCATCAAAGTTTTTCTGAAACTGATCTCATAAATGTTAACACTCCATGAATTTGTGTTCTATTTATGACATCCAAAATCAGTTAAGTGGTGGATCTCAAGTACCTAAGGTTACTAAAACGTAAAGCCTCCTCTTCATCACTTAAATAAAAGCAATTCTCATAAATTGCTGGTTTGAATTAAAATGATTTGTGTTAGATACTCGTAGCATATTTCTCGAGCAAGGCTATAATGCTATGTAACAACGGTACAACCCACGGGAGCGGAGCAGTAACCATTGACGCGGGTGAAACCGCGGGGGATAGGCTAGTCAATAAATCGCTTCCTGTCTGTCTGTTTCTATGTATGCTTAAATTTTTTAAACTACGGAACGGATTTTGATGCAGCTTTTTAATAGATAGAGTGATTCAAGAGGAAGGTTTATAATTATGTATACATGCATAGTACACCACTCATTCTAAATTAGTACAAATATCTAAAGGGCTTATTAGAAAAGGTCTCGTTATTATTTAAGTAGTCTCTTTAAATAATATTCATAGCCACTGAAGTTATTGGAGTTTGTGTACATCCCATATGAGTGATTATGTGAATGAAAAATGATGGAAAAACATTACGTGTAGTATTTTTTAGAAACAATGTTATGAATAATTGATTCAATTATGAATTACCAATTATGACAAATTTTAGTGGACAATTTTGAGATTTCGACTGTTTTTATACAACGCGTAACGTTGAATGCGCCAAACCTGAAATTAGTTTCATCGGAACAACGAGCAGAATCAATCAAACCACTTTTTAATATAGGTTACATTTTTCAAAAAAATCTTCATTAAAAGTTTTGACCTTTTTATTTACTAATGGGTCAAGCCATCAAACCTGCCCAAATAGGTAAACAAACCCAAATAGGTAAACAAACCCAAATAGGTAAACAAACCCAAATAGGTAAACAAACCCAAATACTCGTAGTTGAAGTTCAATCAAATTTTTTCATATGCGGGATGATAAAAGTTCTTAGTTCGATGCAGATACGAATTTTAAACAAACTAAAACTGCACATAAAATCTTTAAAAAAAAATAATGTGTTTTTTTCTTACAGAATTAGGTCAATTGAATTAAAAATCATTTGGGGTGTCTGAGGTTTTGCGCATTTAACGTGACACGTTGTATTTGACTAAGTACACAAATATGATCAGTAACGAGTACGGGTAGAGCCCCATTTTTTTGTAGTACCTAGTAATTAAAAAATAGAAACCAATTAAATAATAATATAATTTTAGAGGCTTCTAATGTGCACACGAGGTCGAGGTGTGCCCTTCCTGGGCGGAGCATCGCCGTGCCCTCGTGGGGGCGATCGGCGACGGAGACCTCTTGCCGGGCCCTGGTCGAGGCCATGGTCCGGAGCGAGGAGGAATGGCAGGCGGTCACCTCCGTCTGCGAAGCAGTAATGCTTGCAAAGGAGGAGGCTGACCGCATCAGGCTACGGCGCCCTCACCGCCGTCGCCTGGATTCCGATCCCGATTTCCAGCCACCGTAGACGCGGGCTCACGGACGGCGAGCCATGGGTAGCTCGCTGTCCGATCGTCCGGTAATGAACTGAGTCCAAGCCGTCGACGGCGCGCACTGTTCCCGCGCGCCTCAAGGAGTTGTCAGCAGCAGGAGGGGCCCAGCTGGGTCGAAGCCTACTGGGGACAGGGTTGTCCGAAAGGGAGCTCGTGCCCCGGTATGAAGGCTAGAAGGAACGGTGCGGGGTTTTTAGTCAGTAAGAGTCTGACACTATCTCCCGCTCCCCCCAAGAGCGGGTTTGTCATAAGATGATTTTCCCCGTCGACAAAAAAAGGCTTCTAATGTGATGTCGTAAATAAACATATTATAAACCCTACGAGATAGACCAAAATAAAGTACTACGGTATTGTATACCTTAAAATGGTCTACAATAATGTCCACGATATTGTGGGTTATCTCAAAGAAATAGAAATATATCGTCTAATCCATCTATCCCTTAGGAATACCTAACCCAAAATAACCATTTTTTTATACTTTATACGAGAAATAATGGCTTATTTAAAAATCTATTTTAAGCAATACAGCATTAATCCTAATGATTGTGCATTTGTAGATAAATTTGACCCTGTACAGCATGTAATTTAAATGAATATTTTCGAAGATAATATATTACAGATTTAAAATGCAAGGACATAGCAGTTAAGATGGTACCGGCCGGGGGCGGACGCGGCGGTGCGTTTCTATAAAAACACGTTTATATTGTCTAATGGCAAAAAAATTGTGAACGTTGTATATAAAGACATTCTGTAGTGTATTTTGTATCAGCATTGCATTGCACCCGTGTAAAGCCGAGGTGGGTCGCTATTAAAAAATAATTTAAAAGTACTCGCGCAGCTGCGCATAAGGTAAGTTGAGTAACGCGCGATACTTACAACTTCGTGCCCGTACAGCTCGTAGCCGGTGCCGTCTCCCTGCAAATTCAACAGTGGGCATAAAGATTAACAGTTCACAGTGCGGCTGGCGACGCGGCTCAGCGTGACAGCCAGACAAGTGATGGCATACAAAACTTTCATGGTTTTCTAAAATAGAAGCAACACATAGTATAGAACAATACGTGTGTGTGAAGTGGATAGTTACCTGGCGTCTCCTCAGCTTCCTGTACTTCTGGAGAGGGTCGCGAAGCGCGCGCGGCACCGGGAACAGATCAACAGCGAGACGTTACTTATCGTAGTACACCACCAAAGTGTAAAGTTTGAGGCAAGTTAACAAATATGTCTCAAATGAATTGGCTGTATTACATCACCAGTAGTTATTTTACAAAACAGTTTCGTTTTAAACAACTACACAATGTCCAGCTGATTTACATAGTTACAAGAATATAACTAAATAATATTACAGTTTTCAAAAAAATACACCGCATTGAATTAACACAATAAACACAAAGAAATAATAATAATGAAAAAGCTAACTAAAGTGCCAACAGTTTCATCATGAGATATTTGTTAACGAATCGAGGCGGATTCGTTAAGATTTTAAAACGAGAAAAAAATTACGAGAAAAATAATTTGTTCACAAAAATAAATGTTTAAAAAGTATCTAAATCCTGCTAATACTGAAAAGGTCGATCTAGGTGTTTTTGAGAGAAAAAAATAAATGAGTCGGGCATACTCGGCAACACTGTTCTTGCTGCATGACCTGCTTGAACCCGGTACCTTTGAGTATGCAGACGACAGCACTACTGGTGAGAGATACGTGTCCAACACACGAGCTAGTAGGTCACAGATCCGGTTTTTTCGAGAGGCTATGGTTAAACGCTTGACCTTGTCCTTGAAGGCGGTCTCCAATTGGGGCGATGTCAATCTCATCATCATTATTTCAGCCGACAGACGTCCACTGTTGGACATAGGCCACCCCCAAGTGTCGCCACAATGATCGATCCTGTGCGTCCCGCATCCATCGGATGCCCGCAACCTTCACCAGGTCATCAGTCCACCTTGTAGGAGGCCTTCCGGCGCTGCGTCTTCCAGTACGCGGTCGCCACTCCAAAACCTTTCGGCCCCAACGGCCATCTGTTCTGCGAACAATGTGCCCTGCCCATTGCCATTTAAGTTTGCCAATGTGTTTCAGTTCAATGTTGCCAAAACACAGACATATCTTTTTACCGCTAATTGGAGTCATTTTCATCCGGCTCCATCTTTCCATGATATTACCGTACCGATAATTGACCACCTTGAGGTTCTTGGTGTAATGTTGTCGTCTACTCTTAATTTCAGCTCTTACGTCGAGGCAAAAGCTCAGCTGGCAGCCAAAAAATTGATGATTTTAGGAACGGCAAGACGTTACTTCACGCCGGAATAGCCGAATCAAGCAAATTTGATCGAATATGTACTACTGTTCTCATCTTTGGGATGGGTTGGGCAAATACCAGCTTGATACACTGGAGTTGATTGAAAGGCGAACCAAGAAGATTACAGTTATATTATTAGTGATGCACTTCTCGAGTTAAAACTCCAAAGTCTTGAGCATCGACGCCGAGTTGCTCGCCTGTCGGTTTACTACCGTTTACATTGCGGGGAGTGTTATTTGGAATTAAAGAATTTAATTCCGCCAAGTCCCTTCTATCATCGGACTAGACGTACGGCATTGCGCCACATGATACATGCATTATGACTTGTCTGTTGGTCTAGTAGTTAGTGGCCCTGACTGCTATCGTGGGTTCGATTCCCACCCAGGACAAATGTTTTTGTGATGAGCATGATCATTTGTTCTGTGTCTGGGTGTAATTTATTTATAATATGTATGTATTTAGAAATATATAAGTATGTTTATCAGTTGTCTAGTATCTACTCATAACACAAGCGCTGCTTAGCTTGGGTATAGACGGCGTTGTGTGATAGTTGTATTATAATATTATTGTACATGGAGGACTTCCCACCCGTACGTATGAAGCGTTTTGGAAACACATTCATTATGCGTACAGTTAAGAAGCCGGAGACGGTTTACTGATAGCTACAACCTAGGCCACATCATCACTTACCGTCAGATGAGATAGTGGTCAATCAAACGCGAGTCTATCTACACTAATATTATAAAAAGGCAAAGTAGTTTTCTTTCTTTGTAGGAGGTACTTAATCTCTGAAAATACTATCTATCCTATTGCTAAAACACCGATAGAAAGCTGCTTTATTCCTGAGTAACATAATATAGACTATATTTCATGTACGTGAGTGAAGCCGCGGGCAAAAGTTATTTTTTTTTTTTTAAAAACGAAATTTTTCAAAGATAAGAACATAATAATTAAGTCGCTCGTATAAAAAATACGTTATAAGCAAATTAGTAATATTTATTGTAAATTCCAGTACACAGTCTTCAAGAAATGATGAGCTCTCTGAGTCATCTAACAACTTTGTGAAGCTGATATAAAACCTTATATGACAACAAACGGTCGTGAACTGCTGAGAGAACTTCGAGTGGCCAGGTTACGGCAGTCAACATGTCCGATGGACAGATAAAGATTGGTCCAGGGTTGTGTTTTTTGAGGAATCTAGATTTTAGTTTGTTTATTAACGATGGGAGAGAGAAGATTATTTTTACACCACCTGTTCGATAATGTCGTTTTATACGTCATACAAACCTCACTTAAAGCAAGTCATTATTCTCTAGGGAAATAATGCAGTATGGCCGATCCCTAGGGAATAATGAGATTTCAATTTGGAACATCAAAAATCATCAACATTGTGAATTAAAATGTACGTGCATCGAACAAGTTGACTCGAAATTCAAACTAGCCACTAACAAAAAAAAAAAAAGAAAATAGAATAAAACCTGCTTACTGATTGCGAACTGAGAGCGTTATAGAAAATTGAAACTATAGAATCTTGGAGTAGTGAATTTTGTTTGTTTGATGAAGTTGTAAATATAATACTTACATATATCTCTAATATATGATTTGATCAACCAAATTGTCTTTTAATTATCTCACAGATGGTGTAAAAAGTAGATTATGCAACACGGGGATAAAGCTGTCTTTGTCTTGGGCGGCTTGAATCCCTCACTTCACTCAGGTTTTTTTATTAACGCAATCCTCGTGAGTTAATTATATTAATCCCTCACTCCCGTTCGGGATTAAAATCAACAACCTTCGTTTCGTTCGGAATTCAACATGCCGCCCGGGACTTAAAGACACTGCTTTATCCCCTAGTCACATAAACTACTATTAAACTACCAAGAGAACGGTATTATCAAACGTGTAAAAATCTCTCTCGTTAAAATCTTGTACTTATCACGAACATGTCTGGCAGTACGACACTTGTAAATGGTACGCATAGGTACTTTTTTCCCAACTATATGGATTGTAAAACTGTAATAAGGTTGTTATGGTAATAAGATAGAATTTCTCACCGAGTCTCCTTTGTCCCCCTTGTCACCCTTGAGACCGGGGTAGCCGGGCGGGCCGGGCAGGCCGGGCGCGCCCAGCATGCCCGGCGAGCCCATGTCGCCGTACTCGCCTTTCGTGCCCTTCGGGCCCATCTCGCCCTGGAACACCGATAGCAGAGTGTAACGCAAGTCAGGCAGTAAATGTAAGGCGGCTCGTGGTGCTCGTGTACTGACCGGCTTGCCGGGCGGGCCCTGCACGCCGGGCAGGCCGGGCGCGCCGTCCGTGCCGGGCGGGCCGCGCGGCCCTGGCTCTCCACTGCGACCTGTACACCACACGTACTGTTAATATCATACACCGCTATCACACAACATAGATACTTATTTACACACGGATGTCGCTCAGTATTATTCTTACCGTAATAGCAGATCAAATTTCTACCGCCCTATTAATGGTGACCAATTAAATAATTTTGTTGGATAGTTTGATTTTTAAAAACAAATATTACATCAGTCGTTTTTAATATTAATCATGAATTTTAAAATTGTCTGCAGTTTAATCACCGTCACCACAGAATGTCTATTACTGACAACTACGAAATGCAAAAAAATGTATTTACCTGTAGGGAGAAATTGTCGCAGCACGCGGCACCCGGCTCGTTCGCGCGGCTCCACGCTAGTGTCCGTTAGTTATCACTTGTACCACAACAACAATATCTACGCGTGATTTATGAAGGCAGGTGTTACTCAGTAAGGGAGCATGCGAGTCATGCCACATGCACAGGCAGTCGCGGCATGCATAGAGTGCCAGCACACGTGCGCTCGTGCGTGCTCGTGTTACCCGCTTGCCGCGCTTGCCGCGCGCGCCCTTGTCGCCGGGCAGGCCGGGCGGGCCCGCCGCGCCGCCGTCGCCGCGCTCGCCGCGAGCGCCCGCCGCGCCTTCGACAATACCCATTCTCTAACACTCCACACCGCACCACAACCATACACTACTAAAAGTGCCATCCATCAACGATCTTATTCTTGACGAACCACTATTTACTGCAACCATTCTATTGTATTACAATGTAATCGTCAAGAGATTGCACTTGCATAATAATTTAAAAAGCTCTAAAACTACTATTGATGTTAATAATATTACTACTTTTAGTCAGGTGCATTTGAGCTGCACAGTGAAATTAGTTCAAAATGTAAAATTAATTCGACTACTAGTGCACGAATAGCCGTGGCTTCACACCGAGCATGCGTGGCTACGCGGCTACTCGCTACGCTGGCTAGCCAGGGGTAGTAAGGACAGGTACCGGGCGGTCCGGGCGGCCCGGGGGGGCCCTCGATGATGCCGGTGGGGAAGGCGTCGCCCTTTAGCGTGGTCGTGAAGCCGCGCTCGCCCTTGTCTCCCTTGTCACCCTGTAACCAATTGTAAAAGGATTTCTGGAGTAACTTCCACAAAGAAAACCGATGACCTATCAGGGCCGCAGAATTATCCGATAGATGTGAGACGTACAGGACCGGTCGTTGTGGCGAGAGGTCTATTGTCCAACAGTGGATGTCTTTTGGCTGAAATGGTTCAAGCGATTTACCTTGAGTCCAGCGGGGCCGAGTGATCCTGGCGGTCCGACGAGGCCGGGTGGCCCCACAGGCCCTGATGGCCCGGGTGGTCCTGCTGGCCCAGGCGGTCCGGCGCGGCCCTCGTGGCCCGGTAGCCCCTCCGCGCCCGCAGGTCCCGGGGCTCCGGGCGGGCCAGGCTCGCCGGGCTCGCCCTGTGCCACACATGTCACGATTATTGAAGGTGCATTGCTAATATTTTGCTAGAATTCTTAAGTCCTCAGATAAGCTGTTAATCAAAAAGCAATTGATTCCAAAAAGGACATAAAAATAAGTTTATGACGACCTTTTAGAAACGGGGCAGTATTTTATTCGTTTAAATGTATTAACGTTTTAATGTAGTAATAAGTTATCGTTGCTGTCTAGTTATTGAGCTGATCAAATTAAGAAATCTTGGGTTATAATGATTGATTACTGAAATGTAGCAAGTGAAATATGAACGAATGTGTGAAAAAATGTCGTCCCCATGGATCACTACAAACATACTAACTATACTGTATACTACTTTGCAAAAATAAATCTCATGCAATGGATTTAAGGCATGCATTATTTCCGGATGGAGTTGACACACGTGTCGCGTACTGCTGGGCCTGCTGAAGCTCTTGGATGTATCACGTGTCACTTCATAATATGCTCGTGCTGACTTCAGGTCTTGAGCAGCGCAGTGAGTTCACGGTACGGTTGGTGACGGTGTGTGAGTGATAGTGAGCGGGGCACTAACCTTGAGCTGTATGACGGTTTGCGCGGAGATGTTGTGTCCGGCGGCCTGCAACCCCTGCGACACGAGTGCGTCAGTTGACGCTACCGCCTGGCATGTGCCAGCTGACAACTACGGACAACTCCTCCCAAGGAAAGCTCCCACAGTTACAGCAAACACATGATAAGCAGTATTTAAGTACATTTAAAAATAAAACATCTGATGCAAATAATACACGGTCTACCTACAACGACAGACAAAGCACAACATAAGAAAAGCGCATCGCGCCCACAAGCTCTAACTACTGCGCACTGGAGGGCGCTGGGGTCGGTTTGTACCTTGACGGCTATGATCTCGGCGCTCGTGTACGGACTTATCTTAAAACTGTCCACGGATCTTTTCACGCCCTGCAATGCCGTAACGTTGATTCATTACATACTTGTCAACACATGTGAATCACACAGAGTGCTTGTTTGTAGCTATTAAGAACATAATTTTCAGCCTACTAATGTTCCACTGCTGGAACTAAGGCCTCCTCTCTATAAATAACTCATTAAATTTTAAACCCTAACTAAATCTTGTACGACTATGAAGAATAATGTCACTTAGAATCTGTGAAGTCTCTAAGAAGATTCTACAATAAGTTCAATCGTTATTCAAAGTCGTCAGATAAGTTATCTCACCTAGAGTTTGAGTCTAAGATTATAGGGCACCCGCCAATCCTACGGCATACAACTAGCTTTGTTGGGTGGTGGCCCACCCGATGGTAGGTGTGTGGTAAACGAAGGCGTTATCATTGCAGCAACTAGACTGGAAAGTCCCATATCCATATAATACTCATTCAATTACGGAATTATCTACTAATATGTTATTATAGTCATCGACAATTTTGAACTCCTGATGCAGAGCCTGGCGTTCGTGACCATAGTTCGTGGGAGCTACCGTGAGTGTCGCTTACCTTGACGGCGGAGAAGACGTCGAAGCCGGGGCTACCGTGCTCGCCCTTGTGCCCCTTGTCACCGGGCCGGCCCTGCAACACACACGTGTTCGACTTAACAACGGTATACACCCACTGCATGCCACACACCGACTACAGCGGCAGTTCCATTAAAAAACTGTAAACGCCGATGTCTGTAATTTCTGATAACTACAACTTAGGGGTCTTTAAGTCAAGAGTGAGTAGGTTACTTCTAGGTAAGCGTGCTTCATCATCGACCACATCATCGCACATGTTGGTCAACCGCGAGCCTATCAATAATAATAATAAATACTAATATCAATAGTAATAAAAAGAAATTGAACTGGCAACTCTGGATGTCAAAGGTGTTGTGTCGTTCATGAAAATTTTTATATAAATTAATAGTTTTGGTACCGCAATCCTACAAATTCTTATCCCAGAAAACCCTTAAATAATTAATAAATCAAATATAAACTTCTCTTCAATAAATAAAGGCCGAAACATGAAAAGAAAAGAAAATTTAAAACCAGACAGATGACATTTTATGTCACACATATTTAAAAAAAATGATGCAATAATACGACAACAATGCTTTAACAACAATGCTGACAAGAGCTGCTGCTCGAAGTGCACGCCCACCACCTCCGGCCTCGTCGCTCAGCTCCGCCTCGCCGCCGCCGGAACCCAGCCTCACCAAGAGTGCTGTGATACCGGCCGTGGCAGCTGCGTCGAGCTCGAGCGACGAGTACTACTCGCCGCCGACGACACCACCACCTGCGCGTCGTCGGGGAGGACGCCGGCCGCCGGCGTGTTTAGGACCTCGAGGCCCACCGGTCTCTGACAGGGTCCCAGCTACCGGCGGAAGTGTGCCGCGCATGCCCATTTCCGACTCCAACTCATATTGCATCAGACTCGTTGTTCGACTGAAAAAGTGGCAACCGTCATATTCGCCGCAGTTATTAAGGAGCGATCGCAGCTTCTACGCAGAGCCTACGGACTGGCATTCCCGTTGCCACGGGTTCGATCCCGACATATGATTAGATAATATATTTCTTGCGGTTCTAAGGAATCTGTTTTAGTTGATAAGTTGTTATTATTTAGTTATTTAGTACGAAATGTTCGTAGAGCCCACTTCGAACGTTTCGTATAATAATGTTTTCAGTTACTAATGTGTTTTATTGTGTCAATAAACCCATAGTGATCAAATTTTAAGAAAATTTTCATTCTCTATGTGTCTAACATTAGTCACAGCAGCAGTGTTATAGTAATTTAATTTAAAAATCAGAATTGTATGAAAAATTTCCTTTAAGACTCGAACAGCAATAACTTTGTATTTTATTAAGATATTGGTTATTATTATACTATTTTAGCATTTGCATTAGATAGGCATATTTTTTAAATAATGGGCCAACGCAGTGTTGTACATTTTTTTTGCGATACAGGGGCCCAAAAATTATAATTCCCTAAAAAGAAAAGTTAAAATTTGGAATTAAATATTTTTTGTCATGTTATCTTAGATTGTAATAAAAAAACTTGATACTGGTCTTTTTTTACGGTGGGCATAAATCATCTTATGACAACCCTCGCTCTAGCCTCGCTTCTAGCCTCTTCGTACCTGGGCTCGAGCTTTCTTTCGGATAACCCTGGCCCCAGTAGGCTTCGACCCAGCTGGGCCCCTCCTGTCGCTGACAACCCCTTAAGGCTTGCGGGAACAGTGCGTACCGTCGACGTCTTGAGCTCGGTCCGGACAGTTACCGGACGGTCGGACAGCGAGCTACCCATGGCTCGCTCGCGAGCCCGCGTCTACGGTGGCCGGAACGGTGTTCCCTGATGCGGTCGGCCTCCTCCTTTGCTAGCATTACTGCTTCGCAGAAGGAGGCAACCGCCTGCCAGTCCTCCTCGGTCCGGACCATGGCCTGAACCAAGGCCCGGCGCGAGAGGTCTCCGCCGCCGATCGCCCCCACGAGGGCACGGCGGTGCTCCACCCAAGCAGGGCACACCTCGACTGTGTTCTCCACCGTGTCCTCCGGGCGTTCCGCACAGTGGTGACACCCGGGCGTCTCTTTCGCTTAAATCCGGTGCAGGAACCTCCCGAACTTACCATGTCCGGTGAGGACCTGCGTCATGCGGAAGGTAAGAACGCCGTGAGGTCTTTCCAGCCACGCCTAAAAGAGAGTACTTACCGACATAATTATGGCGTGCCTATTGATACTGGTCTGATAATACAAACATTCAGGAGTGACATAAAAAAAACAGAACGAGAGAAAGTCACCAATTGAAGAAATGGCAGCTGATTTTGTATGAGGAAGTACGATTTTTATTTAAAATATCAATAATTTGGACATAAGTACATGGGCATATGGTGATATAAGTGGGGTAAATGATAGATGATAATCTGGCCAATCGACAGTTTCAGGGTTATCCATTATTTATGCCACACTCTGTATAAAATTAAACCCTATTTCTTTTGGCCACGCCATAACATGATAAGGACGTTACCGATTTTATTACTTTTTTTAGTTATCTAATGCTTTCTTGAAGATAGATAGATATTTAGCGAAGATTATAGTAAGCACGACAGCAGCGACAGTGAGCAAACTTTTTGAGCGTTTGATAGTTCATAGCTAGCATAAAACCACATCTGTTCATAGCTAGCGCAAGACCACATCTGTTCATAGCTAGCACAAGACTACATCTGTTCATAGCTAGCACAAGACCAAATCTGTTCATAGCTAGCACAAGAACACATCATTCTGTTCATAGCTAGCACAAGACCACATCTGTTAATAGCTAGCACTACACCCCATCTGTTCATAGCTAGCACAAGACCACATCTGTTCATAGCTAGCACTAGAATACATCTGTTCATAGCTAGCACAAGACCACATCTGTTCATAGCTAGCACAAGACCACATCTGTTCATAGCTAACACAAGACCACATCATTCTGTTCATAGCTAGCACTAGACCACATCTGTTCATAGCTAGCACAAGACCACATCTGTTTCTGAATATTACTAAATTATTTATTAATATAATTATAGGGTAAGGCATGTAAACAACCAAAACTAAGAGAAGGGCGCATGATAGCGTGTCAGACTCATTATCATCTCGCCCACAGCCGGGCTCATTTCTCGTGCCAATCCCCATGCCCCTGTCCTGACGACCCCGCGAAGGCAACGGTGTCTGCCCGTTCCGCCGCCGGATGACCAACATTCCATTTCCTTCACGTCCTCGGACGCCACTCGTCACATGTCTGCTTACTTGTCGGACTAGTCAATACTATTAAGTTAAATTCAGTAGGTAAGTGGTGCCTACCTAACTATTTGACATGTAATCTATTTATGATATTATAAATATATATCACAATAATTCATGTTATGGATCTATGGTATATAATAAAATCGGTTCAAATTAGTTATTGCTTACCGGGTCTCCCTTAGGTCCGTCCAACCCGATGGGTCCCTGAAATTGACAAGAAGTAACGTTTAGAATCTCCTTTAAAACACGTTTGCTGTGCTGTAATATGACACATCAAGTTCAAGAAAGAAGCCGTCGTACGGTATACTGAACAGTAAAAATATACTGTAAGATGGTCACTTTCTTTTTCATTATTAGGAGAAGAATCTCTACGAAGACAAACATGTTCCAACACTGATGTGCCGCAGTGCCGGGAGATTGTTGTATACACTGTCACAACTTTATACCAGAATTAAATTAAAGCATTAATTTGTCTCTACGTACTTAGTTATATAATCAAATTAATGATATTTTGTGTCTATGTTTATTTTCATAGTTTCGCTTAAATCTCATATTGTGCGGGAGCGCAATGCTGCCCGCAGCAAGTGAATAAACCAGTGTAAGTAGTAAGAATCAGCAAGCGCTTGTTGTGAGGCTGCGCTGCCACCGAGTTAGCGGCACGCCACCGAGCGGTGCGTACCCGTTAGTGAGGGAGTGACGCGATGCTTCGCCTCGCGCCCATATACTACTAGTGCAAACCGTATGCAATGTTTTGAAAATAGACGATAACTTGACTTGTAAACTTGTAATGATGATATTTGTACATTCATTTTATTGACTAAGGAATAAAATAAATCGTTGAAATAATAAATTTATTTTCCAACAATTATGTATTATACATATAGCTAGCGGACAATATTTTAATATCTGACTAAAAATGAACTAGTTCAGGCGCGAGGCGACGCATTACTATGTCGATCGACTACTACTACGGATAAGTATGCATTGCGTTATGTTTAGGGTTATCCCGCAGGAACTTTACTGCACCCTAAGACTGCGACACGGTATGCCGGGGCCGAGGCTAGGTAGCGACCAGAGCACGCACGATCGCGAACACTTGGTGCAGTAAAGAGCCCCGCGAGACAAAATTAATAAAGGCGAGGCGGGCGCGGGTTATTCTACCACACTAGTGCTACCGTGCGGACTCTTACCATGAAGCCTCGCTCGCCCTTCTCGCCCTTGCTACCCTGAAAAGTGACACGCGTGAAGTGCATGACGCAGGAGAGCCTCACGAGGGCGCCGCCTCTGACGTGGGCGACGCTCTCGTGAAAGGCATTTCGAGACAACGGGTCACAAGTTAATATCTTGTAAATATTTACAAAAAGAAAAAGGTAAAAGAAAAAAGAAAACAGAACCAAACAAATAAAAAAAATATATATACCGGGAATCCATTTTTCCCTGGTGCTCCCGTTAAGCCCTGTAAACGAAATAAACAAAATAAATAAAAACAAAACGAAACTAAAATTGCTAAGAACGAGAAGTTCTCCAGCTTCCTTGTGCGAATAATATCAACATTGTACTTTAGTGTTTTCTTGACAGTGCTATTGTTATCTAATTATATTGTGATTAAGTTTGTCAAACGTATGGCTAGTTCGCTAGCTGAGCGTCCCTGCGCATGCTGCGTGTGTGCGTACCGGGGGGCCGGGCTCGCCGGGGTCGCCCTTCTTCCCCTTCTTGCCGCGCTTGCCGGGCGGCCCGGGTGGACCTGCAACAACAATACAAACAAACATTAACATTACAAATTCTTACATGATGTGTTATACTAATGATTTTTTATTTCTTCCTCATCTTCTTTTCTTGTACTGACTATACCAACGTGTCCCGGAACGGCAAGGACACGTTCCAAGACTCGGTAACTCTTTGGGACAATCCCGCAGCCCCAGCTGGTATTTATTCCATATTACACCGAAAGACAAACCAAATAGAGCCTGACAAGCAAAATATAAGAAAATTTCTTAACTCTTTCAAAATTTTTCTTAAAATATCTGAACTGTTCCACAAATGATTATCAAATTCCAAATTGACTTCTTTGCCTACCCACAGATTTGATAAAGATCGCCAAACAATCGGGAGATTTAATATTAGTCATTATTATTGTGATTCTTTCGCAAAAGTGACACACGAAGATGAAAGTACAGTAGAGTTCAACTGGTACATGTACGGAAACTACTCCTTCACGTTCAGACGGAGTGCACTCGGATAGACCATGCCCTGGAACAGGGTACTGGTTAACAGGACAAGTTAGATCAACCTCGATTCAGGTTAGCTAAAGTAGCTAGCTCTTTTATGGGGTACTGTGTAAAATTTTATAATAAAATTCCACTAGAAATTCTCCAGTTAAACGAGTCAAATTTTAAAACATGCATTAAACGCACACTATGTAGACAAGCATATTATAAATTGGAAGATTATCTCCTTGATAAAAATGCTTGGCTAAATGCCGGTGCTGCTCCACAGTCACATACATTTGTAGCTACAAATTGGTCTTATATATATATTGGAAGAGATGCTGCTGCCCTTTTCGTATTGTTGTTTTCAGTATTTTATTTTTATTTCATTTGTTTATTTCAATAGGGCTTAAGATTGTTTACATGTAATATTTGGAAATAATAGCATTGTATAATGTAGTAGCACTTTTTTTTTTCAAATTTGTGAATTTGAAGTACCATGGAGCATTTTTATTAGGTTACAACTTTTTATTTTTATATTTTGACATTGCGAGCATGGCAGTTGAGAGTTTGTCATGCTCACTCAAATGTCTCGCTGTTGGTGGCGCGTGTTATTGGGTCATTCAGTTCCCTTCAAAATGGTTGAGCTGAGTGAGGCTGATGCACGCGTCATGCTCGTGAATGGGTGCCATCAGATGAGACTGGTCATCTCTTAGCTGCCAGTGGCTTAATTCAGTTTCTATCTTTTTTTTATTATTATTATTATCTACATTGTGCTCACATAACAGAAGCAACAAGAAATATGTAACCAAACATTATATGTAACACATATGATTTAAAAGAGTGTCCATGGAGTTTCTTCCACGTTCTTCTCCATTGAGATCTACTCTTTGGAACGTGTATTTTAGCTTCACTTGTTTGTTTGACTGACTGACATTTTGACAATTCAAATGTGCCTGTAATTGGTCTATTTGTAATAAACGTTTTTGACTTTGACAGAAATATGTCTCTTTTCCAAAATTTCACGTGGGTGAAACCACTGGCAACAACAAATTTATTGTATGTTGTTCTTACTGTGTTAACGTCAATTTATAAAAATTGAAAGTGATGTGATGTAGATATAGAGTATTTGTCATAACATCTCTTCGGCGTAGCGCGTTGCTACGAGTCGTAGCGGTTTCCAGCGTAGCGCTGGGGTCGTTCACCCGGCGGTCACGAGTGTGTGACGTTACGTCGTAGCCGTCGTGGTGTAGCAGCTACGCACCGCGCATCGAGTCTACGACAACAGTCGCCAGTTCTAGTTGTAATTTTAATTTTTTTAATAAAATTAATGTTACTCAGGCTGGTACTAAACTAACCAAGCTTAATTTCTTAACACCCTAGTACGAACATATCGATGTGATCTTGTTTAAAATGAAATGAAATTGATGTCTTACAAATCTGGTTGACAAACGTTCACAAAGTGTCGCTGGCTAACTGGTAAGTTTAATGAAAATGTGTTGTAACTCTGGGTCAACTTCATAACTTTATTTCGCTTTTCTATGGGACCCAACTAATAAAACTATAGGCGTAAGCTTTCGGATGGCGTGCAATGGGTGGCACGCCATCCGAAACAACGCGCACTCAACACGCGCGCCTCAAGGAGATATCAGTAAAATCATAGGGACCACAAAGGGTTGAAGCCTACTGAAGTCATGGGTTAAGTTTCATGAACCCTTGGGGCCCTGGAACGCAAGGCATAGAAGGAACATATGAGTAGATTTTATTTATTTATTACAGCTTCGAAGACTTACAGCATAAACAAACTAAAAATAAAAACAAACATAGACGACAGCGAGCCTTACAAGTACTTACTGGGGCCAGGGTTACGCGACCGGGACGAGAGGCAACCACAACCAGCCGCCGGGCGGTGTTCATCAACATTAAACCGACCGTTTAAATATTAAAATAGTTGTTTACGCAATATTTTCTGTTCACCAGAGCCTAAACGTCAATTATTGACTTAAACCGGATGATTACACTGTGCAAAAAATTTTGAAAAAAAAAAAATTACATTTTGGTACACAAAATGTAGTAAAAGTTAAGTCTTTAAAATTTAAATCCAAAACAGTTTTAATAAAAAAAAAATCTTTTGTGCTTTGAAGAATAACAACAATTTTTTTTATTTATTTAACACTAATTGCATAGCATAGTGCTATTCATGCCATGAAATGGTTTTTCAAGCTTCTTTACGCCCTGGTGAAACCTGTCACTCTCCTCATGACAGACCTCACCAAGATTCGATGGAACAAGCTTTTAATGTAAATCACCATTTTTTTCTTAGCAAGCTTTTATAGCTCGATATACCTACATATATAATTAATACTCGTCAAGACAAACCACCACTATTTGTCTCTGCATCACCTAAAGGTTGACTGGTAGAAAATGCCTTAAGGCATACAAGATCATCAATAATTAAGTAATAATTTACAAGATTATCACCAATACGTATTTTTATAAATTTAGCTTTTCACACAAATTAACACATGCTCTGGTAGGTTTGATTTAAACTTCATAAATGTTACCAGTGTATAAAATACAACAAACAATATTCGTGAAATATTGAAATACATGATTTAAATACGTCATACAAATGATGAATCTAACACATGCAAAATTACAGATCAATCGGTAACCGGAAAGTGGATCAAATTTGGTTTGCAAGACTTGATTACAGACAAACATCGAGACAGGTGAAACTAAATAAAAGCTTGTCAAAAAGAAAAGTGCGAATAAATAAAGATAATGTTTTAATGACATTCTTCAACCCAACTTCGTATGCTAAGCATAGCAAAAACAAAAAAATCAGTGATATCCATGGTTTCTATTAGTTAATAGCACGACTAAAACGTCTACAATGGACTGGTCTGTTGGGCTAGTGATTAGTAGCCCTGACTACTATGCCGAAGGTCGTGGGTTCGATTCCCACCCAGGACAAATGTTTGTGTGATGAGCACGATCATTTGTTCTGTGTCTGGGTGTAACTTATTTATAATATATATGTATTTAAAAATATTTATGTATGTTTATCAGTTATCTAGTACTCATAACACAATCTGTTGGTACTAGACGGCGTTGTGTGTTAATTGTGGAATATTATTATTATTTTTGTTTAAGTTTATTTATCTCAGGACCCTGAGGTCCTGGACCTTTGGGAGGCGTACGAGGGGCCGAAACCAACTCGTAGAAGCCCTTTCAGATGCGTTTAAAGGAACGTGGTATCATTGTTATTATTATTATTATTATAAAATAAAATAAAATGCTCTTCTCACTTTTCTGGAACCGTTTTTTGTATTGTACAGTGTCTACAAACGTAACACTTATTTGAAGCATTTTTGCAGTTACGATAACCAGTTTAATAGTCATGATGAATTTTCAAATAAATATCAAGAAAAATGCGCGGTTATCGAATAAACACGATTTGTAACAAAACGAAACAATGAATATGTATTATACATCAAAAACTTATACGCAAAATACGCGCTTTAGTCGAGGAGTTGCGTATAACAGCCCGTTTTACCTATTACCTATACATCAAAAACGTCAACTGTTTCTTATACGCCTTATGAGGGTAGTTGAAATAATGATTAGCTTGTGCCTCGAAAACTAGACGTGATAGATACCTCATATTATGTTTGGAACTTTTTATCATTTGTGACTCGTGACCTTTTCACTTGAGCTATTCACTGTGCAACACGATTTTAGTACCAACTTAACTGTGGCTGGTACCAAAGTCGTGTTGCACACTGTTATCTTAACCGAGCTTCACGACATTGTTTAATTACATGTTACAATAAATTAGAGACACAAAAGAAAGACAGTGAGAGAGCGAACACCGGCGTTTGCTTGGGGTTTAATTAATTAATTCTGTGCTTCCTGTTAAAAGTAATATAACTCGACTTATATAATTTTTGAGTTTTTTATTCTTTCTTTATTCTTTATTGTACCATCATCATCTTCCTGCCCTTGTCCCGTTTTATTTGGGGTCGGCGCAACACGTTTTTTTCTTCCATTCTGTCCTGTCACTCGTCATGCTATCACTAACTCCCTTTTCTTTCATATCACTTCTCACACAATCCATCCATCTTTTCTTTGGCCTCCCTCTCCCCTTCCATCCATCCACATGTAAACTCATAACTTTTTTAGCAACATGCGTTTCGTCCCTCCTTTTCACATGACCGTACCAAGACAAACGATTTCCTTTCAGCTTTTCAGTCACTGGCGCCACTTTCTTTATTCTTTATTGTACACACAATTTAAAACATACAGTTATATTAAGAGTTGGTACATAGGCGAGCTTAACCCATAAATGGGTTTTCTGACAGCAAACCACACAATGAAAATGAAAGTTTGCATGTGAGGAACTTTTTACATAGAACTTATAAAAAAAAACGAGTTTTTTGGTCTAACTCACGTTCTTCTATCTCTCATAGTTCCGGAGATCATCATCATCATCATTTCAGCCGATACACGTCCACTGCTGGACATAGGCCTCCCCCAAGCGTCGCCACAACGAACGCTCCTGCGCGTCTCGCATCCATCGGCTTCCCGCAACCTTCACCAGGTCATCAGACCACCTTGTTGGAGGCCTTCCAACGTTGCGTCTTCCGGTACGCGGTCGCCACTCCAGAACCTTTTGGCCCCAACGGCCATCTGTTCTGCGAGCTATGTGCCCTGCCCATTGCCACTTAAGTTTGGCAATACTTTGCGCTATGTCGGTAACCTTAGTTCTCCTGCGGATGTCTTCATTTTTGATTCGATCACGCAAGGTAACCCCGAGCATAGCCCTTTCCATTGCCCTTTGGGTGACTTTAAGCCTTCTGATGAGGCCCATTGTGAGCGACCACGTTTCGGAACCATATGTCATCACTGGCAACACGCACTGATCATAGACTTTCGTCTTGAGACACTGTGGTATGTTGGACGAGAAGACACCGCGTAGCTTCCCGAACGCTGCCCAGCCGAGTTGGATTCGACGGTTGACCTCTTTTTCGAAGTTCGACCTACCTAACTGGACTGTCTGTCCGAGGTAGACGTAATCTTCCACAACTTCGAGTGTAGAGTCTCCGATCTTGATAGGAGTGGGCGCTACATGGTTGTTAATCATGATTTTGGTTTTATCCATGTTCATTTTAAGACCCACTCTTTCAGAAGCTCTACTGAGGTCATTGAGCATTGTGCTGAGCTCCTCCATAGTCTCAGCCATGACTACTATGTCGTCAGCAAACCGAAGGTGAGTGATGTACTCGCCATTTACATTAATGCCTAGTCCATTCCAGTCCAGAACCTTGAAGACATCTTCCATTGCGGCGGTGAACAGTTTCGGAGAAATGACGTCTCCCTGCCTCACACCCCGCTGCAAAAATATAGGTTTCGAGATCTGGTCCTGTAGTTGGACTGACATAGTGGCGTTTTCGTACAAACACTTCAGCACCTCGATGTACCGATAGTCAATTTGGCACCGTTGGAGAGACTGCAGCACCGCCCAAGTCTCAATCGAATCAAAGGCTTTCTCGTAGTCCACAAACGCTAGGCAAAGAGGCAGGTTATACTCCTCGGTCTTCTGTATAACCTGCCGTAGCGTATGAATGTGGTCTACGGTGCTGAAACCTTTTCGGAATCCGGCTTGTTCGGGAGGCTGGAAGTCGTCAAACCTGCGCGCGAGACGGTTCGTGATGACCCTTGAAAACAGCTTGTAGACATGGTTCCGGAGATAATTTTGTGCAAAATGAGATAACTGCCAGAATTTTGTCAAAAAAAATCGTGAATATTGATATATTTAGACTTCTAACCCTTATAGGCAATTTCTTCACACTTTTTTTTCGTGCTTTGTGGTTCAAGTACAATTATATTGATTTCACATTTTATTTTTAATATATTTATCGTGAATATTGATATATTTAGAGTTATATCACTTTGAAACCATTTTTCTCAATACTGTTGTTATGTGTAAACTGATATAAATTGAGTTGTATCTAAAACTCAAACCAAATCCTAAAAAAAAAAATTAAGAACAAGTGCGCATATCATGAGCTTTTACCTAATAAATACACTCTCGAAGGGAGCAAACCATTGCTAGGGTTCGTAACTCATAAGAGTGGAAGTTCTTCTCTTCAAGAGAAGTCTGCCGGCTATAGCATGTTACAAGATCATGAGCAAGGCCTCAGCAGAAGAAGCACACGAGTGTGAATATTCACTTGCCAAGAGATTGGGACCAACTAGTGCGTCTTTTTTAGTGTTTTTGAAATGTGAAATCATCAAAACACTCCTCCAGCTTTAGGAAGGAGCGCGAGGGAGTGTCTTAAACAGACGGAGAGACTTTTTCTAATTACTATAGATATTCCTTGGTTGCAATGAATATAGGTGTGGATTGACTGCTGAACTAATACCGTTTTGTTAAAATTTCTTTGAGAACGCGCGTGGAACAATACGCGCTGGCGACAACTCGGGCTCGGCTCAACGTTGGACAGACTGGTAAGTGTTGTAGGATCTGGCAATGCATTCCCCAGACAAGCAGCCTGGACCGCAAAGGTTTTATCCAAGAAAGTTGTGCAAAGCAATAGCATCCTATATTTCTTCTTTTCCCTTTGCTGTCGAGGACCACGGGTTACCCATTGTGGCGAGCTGTGCATTGTTCGTCGTTGGCTGAAGTCGTCGTGGCTGAAAGTCGGGGTGAATTAGCCGTGGGCACGTCCATTCTTTCATACGTGCAGCTGCCTCCTTCGCTAGCATTACTGCTTCGTAAAATGAGGCGATCGCTACCCAATACACGTCGCTCTGGACGATGGCCTGTACCGGTGTTCGGCATCAGAGGTCACCGCCACTGAGCGCCGCCACAAGTACTCGGGGATACTTCGCCCAAGAGGGCCAAACCTCTACCGTGCCTATCCTCCAGGCGGTCCGCACAATGAAAACACCTGGGTGTTTCTTCTGCATGAATCAGGTGCAGAAACCGAAGGCTGCTTTATGCGGAAGATGAAGACGCCGTGACGTCTTTCCAGCCACTCCTCAAAGAGGGGACTTAACGCCATAATTATGGCCTGCCCATCACCGGGTTGCAACAGTTACTGTCGCCATTCCACCATGTGATCCCGTCGGAAGTTTGTCCACCATGCCGCAACTTAGCGCAGCAGTGGAGCTTCGCCCCAGCGTTGCATCTCCACGCGCAAATCGTGCATGCGTGCAAGGACTGTTGCCTCCTGATCCCATAGTGGCAGGCCAGCAGGAAGGCTCACTGCTTCGCTGGAAACCGTGCGGTATCCCCGTACTTACCGCCATGTTATGCCGTATCTAAAGTGACATTTGGGTTGTAAAATTAGATTATTAGGATCTCAATTTACCAAGAAATTTGATACAACTGTGTTTTATTTTGTAAGAGAATATTGTATTTGGTAAAGTTTATTAAAAGCTGTTTATTTTTCTAAGACTTGTCATCTGTTTACACAATTTATTTTTATTTTAGTCAGGGACATAACTAGACTTGTGTCATTTAACACATGTATTTCAAAAGGGTTTTGTTTTGTAAACTGATAAAATTCAGTTTTATTTTGGCCATACTCTGGATTGATAAATAAAAATATCTAATCTTTGGGTTAGTTTGTTTATCATTAGTTTGAGCAACATAGCTCTAGTAACATAGTCTAAGGAGTTATTAGATTTTTTTGGTTTTATGTGTATTAGTTTTCACAAAGACAACTTATAGATGCAAAATAACATAACTTTATTACGGCTCGTACGCAGCAGCTGCAGGAAACCGCAAACTCCTGCACCGGATTCAAGCTGAAGAGTCGCCTGGGTGTCGCCACTGTGCGGAACGCCCGGAGGACACGGTGGAGCACACAGTCGAGGTTTGCCCAGCCTGGGCGGAGCATCACCGTGCCCTCGTGGGGGCGATCGGCGGCGGCGGAGACCTCTCGCCCGGGTTTTGGTTGAGGCCAAGGTCCGGGGCAAGGAGGAATGGCAGGCGGTAGTATCCTTCTGCGAAGCAGTAATGCTAGCAAAGGAGGAGGCGAGCCATGGGTAGCTCGCTGTCCGACCGTCCGGTAACTGTCCAGACGGAGTCCAAGACGTCGACGGCGCGCTGTTCCTGCGCGCCTCAAGGAGTTGTCAGCAACAGGATGGGGCCCAGCTGGGTCGAAGCCTACTGGGGTCAGGGTTATCCGAAAGGAAACTTGAGCCCCGGTATGTAGAGGCTAGAAGGAACGGGGTAGGTTTTTAGTCAGTAAGAGTCTGACACTATCTCCCGCTCCACCCAAGAACGGGGGTTGTCATAAGCTGATTTTTGCCCACCGTAAAAAAATGGTATTTGCCGAAAGACGTCCACTGTTGGACCGGCCTCCCCCAAGTGTCGCCACAACGACCTGTCCTGTGCGTTACGCATTCAATGGATTCCCGCGACCCTGACCAGGTCATCGGGCCACCTTGTTAGAGGCATTTCAAGGCTGCGTCTTCTGGTACGTGGTTGTCACTCCAGAACCTTTCGTCCCCATCGACCATCTGTTCTGCGTGCAATGTGCCCTGCTCATTGCCACTTACATAAGTTTGGTGATTCTTCGAATCAGGTCGGTAACCGTCGTTCTCCTGCGAATATCTTCATTTCTGATGTGATCCCGCAAGGAAACTGCGAGCATAGCCCTTTCCATCGCCCTTTGGGTGACTACAAGAACTGTTTTAACCTAATAACTTCTACAATGTACTTCTTCTAATACTTAATACATTCTTTTGCAATTAAACAAGGCGCGAAACAAGAAAACATTCTACACCGGTCAGTTCCACGGAGACTCGTGAATTGAGGTGTTTTTTTAGGGGATACAATAAATAGCTTGTTCTATTTAATAATAATATTGCTTATTTTGTGTAAATAGTAACTTAATTAAGTTATTAAACCCCGAGCGAACGCCGGCGTTTCCTCTCTCATTGTCTTTCTATTGTGTCTTTAATTACGGTATTTCAAAGGTTAAGAGTAGATAGAAATAAACTAAAATAGACATTATTAAATTGACATAACATTTACAATTTTCCACAAATGCATTCGGTCGATCGGTAATCATTCATGAATGACTTTGACTTTACTCAGTCGCATAACGGATCTATTTCTCTTTCGCATTCGACGTGCGAACTAATATAGACCGACTAGACTGTTCGGAACGTTTCTTTTAGATCAGTAAAAAGATCGATTCTTTTTCGTTCATCGTTCGCGAACGGTTAAATAAACGAACGCTGAGAGGTGATGGTGAACAAGAAAAAACCGCTCCTTGTTTAACCAATAACCGTTGTTTAAATATTAACGAGCCAGTTGCTAAAACAACGTTTGAATTTATTTCGTGTAAACGATGTTTTCTGACGTAAGGGATAGATTAAGGACCTTAATCTATTTTTTTTTTGTAAAGAAACCTTTTTAAATTAACCTTTCAAATACCGTCAATTAGAGACAAAATAGAAAGACAATGACAGTCCGAACGCTTGGCGTTTGCTTGGGGTTTAATGAATTGGAGTAATAAAAATTATAACTATTTAAAAATAAGTTCTGGTTCTAGTTAGCCTGGGCGAATGTCTTCGTCTCCCTTGCCACACACGGTCCTCAGTCATAGCCTGCCAGCCTCTCCGGTAAGATTTAAAATTAAGAGCAGTTATAACTTAATGACCGGAACAAAAGTTTATGCGCAATGTTGGTCGTGGCGCGCGCGTGGAAGATGGTTGGAGTGGCTCGCGGTGGCGTGAGGTGGTGGAGAGACTGCGTCGGTACAAATCACCAGCACATTATTGAGCCATTACCGCCCGCCCTCTCACAATTTTGATAATCGAGTTAATCCGCAGCGAGGGGCAAAATATGGCCCTCTCTGCCGCCAGCCCTCGAGAGGAATTGTGTGCAAATTGAGTTAGCCTTGTTTAAGCGCCATTTCGCTTTAAACTTCAGAAAGTAATCTGGTTTTTTGCGCGTCGCGTTGGCTCGACACCGAAAGACATCTTGTCAGTATATGTGCACCTGCTCAGCAGCACACGCTGCAAAGGATGTAGCACACAAGAACTACAATTAATTTAAAGAATATAATTATTATGATGCGACCGGCCAAGTCATGTCAGTCAGTTGCATTCTACGATATAGCCGACTAAAACGGTCGAAATATTTTAAACGTTTAAGTTAGATGATTATGATATTTATGGACACGTTAGTCCATACTAATGTAGGATGTCCAATGTCCATCATAATAAAAGGTTTAAACAAAGTAGGAAGTAAGTTCCGACTTTGCTCTTGTAAGAACAAACATTAAGTTTAAAACTGGGCAAGTGCGAGTCGGACTAGCGCCCTGAGGATTTCGTGCAAACTTACTTATGTAAATATTTCAATTCCGGAATGGAGATACGGAAGATTTTTACGAATAGCAAAAAAAAAAATTGTGACGTAACGACAAAACAGTTTTCAGATTTATTCCTATACTTGTACTATAAGACTTTAGGCCAAATTCTGGGTAAACAGGAAGTACCCTATGAATTTTGGTTTCCTCGAGAGCGTCGAAATGGACGTTTTTTGCCACGTAAACAGAAGTATCTTTTTTTATCGTTAACTTCCAAGTGGAAGGAAAGATAGCAGGAGTAGAGGGATGCCTTTGCCTAGGAATGGGACAGAATAGGTTAATTAAAAAAATGATTTATTTACAATTTCGCAGATCTGAGTATATGGTTTTAATTTCAAATCGATATCTTCAAGCGTTCCCAAGATAAAGGGTCTTGACAGAAAGACAGACAGACAGACGGACGGATGTCAGTCGAACAACAAAGTCGACTACAACGTGATTTTATTTAATTGCCCTTTTATGTTATCTACACCAAGATTACAATTTATAAAAAAAAAATGTCATACAATTGGAGGATTGCCCATTTTAAAAATTTTATTCGCCGCACAAAAACAAAGCCAAATTGAGGCCTCTACCAGTGGGAAATAATAGCATTTTACGATATTTATCTCTATATCATGAAATAATCGTGCGTTTAGATGTTCATGTAGAACGCGGCCTGTTCATTGATTTAGCTAGCTCATATCATGATGTGGCTGAAGGGTATATTCTAAAAAATACGAAAATTTTATGAAATGCTTAAACACATCAGTAAATGTTCAATTCTAAGATCTAGCCACGACATATATATACATTCTTGTCCTGAGTTCAGATACTATATATTTATACATCGTAGTAATGGAGGTATTTTGCAGTGCATGCTCAATGTAATAAAAAAATAAGTAAGTACGTCCCTACTTTTTTTTAGGTGGGAAATTATCCATTGATTCCCACCAAAAAAATTGATTTCTCACTCCGTCTAGGGCGGAGGGAGAGAACGTGTCAGACTTTTACAGACTAAAACCTACTTCTATGTTCCTTTTTTGCCTTGAGTTCCAGGATCTCGGGTTTTCCTTTCAGAAGTGAACGTATAACTCAGCTAGAGGGCGTCACTTTAAATTGAGCAATATTTTGGAAATGTACAAGTAAAACCCTTTCAAATAATACCAAACACGACGTATTTATCTCCATTTTTATTTTTAACACATTACTTTATGTCCGGTAGAGGGGGACTTATCGAGTTTTGTGACAGCCTATGTTCAGCGGACGATTAAGACGGTTCTAATGATACCTCATATGTCGAGAATAGATAAGCAGATTAGGAGCTATAAGGGATCAGATGAACATACTCACATTCATACATAGCCTGTCAAAATCATAACCCTCCTTTGGCTTTGTCGTAGTTGGGTAAAAATAAGTAAGTTAAGAGATAAAATGTATGTTATTGTAGCGAGCGAGTAGTGACGTCGGCCTGCTTGTCTCTGTTCGCATCCAGCGCGCGTCTCCACAAATGTCTGAACTAACAAATAACACGAAGATGCTAATAGCCAAACTTGTGCTATTATTGTTGCTAAACTGTTGTTTGTCGCGAACTGTTTTCTAACAAAACGATGCGGGGGGAGGGACGCGGGGGGGGGGGCGTTCGTTGATGCCTGCTTTGTGAACTACCGTCGATCGTCGAGCCCAATAGGGTTTGCTATTATTCCTAAATAATAATAACATGACCATCCTTACAAAATACTTCAACCTAACCTTTGTTGTGGGACCGTTGCACTGTTCATGTTCCAAGTATGCTGGGCTGTGCTACTGTGGCTGCTGAGGCACTCAAGTCACGCTATTAAATGTAAGTGAAGAAACGCTCGGGTGTCGCAATTGTGAGGACCACCGGGAGGACATGGTGAAGCATAGGTAATAGGTAGGTAATAGGTAAAACGGGCTGTTATCCGCAACTCCACGACTAAGGCGCGTATTTTGCGTATCGTGGTGAAGCATACGGTACAGGTGTGCCGTATTCTCGTGGGAACGCTCGGCGGCAGCAATCTCTCACGCCGGGGCTTGTTACAGGCCATAGTCCGGAGAGAGGAGGAGTAGCAGGCGGTCGCCTCCTTCTGCGAAGCAGCAATGCTAGCTGAGGAGGCGGCCGCTTGCGTGAGGCAACGTCCCTCGGAACCCGATCTTGTTTTCCGGTCACTGGGCCGAGCAATGGGTAGGTCGTCGTCTGACCGTCCGCTAATCGCTCGGACCGAGCCCAAGTCGTCGACGGCGCGTAGTCTTCCACGCTTGCCTCAAGGAGATGTCAGCAACCGTAGGAGCTCAGCAAGGTCGAGGCATACTGGAGTCATCGGTGATGCGAAAGAGAACCCCGGGGTCCTGAAACGAAGGCAAAGAAGGAACAGGAGTAGGTTTTAGTCAGTAAAAGTCTGACACGCCCTTCCGCCCCACCCAAGGGCGGGAGATGTCATTAGATGATTTCCCAAGTAAAAAAAAATCTGTAACTACTATTGAGTCGCTTGGGGTCGAACTGGTCGCACAGCATGTTTTCACTTTGCGTTACAAGAAGGCAGGCTTATTATAAGTCCAAAAAATAAGTAATACAATTTAGTGTGACTATACCTACTACTAATCTTCTGGGCACCTTTTTATAACAGATGAGATGAGGCAGTCATTAATATTACGAAAGTGATATAAATGACTGCCTCAATAGAATAATTAACTGGCTTAATAACAATAATCTAGTAATTAATTTAAAAAAAAAACAAGAGTAATGCATTTTCGTCAAAAATGTGAAAAACCTCCAGTTCATATTACATATAATAAGTGCCAAATAGATGATACAGATAAGGCCAATTTTTTAGGTATAACCATTGATAGTAAACTAACATGTAAACCTCATATTGAAGAAATCTGTCTTAAATTAAATAAATCTGCTTGTGCACTGTTTCAGTTGTCGAAAAAAGTGAATACACGAACACTTTTAATAGCGTATCACGGATTGGTAGCATCAGTTCTGAGGTTTGGAATTATTTTTTGGGTGCAATCTACTGAAAGAGAGACTGTTTTTAAAGCACAAAAACGATGTGTTCGGTCCATGTGTGGCTTAAAAACGACCGAAACATTTGAACCTCATTTTAAATCATTAAAATTACTGACTATGCCACCTATTTCCGAAACTGCTTTGTTTGTTAAAATCAATTTAAACCTGTTTCAAAAACTATCCGATGTTAAAAAGACCCCAATGCGTTCTCAGTATATGAACAAACTATGCGACAAACAATGCAGAACCGCTTTAATGAAAAAGAGTTTTTTGGAATTTCACCGAAAATTTATAATAAAATACCTGATAGTAGTATTAAAGTAAGACCTTCATGTGAACACCTATGTTCTACAAATGCAAATTTTAATTCTGATTCTGATTCTATAATTGATATAAACTAGTGCTTGACTGCGATCTTACCTGATGGTAAACAGTGATGCAATCTTTGATAATGAGGCGCACTAGTTTAATTTAATTTCCGTTATGCCCAGATGACAACGATGTGGAGGAATATTCCGACGCTTAACTGTATTTGATTTTGCAAGATGCCTGTGCATACACAGTTTGTATTCATCGTTTTTAGGGATCCGCAGTCAACTTATAGTTTCGCCATACCTGTCTGTCTCTCTGTCCGTCCGTCTGCGGATAATCTCAGTGACCGTTAGCACTAGCACTAGAACGCTGAAATTTGGTACCAATATGTATATCAATCACGCCGACAAAGTGGTAAAATAAAAAGTGGAAAAATTGCTTTATTAGGGTACCCTCCTACTCGTAGTGGGGAGTGATTTTTTTTCATTTCAACCCTAACGTGTGATATATTGTTGGATAGGAATTTAAATATAAAATTGGGGTTTACTCAAATAATTTTTTGATAAAGTTAATATTTTCGGAAATAATCGCTCCAAAAGTAACAGAAAAAAAAATGTGTCCTCCTCTAACTTTTGAATCATAAAATAATTTCTGAACTAAGTTTGTAATTTAATCGTATATGCTAGCATTTTTTTTAAAACTTGGTTTCCATATTTTATTATTCTGAATGTATCTCATTTCAAATTAAAAAACGAATTAAAATCGGTTCACACAATCCAAAATTACCACCGAAAACTCAACATACATAACCCGCCTAGTTTGCATAAATTAGTAACCCAATTTGCCGAGAGATGGCGCTGTACTTGAGTTTATGAGGTCTCTTTCTTTAGTTATTACCGTCCTTTGTGGACCCGTGTTTAGGGTTCCGTACTTAGTTTATCAACTTAATGTAACTGATAGCCCATTTTTAGAGTTCCGTAGTCAACTAGGAAGCCTTATAGTTTCGCCATGTCTTCTGTCTGTCTGTCCGTCCGCGGATAATCTTAGCGACCGTTAGCACTAGAAAGGTGAAATTCAGTACCAATATGTACATCAATCACGCGCACAAAGTGATAAAATAAAAAGTGAAAACAAATGTTTTATTAGGGTTTAGAAAAAAAACACTATTTGAAATCTATAATAAAATTACAGTATCATGTTACATGTAGCTAGTATTAGCCGTGGCATGGATTCAGCTGGTAGCGGTGGGACTAGAGTGAGTTCGCTAATTGGTGAGCGGAGTGCGCTTGATGTCTTGTTGTGGCGTTGTCACGAGTGCCGCGAGTGTCGGCGAGCTCGCAAGGTCTTCACGCTAGGACACTTCGTCATAGCGTCTTCACTTCCGCACTGCTTTTAAACTTTTTTAGGTGGTCACACAAATACAATATATACTTCGCATCTTCCACTTACGTCTACTAGCTCGTCAACGTCGCGCTTGAGCCGCTCCGCGCTGGCCGTGGGCTCTGTGGGAATCAACAGAACTGAGCGACGAGATGTGGGGTATCAATGTATGCGAACATTTCGTCATGTTTGATTACGTTGCTGAGATTTATAGCCAGACGTGTGACCGTGTGCTATCCTAATTGTAGTTTTTTCTGTAATGTTAAAGTTCATTATTAACTTATAACTGATGCTGTAAATGCAGTACTGCTTCAAAAAACTGGGTAAGTTCGAGTTGGACCCGTGCTCTGAGGGTTCCGTACAAACTTACCTTTACAAATAGTTCGATTCCGGAATGGAATCTCGGATGATTTTTCCAAATCGCAAAAAAAAATAAAACTGGGCAAGTGCGAGTCGGACTCGCGCACTGAGGGTTCCGTGCAAATTACGATTCTCGAATGGCGTTTTGAAGATTTTTCCGAATTGTACCAATTTTCAGGATTCTGGGTCAACGGGAAGTACCATGAATTTGGACCTTTAAGAGCATCAAAATATACGTTTTTTTGCGATATGTATGGTCGTATTTTTTTTATCGTGATATGAACGTTTTTTACCACATAAACTAAAGTACCTGTTAAGTTTGTTTCTTTTTTTTCAGGTTCTAGAGTCCGCAGACTGTACATGGTATTTCAATCCATCCACCCGTCTGTTTGTTTGTCAAGGCCTTTTATCTTGGGATCAAATAGAGGTTTCATCACTGGTAATCACCACCATGAAGTCACCCAAAAAGCAATTTGGAAGGCAATGACAGTAGGACGTCTTTGGGCTGAAAAGAATATGATGATAATGGTGTAATTTCAATCCATCTAAAATTTGTGAACTTAAACACCAACGCGTCTGGGAAGTGCTAAGTGTTTAAAGAACGGTAGCGGGCAGCCGGCTCACTGCGGCGACAAAAATACTCGAAGTTTGTATTCATCGCGCGTACTAACGATAAATTAAAAGTTTAATGCGCACGTTGCGCCCGCACCGCGGTCAATCTCATGGGACGACCTCGCCATCTGGTTTTTATATGAGAAAGAAGAAACACAAGTTTGTAGCTTCCTTCTGAGAGCCTTCCCGGGCAGAAATAAATAAAATATCAACTTGGTAAAATTGTCCGTTAAGTGTCTTGAGCACCATGCTTGCCAGCACTTCGCGCACCCACATAACACAAGCTCACACTACTGAGATACTAAGACATCGAAAGAGATGAAGCCACCTTGTTAACATACGGCCAGCTCGGATGAACACATTATATATGGTTGTGCCATGGTTGTGCATTAGAAAATAGGATTTCGATGGGCAAACCTATTGAACCTATTGCATCTGGTCTAGTCCACCTTGTGAGAGAGAGGCTTTCTAACATTGCGTCTTCGTTATGTAGTCGTCACTCCAGAACATTTCGTCCTCATCGGCCATAATCTACCACTTAAGTTTGGCGATTCTCCAAATTATGTCGGTAACCTTGGTTCTCCTAGAGATGTCTTCATTTCACATGGAAACTCGAACAGAGCTCTTTTCATTGCCCTTTGGGAGACTTTAAGTCTGAAACCTATGGTAAGCTACGACATTTAGGAGCCTTATAGTGTCACTGGCAATTCGCATAGGGAGATTCGTCTTGACACAGTGGTATAGTAGACGAGAAAAAACCGCGCAGCTTCCCGAATGCTACCCACTACGTGTAGGGGGGTACCTTATTAAAAATGTTTTTCCACTTTTTATTTTACCACTTTGTCGACATGTTTGATATACATATTGGTACCAAATTTCAGCGTTCTAGTGCTAGTGCTGAGACGATTGATTCGCGGACAGACAGACAGACAGACTATAAGGATTCCTAGTTGACTACGGAACCCTAACAACACCAGAAACCCTGACTTCCGAAATAATACCGATTTTCGTTTAGTGGGATCGCTGTCAAGCTAGTGCTTTATATCAATTAAAAAAAAAAAAATGTTACCGCTGCAAGCTCATGCCGCGAGCCGCCGTCGCGTGGCGAGGCCCAACGCAACGATAGATAATAATAGTTTTGCGATTTTGCAATTTTTTTAAAGTAAGTTGTATTTTTTTTGGACAGAACTGCGCAAAATATTAAGTATTGAATTATAATGTTCGGAGTTACTCTTCTTATCTACACGCCAGGTCCCAGGAGCCTACAGCTCGGGCCTGCGCTACGGTTCCTACAGGACCCACCAGCTGACTACGTCTGTTACTAATAGCTCGCACTCTCACTGACACTGTGAATGAGTGCTGCCGAACTGAGTTGTAAACAGTACCAATGTTTAGATACTGTAACTGTGTTCACGTTTTTTTGTTGGTAGATTTATATGCGTAACTCGAAAATAGGAAACATTGCGATATTATTTTAATTAACTAATTTGTGATGCTAATTCTGAACAGGTGTTGATTGAATAAATAATTAAAAATATCGTTCCGAAAAGATTTTATGTCACTTTCTTTTTGCTTTAAAAAATATATATTCCCCAATTATTTTAGTCATACAAGCGGTTTGGCTTGCTCAGGTAGACTGGGTTGCCCAGCAGCCAGATAGAAAGTGATCAATATCGCAATTTTTTTCCTGAACTTTGGATAGGGTTACAGTTATACAAATAAAGAAACTGAAGTGACAAACAGACATGCATACATACAAACTTTTTAGATTGTAATATCAATGTGATTTTTATCTGTCACTGTTTCCGTGGGTCTATAAATTAATAAAATATATAAAAACGTCGTTGTAGTCAAAAGGGCAATTGTAACTTTAAATTAAACGGAAAAATGAAAAGGCCGCAGTTCGATTTTTTAAATGAAATGAACAATAATATAATAATAATAATAATAACCCCATCGCCTATCTCTACGTTGACGTCTTGGTGGGGTTTGTGCGCTCCAATAAACCCTAAGTCTGTGTTGGTAGCGCTTGCTTTGCCGTAACATGCCTAGAGTGAGGGGCCAGACCAGGAGAAATACCATCCGCAGGGCAGTTTTGTGGCGAACTTTTGGGCATTAGCGACCCGACGGACCCAAACTCCCGGGAGAATTCTTGTTCTTCATCTCCGGCTTGCCTTTATTGGCCGGTCGTAGTGAACACTGACGATCAACATAGCTGCCATTTCTCTCTTTCCTTTATTGGCTGGCTTGAGTGGAGATTCGCAAGAGCAAACGTGCTCGTGAGAAGGATGTATAATCTAGTAAGGTGCTGGGATCTTGACCGTACTTCCGGGATTGTCCTGATAGCCGGGGCTATACCTCTTCACTCCTCAAGCACATCAGGATATGTTGCCCTCTTGATGTTTCATCACTTCATGCTAGCGACCGTTTTGTGGGCCCATTTGTTGAGTGTGCGAGTCACCCCCTGCTTTTTTATCGATGAAAATTAAAAACATTGTTTAGGCAGGGGCCATAGTCTTAACATAGTTCCTGGTAACCAGTTCACTTAAGACTCCAAAAACCATAGCCTTATTTCAGTTTTCCACATTTCGCAATAGTTTCCCTTCAACCGGGGGTTGTGCTTAAATTCTCTACCATGGCGCATACAGGGATAATCACCGGTTGGTACCACGTTTCATTAAAAGCGTCTAAAAGGGCCTCTGCGAGTAGGTTTGGGTCTCCTCGTATGCCTTCCAAAGATAGGTACAGGACCTCAGGGTCCTGAGATAAATAAAAATATAATAATAATATTCCATAACTATCACACAACGCCGTCTAGTCCTATGCTAAGCAGAGCTTGTGTTATGGTTACTAGACAACTGATAAACATACTTATATATTTATAAATATAATAACTCACAGACATTTGACAATGACTATTTTATTTTTATTATTATTTTTTATTGTTACTTATTTAATTCATTCACGTATATTCAATTCATTATTAATACAATTCACAATAATACTTATAGTACCTACCTAATCACCTTTTTCAATTAGTTTTTCCGTCTGTTCTGGTAAGCTAAAACTGTTTCCACATGATGAAGCTCGGATAATCAGTCGCATTAAGTCCGCCCCTGGGTCGGCATCTCATGTGTCCTTGGAGTATAGTATATATCGTTTAGAACACTGTGAGATCACTGCACAATACAATAAACTATAAATATAACAACAATTACGCATCGCTTCTTTTTGAAATTTTGAATTTCCCATTTCCGTAGAGGCACTCGTCATAATGGCGTCACGTTAGCGTCATCAAACAAAACGAGCATCATATCCTGCGCCTTGTGTCGTCGCGTTCACAGATTAAAAAATTAACACAGATCACTTTTTCCTCTGTGATGGTTGCTGTCGACGTAATGTTGCCATTTTTTATGTACATTATTATATCATATTTATTTCCTTGTTATTTATATATTCGTTATTGATTCTTTTTTTTTTTGCATATTTTTCTTTTTCCCTACGTCAATTTTATTTATTGAATTTTACTTGTTTAAAAATTTTTTGGCACACAGCACCGCGTGCCGACGTCTCTGTCAATATTTTTACGGCCCACGCTGAAAACCAGCGCCTTAGACTAACCGCTTTTAACGCTGTGGTCTCGGCATTATGCTGAGAGTGTCCGGAGTGTCGGTCCTTTTGCTCGGAAGTGGCGCATGCTTTTTTAAATGCACTTAAAAAAAATTTTGTAAATACCTACTTTTTGGCCATTCCGGCAAATAAAATGTTTTTCTTTCTTTCTTTCTAAATACATACATGTTATAGATAAATTACACCCAGACATAGAACAAATGATTATGCTCATCACATAAACATTTGTCCTGGGTGGGAATCGAACCCACGACTTCCGGCATAGCAGTCAGGGCCACTAACCGCTAGACCAACAGGTCAGTCAACAATGGAAGACGTCCCCGGCCGAGCAGCGAGCGAGCCCGCGCGGCGCGTCGGTGGCGAGCCGTGCACGCGTCGCCAACTTACGCGATCACATTAAATCAGCCGCGTCCGCTCGTAACTCAACGATTAACTTTATTGTAGTAACGCCCCACCGACTGCGACAGGAAGCAGAAAAACCGGAGCCAAGTGTTTCAAATTAATAAAGTCTTTGTGTTTTGTTCTAAGTAGCGGATTTTTAAACAAAAAATGTAATTCGAATTTAATTTGCAACACAACGGCATCCGGTAATTAGGTTTATTTCTGTTGAGTGGAACGCTTGCGGATTTTTATTGGAGTCGATCAATTAATTATTGAAGAGACGACAATGTCGTCGAAATCAATTTGATTGGAGAGAAGAACGACTTCAATTTGTTTGAAGCACCGCCACGGTCCACGCCCCGCGCGTCCCCGCCGCCCCCCTGCGCGGTTCGCCCCGCCGGGGGGCAGCAGAAGCCGCGCCAGTGCACAACCCATCGATACATCGGACGAGGGCACCGCTCCCGCTCAACTGTTGTGTTTATGATTCAAGATCAAAATAAAGAATATCGATTTTTACCGAATAAATGCGAAATAGATGTCATTGATTAGAATCAACCCTAGTAAGAGTTTAATACAATGTAAGTAATGTAACGGCCCCCTCCCAGATCCCGCGGGTCCAACCCAGCATCCGTCACGTTAATCTGTCACATCAGTTCAAGTCGCAAGGGTACCCGCGCTGTCGCACAAACTTTGACTACAATTGAAGTTTTAATTCGAGACAATAAGAGTTCCTCTGCACCAAGTCAGTATCGACTTTATCGTTGTGTATCTTACTGTTTAACGTACGGCAGGATTTTATTAAACAAACCTTTGCTTGTGCCAGCCACGGCGGCGTGGCACGCAAGGAATTCATAAACCAAACAATCCTCACGAACCGCCAAGTGAGAGTGAAGAGTTTCATTAAAAGTTGTTAAGTAGAAGACGAATAGAATCAGTCTTTGGTGACTAATGTGATGCACTGACAGGACGCACTGACAGGACGCACTGACAGGACGCACTGACAGGACGCACTGACAGGACGCGCTCACTTTTATTGCGATGGGCAAGTGAGCGTGCCAGACTTTTACTGACTGAAACCAACCTGTGTGTTTTACATTGCACTGAATTTAGATGAACGGAGTTTGGACCGGCAGTTTTTGGCAAGCTGTAGATAGTTGCATTGAATAGTGCCTCCGGGACCACAATGCAAACTTTAACTGCTTACACGTAAGGCGTGCAAAACAATAAAAAAAAAAAACCAAAAAAAGAAAACGTTTACAGCGTGGGAAACAAGTTTTTTTTTGGATGTCTATTCATTAAATTTCACGAAAAAAATGCAAGCGCTGATATGCAATTAACTAGGTACTTACTACTAGTATTTGTAAGTAGCTAGCCCGTGGCTGCATTAGTGTCTACGAACATCGCATTATAATAAAGCTTAAAACTGTATATCAAGTAATAAATAATATTTTGGAAAGCACATCCGGTTTCTTCTTGACGCACACTGACTGGAGTATCGGAATGGGAAGGTTTCTTACCGAGTGCCTTTGAATTACGAGAGTAATTTAAATGGAGTGTACCTGTAACAAACAAACATTATTCATTAATATATAAAAATGTACAGCACCATTTCAACAAACAACCAGTTTGTGTTACATCTATAGTTTTTAAAGGTGCAGAGCGCGCCTACGCAAGTTGATGCAACGGTTTTCTGAGAGTATCACGACTGCATGACCGCGCGTTCAACTGCCAGTCCATTCTATTACAGTACGCCGTGAAGTCTTCGGTGGAGAGAAAGTGAACTATCAGTTGCAATGGCCCGCGTGATAATGTAATAGAATAGAGCGACAGTTGAACCATCCGCGGTGGTCTCGTATCAAGGTCGTTCGATGGCGGCGGGCGACTGTTTGTACAACGTTGACATTATTCGCCGTCAACTAATGTTTCGTAATAAACGCCGCGCCGTCTTGCTCTGGTCGACTCCAAAACGTTACCGAACAAAAAATAAATACACCTACCTACCTATTTTGTTGGAGTCTTTTGTGTTCTGATTTCTATAAACAAATTTTGTTTTTGACTCATGATTTAAATTGTATTTTGAAGCAATGCATAAAGCAGTGCAGTGCTTCCGGCATGTTCACTGAATCGCGCACAGCAGATGGATTTGATGCCACGTGACGCATGAAAGACAACATCACTACTAAGCAGACTGCGTGGCATTAGCAACAGCATTCTAAAAATGAAAGCTAAATATAGAAAGTTTGACAGTCACCACCAAAAACTAGCAGAAGCCAAGAACACCACCAGAAGTTCCAAGTCGATTTTAGTTATTAATTACTAACATGTGTTTGTAAAATCATACTAACAATTTTATTATCATTAATGGACCAATATTGATGTCTGATTAAATAAATAAATTATTATATCATATCAACTATCCATCCTTAACATCAACGACTAAAATATACAGAGAAACCAAAATAATGAACATAAAACAACTACATATTTATAACACTTGCATCTTTATCAGAAAAGTACTTAACAAAAGCATACATAGCAATAACACTTTTACCCAACACAAACAAGTTAGTCAGCGAAGTACACGTCGAGCAAGTTTATTAGTTCTATTTACAAGTTCTATTTACTATTACAAGTTTATTAGTTTTTCCTGTGGCAACACTACAGCTAACAGCTGATTTATATTAGTCCCTGTAATTTTAATTTTAATGATTAAATTTCTATGTTTTTTAAAGCCTATTTCCAATTACTCGTCAAGTAATTAGTGTATTTAAGTGTATTTCGTGTAAAAATCGTGCAATAAAGTGTAAATAATTACGAAATTACGATCTAGCTTTGTGACAGTTAGAGGTTACCGGTAAGAGTGATTTTTGCATTGTCATCTTGATATCAGGTAAAATACTACATTTAACTTGCTATTAGATGGTTTGCGATCTATAATCTATAATTATAATTACAATAATTTTTTTTTTGTTTTTTTCATTCGACAGCATATTGTGGTTCAATCTAAAGTAAACATAACCTTACTTAGTTGGTGACAGAACTTAGTTTTTCTAAAGTTTATTTTCTTCTATCTTACTATTTTTTAAACTTCTAACACAACTTTTCTAGTTTTTTCTACTTTCTATTCAATTCCTTCTAATCATGCCTACGACTCGTAGCGCCTATGCTCGTCAAGAGGAGTCCAAACTCAGTCTGGCTTTGAGCGAATTAAAGGCGTCAAAAGAGTACTGTGACCAGCTGAATAAGGAGATAGATGACAGTGAAAAGGTCCTCTTTGGAGCTCATGAGAATAATAGAAAGTTAAAAAATTAAAGGGCTCAGTTATATATTCAATTCACTGAGGCCATAGAAGACCGGGATAGGCTCCAACTTGTTGTGGATGGGTTCAGCCAATGTAGTGCAGAGTATGAACATGCTCTGAGTCACAAATATTTATTGCAACAACAGCTGCAAGAGGCAAAAACTCAAATATCAGAATTAGAGTCCACTAATCTTAACATCACTGCCTCGTTGAATCAAAGTCTGTTCAGCGAGTTGGTGCCTATTGCTCCATCAATGGTTTCACAAATTGCCCCCTCTTTTACTATAGATTTGACTAGTGATGATGAGTCTAAATCAAGTAAAACTGTGAGGGTAGTTAGTGGTAAAAATAAACTAAAAAAGTATATCAAATTAGAAGATTTTTTAATAGACATAAATTGTTACATACAAAGCAATTCGGTTTTACAAGGGGTCGTTCAACAACCGACGCCGGTGTTGAACTTTTGGGACATGTCTATAATGCATGGGAAGACAAATGCGATGCTCTGGGCATTTTTTGTGATTTGTCCAAGGCGTTCGATTGTGTTCTCCATGAAACTTTAGTCAGGAAGCTCCGCTATTACGGAATTCGGAACTCCTCTTTGGATCTTCTTACTTCTTATCTAAGTGATAGGATTCAGAGAGTTGACGTGAATGGGAAAAGATCACCCGGGTCTATAGTAACAATGGATGTCCCCCAGGGCTCAATTCTTGGACCATTTTTATTTCTAATTTATATAAATGATTTACCTTACCTGATAAAGGATAACCATGATATAGTGTTGTTTGCAGACGATACTTCCCTTTTGTTTAAGCTCAAACGTCAGCAATCAGATACTGACGATATAAATATAGCTCTTTCTAAAATAGTACACTGGTTTAATGTCAATAACCTTCTCCTTAATGAAAAAAAAACTAAATGTATTAAATTTACGATGCCACATGTTAGACAAGTGGAAACTAGTGTACAAATAAAGGGTAAAGAGTTGAGACCTGAAGACACTACAGTGTTTTTGGGCATAACTCTAGATTCTAAGCTTCAGTGGGGCTCACATATTGATAAATTATCTAAAAAAACTTAGCTCTGCAGCATATGCTGTTAGAAAAATTCGAAATTTAACTGACTTAGAAACAGCCCGTTTAGTTTATTTCAGCTATTTTCATAGTGTTATGTCATACGGCATTTTATTGTGGGGAAATGCCGCCGATATCCAGTCAATTTTTGTTTTGCAGAAAAGGGCTATTCGTGCAATTTATAAATTGAGTCCCAGATACTCGCTCAGAGATAAATTTAAAATATTAATATTTTGACTGTACCTTCTCAGTATATCTATGACAATATTTTGTATGTTCATAAAAACAAAAACATGTTTAAAAAATATAGTGATATCCATAGTGTAAATACTAGGAACAAACACAAATTTGTAGTTCCTGCAACCAGGCTCAAAAAAATAGGAGGCTCATTTAGATGCCAATGTATACACTTTTATAATAAACTTCCCAGACACATTCAAGAACTTAGCCTGAATAAGTTTAAATCATTTGTAAAGCGGAAACTTTGTCAGAAGGCTTTTTATACTGTAAAAGAGTATCTTGAAGACAAAACAGCTTGGGATTGATCTGCTCCAGTACTGTCTATATTAGTTGTTATGTAAGTATTTTCTGATTACTACTATATATATTATAATGATTATTTTTATTAACATTTTGACATTTGATGATTCTTGTTTAAAACTTTATTTTACAATTAGACTTAGAACTTAGAAGGTTCTTTATTTTATTTTAATTTGATAATATTTTAATGATTTGATAAATATTGATAATAATATTTTTTATTTTATTTTATATATGTCGAGTGTTACAGTTTGTAAATACTAGTATTTTATTATTGTGAATGTGGGAACTATGTGGATTACTTTTTTCTTTTCTGTATTTTTATATGATGTCTGGCAGTTTTGAGTATTTGACGCGGCCTACCCAAATGTCCTATCTTTGGTATTGTTCGTCAAGTCGTTGAGGTCCTTTGTAGTCCTAAGTTTGAGCTACACGAATACTGACAAATGCTTGCACTGACTGGACAGGTCCACTCAAATCTGTGTGGTTCTTTCCTCAAAAGACCATCTGAGACACTGGTCTGCATGGTTCTCATATGATTTGACCATTACATGTTTACTGTATGGACTTTAAAAGAGACTTTGACCCCTGAGTTTGTTTCGGTGTTTCTTCTCAGGGTAGTCAGCTAGGAAACACCGGCCTCATCTCGTTAAAACTGACTGAAAACAAAATTGACGTGTAAAAGTGTTTTTTTGAAAACCTATTTACAAAATAAAGATCATTTATCATCTATCAGTTCTACCAAAAACCAGGACGAAATATGGCAAAAAAATGCTTACATTTGAAGGAGCACAGCTATACAATAAAATACCCTCACGCATAAGAAACCTTCTCTCATTCAACGCATTCAAAACACAGCTTAGTGAATATTTAATCGGCAATCGGACATTAATCGAAAAATGAATTGCGTTGGGTGGGTCAATTTTTCGGGTGCTTTTAATTGTTCTGTGACGGATGTTGTCGAACCTAATCTAGTATTTAATTTAAATTTATTGTTCTCAAGGAAGTGACATGTAATGTTTTTTATTGAGAATAAAGTTTCTTTAAACCTATATAGTTATTAGTATAAAAGTAGTGGCTTTGTTCAACATTCAACTCCTGGACCTTATATTATCAAAAAGATTTAAAAATTTAATAGAGTATTACACATTTCAGCAGATATTTGGTTATTCATTTCATGTATACCAACCTTATTATTAGTATTATAGTTACATTACAGACTCAATATAATAAAGTAACTCAATGATAAATGAAGTTTAGTAAACTGTTTGGCAAAGTAAGAACGGTGTTGTGTTACACTCAGTGACACGTTATCGGAGAATCAGGCGAGACGGCTTTGGGCACGCCACGATTATAGCGGTAAGTCCCCTCTTTGAGGCGTGGCTGGAAAAACCTCACGGCGTCCTTACCTTCCGCATGACGCAGGTCCTCACGTTCGGGAGGTCCCTGTATCGGATTAAAGCAGAAGAGACGCCCGGATGTCGCCACTGTACGGAACGCCCAGAGGACACGGTGGAGCACACAGTCGAGTTGTGCCCTTCCTGGGCGGAGCATCGCCGTGACCTCGTGGGGGCGATCGGCGGCGGAGACCTCTCGCGCCGAGCTTTGGTCGACGCCATGGTCCGGAGCGAGGAGGAATGGCCGGCGGTCGCCTCCTCTTGCGAAGCAGTAATGCTTGCAAAGGAGGAGGCCGACCGCATCAGGCAACGGCGCGGGGCGCCCTCGCCGCCGCCGCCGAGATTCCGATCCCGATTTCCGGCCACTGTAGACGCGGGCTCGCGGACGGAAAGCCATGGGTAGCTCGCTGTCCGACCGTCCGGTAACTGTCCGGACCGAGCCTAAGACGTCAACGGCGCGCACTGTTCCCGCGCGCCTCAAGTAGTTGTCAGCAACAGGAGGGGCCCAGCTGGGTCGAAGCCTACTGGGGCCAGGGTTATCCAAAACGAAACTCGAGTCCCGGTATGAAGAGGCTAGAAGGAACGGGTTGGGTTTTTAGTCAGTAAGAGTCTGACACTATCTCCCGCTCCATCCAAGAGCAGGGGTTGTCATAAGAAGATTTTTGCCTAGCGTAAAAAAAAAAACTCGCGCGGGAACAGTGCGTGCCGTCGACAACTTGGGCTTGGTCTGGACGGTCGGCCAGCACACTACCCATTGCTCACCATCCGCAAACACGCGCCTACGGTGGCCGGCACAAATCGGTGACTATTGCCCGTTTACAGTGACACAAAGCGAAAACTAAAAGAACGCGTATGCGTGTAACGTTAAATGTGCAAAACCTGATTAGAATAACGAGCAGAATCAATTGAACCACTTTTTAATATAGGTTACATTTTTCAAAAAAATATTCATTAAAAATGTTGGTCTGTCTATTTATTAATAGGTCAAGCTATCACGTGCGCAAATCCTCCCAAACAAGTAAACAAACACAAATGGTTGTATGTATTCCAAACAAATTTTCTCATAAGAGAAATAATAATAGTTCTCATTTCAATGCAGATACGAATTTTAAAGAAACTGAAACTGCCCATAAAACCTATAATTTTTTTTTTCTCACTGAATTAGGTCAATTGAATTAAAAATCATTTGGGGTGTCTGAGGCTTTGCGCATTTAATGTTACACGTTGTATAAAAACACAATGTTGGATTTCCAGCCATCGACTCAGCGTCATGGGTTGATCGGACAGACCAAATATATTTAAGAATTCTCTCAAGTGTTGCGGTGCTTACAAACGATGAGTTCAATTCAAAGTTTTGTTTCCTACCCCGCCCCGCTTTGAGGTTCCCGCTGTGACGCTCTTTTACTGAAATACGACAGTTGCTGACATTTAAACATACTACTCTTCCCACGTCTTCATGCTCGTGTGAACAATACTATAGTAGTAGAATGCTAGAACCGTAGTTCATAATTATATATCCGGACTATGGACTATATATCTCTAATAAATATAATTCACTAGCAAGTGACTTCGCCTACGTGAAATTAGAAAATAAACAGCCTATGAAAAACAAAGTGGTAAAGAAGCATTCTACTGATAAAAGTATTAAAAATCGGTCTAGCAGTTTTTAGGCTTACTAATTACAAATTAAAGTAAAAAGATACAAAAATACAAATCTATCCTATTTACTTTTTGATGATTAGTCGAAGAATTACGATCTGCTCTCTTGTTTCTCGACCCTTGACAAATCCCGCTTGCTCAATAGCTATTTTAGATACATGAAGAAGTACTTTGCTGGCGTGGGTAATTAAAGCTATAAGTCTGTAGTTGCTACGTTTCTTCATTGATACTTTCTTATGCAGTGGTATAAAAAAAGGAATGAGCCCAGTCTCGAGTCCACCTTTCTGTTACACCTTTGTTTTCAACAATAAAATACAATAGACTAAAATGTTCAATGAAATATTGAAATGTATAATTTTTTTATAACTAGATTTTTTATTTTATTTTAGTATAGATTAAACAAATCGTGATGACTCTTGTAGAGGTCACATAGCACCTGAACACTGTAGCACCATAATGCTGGAGATACTACGGCGTAGCGCGTAGGAAGTCGCGCGTAGCAAACTGAATTTCAAAGAGCACTAATGAAATAAGGTCGGTTGGTCGAAGGGAGTATAAACACGCCGTGGTCACTCCAGACTAAACGTCGCAGCGGTCGCGTCGCGCCCAACACACACAACAACATACAAATTACAAATACAGCCGAACATCCACTTGCTACGGTCGGCGTTCGTAGCGGTTACGGCGTAGCTAAGTCGTAGAAGTAAACTGACAGTTCTTTTTCTGTGTGAACAATAATGTGAAATCAATGAAAAACTAAAATATTATCCAGTATAGTTTTCTAGATGCATAAACTGCATAAATAAATTTGTACTTCCATAAAAATTTATAGAAACAGAAAAATGGAAAAATGTTTAAAAATCTGTCGAAACGCCTAATTGACATTTCGCACAGCCCGAGATCTGTCTTTTACCTTGGACAGAGGATAAGCATTACCATACAGCGTGGCAATGCCGCCAATCTTTTGGGCACATTACGAGTGATGCGGGAGAGTTTTTTGTCGCCATATTTTAATTTTATTTTAGTTAGCTGTAATTAGCGTTCGGTTTTTCCTTAGTTAGTTCCCCCAACGTGTTTTTAGCTTGTATGTGAGGTGACGTACCCGATTGTCCCAGCTGGGCTAGGCTAACAGGGCGGGTGCCGACAGAGTCCCAGGGTGAGGCGTCTGGTTAGCGGCAGACAGTTTGAGCCTGTCGAGACAACGCGAGGTATTTAAGTGATATAAAACTGCAATTCAATTTAGATTGACAATCACGCATTTAATTGACACAGATGACGCACCTACTCACAATGCCTCACGCAACACTGCGGCCGTTCTCGCCGATCAGGACTGTACGAAAGACGGCTAATACTTGTTACTTGTTAAGGCAAAACAAAAATAGACTATAATAAAGGAAACGCCATTTCGAAGGTCGAGACAAACTTCTACACTCGTGCAACTCAAGGCTAATTCCAGTAGTTCGCGTGAGCGAGCAACTCAAGACGTGAATGGGCTTAAATAAAAACTTTAGCAATTGACCTCGTTAACGGAGGATATTTTTTCGGGCTTTTAATGGTGATCTCTCGCTGCGGGCTTAAACATCGAATCACTAATTGGATTCTTTGAATGCTTGTAGTATGTCTGTCTAGATCAGTGTGAGCGAACTAGTCGCCATGGAAGAAAAACTATTGCAACACTGGCTTTTATTAGCGGCTACGTCCGCGTGGGAGAAGAAAATATCGCCATGAAAAAAAACTTTATTCAACTTGACACTTCGAATGGCACCTGTTGTTGTTGCTGCTGTGGTTGTGTCATTTTTGACTGGCCTGTTGGTCTAGTGGTTAGTGGCCCTGACTGCTATGCCGGAGGTCGTGGGTTCGATTTCCACGCAGGAAAAATGTTTATGTGATGAGCATGATCATTTGTTCTGTGTCTGGGTGTAATTTATTTATAATATGTATGTATTTAGAAATATATAAGTATGTTTATCAGTTGTCTAGTATCTACTCATAACACAAGCTCTGCTTATCTTGGGACTAGACGGCGTTGTGTGATAGTTGTGAAATATAATAATATAATTTTTGGCGACAGTTTCACGCAATGCCTTTTGTTAAATATTTTTATAAAATCGACTAGGACATTAAAAATGTATGACAATCAATACTATATTATGAGTATATTTAAGTTCCAAAACACTTTGGTTAGGTTAGGAAAGGTAAGGTTAAAATATAATGTATATAGCGACCTCAATGACGCCACATAAGAACTACGAAGAAACAAATCTGTTGGTACCCACCAACAGATGAGAAACTGGTGTCATTTTTGGGGACAATTTTAGGCAATGTCCTTTGTCAAATATTTTTGCAGATACGTACAGCGCTCGCAAAGACGAATTCAGAAATATATGACAGTACTATATTATGAGTATATTTAAGGTCCTAAACGCTTGGGTTAGGTTAGATTCAAGATTCATTGTAAAAACATAGGTACATTATAAGATCTTAGGTTAGATGAAAATATAATGCTTTATAATACCTAAACCCCGTACTTTAGAGATATGTGGCACTCAATGCCCTTTGTAAATTCATAATTTTCTTTTCAACTTCAAGGAAATATAACAACAAGAGCTAATTTTGGCGAATTAGTGCAGTCTTAATGACCGATGCCCCGACACCAGTTGGCCGATGCTCTCCTGGTCCTTTACCTAAACAGCGAAGGTTTTCGTACAACGATGAGCAAACTTTACCTCATTATGACAGAAAACTTTTCTAAACATACCAATGTTATAATAGAAATTTACTCGACCATGTCCTGGAATAGAACACAGGATTCTTGATATGAGTGAGCAAGGGAGCATACTCCCGGGACCTACTCTACTCCTTGCTCCTATAAAATGGAAACTGTCCGTTTCCATCTTTCATGCGGGCGAACCTGTTTAACATAAAATCACACTCTCTTAACGGATTGGTTTATCCATGACGATTGCACTGATAACGGTTAAAAAATATTTCTCATCAAAATAAATGCAGTACAAGGGAGGTACATGATTGTTACTCACTGGCTTGGACCACCACAGAACCGACGATACTTTATGTTTGATTGACATCTTATTTGCCGTGCAACTGGATTTTCTGAATGCCTTTCAAGAGCCGCGTCCCAGCGGCACAGAGGCACAACGCGCCGCGGTACACGACGCGCAAAGCTACTCGTTTGCGATACTTCGCCGAACCGCTGCACAATACCCGCAGGAATCCAATACTCATGTCAATAGTAGCTGCAGCGCTCTGCGATCTTGGGGCCCCTACAATATGGGTAATATTCGCATGGCGTGACGCGCGTTTACCTACATTTGCATGTGCGGACGGCAGGGCGCGGCGTCGACTTCATTGCTCAGATTTACTGACAGTTTACTTCAAGTTGCCGCAGAGTGCGCTCACCAGATCGTGACTTAGATACAAGTACGTGTATGGAAAAGTTATATTATTTGTTGTAAAAGGAACGTCTTGAAAGTTAATGTGACGTCATTTTATTCATTACAAGAAAATCAATGAGAAAAATACAAGACACGCGAGATAGACCCCAGGATATTGTAGCATAGTAAGGATAGCAACAAGTGAAGGCAAGTATTTATGAAGGCGTGCTAAAAGTGTTCGGTTAAGGATATTCCCTTCTGTCGAACTCAATACTGAGAAGGGGAACTAGAAGTGTTTACTTGTAATCACCATGTGCGGGTGCTAACTATCCAGTAAGAGAACTTAAGAGTTTATTTTATATAAATACTTGTTAAATTTTTAAGGATAAATTAAGATATTCTTTTTATTGCCTCTTTGGGTTCATAAGCTGTGTGCAGCTTACAGCATGTTTTCAAAGTCGTCATAATCTTTTCTTTTAGTGTATTTAGGGTTAAATATTCATAGATTAATCTAAAATCAATAGACAGAACGAATCTCGGGTACCTACATAGGTTTCAATGTAATTTCCAAGTAGCAGGGGCTCCCTGCAGCCTCGTGAGTGGCGTGGGTAGTGGTGGTAAAAACCAAAATTATTCTGTTTAAAAATCCAGATGTGAGACATTTAATATATTCACAATTAGTGGCGAAGTGAATATATTTCATGTCCCACGCCACTGGCGCGTTGTCCCTTATGCATATTGAAAGTTGCACAATGTTCGCTAAGTCCGTTCAAATGCTAGACGTTTGCGGGATATTCCGATAAAATCCCGCTGCACCCCGCTCCGCTTCAGTGGAAACACCTATCTCTGTTCACAGCTCAGCCCCGCTCCACTCCGCCTCAGTGGAACCGCAGACTATATTCTACTTCTATATTCTATCACAAAAAATACATTTAGATTCCCACTACGACAATGATTCTTTGACTAACTACGAGGTTAATCGCAAGTTTATGTGATACGTAAAAAGATTATCATTATATTGATTAGACTGGCCTGTTGGTCTAGTGGTTAGTGGCCCTGACTGCTAAGCCAGAGGTCGTGGGTTCGATTCCCACCCAGGACAAATGTTTATGTGATGAGCATGATCATTTGTTCTGTGTCTGGGTGTAATTTATCTATATATGTATGTATTTAGAAATATATAAGTATGTTTATCAGTTGTCTAGTACCCATAACACAAGCTCTGCTTAGCTTGGGACTAGACAGCGTTGTGTGATAGTTGTGGAATATTATTATTATTATTCCATTTATTCATTTTATATACATATTTATCACATTTTTAAATATTTTTTAAAAAAGACAACTTAAAAAAAAAACATTTAAAAATATAAAAAATAGTAGCCCACCGGCATCGGGAACAGGGTCCAAGCTACCGGTGGTCAGGGCTCCTGAGAGAGGAACCTCCGGACAATACGCGCCGTGTCCAGAAGCACTGCCTTCTGAATCAAGCCCTTGATCCAACTGCCTAACGAGAGCCTTCGTAGATGTTGGTCGAGGCTCTTGGCTATTAAGCCATTGGCCGTCACGACTATCGGCACAATGATTGCTCTATCCACTTCCCACATGTCGACAACCTCGCGAGCCAAGTCAAGATACTTAGTTTGTTTTTCCTTCTCAGCTTTCACGAGGTTCTCGTCATGAGGGACCGCTATATCAACAATCATTGTGCGACGCTCTAGTCGATCTATCACCACTATGTCAGGCTTATTGGCAACAATAGTCCTGTCAGTGATGATAGATCGATCCCAATACAATGTGACACTGCCATTCTCGAGAACTGGGTCGGGCACATACCTATAGTACGGTACTTCTGATTCCACAAGAGAGTACTTCAGAGCAAGTTGCTGATGGATAATCCTGGCTACAAGGTTGTGTCTATGCAAATAGGCTCCGTTAGCTAACTGAGAACACCCAGAAATAATGTGTCGGATTGATTCTCCGGGCCGGTGGCATGCCCGACAGATGTCAACCGCACCGTCCTTCACAATATATTTCCGGTAGTTATTCGTCATCATAACTTCATCCATAATTGCAAAGATAAAACCTTCGGTTTCTCCAAAGAGATTACCAAAGCGCAGCCAGGATACGGACGCTAAAAGATCTACATCGGGCCCATGTAAGGCCCGGTAAAAGCGCCCGTGAAGCTTCTTGCCCTGCCATACTTCCTTGCGTTCATTAGTATCCATTACCATTGGTTTGCGCCAGTTCTCGTTGGCCAAGGAGAGCGGGGTGAGGCCCTTGTCCACTGCCACTACATCTCGGTGCATCCCCACGTCGGTGTCCAGGAAGTATTCCCTGAGACTGCATATCTCACGGTTGTGCAGGGTCTTGGCATTTAAGAAGCCACGACCCCCACACTTCCGCGGGATATACAGCCTCATCACCGATGATCGTGGGTGATGCATCCGATTTGCAGTGAGCAGAGTGCGGACCCTCCTATCCAGGGCGTCGAGTTCCGTCTGAGTCCATTTGAGTATGCCGAAAGAGTACATCAAAACCGGCATGACCCAACCGTTGAAGGCGCGCACCTTGTTCCCGCCTGATAAAAGACTATTTAGTACTTTATTCAGGCGGCCAAAAAAGCGCTCCCTCAACGATTGTTTCACGTCAGCAGCATTGATGCCCAACGCTTCCGACATACCCAAATACTTATAAGTTTCGGCTGAGCAGAGGGATCTAAGGTGTATGGAATCCGAGAGTTGGGTTCCCACGGATTCCATAATCTCCCCTCGCTTTACATGCATGACTGCACATTTGTCCAAACCAAATTCCATCCTGATGGCACTACTAAAGGTTTCAGTTACCTTCAGTAGCTCCATCAGTAGCAAGTTGTTGGGAGCAAAAAGTTTCAGATCATCCATGTAAAGAAGGTGAGATATAACCTGACCACCTCTTCTCAACCGGTAGCCCAAGCCAGAACCCTCCAGCAGTGTGCTGAGAGGGTTCAAAGCTAGGCAAAACCATAGTGGACTCAGACTGTCGCCCTGGAATATGCCACGCTCGATCCTTATCGGTTCGCTGTTCTCCCGGATTTGTCGACATCCTGGATAGTGAAGGACCGTCCTCCACTGCCCCATACACGACATCAGGAAGGTGCGCAGAGTTGCATCAACTTTATACAACTCCAGCACCCTCATGAGCCATGTATGCGGCACTGAGTCATAGGCCTTCTTATAGTCTATCCAACATGCCGACAGATCTCTTCGAGAACGACGAACCTGTTGGCTAATGGCAGCATCAATGAGGAGCAGCTCCTTAGTACCACGGGACCCGTTCCTACATCCATTCTGAGAGGCAGACATGATGGAATTTGTCTCAATATGACTATTAATTTTGGCTCTCAGTATGGATGTAAGAACCTTATAGACCGTCGGCAAACACGTGATCGGTCTATAATTTTTGGGTTCCGCAGTACTACCCGATTTATGGAGAAGGTGGGTTATTCCTGTCGTTAGGAACTGGGGCAGCGACCCTGACTCTAAGGCAGATTGGAATTGGGATGCCAAGCGAGCGTGCGAACTTTGAAACCATTTAAGCCAGAAGTTGTGCAGCCCGTCCGGCCCTGGAGATTTCCAGTTAGGTAACGGACGGACTGCACAAGCTACATCTTGGGGGCTGATGGTAATTGCCCCCATTTCTGGTATAAGATCGCACTCTCGCTCAATCTCCCGAATCCAATCACCCTCAGTGTGATTGACAGGCACCGACCAGATGCTGCGCCAAAATGAATACATGGCATCATCATCCGGTAGGCGCGTATCAATCACACTTTGGTCCGGTCGCTCCCAAGCCCTATAAACCCACCTTTCGTTGCTTTGGAATGTGCGATTCTGGGTGTACCGCTCCACTCGCCGCTTGTACCGTCGAATACGGTTTGCCCATGCATAGACTTTCTGCTTCAGGTAGTCGATACGCTCTGTGATACGGGCTAGATAATCTCGAGGACTAATATCTGTCCCCGAAAACGCCCGCCTCACAAAGCGCATCACTCTAGGGCGAGTGTTGCCCTCCCTGAAGCAGATAAGTTTGCCGATGAGTGCTCTAGCCTCACCGATACGACGCTCAATCCTGCACTGCCAAGCTGGTTTAGCTGGTCGTGTAGCTCTGTCACTATTTGGAATTTTGACGTGAGCTACACGACACGCCGCTGCAGCCGCACAGTACAAGATCGAGTGGGTATCGGTAAGGTCTTCGCTGCTATCAAAACAATTTGATAACTGAGAATCTAGAGCACACACCAACGCCCTATTTTTCCTATGCATAGGCAAACGGGGCAGACGAGGCCTAAGCTCTGGTGGCATAGAGCGGTACTCCCGGAATGCATCCTCCAAAGCGCTCCTCAAACGTGCATTGCACTGGGTACTCACGGATATAGCCCCGTCATCACCATCCTCACCAACGTGGTCGGGTCGCGGTGAAACACTGGGTTGACGTTGCACCGCGGCCGGTGGTGAAACAAGTGAGACACGGCCATTCCGTGATTCTAGGCGCAGTCTATCAAGTACGGCGTCATCCAACATACGGTTACGCTGGATGACCCGCACCTGATCCGATAGTCGTTGGGTCGAAACGTTGACAGCTGGCTCAAGCACCTGAAACAGAGAGAGCATCCGACCACGGTACGCAGTCAGGTTAGTTCCCCCCTCCGTAGCCCCAAAGTATGAGCGCATGACATTTACATTAATGGATTGTGTCCATCGCATGCGCTGCACACTTCCACCGGCAGCGGGGACCCTATCAGAGGCCGGAGGGCCTCGAAGTCCTAAGCTGGCCGGAGGTCGGCCTCTTCCCCGCCGACGCGCTGGTGGTGGTGTCGTCGGCGGCGAGAAATATTCGTCGCTCGAGCTCGACGCAACTGCAGCTGCCGGAATCTCTGGACTCACAACTGGCGCTGGTCCCGGCGGCTGCGAGGCGGAGCTGAGCGACGAACCCGAAGATGTTGGGTGTGTGTTTTGTTCTTGTGCCCGGCTTCTCGTCAGCATTTCATCATTATTTCATCGCCTTCGTTTGCTGGTATTTCGTTGGTATACGGTAGTGATATGGTTTTTCTATTTTTTTCTGGTAGTTTTGCGGTGATTTGCCATTTTATTTAATGTTTTAATTTAATTAAAGTGAAGAAAAAATTCGGCGAGAAAAAATTGCTGTCAGTCAGCTTGACAGCCGGGCCACAGATATCTTATTATTATTATTATTATTATTATTATATTGTAATATCCGTTCATTGTTTATCTGCTTCGGCCAGAAACACGCCACCTGCGCTCTCCTGCTGCAAGTGTGTCGACGTAGCGATCGCTTAGCTTTTGGAATAACCGGCGCCTCATCCTGATTTGGAGTCACTCAAGGCAGCCTTGATTAAGGCAGCATTGACATGGACCTTGTTCGTGCTGCGATAGACGACTGGCCGCGCAGATTGAAGGCCTGTATTCAAAATCGTGGAGGTTATTTTGAATAAACTTTATTACCATAAGAATCTATGTTTCGTTCAGTTCATCTATACTAATGTTATAAAGATGTAAAATTTGTAAGTTTGTTTGTAGGGGGTAATCTCTGGAAGTACTGATCCGATTGCTAAAATTTTTTCACCGTTAGAAAGCCGCTTTATTCCTGAGTGACTTAGGCTACGAGTATATTTTATGTACGCGGACGAAGTCGCGGGCAAAAGAAAGAAAGAAAGAAAGAAAACTATTTATTTGGCATACACACTCGTAGATACACACAATGCAGTGAAACGCATTTTCGCACAAAAGCTAGTTTTGTTTTGTATAAATGGTTACATAATGAATAAACTTGTCTCAATTATTTCATATTAAACATGTGACAGAATTTATGACCTGACTAGGTATATATGTACTTATTTGTATGCTCTTGCTCGGATAAATGTATTGTGTGAAGTTCTGCTACCACCGGGCCGCCGCGGCCGGCTCCGCACTAAAACGTTATATTTATTGTTTTACCGGCCTGTGTCGAAGCAATCGAATTGTATTAGCATACAATATTCATAAAAGTGCAAAACAGCTGAATAGTGATACATATTGTTGCGGTTACTGCAGTTGCAGACGCACTAGGTATAGGCTTGTTAGTGTAAACAAACCTACACGCGTCTGGGACCTGTAACTATTTTAAACAAAATAAACGTAAATAGCAAGAAAAGTCGTGAATATTATTACTTATTCAAACGGCAGAGTAGTCCTGTAAATGTGTTATATTTTAAACGAAAGCAGAACATTTAGCGCTACGATGTGATGGTCCCGGCACGTGAGCGTCGCGCGTCGCCGACACTTCGTACGCACACCATGCACACATTTTTTTACGAGAAAAGAGAGAAGAGAAGAGAGAGAAACTTAAGGATGGACGTATTTTGTAAAGATTTTTTTCTGATTTCATGATTATTTATGGTTATGATTGTGTGTGGAAATGTTGTCGCCGGCGTGAGAAGTAACAGTGGTCTTCCTTCAGCATGCCGCGCTGGCTAATACATCCACAGATCAATACCTACAGCACAACGATAATGCTCCCGGCCGTCTGTCCTGGCGCTCTGAACCTGCGTTCGTCCAGGGTGCGTGGACAGTTGGCGCGCATCCCGCTCATCAGGCGCGCGCCAGCACTCGACCGCGTATTATTTTATGCAAACGACGCGCCCCCGCAAACTTTACAATTTGTCCAAACAGATTGTTTTCAGAGCAAAATTCAATTCAAATTGATCGTTCGCGTCTCTGGGTGCGCGCACATAATGAAAGGGGCTTAATACGGTATCGGTAAACATTAGCATAAAGTATTCGCAAAAATTGCGTTCCGGGGTTGTGGCAGGCGACGCGGAATCTTAATATCATTCCCCTCCCGTGCACCCCCCCACCGCGCCCGCACCCCCGTGACTCCCGGCCTGCGCCCGCACCGCAACGTGTCGTCTGCGATGACTACAACGTCGATGACAGACAGGATAGAAGGACCAAATCTTACTACATAATGCGCGGCAGCCCCAACAGCGTACTGATGACAGCCGACAGGCTCCGTCTGTCCTTGAACATATAAGGCGCTGCAGTGACTTTGTTACCTGGTTTTTACGTTTTGTGTCATGTGTCTGTGGTATGAGTCCTAGTTACTCGACTTAATATATGAAATTATACTATAATGGGTGGTGACGTCAATCATTGTCATGTAGCGACCTATATAAGAACGCACCCCCGTGCTGCATAATTTCCTCAATATACACTCTATCATCGACATGCTCAAATCATTTGCCCGTTGTAAATTCAATTCAATTTATTTATTCACTTTTAACAATAGGTTTTTTTGACAGTTAACAATGTGACTTATAAACTATATTCCACTATTGTAAGAGTCTGGTGCCTGAAATAGGTTTTTAAAGAAAAACATGTGGTACAGGTCACCAGGGCTCCCAGGACCCCCCACAGCAAAAAAATGAAAGTACAGTGTTAGACGACCTTGAGTGACAGCAATACGATTTATGGTTACAGAACATCAGACCATAAAAGGGGTAGTGAAAAAAAAAAATAAACAAAATGAATTGCAAAACCAGATAAAAAGTAAATAAAATAGAAAAACAGATATTATTGAATATGCAGAGGAGGGTATTGGTAGTGCCCTGTGGGATGTGTATGTGAATGTCATAGTGTGTGAGAGCGAGTATGAGGAGTAGATCAGCCGTGGAGAAAAGGAAAGAATAATTAAATGGATGGGAATAAATGAATGAGTTTATTTAAGAACTTTTAAAAGATTCTCAGTTTCCTAATAGTTGGACTACCAGGAAACTGAGAAATGCCTTTACTGTTTTGTGACAATTTAATTTGGTTTTAGAGTATAGATTGAGACTGACATTTAATTTGTTGTATAAGAACTGCCTACGAAAGCAAAAGAATCTCCGAGGGAGTGTGGATTTGAAAGGCGATGAGGGGCAGAGTCTTCCCATGCGTCGTTTTGTCTTTAATTAAATTTGGGTCAAATATCATACAATTAGCGTCTGCAGAGTGCCGCAACCGGATTCAGTTTTTTATAGGTTTATCAGGTATGTTTTGTTCGAACTGATGTAACCGGTTGTAGTCATGTGAGATAGCGAGCATATTGTTAGGAGTGGCTCTTCTGTTCGATTTTGTGTTGTATGGTGGGCACTTGAGAGCGGTCGCGATTATGTGCAATTTTGTCAACGGGTTCTGAATGTCGCGACATTTATCAACAGAGTCCCGCTGAACTTCATAGCTTTCAACGATAATGCATGCAGAGCAAGGACCAGCTTAATACTACATCATTATGTAAATATGTATATGGGTACTATGTATCTGTAGAAAGCTACGCAAACATTGGTAACGTACTGTGTTATTGTCGTGCTTATTTGTTTAAAGCCTGTCTTGATGAGTGGTAGACTAGAGCAAATGAGTGGAAATTGTCAGGCATAGTGCGTGTCTGCACAACATGAGCGCGGCGCACGTGAGCCGCAGTCGGCGCTGTTGTGTTTTTACTTCACGTAACGCGCCTATGTGTGGTACCTACGTGTACATGGTGGGTACGCGTGTCACACATGGCGCCGTCGAGCAGCACCAAACTCAATGGTCACACAGGACAGGACATAGGTTAGATAGGGATTCAACCATCTTTAAAGATTTTCGTTAAATCTCACACACTCGTAAGTACCTAAGTACTTAGTACTTACACAGGAAAACTGCACAAGTACCTATATAAATAAGGTAGACTGGATGCTTTCCTACAAAACTTGTCTTAAAAACATGTAAACTTAGGAACACGTATTAAAGAGTTATCGTGGCCCTGGAACGAAAAAAACAGATGAAGGAACATAGATGTGCTTTACTCAGACAAATTCTTATATACTTACCTCTTATGTCGCCCCACCTCAGATCGGAACAAGTCATCTAATTTTGATGACTTCCTACCTAAAAAAAAATAAGTTTAAGTATTATGTACCCACTCTTCTACGATTTACGATTCGATACAATAATTTACTCATTTTGGGCAGGGCACATTGCTCGCAGAACAGATGGCCGTTGGGGCGTAAGGTTCTGGAGTGGCGACAGCGTACTGGAAGACGCAGCGTCGGAAGGCCTCCTACAAGGTGGACCGATGACCTGATGAAGGTTGCGGGAATCCGATGGATGCGGGACGCACAGGATCAATAATTGAGGTGACACTTGAGGGAGGCCTACGTCCAATAGTGGACGTTTGTCGGCTGAAATGATGATGATGATGACAATAATTTAATATAGAGTTAACGATAAATTTATCTATTGCTGTCTCCGGTACCTCTAGCCAAGTTGATAATCTACAATCGTTAACGCTAGTAAAACGTGAGAAAATATGACGTCATCTCAACGCTCAGTCACGTGGTCAGACCAAAAGAATCAGGGGCGAGGCCAACTCGAGGCAAGAGAAACAGTTGCACTTGGCTAGAGGGGCTGTTATAGATATTGTCGTCCTACCACACTCGCGCACTTGTTTGTATTACACAGCCAGCCCTACTGACACCCTCGCGCGCTTCGGAAGCAGTGCGGAGTGCAGCACGCGGCTGTTTGTCTCGCTACAAACAGATCCGAAACCGTTTGCATATATTTACATCAACTTTATTTTTTCTTCGACTGTAAAAAACATTGTCTTGCCCACACCGCACATGCGCCGAAGCGCAGTGTTGATTATAGCTTGTCGATGTTATGCGCACAACATTGACGAGTTGCACTCGGTCGGCGCGGCCGGCACGGGCACAAGCCGCCCGAATACTACGTGCGAGGGACGAGTGACGTTGTCATCACATTGTTGGACCGAGTGCTGTCCAGAACACATGGTGCGGTTTTGTTCCTCAGAATATTAATCAGTAAACCGAAGCCCTTCAAGAGCTGTTCCAGCAGCAAAGAGAAAAAAAGTATTTTGTTGTGAATTATTTATTTTCTAAATTGTTTTCGCTGTAATTGTTTTCTGACTATACAAGGTGTAACGTTAAATGCGCAAAACCTGAAATTAGTTTGTTCAGAATAACGAGCAGAATCAATTAAACCACTTTTTAATACAATAGGTTACATTTTTCAAAAAAATCTTCATTAAAAACTTTGACCTGTCTATTTATGAATAGGTCAAGCCATCACGTGCGCAAATCCGCTGAAATAGGTAAACAAACACAAATAGTTGTATTCCAATCAAATTTTCTCATACACGGGATAATAAAAGTTCTTATTTCAATGCAGATATGAATTTTAAACAAACTAAATCTGCTTAATATTTTTAATGATTTTTTTTCTCACATAATTAGGTCAATCGAATTAAAAATCATTTGGGGTGTCTGAGGTTTTGCGCATTTAACGTTACACGTTGTTTTGTTTTGTATATCTTAAACATATTATTTATCAACAAGTACATCCATTCATCATATTAAATTATTTGTGATAGAATTAATTGATACAATGGGAAAAGTAGCGATAAATCAGTGCCATACCTGTATCTACCGTGGGTTAAGTGAAGTTGACCCCCGGGGCCCTGGAACGCAAGGCAAAGACGGAACAAACGAGTGGCTTTTAGTCAGTAAAAGTCTGACATCCAGTTGCGGGAGATGTCATTAGATGACTACCCACCTAAAAAAACCTGTAACTAGTGACCAGTACCTAATACCAGTGACGGTAACTGTTATAGTAATAATGCAATAATAAAAAATATAAATTTAGAGTTTATTTATATAAAACATCAAAATCACGGTTTTAATTAGTCGTTTCCAATGAAGCAGTTGTTTTCCACTGGAAACAAATGCTCCATTGGTTTGATATAAAACTACTTTTTGGTAATAGTGTCCACCAAGTAATAGTAAAATATTATTAATTAAATTAAGAGGTTCTGATGAGAATTAAAAGTAGTAGTAAGTTGAATTGTTAAATAACTAACTTAACTTAAAATTCTACCCATATACACATGAACTACAAAAAAAAACATCTTAACCCAGGAAGCTTGATCCGGACTCGAACCGTTTAGAAAAACTCGAAATTATATATTAAAATATATAAAAGAATATTTTTATAATCATTTATATTTTTTTATATAATTGTAAAAGAAAATAACTTTGGCAAATATTTTAATACTTACTAAGTATCTGTTTTCCAGTTATTTGATATTACCATAATATCATACTTTGAGCACCATTAATAATCCATAACCGTCTTGGGTTGATTGGAACTTATGGCCACCCTAGCTTTTCGGATGTTGTTCATAATCTCTAAAAATTTTTCGGCAGTCCATGGTTTCCTTTGAGACCCTAAAGCCAATAGCACCAGATTATTATACTTTATTATTATAACAAGCGAAATAAAGTACATAACATGCATATTATTCAATGAACAAACCTTAATGTACCTCCGAACCAAATGAGATTGCGGAATTATTTAATAATTATTTCATTGATCAAGTTTTACCAATAAACAATCATAACCAAGCTAGGAAGTATAACTCTACATTAATCAATTCGAACCCTCATTCAATATTCTTAGCACCCACTGTACCAGATGACATAAATAAAATAATTTTTGCTCTAAAAAATACTAATAGTTCCGGTTACGATGATATTGTAACCCATGTTATTAAAAGCGTATCTTTTGAAATTTCACCTATTTTTAGTTATATTGTTAACCTGTGTATAGATGCCGGCAAATTTCCTGAGGATTTAAAACTTTCAATTATAACACCTCTACACAAGAAAGATGACCCACAAAATATGAAAAATTATAGGCCTATTGCACTTGTGCCAGTGTTTTCTAAAATCATAGAAAAAGTCATTTATAACTGCCTAAACTCATTCCTAGAAAAAAACAACATTCTATCCAAAGAACAATATGGCTTTAGGAAGAATAAAAATATTAATATGGCAATCTATGAATTAGTTAATGAAATAATCTCAAATGTGGACAAAAAAACACCAGTTTCAGCATTATTCATGGATATGACGAAGGCGTTTGATTACGTAGATCACAAAGTCCTTCTCTTAAAACTAAATAAGCTTGGGATTAGAGGAAATGTTTTAGAACTGATTAAATCGTACTTAGTCAACCGAAAACAAATAACAAAAATTGGAAAAGTTTGTCCTAAAACAAAATCCGAAATAACTTATTTTTCTAAGCAAAGGTCTATATACTACGGCGTACCACAGGGAAGTGTACTGGGTCCACTATTGTTCCTTTGCTATATTAACGATATGCCCAGAACCATAGAACACCCAATGACCCTATTCGCTGATGACTGTACTACAATATTTATCGGAAAGGACTTAGGCACATTTGAAAATAAAATAAATGATAGCTTGAAAATAATAATTCAGTGGTTGACACACAATAACTTAAAAGTTAATTTTGGAAAAACCCATATTATGAACTTTAACCAACGAACAAATTCTGTTAATCCTAATATTACGTTTGAACAAAACAATATTTCTAAAATTGAATACACAAAATTCCTTGGGATCTGGTTAGATCAGCACATGACATGGAAGACACACATTGACCATTTAATAAAAAAACTGAATCAATATTGCTACGCTTTACATAATTTAAGCAAGGTTGCCAATCGCAATACTGTGCTGACCGCTTATCACGCGTATGTTTCCACTACACTGCGGTACGGCGTAATATTCTGGGGTAACTCGACGGATAGGGACATGGCATTTAAAGCCCAAAAGAAATGTCTTCGTGCAGTATGCCAGATAAAAAATACCGATAGCTGCAAACCATTTTTTATCAATTTAAAAATATTGACACTTCCGTCTTTATATATTTATGAAGTTGCCATGTTCATCAAAAATAACCCTAACCTTTTTGAAACTCTATCCTCCAAACGCCATCACAATGCACTCAAATCAAAAACCCACCAAACTGCTCTTTTCTCAAAAAGTTTTTTAGGAATGGCACCTAAAATATTCAATAAACTACCTAAATTCCTAACAACTTCAAAAGATCTAAGATACTTTAAAAATGCACTCCTTAAATTCCTACTACAAAAAGCATATTATAGTATTAATGAATATCTAGAAGATAAGTAACAAACCTAACTCCATATTATCCGATTTATTTAGTAACTTTTTTATTTTATTTTTCTAAGCGATATATTTTCGTTTTATTTTAAAATTTTATTTTGTTTTATTGTGTTAAGTATATTTTATAACTAAAGATTTAATTTTAATTAGTCATTTAAGAACGCTTATAATGCTTACAACATTAACCATGTTATACAATATTTGTATGCCCAGTAAGGCAACACATAGTGAGACGTTATTTTTTAAATTAACACCATGTACCTCATACAAACCTATGTGTAACAAATAAATATCTTTGACTTTGACTTTGACTTTGAATGTTGTTGTTCGTATTCATCAATTTCGACTCAAACTTTTCGCAAAAACTTGCAGATGACGTACTATTATTTGGCACTTTCATGTTTATAGACTATTTTGACAATATTAAGTAGGTACACTTAAATTTTACTTATAATTAAAAAAGCACACAAGAACGAGATAATTGAACCATAATATTCACTGTTTTCGCTGCTGACGCCATATTTGTTTTGATAATGACTAGCGCTGCAGTGGAGAAAAACGGAACTAAATTTGAATCACTTGGCTGAGCCTTGATCAGTCTTTTCGAAAGGGCTAACTTTTAATACGTCAAGCTGTTAAACGTTGAGTGATTTTAGTTCAAATAACTATTGGCCTAGGTATCCAATTGGATGCCGGCGTTTAATGAACGGCCTAGGCGTCCAATTGGATGGCTAATTTAACCAGATGACTGCGACATATTTAACAACCACCGAGTCACCACCCGCCTGCCAGCTGGCGCCAGGACGAAGGTTATGGCGAATTTAACTCACACTCGATGTTTTTGTTCTATACCTACTATAGTGTATAAAAATAATTTCTGTGTATTTTTGCGTGGGCGAAGTGCTTATCGAACGCCTCCTCACGGTTTAATAATAAATTAATGAAAACGACTATTTACTCTGTAAATAAATAATTTGGCGTGGAAGGTACTTAGTGTACTAGTAGCTGGAAATATTTTATTAGTTTGTATTTAAATTAGGTATTTGACTCGCCGTAAGATGTAAGTAGGTTAGGTATAGGTAGCTCGAGTCTGCTCTATAATATTATAAACTAATTACATAACATAATTAACTAGGTCGCAAATTTCGTGCGCTTCTAACAACATTATGTGCGGTGTAAAACATCACTCGACTGCTTTTAATTATAAAAATAAAGATTTTGAAAATTTATCCAGAGATAATATTTTTTTGGTTTGCTTACCTCATCAATTATTTACCGTTGCTCGTTTATTAGTAGGGGTACAGACGGGGGGTGGGGGGTGTCGTGCCTGGGTGAACTAGTGGAGCTGTGCATTATACAAGGAGCCATACATCACGACACGTGACAATCATTAATATTAGATCAAGTGCCGCACGACGAGCAATTAATGTCATCTCGCTGCAGGACTCTCACGAAACAAAAAGGTTCAAACAAATGAAAGTGGGCTTTAAGATAATCCGGTAAGATTTAAATTCTTAACTAAATGAACGGGCGCAGGGCTGGCGGCGCGCCAGGCCGTTGGCGAAAAATAGCGAAATGCCGCTAAAGGCACTCCACACTGCGGCACACATTCAATATAAACTACAGAAGCTCCTATAACTAGGAAGCTGGATGAAGAAATAATCCTACATTTGTATGTTCTGAAAGTTTTATTTACGAGCGAGTTTTAGTACATTGTTGTGGACCTTCTGTGCTCACTTGCAGTTCACACTTACTGCGTACAACTGGTATTGTAATGCTTATCTCAGCCGCAAGGTTCTCAGCAGGTCAGCTGGTCGCGCCGCGAGGACCTGGCACGGGACAGGTTTGCACATCGTTCTCTCATTGTATAAAGCCATTTTACTGCTGCCGCCATATTTCTATATGACACCGTTTGTTATTATAACTTGTGTTAAATGCTTCACAAGTAAGTAGTACCTATCTGTAGGCGACCACTAGCTATAAATATGAGGACTTGGAGCTATAGATGTAATGATGTTAGACACGCAATGTTAGCTTGTAAAAGAATGTCTCAGTCGTTGATGCAAATGTGTCGTTAATATTGAGTATGGAGACGCCTGGAGGAAGTGCGTGCTACTACTTTATCCCTATATCTACGATTGGAACAGGGCTTAATCATTAGGTGTCTACATTTCTTAATCTGCACTGAAGAACATCAACTGTGGTGGTAATATTTATCTGTAGGTAACGGTAACTATGCAGTCAAAGCAGAAGAACTACTTCAGCAATTTATGCTGATTTATTTATTTTACGATTCACGATTCGTGGATTTTGTTTTTTTTTTTTTATTTATTTATATTTCGTAATGTTTTATTTATTTGATTAATTTTTATTTTGGATGACTGAAACCAAACGCGCTACTCTATTCATTCTTCGACCGGATTGGATTTAAGTTTAGTTGTCTTTCAAAAGCGACAAGTGAGCCCATTTTACACGGGAGCATTTTATTTCTGTTCATCCTCAAACATTTTTCTCATACCAACCGTATAAAATTAATAAAACAACTCTTCATCATGCTTCTTTGGGCAGTTAAGTCGCGTGTCCGTCGAGCAGTTATAACAGCTTCGTCTATCATTAATACAAACCACAAGGCAGTTCTTTATTCATATAGGTACCTAAGTAGTTTTTTTAGAACCTATTATAATTACAGCGTGAGGGGCATGCGTCCGTGACGTCACACAGTGCGGCTAATTGGACGTGGCAGCTATTTGTCACCTCTCACTTAAGAGTTACGATATAACGAGAAGTTAAGTGCGGAAGTCGAACAAATAAATCTTGTAGTAATTCCTCATATTTTAGGTGAAATAGAGCGGACGGGCACGCTGCCACGGATGCATCATTAATCTAATCGCAGATGATATGCAGAGTGCGTAATCTGTGTCCGCGGACTGCAGAGACGTGCCGAGATGACGCATGACGCGCGGCACATGGCACCTGTCGCGACAAGTGATGACATGCGCGGGGCGCACGACCTTTACTCTTCGTATTATGTGGTGAGCCGTGAAAAATTAATATTTGTACAAAAAGCTCAAGTCATCAAATGCCGGGTCAGGGATGCGGGGTGGGAGGACGCACGGGGGAGGGACACAAATCGCAATAAAACTGAGGTATGAAGCAATAATCCTCCGCAGCGATATTAAATACTGCTCCAATATTTTACAGCGGTGCTCTAATAATGCTGGCGTGGCGTTGCCCCGGACTGACTGCAGGCACTCGAGAGCATTGCCGACTTTGGATATCTGGACAAAACTGGCTGTCTTTTTTTGAGTTTTGTGGGTAATCATCAAATAACTTCTATCCTTCAGTTGCTCTTTGCGGTCCAGGGCCGCGGTAACTCTTTCGAACATTTCCGCAGCTCTAGAGCTAACTGTTGTTACAAGTCGCGACGTGGCGCACACAGTTCAGCGGTACGGCGATATGGCGACAGCGACTGCTGCAACCTAACGCCAGCCACGCGACAATTATGGCGGGACGTCCTCACTGTGTGGAGTGGCTAGAAAGGCGCGACGGCGTACTCACCTTCCGTATGACACGAGTCCTCACTATATGGTAAGTTCGGGAGGTTTTGTTTTAGATTCAGGCAGAAGAAACGCTCACGTGTAACCATTGTGCGGACTACCCGGATGATACGGAAAGAAAAAATAAAGAAGAAATAAAACTATTTTATTTGTCATACACACTCGTAGATACACACAATGTAGTAACAACATGTCGACACAAATTATAAAAAAAAGAAACAACTAACAATATGTGTCTGACGGCGGCGCCATAAAAAACGAATACGCTTTCTCGCTCCACCCCAGAGCTGGAGAAGTTATTAGGTGATTTCCCATTTAAAAAAAACCCTAGAACTAATTATCCTTACGTAGGTACTAAGTTAGAAAAACTATTTATATAAAAAAGTTCAAAGGTCGAAAGTATGTTTTATAATAATCTGAATAATTTTATGGTTATTGATATGTACGAGTATATTTATATAATTATTAAATATAGTTATGTCTCTGGAGTTGGGGGGCCATTTGTTTGGTGCGGCATTTTACGGGGCTGACGGTTGTATATGTGTTGAAGGTTGGGAGATTCCCTGATTTTTGATGCGTTTATGACTCGTTGTTGTTTGGGTATCGCTTCGGGCTGATGGCCTCTCAGCCCTGAAATTCTGACGGGATTTATTGTAATTTCTGAAAGGTGCTCTGGAGTGACGCTACTTTTTTTTTTTTCTGTCGACGGGGAAAATCATCATTGACGAAACCCGCTCTTGGGTGGAGCGGGAGACAGTGTCAGAGTCTTACTGACTAAAAACCCCGCGCCGTTCCTTCTAGCCTTCATACCGGGGCTCTAGTTTCCTTTCGGATAACCCCGACCCCGGTAGGCTTCGACCCAGATGGGCCCCTCCTGTTGCTGACAACTCCTTGAGGCGCGCGGGAACAGTGCGCGCCGTCGACGCCTTGGCTCGGTCCGGACAGTTACCGGACGATCGGACAGCGAGCTACCCATGGCTCGCCGTCCGCGAGCCCGCGTCTACGGTGGCCGGAAATCGGGATCGGAATCCCGGCGGCGGCGGCGAGGGCGCCGTTGCCTGATGCGGTCTGCCTCCTCCTTTGCTAGCATTACTGCTTCGCAGAAGGAGGCGACCGCCTGCCACTCCTCCTCGCTCCGGACCATGGCCTGAACCAAGGCCCGGCGCGAGAGGTCTCCGCCGCCGATCACCCCCACGAGGGCACGGCGTTGCTCCGCCCAAGCAGGGCACACCTCAACTGTGTGCTCCACCGTGTCCTCCGGGCGTTCCGCACAGTGGCGGCACCCGGGCGTCTCTTCCGCTCGAATCCGATGCAGGAACCTCCCGAACTTGCCATGTCCGGTGAGGACCTGCGTCATGCGGAAGGTAAGGACGCCGTGAGGTCTTTCCAGCCACGCCTCAAAGAGGGGACTTACCGCCATAATTGTGGCGTGCCCAGCACTGGGTTGCGACAGTCGCTGACGCCATTTCACCGTGAGATCCCGCCGGAGCTCTGTCCGCCATACCTCGACCTGTCGCGGTAGTGGACTTTCACCCCGGCGTTGCATCTCCACGCGCTTATCGTGCATGTGTGCAAGGACTGTTGCCTCCAGATCCCACGGTGGTAGGCCAGCCAGAAGGCTCGCCGCTTCGCGGGAGATCGTGCGGTAACCCCGCACCATCCGTATTGCCATGACCCTCTGGCAGGCGTTCAGTATGGACGCCGGTCGCTTTGCCAGCGACGGCGCCCACACCGGCGCCCCGTAGAGGGCCATGGGCCGAACGATCCCCGCGTAGAGCCTCCGGCAGGAGGCGTCTGGACCCCCAAGGTTGGGCAGGAGCCGCTTGAGAGCAGCCCCGGCCCGGTTGAGTTTGGGAGCCAAACGTCGGAAGTGTTCTCCGAAATTCCATCGGCTGTCGAGAACGAGTCCCAGGTACTTCATCGTCGACCCGACGCCGATGCGAACTCCTCCTACCGTAAGTTGGGAGTCTGATGGTGGCGCATTCCGAGGGCCGTGGAAAAACATGGCCTCGGATTTGTGCAGCGCCACCTCGAGTCCCAACTCCTGGATCCTACCAACGACTATCGCAACCCCGCGTGTCGCTAGAGCGACCGCCGCCTGGTGCGACTCTCCCTGCGCTAGAACCAGCGTGTCGTCTGCGTAGCAGACCACGCTGACCCCGTCAGGGAGGTCGCCGCGCAGCACGTAGTCGTAGCCGATGTTCCACAAGGGTGGGCCTAGAACCGACCCCTGCGGAACACCGCACGACATCTCTCGACGTTTCCAGTCTCCCTGGTGACCGGGGTAGATAATGGACCTGTCCGACAGGTAAGCCTCGACCACTCGACAGAGGTATTCGGGCACCCGGTGGTACCGGAGTGCCCTCCGGATCGTACTCCAGGGCAGGGAGTTGAACGCATTGGCAATGTCCAAGGACACTGCCACGACGCTCCTGCCCCGGGACACCGCAACCCCTGTCGTGAGGGCTCGCACGCGCATGATGGCGTCCACCGTAGAGCGCGCCCTACGAAAGCCGAACTGTCCGTCCGACAAGTCCGGCCCCACGAGTGACGCTACTTGCACGTGGAATTGCCCAGAAGCAAACAATGTACAACTATTAAAAATGAGCACAGACGTCATGTCTGTGGTTTAAATGTAAGGCAGGAATGTGGTATCAGTCAGTAGGAGTCTGACACTGCCCAGACTAGCTCGTACGTGAGGCAGCTTGGCTGTCCATGAGGATTTGCCGAAAAAAAAGACGTGTTGATTGGTTTTGTTTTGGTTTTTCATTTGGTTACTGTGCGAAAATTATACATTTATATTATGTCAGTATTACCTACTAGACCAGCGCATACGTAGAAAGCCGAAGTGCAACATAGTTTTCTGCAAACTCGCCCATGTCAGACGTTTTGTAGGACAGATAATCGGGCCGATTTTGTATATTTGTAAAATTGTTCTATATTTCTGACCGACTTTTTGTAGGACGTGTGTTCTATTTTTCTCCTACAAAAAATCGGTCACCGATCATCAGAGGTGGGCGAGCAGCGTTAATGTGGTAATAAAGCTTTTTCTTGCATTGGGCCGTTTCTGTATGGAAGTTAATAAAAAATTAAACGTCGAAGTTTGGGTGGAAGAAACAGGTTCAGGATTAGCTGCTAGGACTTACCTATGTCGAAACGAAAAACCTTTTATCAAATATCTATTAAATTGTAAAATATTTGTTAACAATTCACACACCTATCCTTACTAATATTATAAAAGCGAAAATGAGTTTGTTTGTTTATTTGTTACCTCTTCACGTCTAAATGGCAAAACCGATTTTGATAGGGACGGGAAAACAACGTGATGTGCGAGACGATTCGAGATGTTCCAGATTTCTGCCTTCCACTTACACGCGTGATATAATGTAAATGGGTTATAGGAAAATGCGCTCCTATCTTTATTGTATCTTGCAAAGCGCGCAAATATTATAGTATCTTAGCCATGTGTGTGTGTGCATGTCTTAGACCTTAGTGAACTCCACTGCGGGTGACGTAACCTACGACAAACTATTATTTGCGGTTGGTACAATAATCGGGTCTAGAGATCGAACCGCAAAATTAAGTTTGTTTTTTGTATAGGTATATTTTTCCGGGATAAAAAGTACCCAGTGTGGTGCCCAGGATATTAAAGAATAATTATACCAAGTTTCATCGTAATCGGACCGGTAGTTTTTGCGTGATGCCTGAACAAACATACAGACAGACAGACATGCGAATCCCCACTCAAACCAGCCAGTGCTGGTTTGAGTGGAGATATGTCGCAAGAGCAAACGCGCTCGGGGGAAGGATGTGTAATTCAGTAAGGTGCTAGTAGGGATCTTGACTTCCGGGATTGTCCTGATAGCCGTGGTATACCTCTCCACTCCTCAAGCACATCAGGATACTCTCTTGTCACTTCATTCTAGCGACCGTTTTGGGGGCCTATTTATTGAGTGTGCATGTCAGCCCCCGTCTTTTTATCGATGGAAATTAAAAACATTGCTCAGGCAGGGGCCATAGTCTCAACATAGTTCCTGGTAACCAATTCACTTAAGACCCCAAAAACCATAGTCTTATATTAGTTTTCCACATGTTGCAATAGTTTCCCTTCAACCAGGGGTTGTCCTTGGATGCACTAGCATAGTACATACAGGGATAATTGCCAGTTGGTTTCATTAAAAGCGTCCAAAAGGGCCTCTGTGAGTTGGTTTCGGCTCCTCGTACGCCGTTCTCGGCGTTCAAGCCGTTCGAAAATGGTGTATTCACAGCTGTAAAAATTAGTTTAATATTATTCTCCTGTAAATATTGTTTAAATTCTTTTTAATTGATGCCAGGATATTGGTCTGTTAGAATTATTCCAATCTCATCTGTCTCTAGTACTTTCTTAGTTAGTTTTATAAAGTCACTCGCATTCTGTGTTTTGGAAGTCGCAATAAACGCATATCTTGTGTAGTGGTCTACTAAAAGGTGTAAGTATTTTTTTGTTGACCTAGATCCTCCAAAGCCACCTATAGTATCCATTGACATTATCTCAAATGGTTTTTTTGCTGGTCCTAGTTGTGACATTAATCCAAATTTCCCTTGACATCTTGATTTATTTTTTATGCATGTTTCGCATGTTTTACAAATATTTATGATATTTTTTGTTAGGTTTTTAGCTGTATATATTGGACTTATTTTTTTCTGTAATTGTCTGATTCCAACATGGCATAAATCTTCATGCACTTTTTTTATAAATTTTTTACTAAACTCTTCTGAAACTATAATCTTTTCCTGTTTCTTTATTTTTTTATAATAGATATTATTTTTGTGTAGTAGATTTTGTTTCTTTTCTTTTATTATTTCATTTTTTTCTTGGTCTTCAACTATATCTTTTATTTGTATTAAATTAACTATTTTCAATAGTTCCTCTTGGTTATCTTCTGATTCTAATACAGCGTTTCTGCTCAAACAGTCTGCTTCTACATTTTCTTTACCAGGTATATATTTTACAGTAAAGTCATACTGAGATAGGTAATATGTGAGGTCACCCAATTCTTCATCTGTTCTGCATTTAATATTCATGTTCTCTAGAGGTTTGTGGTCTGAGTAAATAGTGATTTTTTTTCCAATTAGCCAGTGTTGCCAATATTTAACTGCTTCTTTCATAGCAAAACATTCCAAATATATAGCCTTTTTTCGTTTTTGAGATTCATTTAGCTTTTTTGAAAAATATGCCACCGGTTTGTCTTTACCGTCTAGTTGTGTTTGTTTTAATATTGCCCCGATACCTTCTAAAGATGCATCTGCAAAGATTTTTATTGGCAAGTCTTTGTCGAATATTTCCAACACGGGTTGGGAACATAAATATTTTTTTATTTGATTAAATGATTCTTCACACTTCTCTGACCACACAAACTTTTCATTTTTTCTTAATAAATTATGTAATGGGCCTAAAATAATTACGCTTCTTGGTATGTATTCATGGTAAAAGTTGATTTTTCCCAAAAATTGTCTAATGTTTTTTTGTGTCTTAGGAGTTGGAAAATGTCTTATCGAGATCAAATTGTCTTTAAGTGGTCTTACTGAATTGTTCTGAATTACATGGCCGAGGTACTTTACTGAGTCTGAAGCAAAGGTACATTTTTGAAGCTTCAATCTAAAGCCTTCTTGTATTATTGCCTCTAATACATTTCTTATGTGTCTTATATGTTCTTCAAAGGTGGTCGAGTATATCAAAATATGATCAATATAGTTAACGGAGTACCCTGTGAGCTTGTGCTTTCTTAGAATATTGCTTAAAATTCTCTGGAAAATTGCTAGTGATGTTTTTTTATTCTTTTCTTCATATCTGTTATCTTTTGACATTTCATCTATTTTATTTGTTGTTTTCTTTTGTTCTATCTGCAAGTCCTCATTTTGGGTTAGTTTGAATTTCTTTATCATATCTAATCCGATTATAAAATCTTCGAAATCTTCATTATCTACTATATATACTTCCATCTCTTCTTCTAAATCGAATATTTTTATTTTTATTGTAATACAGCCATCTGTTTTTTTCACACCATTAACCGTTTTCATATATGCTATATTCACATTGTCCTTTTTTTCTTTCACTTTAATCAGCTTTGAATTTATTAAAGAAATCTGTGAACCTGAATTGTAAATGCCGCTCACTTCTAGTTTATTTTCTAATAAGAGCTTGATTTTGATTAATGGTGTACTTACTCGTTTTTTTCTCAGTATTTATATCTACTTCAATAATGGAGTTGTTGTTTACATTTCTGGGTTTAAAAACCTTTTCAGATTCATTCTTATTTTTCTTGAACCAGCATGACTCCTCCGGATGATATTGAATTCCTTTTTCCAAAGATTCACAAGTCTTACATGGCTTCTTCTCATTATATTTATTTTTATTAAGGGATGTACCACTCTTTATTGTGGTTGAGTTTTTCTTGTACATCATACCTTCATATTTTCTTATCTCATTGAACAAATCAGTAGTATCATTGAGTTCATCCCTGTTTAACTTATTTAAGATAAAACCTGGTAAACCCGTTGCAATAAGATCTATCATTGTTTTGGAGTATATCGATTTGTTTATATCTAGTATAAGCCTCTCTTTTTTTATAGCATAATCAATTAGTAGTCCTTCTTTATACCTGAATGCTAGAGCATATGTGACTATGTCCCATCCTCTGTTTTTTAAAGTTTCTAGAAATTTGTGTTTCCATTCTTTCCATTCAGCCTTTATTGTAAGTTTTATGGCCATCGAGCTATACCAATCCAAACAAGATTTTTCTAAAAATAACCTCAATATATCTATTTTTGTTTCATCTTTTGATATATTAAAGCGCTCACACTCTTTTTCAAAATTCTCAATCCACTGCATTGCGTTAGGGTTCTTGCTTGTGAATTTTTCAATAATAAATTTCTCTGAAATATGTTTTAGGTTATGTTGTTTTTCTTTCTTTGTAGTTGTTTCTATTAATTTTTCCAAGATATTTTGCAAATTGTCGTTTTTGTCTATTGGTTGCTTTGTGTTCATTTCTTCTAAATATTGATCTAAAAATTGCATATTACCTTGCTCATCTATATATGTTTTCTTAAGATCTTCATCCATTTTTATCCATATTTTTCTGCATTGCATCTGCATCCATATTTATGCTATTTTTTATTTTTGAGAAACTGTTCATTTTGACAATATATGTATGATGAATCACTGGCTTCTGTTCATCAGGTAAAATATAACATTTTCCTTCCTCTGTAGTTATTGAGGTTATGGCCAATATATTAGATTTGCCATCATTTGAGGCTATCATCGTGAACTCAAATTGTAACCGGTCCATCTTTTTCTAGTTGACGAAACTGTCGTTTTATAAGATATGTTATTGAGGATTTTCCAAATAAACCACAAATCGTTTCTCTGAAAATCAAAGATTTGTTTATTTAATACGTCTTTACTATATTACAACGTTTAACTATGACCATTACACCTATAACTTACCTGAAAATCAAAGAAACGACATTTAAAGTTTACTAATATCGCCTCCTCAATTATATCCCTTTATTATATCTCTTTACAATAGAATTTTTAACTATAAAATATGCAAAATAATCTAAACATCATCTGCCATTCAATCACACGTCACCCCGTTCCACAGAACATAAATTCCATTGACAACTTCAACGCGCGAAGCGCGGCAAATTTGAATTAATGAAATGTCATTTCATTACAAAAATAATAATAATAACCATTTATTTTCAGGCATCGGAGGCCCATAGAAAAAATACATAAAATAATCTTATTAAATAATAAATTAATAAATATCATAACAAAAAATTTATAATTTAACACGTAACATCGGCGTCGTGTTCCGCTGCGTGGTGTCGCGTAGCTGTCCTCGAAAACGTCGATACACGACACCTTTCGACCAAAAGTCCTCTCTCAAAAAGGTCTCCAGATGGTGGGTTGGAACTCATATCACGAACGACTTGAAGTTGGTGTTGTGCCGCGAATCCAGCCTTTCGACCCTCAGAGTCCAGTTGCTCTTTTTTTTTCCTATGCAGACCTAGTGCGAAGCGTGCAGCCGCCCCACTTGGGCGAGTGAGTCGCTGCGACTGGCGACTAATCGGGACGGACGGGTCACGCCCCGCTATGACACACGCTGTAAATAAGCGCGACGCGGTTTAATGGTACTGCATTGGCATCTCAGCGACGCGTTGTGTTGTGACGCGTTTTATATGTGCACAAAGTAGTTAAGACGTACGAGTCGTACGAGTGAGTGCTCCGCGATGAACAGCTGTAGCGCATCAAGTAGGAGTGACCGAATTTGACAGCAATTGATTGACCACGTTTTGCCACCTTTAGTATTTCGTTCATGTTTAAATTCTATATTAAGAAGCAAGTTCAAAATAAGTGCGGCCTTAAACTAGAACAGAAAGTGTATAAAATAGCTATTACGAGTAAGTGTAATTAGTACCTAGTTAGTATGTATATATGTAATAAATTTATGATTAGTTATATTAGTGATTGAATTAATATACAATATGAAAATACATAGAATGTGGATGTTAGTATCAGTTTTTCCCTGGTTCCGAACTATCTAATCGCATTTCGTTCAATAAATAATAAATGTTAGGTGATGTAATGTGATTTTATCCGCGTAAAACACTGTTAACCAATAATACTGTGCTTTGATTTTTTTTATTATTGAATTGAATTTTCAATTTTTTATCGATTAATAACTTTTTTGATATTTTGAATAAATACTTATGCTTGCAGCAGCCGAGTGCAGGTAGTTGCCCGGCCGCCGCGCACCGCTCGCCGGATGCCGACGCGCACAACCATTACCGCGCCATTACGACGACATGCGACTAATAACCGCACGTACTCACTACCTACACGCACTTGGGGCCTACACACACGAGTCTTTTTGTGCGAAAAAATCTGCAAATTTTTTCACTTGTGGTGTGTGTTTTGGCTTCAACTATTAAATAATTTGAGACCTAATTTGGGCCTTCAAATGTTACCGATAATAAGTGAAAGATCACAAATACAATGCAGACTTTATTTTGATCTTAATTTTAACATTACAAAATTAATCGTAAGTAATTTTAGTGCGGATACCCCCGCACTGCGAATCATATAGTGCTCTTTCGTGCACTAACCAGCAAAAAATGTGTGTAATTCCTATGAGGGCAATAAAATAAATTGCAAGAAAATTAGGTTCGTAAACCAAAAGCTCTTTGCGTTTTTTTAATAACTTAAAGATGCTCCTACTTTGTACAAAGATACTGATCAAGTTGCATTCCAGGAGTAATGCGCTAATTAAAGTACAATTAGCTCTTACTTATGTCGATGGTCAAACTCCAAAGATTCAGTACGCTAGCAGTTTGTGGCTTTTGAGTTTTTTTTTTTATCCTGAAATGACCACTATTTATATAAAGCGGAATTAAGATAAAGTAGTGATGTATTTGTTATCCAATAGCGACACGTCGCCGGCGCCGACACGTGACAAACGTCGGCGTCTGTCACAAGGAGCACTCTTTGTTTCTATGTTTACGAACAAAGTGGAAAACACAGACTATGATAGTAGAGTAGGAGGCGGTAAAAACTGCCGGAGGCTAATTTTGTGTTTTTATAGATATGTTCTAGGTTTTCTAGTTACAGTTACCTAGCAATGAAAATGAAAACCTTTTAATGTTACAATCGAGTAGCATTTACCTTAATTCACTTTATTTCTTTCTGTTTCTATGATTGGCTGTAATTACCTGATATTTTACATGGAGTACTGATTATTAACTTGCAAAAAAGTAACCGTAAAAAGGACATAGTGCTTGGGTTTATTTACGGCTTGCTTCCTTTTATGGTGTAATGCTATGTTTGGTCAGTATGTTAGTTAGTGTGTCCGTGTCTCGTGCTTGTTGCGGAGGGCGCCCCCTCGCGGAGTAATGAGTAAATAGCTGACCGCAAGGAATTTAATATATCGTCCCCAGGACGACCTCCGTGTCAGCAGCATTGTTTATTTGTCTTACAACAATGCTAGTGCTACCATAACATTCCCTACTGAAGCTTTAAAATAACACAGTAAGACAACTTCTTAGTTAGTACCTGTCGATCGACTGATATCGTCGCTCTTGTAGCTGGCTCGCTGAGCTTAGACACGTATAATGACGACTACTAGTTGGATCGAGAGGTTTTTGATCCGATTACTACCTATATTGATGTTTATCACAGATTCGTTACTAAATATTATAATTGACAATATTATTTTAATAACAGAGACCAATGAAAATTACCTTGTCGAAAAGTAGCCAACCAACTCTATAAGCATCGAACTCAAACGAAAAGGACATTAACATAAACGAAGCCAGAGTGCCAGTCCAGCAGCGCACGATAGCACAGTTACAACAGAAGCGACTTTATTAACACAGCACATCATCGATCAAGTGATCCGTGTTAATGGACGCGCTATTAAAACAAAGGGTTGCGTTGAAAAATATGAAAATGTGCGGCATATTCCGCAGTAAGTTATCTTTACAGCTCGGGAGCGCGGGCGGCGCCGCGGGTTACGCCGAGCTAACCAATTAAGCGGAGGCGTGTCGCTTCACAATAAAATAGGGTGCGATTCCAAAAATCCGACGCAAATTAAATCGCCTCGTGTTTTTGCGCGTGTGCAATGATCTCGGGAGTAATGCGAGCAGACACACGTCACCACGGATTGTTGCGACGATTTAGGAAAGTATTAAATGTGTCACAGTTTGTGAGTTGCGCACGTTCAGGTGCAAAGCTTTCCATCAGAGTCGGGCGAACTTTTCCATTCCATTTGTTTTAAAAATGTTTCACATTGTAACACAACATTATTTCCACAGGTACATATCTAATAGTAAGGTACTGTTACTTTTGTAGAACTGTGTAAGTAGGTAGGTACGTGTTAAATGTTGCCATGCTTGGTTATTTCAATAACTTGAATTAAGCTTATTTACAACTGTCTTTAAAATGAACAATTACTTATCTAAGAGGATAAATAGATAAACAAAGCAACTGACTTAAATAAGGGCACGTTCACACGAGCAACCGCGCGACCGCGCACCCTCTTCGTGCGACGCGACAAAAAGTTTTTCAATTAGTTGACCAAAACCGCGCGCCTCTACACTAGTGCCATCGCCTGATATGTCCGACTCCATCCACTTTTATACTCCAAATTAAATTAGTTTTCCACCATACGAATACCTAGCTATTGGTTTTATCCGTATACTCAGCTATTTGATCTGCTAAAAGCATTTTAAAGTTTCGAGATGTACCGAAGTGTATCACGCTACGTCCTCGATATCTGAAGCGGAGCCGCGGTGTGCAGCGAGTTGTTCTTATGTATGCTATTGTTTCTTAGTTGATAATTGTTAGAAACACGTTTTATCAAATATTAAATAACCGCCCGCGGCTTCACCGGCGTAAAAAATAGTCTATGTCACTCAGGAATAAAGCAGCTTTCTAAAATTATTATCAATCGGACCAGTACTCTCGAAGATTACAATCAAATATTAAAAAAAAACAAAGTTTACCTCTTTATAATATTAGTATAAATTAATAGATTTATAAAAATAGTCTTTAAACTTCTACAGAAGATAAAAACGTAATTATGATTCCGGTACAAACATCATCTTATATCCTATTGCAGTAGTTATATAGGCGAAACATCCGTCGTTCACATAAATTTACAATATAGCTTCATTTGAGAAAGCTATTAAGATTATAATCGCGGCGCACATCTTTAATTCATCAATTTGTATGCGCGCGTGTGATCGCCTCTCAATAGATAAGGTACGCGCCGCCTACGCTCCCTAACTTCGATTATTACTATAATTACAACGTTATTTCTTCGTAATTGACATCTAAAGACAAAACAATCTCAAGCGCATGTATACTTACTAAACCTGAGTGTTTACACGCGGCGAGCTGCGGGCGCCCCGCCGCGACGCTGCCGCGCTGGCTCCTCCCGACCATTCGATGTGTTGTAACTTGTAAGTTGCAACCTCCGAATACACTAATGAAAATTTATTTAAAACCGGATTTAGAAATGTTTTTTTTTGCTGGGAAAATCATCCAATGACATCCCCGCTCTTTGGCTGACCAGGAGATAGTGTCAGACTTTTACTGACAAAAGACCCACCTCGTTCCGTCGTGCTTTCATACAGGGGCTGAACTACCTCTCGAAAGTAACCCTGGCCTCAGTAGACTTCGACTCAGCTGTTGCTGACAACTTTTTGAGGCGTGCGGAAACAGTGCGCGCCGTCGACGACTTGGGCTTGGTCCGGACAGCGAGCTACCCATTGCTCGCCGTCCGCACGCCCGCGCACGGTTTGAGACATTGAGTCGTAAAATATGAGCAAAGTTTGGTCATCGTGTTATATTTATATTAGGTATATTTTTAGAGTTCCGTACCTCAAAAGGAAAAAAACGGAAACCTTATAGGATCACCTTGTTTTTCGTCCGTTCGTCCGTCTGTCTGTCTGTCCGTCTGTCAAGACCCTTTATCTTTAGATCGCGTGGAGGTATCGAGTTGATATTATGCTCAAATCAAATCAAAGTTGATAAGTATTATGATCCCTTTAAGCTGTGAAAAAAAAAACAACTTCTAAGTTAACGAATAAAAGCCATACGGCCGTTTATGACGCAAAAATACTGTTACGTACGTAGGTAATTAAATGCCAATTTACCAATAGAGAACTTTATTCACCACAAACAATAAATAATTTGTCCCGTCAACAATAATCCAAATCACAGTTAGCACTAGAGTTCCGTTACACTATCGCCTCGGTCGTTAGATAAAATCACTTCGCACACTTAGGTAGATCGCTCTCGTTCGCAGTCGAAATCAAAACTGACTCACTTCCTTTTTTTTTTTTGAGTGGCCTCTCGCAGGTCAACCTATGAGGTTGTCGTCTGCTTAACCAGTCTTGCCTGTGGCGGCCCTGAATAAAATCAAAGCCTCCAGCCAAGGCTTACTTAAAACAACTTTAAAATTAAGCGACAACGCTAAGGGCACCTCCTGTGGGGTACCTACGAGCCTCGGCTTAGGGCGTCGATGGGGGAGCGCAGCAAAGGGACGGGCTGGATCGAGAAAAATAATAATTATTATTATTAGGGGATTTTTAAAGCTACAGCTCAGCGGCGCGGGCTGGCTCGAGCAAAAGTCGGGGAGGACATTTACGAGATTGTCGCGGCGGACCTCGGCGGCGAGGCCTGAAGGATGTCGGTTTGTATGGTCTCTTTATTGTACTGGTTTCCCTACGGCTCTCTTGGAGCAGGGTGATGGGGTCATCTGGGGTAACAAGAGTATGCCTGGGTCGGCGAATCTTGGAGATGCGGGAGGGTTCGTAACGGGCTGCCCGTACGATGAGGGGGTTGCGGTGCTTCACAGCAGTGTCAAAGAAGCGCTTGCACAGGCGCTTCATGAACTGCTGTATGGTGGGGACTCTGAGATCCAAGTGGATATTCTCATTACGGATATAGTATTGGGCTCCTAGGATCCTACGGAGGATACGGTTTTGGAAGGTCTGACAGGACAGATACCTACAGATTACATACCTACTAAATAGTAGGTACAACAAGTATTTATGAAGGAATGTTCCAGATCTTGCCAGGCTAGGTAGGTACTTTGGTTCTAGAGCTTTCGAACAGCAATGCGTTTTAATTATTCGTTGCCACCCTTTATTTTGTCTGAGATATGACGTGTTGAAGTTTAACGGCGTAACAATACGTATATTTTGATACTCTCAAAGATCGAAATTCATAGGGTACTTCCCGTTGAACCAGAATCCTGAAATTTGACACAAAGCGTCACATTATAGGAGCTTAAGTTCAAACACAGCAGCTGGTTTAGCGCGAAGCCTGAATACTGGCGAGTAACTTATGTTATAGGAGCTATGTATAAGCGAAGGAGTTTCGTGAGCCGATCATGTTTATAGCCGGCTTGATGTATTATAATTCATTACCGGTATAAATTACTCGCGCTCCGTGTTATTACTGGCTTACATTAATTCGTCAAGTGTGGTCCGCCCCGCCCACGCGTCAGCTTCAATTAAATAATATTCCACGAGACAGCCGAACTGCTCCGACCACTCTGCTACACCGCAGGAGAAGATAGAGAAAACCCACTTGAAGTTGAAAACTACTTGGGTTGTCCTTAACGCTCTTCAATTAATAGGCAGTGCACAAACATGTACACTTTGTTACCGACACCGCAATTTATCATGGAAAACACAGTCATGGACACCGATCGCAACTCGTTTGTTTCTGCAACGTAATACAATTGTTTGGAAGTTTGTTAATGTTGCTTGTATATTCAAGTAACTTTTGCTTTTTTAGTTAAAAAAATCGTCAACCTAAAAACGACACTTTTTGATTAGCAATCCGTATGTGTCAAGTGGAAGCAAGTTCACACAAGTAGTTTCTACGTCTAAAAATTAAGAAAGTATGTGGTAGTATATAGTATAGTATATTTCTTGTATTCAAACAAGACATCTATATATATAGTATCTTGTATTTAATACAAGACTTAACCCTTCAGATACCGTCAATTAGAGACACAATAGTAAGACAATAGATGCGCGGCCACCGGTGGTCGCTTGGGGATTCATGAATTAAAAGTGTCAATGTTTTCAAAGGGCCTAAATCGCATTAATATGATTGATCTTATAGTTACTGTGCTTTTGACTTTTTATATATTTCACGAGCACACTGGAAAGGTGTAGTCCTTCTGTAACTATTACTTTGTTATAACACTAGAACCATTTACTCGGCGCAGCGCGCAGAGTTTGATTAACTGTCCCGGACTGGCTGGTCCCGCGGCTGGCGTTCATAATAACCAGCTATCATATACTGGTTCGTACCGCGAAGCCTTCTAACGTATCCAACACAACAAACCTTATGATGCTCATGACAGCGAGGAAACAGACATTTTATTAATATGTCAAGCAAAGAAGCGTGAGTAGGTACTGTGATACTTGTAGTGAGGAGTAGAATGAACATGGAAAATGATGCGTGCGTGTAAACAGTGGGTATTAGTGCTAGTACAGCTGGGAGGGCGCCGCCGCCGCACGCAAGTTATGTAAACAAGGCGCACTAGAATCTAACCGAGATTAAACAATAAACGACTTGCCAGCGAACAGCCGCGGTATTGCACAAATAATTGCATAGCTGCTCTATTCTAAATAAATTGATTGATAACCATAATTCTTACGTTTTCATAAATCATTTACTCGAATAGGTCACAAAGCATATTTCTATGAGATAGATAAAATAAATTTTAATATGTACCATTTGCAACACTGCTTCTTTGTAATCTAAATCGAAGCACCACTATGATCTCCTGAGTAATCGTAGTAACAATAAGACGTGCCCACACACGACACCATGACCATGTGGATGGACGGCGGGGGAGAGGGAGGCCAAAGAAAAGATGGATGGATTGTGTGAGGAGTGATATGAAAGAAAAGGGAGTTAGTGATAGCGTGACGAGTGACAGGACAGAATGGAAGAAAAAAACGTGTTGCGCCGACCCCAAATAAAACGGGACAAGGGCAGGAAGATGATGACACACGACACCATGACACACTGCCGCTCATTCGGGAGCTTCTCGTGCATTGATACCTGGAACAATACCACTTCGTGGTACAACACGCAGCGAACGCATTCGAGCTTGTCTCCGTCTTCTCTGTAATCTCGATCAGTGGATGTTATCTTTTCTTTCTCGGACCAGGTCCTAATATGATATGGCTTTGATAATAATGACAAATGAGTCATATTAATTTACTCTTTAGAATGCAATTCTTAGAGAATCTTCATTTCTGCATCGAAGTCCTATGGTTTTGTAAATCTTTTAATCAATTAAGTTTACTCAATAGATGCGTTTTGAAAGTATGGGAAATAAGATGGGATATTCTCCAACCTGTTTCAAAAAGGGAAAATCAAGCTAGGCTTGGCTGACGACTTTGATTGGATATGGTGAACTGATTTTGCGATTCAGCATATATGTCAATCTAGTTCAAATGTGGTGACATAGATGGCGCTACACGATTTGCATTGAAACATTCCAATAGGTACATATAAATACTACTTAGAGCTGCTACAGTTCTGGTTACTGAACTACAGCTGCGCCTGGTCGAACATGATTGACTTCGTATTAAATAACTGCGAAGTGCGGAGTACGGCTGTAGACCCGCTGCGCGCTGGTGGCCTGGTACCGCCGCTCTCTGCTATTAATCATCGTTGTTTCTTGTTAACCTGTTGTGCTTTGCCAGCGATTACTAAATAACATCTCTGTTGCACAAGCATTGTACATGACGGCTTAGATTTAACTAGATCAGAGTTTAGATAGTAGATATTTTGTAGAATACCGATTATCTGGCCACCTACGTGGCTTCACCACCGGAATTGTGTAATGGTGTATAATAACTATAAATATCAACAACGTAGTGCTGCAATGCATATGCTATGATGGCCAACCGAGTTAATTTTACAAAACACATTTTCATCATAAAATATATAATATATATGTCAATCTTCAGAACATTTTTTTTTTATCTTACACTTATGACATACAAAATGCATATCATAATAGCACAATGCAAGTCGTAGAAGTTTTATTTGGATTCCCAAGCGATACAGCGTGGTCGCGCGCCGCTTCCGTAACAGTTAATCCCTCACATCGTAACGGTTCGTTTTAATCCCCGAGGCCATTCGGCACCGATCCATCATCAACCGGGCTGGACAGCCGGACAGGCGCAGTGTCCGTCCAGCCCTATGAGGCGCACTCATCAACTATTCATTAAACGGAGCCGAACTGATGGCGCTAAATCTTAACGACGTATGTTGCAGTATAACATACGTCGTTAAGATTTAGCGCCATCCTGTTTGAACAAATAAATGATTATCTTATTTTATCTGTAGGTATATAGCCGTACCTAGGTGCTTCATCGTTTGTTATACTTCTAGCGACATCTATGGCACCACATAAGAACTACGAAGAAAGACGAAATCCTGCATCGCGCAAATAAAGTTCTTCGCGCGATTTGAATATATACGACAGCCCGAAATCAACTATCGGGCAGTATAGGTATAGGTAAAACGGGCTGTTATCCGCAACTCCACGACTAAGGCGCGTATTTTGCGTACGGGTGGGACAAATGGGTTACTCGATCCACCCCAGCTCCTCAAGAAAGGCCAGCAGCGCCTTGGTGTTGTCGACCCTTTCACGAAGGTTACCTGGGTTACCGAAGTGCTTAGCCCTGTATCCAGCGACCACAGGGCAGCTTAGAAGCAGATGAGCTGCTGTCTCTTCTTCCTTCATGCAGGCTCTGCAGAGAGGACTATCCGTAACTCCTATGATATAAAGGTGCTTGTTAAAGGTCCCGTGCTAATAAAGAACACCGAAGTACATAGAGACCTGATGCTGAAACCAGGAGCATCAGAAAAAGTACAAACCTTGAAATTACAGCACCGTAGTCGTGTTTGGGCTCATTTTAAACAGGACTAAATTTTAAGTTCAATGCAATGTTGACATAAGTCTGGCCTGATGCTACAGCCGGGATTATCAGCATCTAGTCTAATGACTGATTGAAAGAAGAGGGGGAGACGATATATCGAACTGATCTGATGATGAAGCCGAAAGGTAAATTAATGTAGTGTAACCGTGTTTGTTAATGTCGATGGCGAGTACATCACTCATCTTCGGTTTGCTGACGACATAGTAGCCATGGCTGAGACTATGGAGGAGCTCAGCACAATGCTCAATGACCTCAGTAGAGCTTTCGAAAGAGTGGGTCTTAAAATGAACATGGATAAAACCAAAATCATGATCGAATCGCCCACTCCTATCAAGATCGGAGACTACACTTGAAGTTGTTGAAGATTACGTCTACCTCGGACAGACAGTCCAGTTAGGTAGGTCGAACTTCGAAAAAGAGGTCAACCGTCGAATCCAACTCGGCTGGGCAGCGTTTGGGAAGCTACGCGGTGTCTTCTTGTCCAACATACGACAGTGTCTCAAGACGAAAGTCTATGATCAGTGCGTGTTGCCAGTGATGACATATGGCTCCGAAACGTGGTCACTCACAATGGGCCTCATAAGAAGGCTTAAAGTCACCCAAAGGGCAATGGAAAGGGCTATGCTCGGAGTTACCTTGCGTGATCGAATCAAAAATGAAGAGATCCGCAGGAGAACTAAAGTTGTCGACATAGCACAAAGAATTGCCAAACTTAAGTGGCAATAATAATAATAATAATAAATCATTTATTATCAGGCATCTTGGCCCATAGATATATACCTTACAGACTAACATACATATAGAGTAAATACAAGTTGTCGTTAGTAAATAAGACTTAAATCTATGTTAGTAACACTTCACATCGCACTACGTTTACTTCGTGCTGTTCTGTGGCACCTGTCCGCGGAAGCGACGGAACACCACGCCCTGCGGCCAAAAGTCTTCCTTCAACACGAAGGGCAGAAAAGTGTTCGGGACTCGCACCACGAACGCCTTGAAGTTGACGTTACGGTGCGACTCCAGCAACTGCACCCTCAGTGTGTACTTTAACTTTTGACGCACATACTCGACGATGTCCTCCACCTTTGTGGTGTAATGCAGGCGGGAGATATACACCGGCGTGTTCGGCTGAGCGGCACGCACACTCGCACTAGGAGTAACTGGTGCTTTGCCGCAGAGGTTTCGGTTGGCTTGCTTTCGGCGCTTCTTCTTTTGCACCGTAACAAAGCCATCTTCGTTACTAGCCTTATTCATCGCCTTATCAGGCAAAGGCTTCGATATATGAGCGGCAGAGGCGCTCGCGGTGACGCTAGCGAAATCCCGATGATGCGGATTCACTGGGGCTACGTGTACAGGTAGCGGGGCGGGGCGAAGGGGTCGGTCGGCGGCACATGGAGGAGCCGCGGTGATCGGCACGGAGTTGCGGGGCGCCCGGGGTGAGCACTCTGCAATCTCAGCAAACGACGGACGTACTGGCGACGAAACTGCTGACACGGAGTTTTGCGACAGTAAATCGAGGCTAGCTCCATGACGCATGCTTACATTAGACGCATCGGCTGATGACCTAGTAACCGCCGCTGTGTTGCGAAATTCACTGAACTCTTGGCGTAAATCGGCGACGGTTTTCTGGGATGCATCTAACTTCGCTTGTACATCCGCAAGCCTGGCCTTCAAAAAAACAATGTCCTTCAAAAGGCTAGTGACATCGACGTGGTCGAAGGTGACTGGAGGAAGCTTGTGCAGCTCCTTCGCCACAAACGTGGGCACGTCGTCCGGGTCGGTCTCCTTGAACAGCGTAATAATGTCTTGCAGGCTTTTCTTAGTCCCGTCACGCCGGCGGGATGGCATCTGGTCGCGCTTATTCAGCACGCTGAACAGCAACAGCTTCGCAGCAGCTATGTCCTCCTCGCTGAAGTTCGTTGCGCAGATCTGGACTGCGGACACCTCGTCCATAACATCCAGCTTTTGCTGCAGGAACGCCAACAGCTCGTTCGCCACAAGATTTTCAGTCATGACGAGCACTTACTAGCGACAGCTTGCGCTGCGCTAATCGGTATAATTATAACGTAAATAACACGTCCGCATCGGAACGCGGCACAAGCGAGATTGATGCAATGGGCATGGCACATTGCTCGCAAAACAGATGGCCGTAGGGGCTGAATGGTTCTGGAGTGGCGCCCGCGTACCGGAAGACGCAACGTTGTAAGGCCTCCAACAAGGTGGTCTGATGACTTGGTGAAGGTTGCTGGAAGCCGATGGATGCGAGACGCACAGGAACGTTCGTTGTGGCGACGCTTGGGGAGGCCTATGTCCAACAGTGGATGTGAATCGGCTGAAATGATGATAATGAACCGTGTTTGGGATTATTAGAACCGTTATGAGATGAGCTCTGACTATAACGTATTTAAGTTTGACTGAGGGGTACTTTTTAGTGGTGGTACCATAACTAAAAAGTGCAAAATAAAAAACACTGAAAACTTAAATAACGAAGAGACTAAACTAATATAGAAACACCGACTTCCAAAATTGAAGTTATTTGGTAATTTTCAGTGTTTTTTTAACATTGAAGTCAGTTATTTTTTTTTTTTGTAAAAAGTTTTTTTAAGTTATTTTTTTATTTCATCTTTACAAATCGATAGTGTTTCATATACCGGTTCGACCCACCATGGGATTAAAACGATCAAAATTTGGAGGGTATGCGGAACAGAGAGTAAAGCCCCACATACCTCCATTGAAAAGGGAGGATCCTCCGACCAGACCGGGTGTTATAGTCTGGTGGGCGACTGCCCGATAGTTGATGTCGGGCTGTCGTATATGTTCAAATCGCGCGGAGAACTTTGATTGCGCGATGCAGGATTTCGTATTTTCTTCGTAGTTCTTATGTGGCGTCATAGATGTCGCTACATCACTCCCCTCCGGAGATCGGAGATCGATGGTTCTTGATGCTTCTTGATGTGTGCCAGGCCAGCGGTAGGTTGGTTCCAGTGAGTCGGAACTGTCTGCGGTGATGCCCCAGTGAGTCGGGGTGTTGCTATCCCAGTGAGTCGGGATAATGCCCCAGTGAGTCGGGGTGATGATGTCCCAGTGAGTCGGGGTGATGCCCCAGTGAGTCGGGGTGGTGCTGTCCCAGTGAGTCGCGATGATGCTGCAGGCTCCAGTGAGTCGGAGTAGTGCTGCTAGCTCCAGTGAGTCGGAGCGGTGCTTGTGCGACGTTGGGCTTGATTGCTGGCGTCGACCAGGAGAGGTTCTTCATGGCTCTTCATATTACTGGCCGAAGGTGTGGTGTGCTAAGCCAAGGTCGCTGATGCGGCTGAGGTGATGACCAGGTATGCCCAGGTAGGCATATTGGTGGTCAGGATACCCTTAGCCGTGGGTGCTGGCTGTATGGCTCGTTGCTCGAAAGCGTGAGGAAGTGATGATGACGTCACGAAGTAGTAGCTGCACGAAGGCTGCGCTGACGTTCTTTGTCGGGGTCACCAGTTTGGAGGTAGGCGGAAGAGAGAGTAAAGTCCCGCAAACCTCCGTTGAAAAGGGAGGATCCTCCGACCAGACCGGGTGTTATAGTCTGGTGGGCGACTGCCCGATAGTTGATGTCGGGCTGTCGTATATGTTCAAATCGCGCGGAGAACTTTGATTGCGCGATGCAGGATTTCGTATTTTCTTCGTAGTTCTTATGTGGCGTCATAGATGTCGCTACAAAAATTTAATCCCCCCTTTTCAATGGAAGTTTGCGGGACTTTATTCTTTGTTCCGCATACCTCTAAATACTGTTATTATCAATCACCTCCCGTCTTGCATCTGCAATAGTTACGGGGCAGTTTCTTCAGAACGTGGGTATGTTACGGCCATAATTAGAATCAATAAAGTGTCTTAAAGTAGCCATACACTTTAGGATATACCTGACAGGTTTGCCTGTACAGATGATTTTCACAGGTAAACTGAAGCGTAAACGTTGCACAACTTTACAGGTTTCCAAACTTACCTGACAGGTATAACTAACCTAACACTAACGTGTATAGATTTAGACATGGTTTTTTAAAATTGGGTTATGGTTGGTAATCTGTTGATTTGACTAGTGTCCACTATCTTTTATTTACTATACTACCAATGGTATGCAACCAATGTATACTATACCGCAGTAGCAGACATTAGCAGTAGGTATAATTAAATATAATCGTATTGTACTAGGTGTATATCAGTGTGTCGGCGGTCTGATGACGCGAGTCTGGCGCGCTTCGCATGCCGCACGTACGTGACGCGCCAAGTCACTCATATGGCTATTATATAGGACAGGACTTACGAGTGTACGATGACTGACGCATCTACTACGAACTTACGAATGTTTTTGATCTAGTCTTTCGTCGAGACATGCCGTCTGCGAGGAGTGAGGAATGCGCTATTGACCCAGCAATGAATAGTATCGGCTTTAGGTCCAAGAGGCGTTGTATCAGAGGGTACCCTGCAACGGCAAATGCGGCGATGGGTACATATCGAAATGAAGACAAATATAGAAATGGAATGTGTGCAATTTGAATGTTCGTAATGTCGCAACCTTAGTGGTGAAAAACGATGTTCCGAGTCTGGATATCTTGTGCATGTGAGTTTACATGTTATTACTAGTGTGGAGCCATTTAATAAAAAAGAAGATAACAGGCACTGTATTATATATTATGTATGACCTCATATACATTAACAACATACTGTGCTAGCACACAAAGTATTGGTTATGTGTTTAGTTTTGCTTTTGTGTGGATTTTGTGTTGTAATGAGTAAATTTTGTTATCTATCTATCTAAATCAACAGAAATAGTGAAAATAGCGTTAGTATTCAATAATCGTAGTAGAGTCCTAAACTAACATAACCTGACTTTTTTACAAAGACAATTTCGTGTGTATAATTAATTTCTTAACTGATGTTCACTAGGTCGTGGTCCGGTGTCAGCGGCCACTAAGCACGGCCCGTGCTCGGGACTAGGCGGGAGCCGGTCGCGTGACGTCACCGTGTCACCTGTGACAGCGGCGCCCGCAGCTGATGGATTGAACACGTTCCCCCTGCAGCGCCACCTCACCGCACTGCATTACCTATGTGCTGTATCTACATATTAGTACAGAATCGAGCCAGAAGTTCCGATCACAAAACCAAAAAAAAACTTGAATATTCTTGAATAAAACGTTAGCCAGCCGTACTCAGCTTTAGCCTCGTAGTCTTTTTAATGTTATTTTAACAATTTAGTGTTGTATAAAACAAAAAAAAAATCAGTTTATGCAGAATCAGTAACTGAATCGATTCCAATATTTTTTAACATGTTATATGTTTTTATAAAAAGGTCACAAGTTGGACACCACCGACACTAAGTACAGCACAGGTCGCGGAACGTCATAGCGGGTATTAGGCTCCAGCGCACAGCTGGTTGCACATGCAAAACACCCCCTCCGTCACCCGGATGAGCATTTATGCAGACAACCAGGTAACACAACACGCTTATAACTTTGTGATTTTTCAAGATATTATAGTTCTGAAATTTTCTACATAAACTCTTTACATACACAAAAATACTAGCCGCGTGCTTCGCATATAGGTACTAAACCTAATGTTGTATAGTTAGTGTATTATTTTTAAAATGTACTATTACTAATTGTTATGTTTTTAGAGAACATACAGGTGCCATAAATGAATAAACCCCAAAAATCGCAATTACAAAATTTAATACTAAGATGAGGTGGTTACAGCTTGACGGTACCAGCGCAAGTGGAGGAGACTAATTAGACATACAATTATAATATCAATCAGCAAACGCCTATCGAAATGATGTCGGCAATGAGTTGTATAGTTTCTTGAGTAGGCGCTTGCAGCTGCGCCGAAACACTAATACTCAATTAAGAAGTTAATGTGCTCGTAATCATTTCAGAAAGTTGTAATAATCTTTCAAGACACTTCCGACTCTGATATTTGACGGTTTACTGTGTTTGAGGCAAATAACGATAGAGTTATGGTCGGTTACACAAGTAATCAAGTATATTTGTATAATCCGCGAATGTCATAGTCCACCTACTCGATAGCAACTATGTGGTGTGGACATTCGTCTTTGTTGTCTACCAGACCTACTGCATCTGCCTACCTCATATTGTCGGGTGTCAGTCGTCGTGATAGTTATCTACTATGCATGATATTGCATCGCGTCGGTGCGCGGGTCGCATCGCTCGCGGCAAGCTATGTGTAATGTGCAACTAATGTAATCATGTGAATTTTAGTCAAAAAACAATATGGATATAAGTTTTAGTAGAACGTTTGAAAATCGACCCACACAAGTCGGATACTTGATTGATTAACTGCAATAACATTGATAACAATCTAATAAGGGGGCACGGTAGTGTCCCTACCAAAGCAATCAAAAAAGTAGCACGGCCGTGACATTCTTTGTTTGAACCCACGACCTACCACTCCTAAGTCGGGGACGTCAACTCTAGGCCATCACTGCTCTAGAAGAAGACATGTATGCTCTGCGCCAGAATAATAATTCGTTAAAATAATTGGGTAAAATATTTTGCTTATGTTCGGTGTTTCTAATTTGTTATTTTTAATACTCGTATTCAACGACATTATTTCCAATTTTTGTTACTATTTAAGTTTAGCGCAACTTATAAAATATGTAAAAAGTACCTATACGAGCATTGCCAGGGAAGTATGTACTTAATAATGTTTTCATTACACTCACCCGAAAATCCGCTCTTATCGCACCGATTACAGGCACTGAATAGGCTATTTCCCGCACTAGTGCAAAAAAAGTGCGCATGCTAGTGCTCTAATACGCATGCACTATAAAATTATGACGGGCATAATTTTATTATATTCATCGTCTCAGGCTTGGCGCGCTTCGTCCCCCACAAGTCGCCCGTCACCCCCATTTATTAATTTCAGTGAGTGTTTTGAAAAAAGTCGTTTGACACACGTGCAAATTAGTCGCTGCAGTCCTCGGCTCCATAACACACTAGCCTACGTCTCGTGCGGGTTCCGCCTCGGTCGCAATGACAAACTTTCTGCATTTGTATCAAAATGTACTATTTCTTATTTCAACTGCATAGGTGTTTGGTGAATGATTTTGTAACAGCCTCGCCGTACAACCTAAACCATAGTAGAGCGGGCGGCGCAAGGCCGTGCCGGACGCCGGACGTCCGGGCTGAACGACGTCCGCTGCCGGAGCACGGCGTTCAGCCGCTCTTACTTGTTGATGAGAACCTCTCTTTACATTTGCAAAGAGAGGTACTTAGTAACTAACTACTCAAATAGGCACTCAGTGTAGGTTCTCGTTTATTGCAGCTCCATCAAAGATGTTTGTAGCATAACATTTACCGTTAATTAAAAACGATAATAACAGTTTTTTAGAAAACGGTAGTAAGATCTCCGTTAATTCTTTTTAGTGGGATTGAATTGTTAGCTATTCCTATGTGATATGAAGTTTATCTATTTCGATTGTAACATCACTAACATCAGATTTACTCTAAACTTTGTCAAAATAATACAGAGTAGTAAAATATTGATATTATTTACGCCAGAACGTCACACACAGTATGCGCTGTGTTCGATACATTAATTACAGTATCATTTATTTAAATTACAAACATTTGCGCGCTAAATTAACATCTGTAAACAAACATGACATTGTCCTCGTGCTGCATCACATTTAATCACGTTTTCATTCGAGTCGCTCTTTGATGGAAATGATTAAATAAGTATAAATGATCTGTTCCCAAACGGTATCGCACCGACTGCGACTGCTACGAGTATACGTAGCTCGTTAATCATTCGTTAATTCACCATCGCTAAGCACTAACTTAGCAAACAGCGAGTACATTAATCATAAACAAATGAACGAGCTCCGCTCTCAAAGTCAATAAAACTATTTGACCCGCGGCCTCCTAATGCACCGCCTCCCTTGTTGTGTTCGTAATCTAAATAATATCCGAGTCAAATGCTGCGCGAATACCGCCAAACAACAAGGATTATAATGTAAATGTATGCTAATGTGAGGAGGGCGCTGTGCCGCACCGCTCCGCTCCGCACCGCTTTGCATCTCGCCGGACGCTCAGACTACGCTCAGCTGAAAAAATGGCGCACTCGGCGGAGGACAGGCGGAGGACAGATAACGACAGCTTATGTCGTGAAAACGTGAGGCTTTGCGCTAAATTGTTGAAACATGACTTGTTTCGCAAATTCCCGGAGAGAGTTAGCCAGCGAAATGTAAATGATATAATAACAAGGGATGTTTTGATGAGTCCCAAAAATTTCAAATTGTACAGTTCCGTACGCGCCGGGAAATTTAAACGGGAAATGGCATGAACACCGATAATTTCGGTCCGAATACATTAATGTATATCAATCGTCGCTCGTATTAGCGAGCCGGGTCCGTTCGGTGCGGATCAGTGCGGAGTCGGACGGCGGCGTCTGTTGTTTCCAAACAAAATGAACGTAGATTGCAGAGACGTTCTTTATGCCGCGATATAAAGGGGCGGGCGGCGTGAGGGGGGTGGACCGTGCAATGATTCGATTTAAATGCAGAGTTTACTATCTTGACGGCGGCTTTTGTCGAGCAGACAGGAATCACTACGGAAAATTCAACCTTGAAATACTTTATCCGAAAAGACTCGTAATGGAAACAGGTCAAACAAGTTGATATTTTCCAAGACTTCTAGGAATGATAAGGATTCAGAGCATAAGGTATTGATGTGCTTGTGTCAAACCGCCGCCGCCGACGGTTTTAGTATGTTCGATGCCGCATCCAACGAACAGCTACGAGCGCATCGCGGGTGCGCGCCGGAATATAAATGTATGCGGGACGTGAATCTTCGGCCATTACGCAAAAACCGGCCGAATCCACAGCTTTTCATACAATTTAAATGAACAATTTGCCGCTTCACTTATTTACGCTTACACTGTCACCCGGCTTCCCTCACCCCTCCTTTATTTTATTCCAAGAAGTTTCTTCGAATAATTTTTCGTTTGTCATCATTTGGTGATCGCTTTTCTTAGCACGGCCAAACGTCAGAATTTTTAATTTCCGTGAGTTTAAAAAAGAATTGAGGCGGTGATTACTCGTTTCACTGGACTTCCGCTTGTTGAGATGTCAAAGTTATCCAAGTTGATCAAAGTTTAAAAAGAGTGTTGTGACGAGGCGGGCGGCTGACACCCGCAGACGCGACAGTTTAAAGTGTTTGATATCGCACTCGATGCTATTGTTTCGACTCATCGCTCGACTAAAACTTCAGATAGGTATAATATTTCCAAACCGTTAAGAAAATCGATAGTTATGGTGTGTGCGTGTGTGTGAGGAGACAAGTTGGTGGTAAGAGGGTGACTGCGGACCGCATTAGAGCACAACACTATTAATTACCGCCTCTCATTGTCGGACCGGCGCCGACCGCGGCGGCCTCGCGCTCACACTGAATTAATTTTAATAGCCAACTTAGTTTTAAACAAGTCAGGGGACCCTTTGCAAGACTTCTGCCGGGTCACTCAACAACAATATTTAATTATAGTTCACTTTGGTCACCCTACAAAACTCAAAAGGATTGACTTGACTTGAACTTCTTTGACTAACGGTCACGAAATTTACAAGTGCTTCTATGTAGCTGACAGACGACGTCGTATGATGATGGGACTAGCAGCCATGCGTCCCTGCGGCCGGTGGCGGTGGAGGCGCGCACTGCGCCAGGTCGCCGGCAGCCGGCCAGCTCGCGTCCGTTCCGCACACAACTAATATCTCGACTATTTGCATATCGACGCAGCACGCGCCAACTTTGTACATCCAAGTATTATCCATCAGCCCGTCAACTTGAGCACCGGAATTAAACAAGTTTTCAACTTTACGTTTTATCCACGTTACGTTTGGTCAAGTCGCGGGAAGCATGGACGAAAAGAAAGTGCTTCAAGCTGAAAAGAGGGAGTCCTAGACCCAGTAGTGGATGACTCGATTGGAATTATATTGATTGTAATTGAATAAGAACTAAACTGGTACAGTTGTATAATATATAAGTAAATAACATGCACGACACATTTTGGTCTGCTGAATATAGATTAGCTTTTATTATGTGCACGTAAATAACCGCAGGTGCTCGCTACTCGCGGCGACGAGTGAGTGTCACGTTACTTTGAATTTTGTTTCTCAACAGCTAAATTTGTTAATAAAATAATAAGTACTGGTATGCTAAACCGTGTGCAGCTTTTATCACTACTTCACCATAATCACACCAGGTCAGCTAAAATTTCATGAGGCCCGAGTTCAGTGACGGATTAACCCTTAATCAAATTAAGCAATTGCCTAGGGCATCACGTCTGAGGGGGCACCAGAAGAAGCACAAAAATTCCGTACTTAGAGCAAATCGATATTACACTTAGAGTCCGATATGTTAAAGACGTTAGACGTTAATACTATCTAGCGTGAATTCAATGCCCGGAAAAGCCGCAAGGCGCATTTCAATAAATAAATAATTTGTGCTTTGGTTTTTATTGTAATTGCACCTACTCCACTCCTTTTCGTTACATCTCATCATCTTATTTTACAAAAACAACTAATGTTTTTAGGCAGTAGGTAAAGGTTTAAAAACCGATTCCAGTTGATATACGGATAGGGGGCCCAAAGGCGTGGATTGCTTAGGGCATCAAGTAGTCTTAATCCGTCACTGCCCGTGTTATATGAAGCTAGTTTCTCAGCAAAGAAATAATATCTTGGCTTTGGCATTCATGCTATGCTTATGTGATGTAAACCGAGGAGCAAAACATTGCATCCTAGCTTCACTGTCCACACAATGCTTAGTGTACGAGCTAGGACACTGCCTGTCCAGTATCTACAATAGCATAATGTGCCTGGAGCTACTCTTACGCGTCGGTAGAGAGCTGCGCGACACTGCGCCGCGGTGCGCGGGCGCCTGGCGCCGAGCCAGCCCCGCCGCCCGTCGAACTGCAGGAAGGAAATACTTACCACACTATTACCACAGTTTTTAACTATTCATTAATAACTCCGCAGTATTTGCTATATTAACCGGCGCCTCGCGTGAGGCGCGCAAGTGCCACACGAGTTACCGCTATGTCTTTATGAAATCAGTGATTATGTATACTAGGAGCTGAAATTATCAAATTAACTTATATTTTATTTCAGATTTAATGTTTTTTTTTGTATGTGATATAGAGGCCCTCAGCACGCGTAGCGTGACTAGCTATTTAGTTAGTTCTTCGCGGAGTAGAAAGAAAGAAAATCTAAAGATCATAAATATACGTGTTAAACGGGGAAACCAAAATACATACATATACCTACTCTCGCAGAGAGATAAATGCCCTTCAGAAATAACAGAATACTGAACAGCGTCATCTAGGTCATGAAAATAGAGCAATGCACGTGGGCTAGGTACTACCGACCCTCATTTATCACAGAGCAGTTCGAGCACTCTTCAGCAGGGGTACACTCGGTGTAACATCAAGATGTATCTTTACTTTTGAACTATTTAAACTTAACATGAAAAAGTGGATCTAGCCGTAAATAAAGAAATTCTGATGTTCTAAAATTTTCAACAAGTTTTCCACATTTTTTGAAGTCTTAAAAACAATGTTGTTCGGATAAACTTGGCAGCAGCAAATGAAAGCCATTTCTTCTTATTTTAACGTAATGTATTGTTTGGCTCTGAATGTAATTATACAAAGTGACGAATCTAATAACTATTTACAGTTGTGTACAGACAACGCGCGGCGACACCGGACTTTGTTTTGTGTCGCCGTGTCGGCGCTCGCTGCGGAGCGCACCTCGCGACTTCACCAACGCTCCGATGCTGATTTATCTTTGCTAAAAAGTCTAAAGTGATCTCTGGTTTATGTCCACAGATAAAAACGAGTATCGGTGAGCAGATAGTCGACAGGTGAGAGGATAGCCGTGCTTAACGGAATTAGTGATAATAACATTACAGCTTCACAAGTGACGCGGTCCCGCCGGTGGTGTGCGATCTTTTTTTTTATTGCTCATTACAGTGTAGGCACCGGTGATCATGCGCGATTATTTTAGGTACTTGTCTAACCTTCATGTAAGGAGAGTGTATATGTATGATTTTAGTTTTACTAGCGATGATAACCAGGCCTGCATCGTATGCCCACTTACCCAGGTCATCGAATGAACGTAGCATTGCTTCTTGAGCCTCAATTATATTTTTATGATGGGTTACCAAGCATGTGTCATTAGCAAACTGATACACAGCGTCCTCCAGAATGACGAAAAACGTGACACATGTCATTAACATACAATAAGTACTCAGTTGGGCCAACTATTGAACCTTCGGCCTTTTATTAGGTATTTTTTCACTATGGCAAGTGCCTGAACGCACTACTATATATCGATTTTTATGGTAATTTTTGAACCATTTCTACAGGGGGCTGAATAATGTTTTATGCCATAGATTATCAAATGCTTTGCTGAAGTCGATGAGGGAAATAAGCACCTGTTCGCGAGCGCCCAGGTGCTAATTAATCTCATCAGAAAAAGTCGACAGTAGCTGCGTAGTATTACGACCTTTTTGAAACCCAACGATTTTATTACTTACTGGACAAAAAAGTATTATTTTCGTTACCTATACATATATCTTTCCACTATTTTGTCTATGCTATCATTGTGAGAACCTTTCCGAATCGGGAACGTTTCAGAATCGCTAGAATCCAATGGACTGCGCATCAGTAGAACAAAGGACTACATCTGGGTGGAACAAGTGGCGCACGCTAACCGGAGTCCTTTGCGACAGTAAAATGCCTATTAAGACCAAAGGTAAAATCTATAAAACCGCGGTGAGACCACTATACTCTACGGCTGCGAAGTCTGACCGACAACTAAGAGATACGCAGAAGATGGTCACGTTATGAGAAGACCAGACGATCACGTGATTAAAAGATGCCTCTCCATCGCTACAAGAAAAAGGGGAAGAAGAAGGCTTCAAACAACCTGGCTGTCGATTGCCCAGAAGGACATGAAAGTATTAGGACTTCACGAACAAGACGTTCGAGATAGGCATAAATGGCGTCGCATGATTGGGAAAGCCGACCCCGCATAACGAGATGAAGGCGAGGCAGAAGAAGAGATTGTGGGAACGTTTCTTGGGTATGGGTCTAATTATGCCAGTCTTTAATTCATCAGGATAACATGATGTAGAATTACATAAGTTTATTAAAAATGAGTAATGACAGGTGTTATTTCTGAATTTATACACTGACACGAATGCTATCTAGACCTGGCCTTTTTTTCTAATTGAAATGACTAATTATTTTAAAAACTAATTTATCGTTGACTTTTTTTAAATCTCATAGACAGATTACATGCTTTTTTTGGAGGAAGTGTCTTGCAGTAGAGGTATCTTACAGTTCTTACAAATTTTGTTTATCTTGTCTTCAAACCCACGAGCAAATTTGTTACTTAATAAACTAAGGTAACTACTAAAATGCTTCTTTATTATGCGTCATCCACTATGACTCATCCTTTCACATAAATTGTTAATAATTTGCCAAATAATTCTGGTATTTCTAAAATTTTTGAAACTTCCTTTTGATTGAGTGATTTTTTACTTTGGATATATATTTATTAGTTTTATTTCTATATTTGTTGTACAGTAATCTATTTTTAACATTATTTTCATCAAATAACTTGAGCATTTTGTTACACATATTATTATGTCAAATTTTATCACTAACCCAATTGCCTTTAATTAAATTATCTCCACGACCGCGCCACTACCGAGCACAGACCTGGCAGGTTTAGCCTATCAACAACATTAATAGATACACTCGATTAGTCCTCTTTAGACTTGTACAAATTAACGATATGAGCCACACAATCTTGCAGCAATAATTTATCTCGGGCCTCGATGCGACTATGAAATATTAAGTCGTAAAGAGAAAGCGAATTACCTAAGTGTGCGTCTTATCCAACAGGCTTCCTGCGCACACGCCTGATGTCTTCTTTGAATTAACTTGGATCAATGTGATCCAAACTAAATTCTCAGTAAACCGTCCATATGTAGTGCACAAGCTCAGTGCACACTGTGCGACAGTGCGACAGGCCGGGTGTGTCAGCGCACCTCGGCCGCGCGGCTGCTACTGAACAAATAAAACATAGCGCTCAAATGTAAAATAAGTAAAAGTCGTTTGTGAGCGATGAATTCGTTAGCGGAACGCGGTGATATATAATCGCTGTGAATGCAATCCATTAGTCTTCTTGTCGAGATTGTCGACCCAAATTATTTGTTACTAAAATACTTTGCTCTGAATAAGGACGATACGATATCATCGACCAACAAAAAGTTTCACGATAAAAACAGAGAGTTAGTGCCGAGTGCGGCCGCGTGAACCGGGCGGCGCGGCAGCTCCGGTATTGTATAATACAGTAAAGCGCGCGTATTTATGAGTACTAGTGCGGTCAGCGTTGCAAATGGCCCAAACAAATGAAACGATTTCTATAGAAATGTCAGACTTCTTATATACCTACGGAGCAAACAACTACAGTGGTCGCTGAGTGACCAACAAGAACAAAAAGCGAAAACTTATTTAAAGATTGAACTGAAATAGCCAGAAGCTCAGCAGTATAAGTTTAAAAGCTTATAAATAGAGAAGATACAGCTTTTTAATATACATTGGGTGTACAGTTAGTTATGTGTGTTGCGCGTGGAGAGGCGAGGCGGTATCGGAAGCGCGCCTGCAATATCGTCGATTGCACATTTCCCCGCGTGGCGGCGGCGGCGCTCGCCTCATGAATTTGAAACTCAGCAACAGTAATCGCTGTTCACTGCTGCTTTTATTCCTTATACATTTATACGAGGAACAACATATAAATAAGAATGGCTTCTAAATACGTGCTTTGATTTATACTCTGGAGAACAATGAGTTCCTTTGGAATAAGCTGAAGTGAAAGTAACAAACTTTTACACTTTCATTTATGTCCTATGCCGATTAACGTACCGAGTGATGTAGGTTCAGATGAAAACATAAGGTTGGCTTTAACTGTTATGGCTAGCGGAAAGCAGAGAAATGGAGTTGTAATAAACGTGTATGTATTTTTGAAAACAAATCGCACGTGTCGGCGTTGGCAGGAGAGCTCGGCTCCGGCGCGCCGCGCTCGCATCGTCTCGCGATGACACCGCAATCTCGTGCGCCACACACTGCTCCTGTCGCAGCGTGTTCAAGCGACCGACACATCCCATGCTACGATCATACTCATTGCATGTCATCTGTCGCTGTATTAGAGACGACAGTTTAATTGACAATTAAGAACTAGTACCTACCTACCAGTGGCGAAGCGTGAAATATTGAGAGAGGTAAGCCGGAGCAAAAAAAAATGCTTGCCTACTCCGAGCGCGGGCACGCAGTCTTGAGTCCTTACCGAAAACCTGTGATTGGCATCCTGGCTTCAGTCTTGTATAGGCAAATGTATCTCCAGTCCACTTTTACTATACGTGTAAGCACTGAGATATTGAAACAGTGTCTTGCAAGTAGGATTGCCAGGTCCTGGAACTGAAAAGCCGGACAATCTATCCTATTTAGCCGGATGTTTGGTCAAAAAGGCCGACATTTTTTTTTAGGCTAATAAAATTCATGAAATCTTTTTAAATTCTAATGAAAAAACCATAGATTAAGTGATATTATTGCTACACTATTACATATCCACTCTGCTTGTGCTAGCGATACAAGGTAAGGCAAAACTCTAATGACAATTCTAAACCAAATGGTCTTTAAAAAGCCTAACAAAAGCCAAAAATGCACAAATTTGGCCGGACACGCCACTTAAAAGCCTGACTATGTCCGGCTTTATCCGGACGCCTGGCAACGCTACTTACAAGCATAATAGAAGTGGCTTTGATTAAAGCCGTTTGTGGTGAAATGATGATATGATGTAAATTAAACAAAACTTAATCGACTAAGTACTAATAATACTACTTATACTCTAAAGCTATTCGTCTATTCTTTCTTACAAAGTGCGCAGACATTATCATAAAAGCCGGGAAGATTCTTAATTTTTAGTAAAGAACGTTTTTCTATAGAAAGAATGGCTAGATCAGATAATCGTTCTTGTTTTTGAGCATTACGCATGTTGATATTTATTGTAAAGGGATATATTAAAATGTTTAAAAAAACCAGCTCTGAGAAGAACTTTTGCGTAGGTGTAGTTTTAAGGACGAAATCTAAAAAAAATCGCACGAAAATTATTAGACTTCGCGCACGACCTTTCTCATAGATCTAAACTCCCCTCCCGCACGCGCACTCCCGGGTGACGCTTGGGCCGTGCAGCAATTTATGCTAAAAGTAGTAATATTTTAATTTTGCCATAACTTCAAAACCAAACGTCCAATTTTAATCATTCAAAGATCAAATATTATCTACATAAACTGTACTTACTGATGAAATAATTTATTTTGATAAGGGTTAATAGCATGAGTAAAATAAATGCGTTTAAATGTAGTCCAAAAAAAAATCAAGATTATTAGATAAAAAAATGGTTGTTGTGCCTCACTCGACATAGATAGGTATACTGTTACGCGGACTTTTTTGTAGATATTTATAAGATCTACAATTAATTAGAACATTTTACGTTTCTATCTTTAATAGTTTAGGCAGCGTACGCAAAATAAGTAACTTTTCTAGTTGATTTTTTACACCTTGTGTCCGAAAAACCCAAATATCTTACGGAACCCTATTTTTTTCCAAAATAAAATTTAGCCTATGTTACTCGTGGATAATGTAGCTTTTGAGTGGTGAAAAAATTATTAAAAACAGTCTAGTAGTTTTTAAGCCTATTCAATAAAACTCTATCAAATAACTCGAAAAAAAACCGGCTTGCCGGAGCGCTAAGAAGCGCGAAGGTTTTTTGACCTTTATGTGACGTCATGACGTATTCTTGTATGGAAATTTAAACGCTAAAAAGCCGATTGCGCCTGCGGCTTATATTATAGTGCTACATGTTGTTGAAAAGTAAATTTTGTTGATTTAATGTCCATAGTGTACTTAGTGTAGGCGTTTTGTAATGTTAACTTTGTAGTTTTATAATTTCTGATTGTGCCATTTCTCAATTACGGTAGAGAGTGGTTGTGTTCTAAACTTCTGAAGGGAAGCCGGTGGGAATCGAGTTGTATGGAACCTTCGTCACTGCTACCTACTAAAAAAACTATTGTTGTAAAAATATGTTTTGTTCTATATATAAACCAAAATATGAATGATAACATAATGTCGGCACGTCATGCCAAGGAAATTAACTTGTTTAATTAAGAACTATCAACAACAGTAATAGAGCAATGTGAACAACTCTCTATGTATGTCTCACTCTCGAAGTCCTAAGGCAACTGTAGAACTACCCACCAGGGAGTGAGCCGTCAGTCCGCGCTGCTGCGCGTCTAAATGTTTCTTCATTTAGATGAAAATCGTGCCGCAAGCAATATTATAATGTTAACTAGACACTTGATACTTGCTGCACCATTCCATTTGTACTGTATTAAAATAATAATCGTTTGATGTAACACCTCGGCCTCAAGTCTGCTATTACAATAGTGTCAGAATGGTCTATCATTGACTTCATAATTGTTGATTTTGACAAGTTTTGGTAATCTACTAATAAATGGCGTCATAATGGCTTTCCAATGGTCAACCACTGACACATCATTGAAAGAAGTGGCTTAAAATGGTAATCTCGTACATAATGATAAATGAATATCTGACGTATGCGGTAATTTGCAAAACTTTTGACAGTTGTTTTGATCAGTGACCTACCATTGGAACGTTATTCTGCAGCTATTGGTTTTAATAAGCTCGATATTGTCATTCTACCACCAATCTATTACGAGACCATTGACCGATCAATGATCGATCATTATGATTTAGCAGATTACGAACTTTTAGCAAAATGACAATGGGATCGTGTTGGAATAACAAATTTATAAAAATAGCAGACTCGGGCCACTGGACACCGACGGCTCTCTTCAGTTACAAGTCGGATACTTGTTTATGTGACCCTAAGTTCCATAACTTTTTTTTTGATGGGGAAAATCATCCAATGACAACCCCCATTCTTGGGCGAAGCGGGAAATAGTGTCAGACCCTTACTGACTTTAATAAATATATATCTCCCGCCAGCGAGCTACCCATAGTTCGCCGTCCGCAAGCTCGCGTCTACGGTGGCCGGAATTTGGGATCGGAATTCTTTGCTAGCATTACTGTTTCGCAGAAGGAGGCGACCGCCTGCCACTCCTCCTCGCTCCGGACCATGGCCTGAACCAAGGCCTGGCTCGAGCGTTCTCCACCGCCGATCGCCCCTACGAGGGCACGGCGGTTTCCGGCCACCGTAGGCGCGGGCTTACGGACGGCGAGCATTGGATGGCTCGCTGTCCGACACGGCGCGCACTGTTCCCGCGCGCCTCAAGGAGTTGTTAGCCCTACTAGGGCCCCCGGTATGAAGGCTAGAAGAAACGGGGTGGGTTTTTAGTCAGTAAGAGTCTGACACTATCTCCCGCTCCGCCCAAGAGCGGGGGTTGTCATTAGATGATTTTTGCCCACCATAAAAAAAAGGGCACGGCGATTCTCCGCCCAAGCAGGGCGCACCTCGACTGTGTGCTCCACCGTGTCCTCCGGGCGTTCCGCACAGTGGTGAGACCCGGGCGTCACTTCCGTACCAATCCAGTGCAGGAACCTCCCGAAGTTGCCATGTCCGGTCAGGTCCTGCGTCATACGGAAGGTAAGGACGCCGTGAAGTCTTTCCAGCTACGCCTCAAAGAGGGAACTTACCACCATAATTGTGGCGTACTCAAAGTTCTATATCTGTTGAGCTCACAACATGGTTCAATATGGTCAACAATTAGAAGAAAGCACTAAGCTACATCAATGTTCTCACTGCCACCTCGTGAGTGTTTGGTAGTTTGTGATGCGTTACACCACCAGTCACGCTACATGTTGCCACCACATGAAGCCACGCACCAAATCCCACATAAATACGCAAAAGTTCAACGAATATTTTAGTAACAAATGAGCTTTATAATAAGTATAAACTAAACATGAACAATGAATTGGAACTATATATCTCAGATATAGTTTTCATTCATTAGCTTAGAAGATAAAGAGCTATCCGCGCTAGATACAGTAACTATCACTTGCCGCCCACGCTCGCCCACGCACTCGACACGGTCCACGGGGCTCCACCGGAGAAAAATACTGGCAAAACGGTCCCGAAACAAATAGTAAACAGGTTTGGCATCATGATCGAACATGTAACATGTTGCTAGTAATGTTTGCGTCGTCGCTTTAATGATTTTGTCCATTACTCATTTTCAATGACTCCTATATAAATGTATGGCTCAAATATTCAAAGTGTCCAGCGTGGTGTGCTGCGGCCCCCCGGGGGGCAGGGGAGCAACGCGTGACTCGACTGTGAAGCACCCGAATGAAGACGAGTTATTTACTCGAGTGACCCTCATAAAAAGAAACGTTTCTTCAGGATTGTGCTTCACAGCCCCACGTCTCATCGTTGAATTTTAAACAAACACGCTACTAGTATTTCAGTGATTTCCGAAACGTATTTCAACCGACGACGACGACGACGCGACGATTGCCGTCCGTGCGGAGCGAGGGGAATGTGTAATGCGTTCGTCACACGCGCGACTGTTTATGCGTCTGTGTTTTCAAACATTGAAAACCTACTAGACAACTAAGTCTGAATCACTAAATGTCCAGGAACACATTAAACCTCATACAAGTCAAACAAACTGAAGTGTATTCATTAATATTCTCTAGCCCACAGAACTAGATACATATCAATATGTTATGAACATACGTGTCGATTCAATAAATAATTCAGTGAATTTGTATCTGTCGCCGTGAGTCACACACTTGATAGTAATCATAACTCAATTTCATGCATTTCATTTTCAAGACACACAATATTTATGACTTTAATATACATAAGTAGGTACATAAATAAACATAGAAGACATCTCTGCTTGGAAGTGCAAAATTAATAACTGTTTAATAATTGCTTACTATTTAGGTGCCTTATATTTAGGAGAAGCAAAATAAGGCCAGTTGGTTGTCAACATCGGCAGATATCGCCGGCGCACAATGCCGTTGCCAAATGATACACACAAAAGAATGAACTAGCAGAAGACCTACGGCATGAATTTTCTGAAATTGTGAATAGATGAAATAGCTGCACACTGTAAAAAACATGTCTTTGTAAACCTTCTGTAGCTCCATCATGTAGTGAGCCTAAAACCGAGGTCGCTCATTTAACTAGGAAACATGTCGTGACTGACACTAGTATTACACTCATCACTTGATCAGATGCTCTAATTAGCTGCCGTTTCTTTCACGCGCCAGACGAGTACACGGGATGGTGAATAGCAGAGTCTCTCACATGGTGGACTGATGACCTGGTAAGGGTCGCGGGAGTCCGATGGATGCGTGAAATTTCAGCTGAAATGATGATGATAGGCCACTGCGACGTGTTTCGAAACTAACTTAAAAAAAACTGGGCAAGTGTAAGTTGGAGTCGCGAAAAAAATTGTGACAATTTTTTCTTACACTTGTGTTATAAGACCTTGCTTCACGCCAAATTTCAGGATTTTAGGTCAACGGGAAGTACCTTATTAATTTTGATTCCATTGAGTTTCGAAATAGACTTTTTTGCGATATAAACGGTCGTATTTTTTTTTTCGTTAACCTACAGGGTTCGACTTTTTCACAGCTTCAAGGGACTGCAAACCTGAGTACTATGGTTATTTGTTTCAACTCTATATCTCCTCGCGTTCCCGGGATAAAAAGTCTTGACAGACAGACAGTCAGACCAACGGACGGACGACAAAGCGATCCTCTAAGGGTTCCGTTTTTTCCTTTTGAAGTTCGAAACCCTAAAAATGAAATAACCATTACTAACGTTGCTTGTATCAACATATTGTTTTTACAAGTTGCAGTCAAATAAAAGTATTCACCATTGCGATATTACATGAGCCATCCCCCTCCGCTCTGACAGCCGCCGTTCAGTTCAGTTCTAGGTCATAGGTTTTTATTCAAGTTTTTCTGCTGGCGTGACGTTTCTAATTTCTCGGTTCGTTGGTCAAAAGCGGTTGTAGGTTTTTCGTCCCTTTTAAACTACTCATTGCAGATTTCTTAATAGAAAATGATGTAGACCGTACCTGAGAGCCTATCTTTGAATATTATATTAAAAAAGGAATGTTTAGTTAGGCATGTTTACTATGTTTTCTCCTAGGATGCAAGGCTCATTGGTCACCGCATGCGGCGTCACGAAGCTACAACAAATTGATAATTCTAATGTTAATTAAAATCAATAGCATCACGTTGGGTGCGTGGAGTCAGTAAACTAGGCGCTGTGTGTAATGTTAATGTGCGCTAGGTAATGTTGTGGTCGCGATGACGTAGTGTAATGAGGGGGGCGTGACTGCGACTAACTAGGTGACTGCTGGCTACGATAAGAACTGCGCGGGAGGCTCTACAGTATCGACAATTAATTAACAGACGAAAAGGCTGACTTAAATAGACAAGTAACACGTCCAACCTCAAAACTAACATACAATGCAAAACTTTCACCTCAGGAATATACTTATAGTTTTTCTTAATTCTTGAAAGACCAATCGACACTTTTTGAGACTAGTATATGTAGAAATATTAACTAACAAGGAAGTTAAACGTTTGGTTAATCATAATATTTAACTACCATAAAATAAACTTCATATTTATGAACTATTACTGAGGACAGTTTCATATTATACGCTTCCGTTGAACGATAAGTTAAGTGAATGAAGTAACACCAGGGAACGTCACGGTGCGTCAGGAAGTAGTCGGTGCAGCTAATGTAGTCACAGTTTATTGTAATTACAGGTTGTAGCGTCAGACAACGCGTTTTCAAGTAAATTGCTCAATATAATACAAATACTTTAAGAGCTCTGTTGTTTGTCTTTGAAGTTCTTCATTAGATCACCAAAGTTTAATATTTTACCGAGATCGAGGTCGGTAAAATACTTCTCCAAACAAAAATAAACGAATCATCAAAATTTGTTCACAATTGCCTATCAAAGTAAAAAAAAAACATCAAAAAATGCATTGAGTACCTCTTCGTTTTTAAGAAGTCAGTTAAAAATAAAATAAAAAAGTACAAACGAATTGTTTCTTTAAACCCAAAGTGCAAAGTTGAGATAGTTTCATGTCCACAAAAGCTAGATTGTTGCATAACCATCGTTAGATCGATGCTTGTTTCGGATTTAGGCAATCTGATTTAAAAAAAAAACTTCGTTTACCATATTTTACTACTTTTATTTTTTCAACTACAATACTATTCAATGACCACAATACTCAAACAAAAATACTTTGTTGACTACAAAATAGCAGTTGAAGTTGTACTATGTTGCTCTGTTAATTTTTTCATCTTAAAAAACAATTTCTGCGAAAATGTGTTGCTGTATCGATATCCTAGTCACATTGTTACATTACACCTGTCTGTGAGAGCCTTACTTGCAGTTAATTGACGCGAACGATGCGCGGGGGCGCAGTATGTTATGTCGAAAATAATCATCATGATTGGTCGAGCCTGTATTGAGGAAAGAGTGTACAAACCAACGTTAAGTATTGACACCTGCAGTGTGGCAGGTTAGGTGCCAGACACGTAGGTAGAGGTGAGGCAGGTGCGAGACAGACGCTAACGCAATTACCACGCCGCACCGCGTCGCGCCGCGTCACGCCGCATCGCTAACAGGCATTACCGACAGAAGGTCTACTACGCCCTACAGACAGATTAGTAGTACAGAGTTAATAACAAGGAGGCTCCTCTAGTATGAATTGAGACAAGTGGCACAAGATAGTGTCCGTTCCTTTTACTTTGATGATGTATGATTTTATCATCATCATCATTTCAGCCGAAAGTCTGTTAAATTGTATGATTTACTAAAAGAATAACGGCGAGGAAATTATTAAGTGTCTTCGTATGTTACCGTGATATAGGTATACCAACCGAATAATTGATTAAGTTTTATCAAATTACACTAATGTCCAGACCAAAAAATCGTCATAATTGGAAACGAATAGACTAGATTTTTTATGATATTCCCTACTATTCCCTACTAATATTATAAATGCGAAAGTAACTCTGTCTGTCTGTCTGTTACGCTTTCACGCAAAAACTACTGAACGGATTTAGATCAAATTTGTTAGGTAGGTAGAAGAGACACTGGAATAACACTAGGCTACCTATAATTCCACTGTTGAGCACGGGTCTCTGCCCGCGCGATATAAACTGTAGTCCACGCGGGCGAAGCCGCGGGTGGAAAGCTAGTAGATAATAATGGCTTAATTATTATTTTTTTGCTGGCGTGTCTTCATGAATGCTGAGTAAATTGAACTTTTAATGTTGCTACTAATATAAATCTTGTTCAAGTAAAATAACATGCTTTGCTTTATGTTTTGTTAATAAATACTTAGAAAATACTTTTTTGCATATGATAATAAACATACCTGTTTGTACTTAGAATACAGTGGCTAAAATGACACAATGTGACATTGTCACTACAATAAATATCAGAATCACATTATCAGAAAAAAAGCATGGCATTAGACATTTCAACTGCCATCCAGTCTTTGACTGACTTTTAGAAAAAGAAAACATGACAAATTATATTTTTAAAATTCATAAGGAGGTACGTAGGTGTTATTGACAAAGTATACTTTCGGACCAGTGCTTCCAGAGATTACCTCCTACAAACAAAAAAAAAAAAAAAACAAACTACCTCTTTATTATATCAATAAAAGTGTAGATACAGACGGATTCTATTAATAGCAATGTCTGAGAAAAAATAGTTTGGCAATTTAATCTTTAAAGATATTTTAGAATATTTTTCATCAGTTGACGCTAAAAAATATGCCAACAAAATTATGTTCGGTACTTCGCCATGATTCTTTGATTGCATCGATAACCACTAGTTAAACGAAGAAGAAACACCCACGCTAATGTAATAAATGTGCTAAGACAAGTAGGGATAGGTTACATCGGATCCAATAATAATCAATAATAATCAATAATCATTTATTATTTGTATAACACAGGTAGTGGATACAGATCTTATAAAAGTTCATAGGTCGCTGTGTTATGCCTAGAGGCGTACAAATATGGTTGCATGCATAGAAAAAAAAAATACAATATTAATCATGCGAGTGGTAAATTCCAATTATTTGCTAGGTATGTCAAAATTAATTCAATGTTGGTAATTAAATATAATCAAAAAAATATAAATGTCATAATGTAGAGTAATGTCAATTCGCGCATTCAATATGAGAATTAAATAATAATAATATTTTAAAAAAATTGTTTCTATAGTCAAATAAAATAAATAAGTAATTACTTAATTAATTTATCATTTAGAAATTCATCAGTCGTATAATAACATTTTTCAATTAATAACAGTTTCAATTTTTTTTTGAATTGTCCAATATTTAGATTTTTTATAACATCTGGTAACTTATTGTAGATGCGCGGTGCCATACCCAAAACGCTCTTTCTCATCAAAGCAGTTTTACAACGCTGATTGCTTAAAGTGTTTGCGTATTGGCTACGAATTGCAACATCACGTAATGTTGACACTTTTTCGAACAAGCTCATGTTTGTCTTAACAAAAACACTAATTTCAAAAATATATAAAGAAGGTAAGGTCAATATTTTCAGCGATTTAAAGAAAGGTACACAGCTATCATCAATTTGCAGACCACACATAGATCTTATGCTTCTTTTTTGTGCCTTAAAAACAATATCCCTATCAGTAGAATTGCCCCAAAAAATAATGCCATAACGCAAAATTGAGGCTACTAAGCCATGATATGCAACTAGTAGTGCATCCATATTTATTTTTCTAGCAATTTGGAAAAGTGCATATGATGATTTATTAATTTTCTTACTTAGGCTCTATATGTGGGCCTTCCAGTTAAGTTGGTCATCAAGACATAAACCTAAGAATTTTGTTTCTTTAACTTCTTCAATGTCACAATTACTATGTCTGATATTTACTTTTGGTACTAAAGTTCTCTGGTGAAAATGCATTATTTTGGTTTTCTTTAAGTTTATAACTAAGTTATTTTTATCAAGCCAGGTGATTATGTCCGATAGTGTACTATTTATGTCATCTTGATAAATATTGCGATCAATACATTTGACGAGTGCCGTCCATCAAGTGCCGTTGAAAATAGTTCGTTATCCTTCTGCACGAATAAAGTGCAGTATCGCACGAGTGGCGCGCCGCCTCGCCTGTGCCAGTGTGCCGACTGCCGTCACTCCGGCCTATAACAGTCAATCGCATAACGCGTCTACTGACGCTCTGACGTCACGGGGCACTAAGGACCCACACGAGCGCTTAGTTTGTCTGAAGTTCTGAACGCTTCAGCAAACAGGTCACCTTGACAATTGCTTCAAAAACAAAAATATTTACAAACTTCCAATTTTACTTGTCTCGCTATTTCGCCATCCATGGTGTTATGTAACAAAATAGAAAGTACTTGACACTTATTTATTCAATTAAGCTATGGAGCAATAACTTGCAATAAACACAGCTTTTAAACGAGGAATAATGAATACGATCGCTTAAGTACCACTACATTATCTCCATATCCATGCGGGGACATTAGACACCCACATGGCTTTACCTAAAGTTTATCTTTAATGTTTGTTCCTAATACAGGAAATTAAAGCTGTAACAGTAATCGTAAGTTATATGAAACTCACAAAGCTCATTATCTCAATGCACTACAGTCTACACGGTATAAGACGCTAAAGTTTTGTTTCCATGAATGTAGCGGAGGCATAACTTGTTATATAATCATACAGCTAAAGTCATATCACTACGAGATCTAAGTGTGAAACCCGTACGTGCATCATGTCTAAAGCAATCAAGGTCGTAAAGATTTTCTACAAAATTTGATATTTAACGTGATAGGAAAATGACAGCGAAAAGAGAATATGTTTTTGAATACCCGCGATGTTAAAAGACCTGAAATCAATCATAGTTAGCCCCGCGCCAACAATAAAATTCTGACATGTGAAGCGAAATCCTGATGAATGGCAGCCCTACAGACGTGGCGCGGCTGGGAGTCGCGCGGGCGTGTCGTGCGAGTGTGTCGCGCGGGTGTGACGCGCGGCTGCGACGCAGTAATCCTCGCGGCTCACCGCGCCGCGCACTGCTTCATAACGTCCGCGTCAACCCAACACGAAGCGCCGTAATCTACTCTGCGTAATACGCGCCTTGTTTATAACTACTTATCCACCGCCGGCGATCCGCTACGTTACGGCGAGACCATTATACCATCCTAATCTGCCATCTTGTTTTATGCTCCAGTATATTTTTCAATCTGAATTAAAAGGACCGTACCGTTATGGAAATGAACTCTGTCACAATAAGGCTGGCATCGCATTGTTTTCTGATAAAAAGTTCATCGCATCGCGAAGTCAACGCGGTCGGCAGACGTGGGCACATCAGGGATGCTGAGCTCGCGTCGCACTTCTTGAGAATGTCAAATGTACCAATTATTGGCACTCGGCTATTATTCGATTCACAGATAATATGGACTTCCTTCCACCACCGCAGGTCACAGACCAAGGCCACTACCTATGATCCTAGAGTTACCTAATTGAGAATGCAGACACCTCGCTGCGCCGCTATTTTCGGCTCGTACAAGTCTGTACATGTTTAGTACCCATTACTGGGCGCGCACACGTATCTATCTCCAATTACCGAAGTCGGGCGCCGACGTACGATACATACGTGGAGAGAGCGCGATCGTCGCCGGCAGCACACCTGTGTATGTGTAGCGCTCGGTAATTGAAATAGTACGAGTTAGGAGACGCGGCGTACTGAATTCATTAGACGGATATCATCGTGCCTGCTCGGGCGCCGTCGGCTGTGGTCGGGTGCGCTCAGCCGCAGTCGGCTGGTAATCAGCTTGTTTTGTCGTCTAGTTAGTATTGTTTACGGCCGCACGATATGTATTAACAACTGCTTGAACCACTCGGGTAGCAGTTACTTTACGTTCATTTAGAAAGGGCGGGTAAGGGCAAGATTAACGAGAGAAATCGAATTGCGAAAATCGTAATGCAAGTCCGACAGAAAACAACAACTCAGAAATAGATAACAGCCGGTGTAATAAGTAGATAAATTTCTAGGAAATAACATAATAGTAATTTTATTACTTATGGTAAACTTATATTTTTATGCCTCGAGGCCCCCGAGGCCAGAAGCGTGAAACGTAATGATGATGAGCCGTCATTACTTTATTCCCAGAAACAGTTCGTGGTGGGAAGCTCAAGCGTCCACAGATTATAAAAATGAAGTAATAAGAGCAGTAACTGTATACTAATAGCTTATAATCAGAAAATGAGGCTGACACGTGTAATATAATCAAATATGAATTAGGGAGGTACGTAGAGACCACTCGATAGAAAAATAACAGAAAGGTCATAAGTTTACACGTTTATCTAATTTCGATCTACAAAGAGATCTCAATAAGAAAGAAAACTTGCCAAATTAGTTTCACTTTGTAGTTGCCACAGCATGTGGAGATCCACACTTTTATCTATGTATGTATGTGCTAGTAGTGATTAGATGATTCAGTCCGCTGCTATTGTGGTCCTTCTGTATGTCATGGCCGCAGCTTGATTCCAGTCGAATTATAATAGGTCGGTGCAGGATAAAGTTATCCGACATTAAGATTAAGTATGAACTTGATAAGTTGCCGGCGGCTCTGACGCCGCGCCGCCGCAGCCGAAACGATCGCATTCACTTACCGTCTTCTAGCGGCTAAGTTTGTGACTTATTATCATGCAAGTTAGCACTGGCATTACGATAGCGATTTTATATTAATTAAAGCAAAAGCAGCCTTTTCCTTGGCAAGTCATTATCTTTACAAAGAGAAACACAGACGTGTGCTAATGGAAATCCAAAACTGTACGTAACATTTTCTTGTAATAACGCATTTCCACTACCTAACTATGCTCGGTGGGAGGTAGGTAGTAGTACTGTGGTAAGTACTACGTGACGAACTAATGAGCCGCAGACTGAAGCAGAGCTAGTACCACCAAGCGACGGTGTAGTAAGAACTAGCATTAACAAGAATCTAGTCAAGTAGTAGGGACAGTAGAGTAGATTAGCGTAAACATATTTTTTTTATCAATCAATCTACTTAGCATTTTAAGAATCATTGATTTTTCAGTCTAATCAAATGCTACTGAATACCAGAAGATTAATGTCTGACCTTCACTGAGTAACACGAGCCGGGTGACTGCCACTTCTTAGCGAACAGGCCTCGTCACATGCTGGTGCATTACACGGCAAGATATTCCGTACCCGACCACGTCATCGCCGTCACACCGCGGCGTCGCGGTGACGTACCGTGACACGTCATGTGTCTAATCGCGTCGTAAATCATACTCGTACGCTAAATATTAAAATCTCCCGCCGCGATATAGGTACTATAACATCTTCTACCTACGTATGAATCAGATGGGAGGAAGTAATCTCGACTTCGAGGTGCCGTCCATCTGCAAGCATATATCTATTACGTTGTACTGTGTGGGAGTTTTTATTAAAATGTTTTTTTGTCATCACACCACACACATACCACTCATTTTATCTACAAGTCTTAATTTTTGCACCACATAGTGTGATTATGAGGACACTTATATCTTTGCTAGTGGTCATGAGGGTGAGTGCTGATACCTTATAATATAACATATTAAGGTATCTTATCTTAAAGTATCGTAACTGTTAAATAACACTATTAGTAACCTTTCGACCTATTTTATCCTACTTCGTAAAGTGTTAACTTCAAGGTGCATAAATGATATTTTAACAACATCTATACTAATAATATTATAAAGAGGTAAAATTTGTAAGTTTGTAAGTTTGTATGTAGGGGGTAATCTCAGGAACTCATATTCTAATTCTAAAATTTTTTTAACAGGCAGAAAGCTACATTATTCCTGAGTGCTATAGGCTATTAATTGTTTCCATAGCATGTATATTAACCGAGCTATCACAACTTTTGTCTAGCAAGTCGGTAAAAAATACCTCATAAAACAGAATTATTTGCGTGCGCTGCCTAAACAGTTGCTTAAAATTAAAAACAATGTATGGCTACCTGGTTCGTCTTAATTATTTCTACAAAAAAGTCCGCGATATCATATCTCTATCTTTTATATTTTATCTTTTATACTTCTTTTATTGCATTAAAAATATTTTTTTTCGGCATACTTACGTTTGGTTGATTATTTGAGGTAGCATGTCTCTGAGACAAGGGATAGGGAGACTAGCGCTGAGCGCTCGCAGCGGCTTGGTACGCAAAATGTCATAACATCGCAGGCCCGTGCTCGGGAATCTATCGCTGAACGTGCGCAGCGTCTATCTGATTTAAGGCAGCATGTCTCTGAGACAAGGGATAGGGAGACTAGCGCTGAGCGCTCGCAGCGGCTTGGTACTCAAAATGCCATAACATCGCAGGCCCGTGCTCAGGAATCTAGCGCTGAACGTGCGCAGCGTCTAATCGAGTGTAATCTTATTTTAAAACAAGAAATTTTCCGCGGACGAAGTCGCGGGCAGAAGCTAGTCTACTTATAAACGGAAAAATGATAGCAAAAGGTTTTATAACTAAGTGTAAATTGAGTTCTCAACCAAATATTTCAACAATCTAATTGGAACGCTGAGCAGAATCCGATTTCTAGGCAGATCACAAGTCACAGGTCGACGCTGTGTAACCTCTGCTCTGACTGACATCCGGCAATTGTATTAATAGTATTAAATGTATTCCTGTTTGTGCCAATGGCCGCTGCATTTCATTAATTAACGACTCGTTACCGGTACATTAAAACAGTAGATGAGCGGTAAACAGGAAACACCCACGTCACGTCATCACTTCCTTTCTCCTCTCTACGATTAAATAATTGTGTGTTCACAACTTTAATTACCTCGTTGATTGCGAGATAGATTGCTGAGCAAGAAGGTAAAAGCTCAAAAGCGACCCAAATGAAGGAAATTTCAATGGAATTTTCAATAGATTTTGCAGCAATCATCACCGGCAACCTTGTTCCAAGCACGGCTTCCACTTCAACGTGACAAGCTTCTTTGGCCTGCGTGAGTTTAAAAGTTAGCCACCCATCGTTTGTTGGTCTAATTTCAGGCAGGCATGGCATACAGGGCTGCGTGAGGCATGTCACTGGCACTTTTTTATCTTATGAACCTGTGTAATATAAATATAAGGTGAGGTAGCACACGACAGCAGGAGGTCATAGTTCATTACTTGGCCCGTGCGTCATAAATTGCCGCGGACTCCAGCGACTCGGTGATGTACCGCGCCGTGAGAATTCATTACATCGTGTTACACACGACCAGGTGTAATTGAAATATCTGCAAACGTGTCATGCACTCTGTTTACTTAGCTTGTCCGTTTTGTGTCAACATTAGTTTTCGAAAAACGATAGTGGATTATAATGATCGAACCAAACAATAGTTAGCCCTGTATCCATTTTTAAGTCACAACGTAACGTTAAGTAGTTTTTTTATTATTGTTAGGCTTGCGTTTGACCACCATCTCACATGATGGTAAACGATGATGTGGTCGACGATGGAGCACGCTTGCCTAGAAGTAACCTATTCACTCTTGACTTAAAAACTCCTAAGATGTAGCTATCAGGAAATACAGACTCACGGAATTCCACTCCTTGGCTGTACGCACAATGTGTTCCCAAAACGCTTTGTGTTCTGTAAAAGTCATACCTATAGAAAAAGGCCTACAAGAAATTCATAAAACAAATGGTGGATGAACTTGCTTGTCGTCGGTTAGACTTGACATAATAATAATAATAATAATAATAATAATAATAATAACCATTTATTTCAGGCATCGAAGGCCCATAGAAAAAATACATAAAATAATCTTATAAAATAATAAACTAATAAATATCATAACAACAAAACTTGAACTATTTATAATTTAACACGTAACATCGGCGTCGTGTTCCGCTGCGTGGTGTCGCGTAGCCGTCGGAAACGTCGATACACGACACCTTTCGGCCAAAAGTCCTCTCTCAAAAAGGTCTCCAGATGGTGGGTTGGAACTCGTATCACGAACGACTTGAAGTTGGTGTCGTGGCGCGAATCCAGCCTTTCGACCCTCAGAGTCCAGTTGCTTTTTATCTTCATATACTCTACGACTTCCTCAACCTTCGTAGAGCAATGTAGACGTGAAATATACAGCTGCGTCGTAGGCACAGCAGGACGCAGCAGCATATTTGGTCCAGTAGGTGCGGTACCGCACAGGTTACGGGAACAGGGCTTCTTTTTCTTCTTCTTTTCCACTCTAGTGAAACCCTCTTCATCAACTTGGCCCATTTGAAAAATCTCGGCATAGATGTAACTGCCATGGGGCCAATGGTTGTACATTTACTTACACTAAAGCTGGATAACCAGACCCTCAGTGAATACACTCAATCATTAGAAAATCCTAGAGCCTTGCCTGTTCTAGCAGATTTTCTAAAATTTTTGGAGAACAAGTATACTGCTCTCGAATCAACACGACGTAAACATCATTCATCAAAATCATCAACGTCGACATCTCCGAGCAGTAACAAAGATTCTGAACATCAATACAATAAAAGAAATCAATCAAAGTCAAATAATTTCAACAACAAAACCGATTCTAATAAACCGTTTTTACGCAGTTCCGCGGCAAAAAGTTGCGCAATGAGGACACAGTATTGTCCACTATGCAAAGACGACAGCCACGGATTATTCTACTGCAAACCATTTTTGGAATCAGGGTCAGACGAAAAAAGAAACACAATATTGTTAATTCATTCTGTAAATCACTATTCTTCATCTCATTCACACCTTCTCGGGCCCCGGAGCATGTACAGTGCAAGCACGTACAAATTTGACATCATTGCATCAGCACTTTACTTGCTACGCGCGGTCTATTCTTTAGTACACAAATATCACTCAAATCGCGTGCACTCATTATTTAGTTAATATCATATATCATTCAATAAACGTTATTATTACGTACTTTTGCCTATCACTCAAACTATTATCATCAAAAGGTGTAAAGACCCTACATCTTTTGAACATATGAACATCATATGAACTCAGAAATAGTTTACTCTATTTACATGTTTCCGAGACCTTTACAGCCTTCAGCCCTTGAGTCTCGCTAATTACAGCCTTGTCCTACTGTTTGTAACAAATAGATAAAGGTACTTTCGAATAATATAGAATTTTTTAATTTAAGAAAAGTTTTCAGTAGACGCACGCTTTCTTCTGAAAATGGGGTTTAGTATTTTGTGTACCTTTGTATTTGAAGAATCCCTTTTTAAGCGTGGAAATCATCCAATGACTTTTCGCGCTCCGGGTGGAGTTAGAGGGCGTGTCAGACTTTTACTGACTAAAACCACACCTGTGAAGGACACAGGTGACACACAGATTCTGAAAAGGAAACCCGTAGTCCTAGTACGCCTTTGCGCGCCATACTTGCTTAAATAAATCTCACTAGTAGATAAAAGTAATCTCTATTATTAAATCCGCAACCCAATACCACGGAAGTCAGTAATACCGTAATTCAGGCGTGCCTTTATCTGTAGCGGCTGAAACATGGTACTTATTATTGTAAAGCAGGCCGTGTGCGCGTGTGATGTGAGCTAGCGCCGAGGCGCGGCGGGTGCGTACACGCGGAGGTTATCGTTTGTCGGCCGCCTTCATTAACGCGAGCCACGGCCAATTACATCGTGCACACCTGCACCACAAAAGTCAACCAGATACAGAAGGTCCATTTAATGCTACCATCACACACACATAAACATGCCATTATAGGTGTAACCAAACTGTTTCCTATCACGACAGTCTGCAATCTTATACCTTTTAAATTAAAGGTCTTTTTGGACCTTCTGTTTGTATCTAATGCGTGGTGTTCTTTACAAGGTGAGGTGTTCGCGCAGCCCGCGCCCACGAATACTTTACGATTGAGCCGAGGATAAGCGCCTCGCAGCTTATTAGATACACCTCTCTAATAAGCAGCAGTGTGTTCATTAAACTTATCAACTGCCGGAACTTTACGGCTAGCGCGGGTTTCAGGACCTTTACCATGGGAAGTAGGCAGTTAGGTACTGATAGCAACAGTTTGCAAAAGTAAATGCACAATGACATCATTTGGTTCTACGTACTTACGATGACATAATTTCCTAAACTGTTTATTCAATTATCAGAATCTTTTCCACATCATCGAAACATTTAGATAAAGAAAAAAAGAAACCACGTTTAATTTGCACACAGGTACACACTATGAGATAACAATACGAGCACAATACTACGCTTTCAATAGTATTTTGGTACCCAGATGATATTATCTCTTGATACTTGCCACAATCTTGAAACAGTTCCCTTTTTCTCGTTGCCCGTTAACACACCAGCAGCAGGCAAGTGCGCGAGGCACAGGTCGCTGCACGCAGACCTGGCACTGAGAGCTTCTGTGCTAACTACGTAACTAACGACGCGCTACATTGTGAATTACTTGTTCTTACGGTGGATTCAGTTATCATCTGAAGACTGTTTTAACGGGACCTATCTAGACCTACTTACGCGTTAATGTAAGTACTTAGGTACTATATATTCATCGGTTGTAACTAGTGTCCAACCGAAACTGGTTTTTCAACGGAAACCGAAAATTGTTATTATTGAGTTATCGTAATGATTTGATAATTTTCATAGTATTTATTAATTTATTAATATAGCGTATTTATGTATTTTATTATTATAAATAACTTATTTTATATTTTTCCGTTTGTAGTATCTGTTATTTGTTTATTGTGCAAACCTACCACAGTGTTGTCTTTTTTTAACCCAAAGGTTGACTGGTAGAGAATGCCTTGTTGCATTAAGTCCGCCTATGTACCACTACTGTACATGAAGTTTAAATAAATAAATAAATAAATAAAACGAAACTGAATTTTGGCAACAGTCCAAGTTTCGGCCAAACCGAAACTTCCTTACAAGGATCATGTTTTGAGGGAAAGATAAAGAAAAACGTTATTATAGTCAGTCAGTCTCTTGTTTTTTAAAGCATTTTTAAATTAAGTATTCATATTCGTTGACTATCATGAATTTTACTGCACTTGATTTTAGTTTGGGAGTAGGTAAAACGAACTGCAAACACAAGCTAGTCACGACATGATTAGGCACGTAAACAAGGCAAAATGACTTTGTTGCTTACACGAGAACTCTCGAGTGCAGCCTCGGTTCCGGTCATTGTTTCGGCAGGTTTGCCACCGAAACCGAAACTTGCTTTTTTACCGAAACTCGACCGAAACCGAAAAATTCGGTCGGACACTAGTTGTATTGTAATAAAGTGAAGCCCATGTTCCAAGTTAGTTCTAAGAATAACCTCTAGAATTTTTATACTTTACAAAGACTTTATCCACAATCGATACCAGCAACTAAATAGCTGCCAGTTTGATGATTCTAGTAGTTGAGAAGACATGATTAATAGGAATATAGAGTTCAGTTATCGAAAACGGTCGTATAAAATACCTCAAAGAATATGTTGTAATGACTTGTCTAAATATTAATCACAATTCGCCATCGAATACGTACTCGGTTATAAAGATGGTCCTGGGTGTTGCGTAGCCAGAGCCTCAGTCAGCCGGCCGCCTCGCGCCAGACGCGCCGGCTCTCGTCGCTAATTAACAGAATTAATTCTCATGCCGCTTGCGTCGCGAATACTCTCGCCGCTCACGAAATAGACCTGTCTGACTAAATGTCTTACACTTATCTATCGAAACGTTTGCGCACAGTTTCTGCCAAGAGTCTTGGAAGTCTCACTAGGACAGTATGGAAATATGAGTTGACGTCAGATTATAAAGACCTTTTTTTGAAGTAGGAAATCATCAGATGATTTTTGCTCTATAGGATGAAACAAAAAGTCTTGTCAGACTTTTACTAACTAGTGTATGTCTTTTAGTTACATTTTCTTTCCAGGCTCACAGCAACTCATTTAAAAATACCTGTGGCCCTTGTGATCATCGGGCCCCTACGGCTCAAGCTATAGGCAATCGCCCGGCGACTCCCAGCGCCCTGGAGTCTCCTATGGCGGCAGCTGGGGCATGTGGATGTCCGTTTCCTCATGGTTACAGACATCTGGTTTGCTCACCTACTAATTGCTTTGCAGAAGGAGGTGCCCGCTTCCCATTTTGTTCGCTCCGGACATGTCCTGAACCAGCCTTCGAGTCAGCCAGCGAGAGGTCGCCTTCGAAGACAGACTTTCACCGTATGCTCCACCATATCCCCCGGGTTATTCACAAATTAGTGATAGTTTCTTGGGCCTTTCTTCTGTTTGGATTTCCGAAACCGGAATTTCCCGAACTTGGCATTTTCGGCGAGGACCTGCCTCTAGCGGAAGGTGAGGACGCCGTGCTACCTCTCTAACTACTCGTCAAAAAGGCTCACCACCATCTGGACCTGCTAAATTGAGTAGGAGCCAGACGTCCTTAATACTCCTTGAAGTTCCACCGGCTGTCGAGGATCAGTCTAGGGTACCTTAATGTCAACCCGACTCAGAGTTATCATATTAAGTAGGTAAACAAAGTATAGGTATGTAGTATGTATGTTAATAAACAATAAATATATTTTATTTTTAATTTAGACTTATAGGTGTATGTAACCCTAGCGGTTGAATTATAACTCCATAGCGGCTGATTTCCCTGAAGGTTGTGCGATAATTACGTTAAAATTAATAACGGAGTTATCAGTGGGCTTATTAATATTACCATGTTACCATTTGTGTGTAGGTACCGGTAATCTTATTAAAATCATTTATTATACAAGATCTTTCGTACTTCTTTATTGTTAGGAGTAGGACAAGAACGCTTAAAAATAATTTGGTCATAAATTAGATATAATGTTTAGCATGAACTGAGTATATTTCTAAATAAAATGAAATAAAATCAAGGGTTGGAGACAGTGTGGACCACATAAACCTAAATGTAGATCAGCGTATAATAGCAATCTGCTTTTATATTCGGGAAAAAGATTCGACCCATAAAGTAAGTATGAATAGGCTTCCGTTGACAATAAGAAACCACTGTAGTACAAAGTTGAAGGCCGCTTTGAACTTCGATAAGTTTTCCTCTTGTTACAATGGAGCGCTGCAAAGTTAAATGAGATCAATACACTTGGAACAAACATATTTTTCTGATGTTTTGTAAACAACTGAAGTGAAGTAGATAACAGCGCTTTTAATAGAAAGTTACTTAATTAGTAAATGATTTTTTATTAGGATAGAAATGTCTATGTGGTCACTTGCGTACTTCTCAAAACGGTTTTATAATTATTTGAACTTCATGAACACAGTGCAGTGAATATATAAATCTTCCAGTACACCACCTACAGTCTAGCGCAGAGTTTATAGCTACATGGATGTACACAACTGCATATTGATGCAGGTTTCCTAAAGATTAATGTGCAAGCTATACTTTCATACGATTTCCTTTAAAAACAAAGCAATGCAGTGCACTGCAGCGCTGAAAATATAAAATAGACAAAAAGTAGGAGCGGCCGGAGCCAGCGGAACATCTCTCTCGAAGCTTTGCGAATATAAATGACTATTGTGCGGCAAAAAATTAAACTAGCGAGATAAACGGGCAGTAATAAATTTGATCACGTCCTGGAGGACCACTGCACCCGGCCCCGAGCCCGGCTGTGGCGATAGAGACGATTGTCTTTGTTCCTAAGGGTGGGCAGAAAAAGTTAACGCGCGATGATCCCTGCTTCGAGTATACGTATACAGAATAACGGAATACAGAAATCCCACTTGCTTATATATATAGCTCGGGGTTAATAAACCGATTCCTGATACAGATATTATTAAAAAATTGTTACATTTTCGTAAGACTTGGCATTTAGCTAGCTAACCCGATATGTACTGTTTTAGCAATGTACTTTCAGACGTGCTAACTGTCAAACTGTTAAAGGTTAAATAATCATAGTTCTCTGGTTTTTTTTTTCTGTGCTACATTTTTATTTTGTTTCTTTCTTATGAACCAACCATTCAAGTATAATGACGTGAAAAAAGGAATTAGGGCTTCATTTTTACCAGACTGCAAAAAAATATAGATAACACGAAGCAAATTTTTCACAAACCATTCATTCAGTGTACATAATGATATCTAGCAGCACCAACGAGGCTTTGATCATTGTCTTTTTTAACATAGGTTTCAACACTTTCGTGTTCAAAAAATTGAGTAGCTATTGATAGTGGCGACTTTATGGAAAGGAATTCCTGTGGATCGACTTGTGTGTAAATGTTGTGGCTGCTATCGTCGTTGATAGAAACTGCACCCAAGTGCACCTTCTGTGCTAGCTGTCAACTAGCCGGCGAATAACGCGCGGCCCCGGGACGCGCTGCGCGTACCAAATTACAAATCAGTACACACCCTTGTCCCGACGGACTGAGGACGAGGGCCAGGGGGTGACATGAGGCAAGGGGGGGGAGGGGGCGAGGGAGAGGGAGTCGCTTATTGATGGCTCGTGTTACTGAACGCGGTTACCTTGATTATCTGTGTGTCCGCGCGTGTGACGTGACAGTTACAAAGTAAGAAATACGACGCCACACAATGGACGGCTCAGCTTTCGATGTTGTTAACTCGACAATTTGTTCAGCAGTATTCCACAAACGTTATTTTGTATTATAAGAGAAAAATATTTTTTTGGGACCCGTTAAAAAGAGACAATGGTGATGACCGATATAATCTGAAATAAATAATAAACAAGCCTGAACTAGGTCAATGGTCCATATTGACCTAATTCTACTAAAAATTATTAAACACTTTAGCTTTGCGAAAGTATGACTGCAAACTGCAGTCACAGTCACAAATCATTCATTCAGTTCCTACATATATTTTGATTCAAAAATAAATCAACGAAATATTTTTATATGTGAATGTTATCTAATCAAACGTTGACGCGATGTTTTGATCGCATGCGATTATGTAGCATGGAGTGCGGCCGCGGCGCGCCGACGTGATAGATCGCTGTCGCTGACGACTGCAACGCGCCGCGCGCTTGTGCCGTTTGTGCCATTTTATTAAAAAAGTAAATAAATTGCCGCCATTCGACGCTACACGATCGAGTGGAGTTCTTTGCTAAATGAAATTGCAACTTCACACATTTGATTTCCATGCTTTTCCGGAAAGGATCAATACGGAAGAGGGTAAAAAATCCGGAGTTATTTGTTATTAATCAAGGCGTGTCAATAGTACGTGGGTCCCGAACAAACAGTCACTCATCGATCACTAATCGCGCGCTTGACCGCTCGACCGCGCGGGCACGCGGCGCCCGCCACGACTGTGGCGCTGTGGACATCACACACCCTTGTGTACACATCGCGCTGCTGGTCTTACAGAAAATATTTATCAAAATGTGAATTGTATTTTTATTGATTTTGGTTCCAACTAATTTGATGGATTCCCTTAGTCTAGGCTGAGGCTTAAGTAGAACGGAACTCAATTTCTTAGCAATGCTTCTGAGTCAATTTGTGAGTCTGAATATGTGAGTAGGTGCAGGAAGGGACACCAGCACAGTCCGGCGGCACCAGCGAGGACATCGTTTGTCTCCCACCCCTCGCTGTCAGCCGCGTCGCCTACCATCGTGTGTGCTCTTAAATAGGATTAAGGAAATAAAAAGTCGTATTACTTACGAGTGTAATGCTGACAAATGCGTCGAAATATTTTGTGTACGTACCTGGAACAGACAAACATTAATATTTATTACAGGCCACAAAGTGTCGCAGACTCTTTATTAGAAGGTTTCGTAGAGATACTACATTTAAATGACACAATATTTACGAGTTATACACTCAGTCTCATCTACAAAACCAACTAAATTAAAAAATAAATTATTTAAGGTACATAAGTTTTATAATAGTTGTAGATATTAATGAACTACCTAGAACTACCTAGGTAGTATCAGTATGTATAGCCTTATTAAAAATTAAAAATAAATATTTTCTTTGAGCAGTGATAGGGTACATTGATTGTTCGAAGAAATATGAAGAGCCTGACCTTTCCTTAAGGAGACGACTACTAAGCTATTAGGTGTAAACTTTCGTTAACGGCACCCTGAGCAGGACGGCGCCGGCAACAAGTGCGGCCACCCGCGCCTCGCCAGCTCGCCCGCCGTCTGCTGCCCGCGCCTCCAGCACTGATGAAACATTGTTGGACGCACTGGACTGATGCTTACTTGCCGTGCTTGTGCAGGGGTCTATGACCATTACTATTAATGCTGCGAGAACGCTGTCGACTGCTGACTCGTGGATATTATTTTCTATTAAGATTTGTTTTACTAATATGGTAAATCGTAAAATTTGAAAAAGATTGTTTTTCCTAGCCTTTTTCAACTTTTTAAACTGAGGAATTGTTTTCTACTTAAACAGGGCGCAGCTGGATATCACTTTTATTACGTGGAGCAACTATTATAATTATTTTCGATAATTGGCAATCATGTTGAAAGCTTTTACATTACCACCATATAACCAAACCATATTTTCTTTTTTAACCCAAAGATTGACTGTCAGAGAATTCCTGCTTTGTGGCATTAAGTCCGCCGATGTACCACCACTGTACATGAAGTTTAAATAAATAAATAACTTTAGATTTGATAAATGGCATGATGTATATTGCGTACCTCAAAATAGTACCTGCCAATTTTGAAGCAGTCAATAAACATGACCTTGACTCAAAGCGATAACAGTGCAATGAAATCTGAAAATATTCCTTCTGCAGTCCCCGATTCATCAATGCCTACGCTTGGCATCTATAACTAACGATCGTCTACGCGCGGTGCTACGGCGTAGGCAGCGTAGCAACGGCCTACGAGACTACGCGATGAAATTGAATACTTTTCTCACGAACTATTTTGGTTTTCTGTGTCAAAAACCTAACGTAAAGTAAAATATATCTTGATGCGCGATGCTTGATGATTACAACATTGCTTTAAAAATTACTAATATATTCGTACTGTTTAATATTTTTATAATTATTTTCTTCGTCAAACGAAAGAACTTTGATCTTTTATTAAATAATAATAATTAGTTTATTGAGGTCTCAAGGTAGCCGAGCCGGAGCTTGATTCATTATTCAGCGCAAACAGTCACGTGAGAGTTATTTATTGTATCTAGAAGAATTACCTAAATACTCATGTTATTTTTTCTTCAAAAATAAGTAGTTATTACTCTTGAGCCTCTGAGTTCCTTCTCTAAGGAAATTATTTCTGTTCCGACGAAAGTCCATGTAATGGAAACATTTAATCCTTTGAAATCTCTTTGGGCTCTTTGTCGCGGCTCCTAATTGCGCGGCAAAAAGTCCCACAAAGTCTAGATTAAAATGTGCATCTTTCCTACAACGGACTCCATCAACTTTCTACTCTAATTACAAAGTACTAGAGCTCGTTTTCGCAAAACGGTGATAATAACAGACAGCGCTTCTTAATGTACGGAGCTTCTAGGAGCAATTAAACGTAGAGAGGTCATATTCCGTCCACGATATTAAAAATGTATGGCCCGGCGCGCGCTTACTGGAATGTGCCTTTAATGCTACGATACTTTGCAATGGAAATATCGGCAAAGGAAATTTCATTATGGAAGAAATACAATGAACATCGAACACCGGCCGGGCGCGGGTGCGGCGCGGCGCGGCGCGGTGCGGCGGCCGAGCGCGTGCCGTGACTGATCACTCGTATACATTACACAACACGTTAAAACTTCACAAAAATATGTCCCAACTTTGATGCATCGGCGAGCACGGGGAGCCAAATAAATAAATAATTGTGTACGGACAACAAAACTCCATATTACCATCAGCATGGAGCGGGCATGACTGTGGCGGATATCGGGCGCTGTGTGAAGCTGTGTGGTGAGCATAAATAACTCAAATGATTTTATTGTGGCTGGCTGAAAAGTTAACGTCGTAAAGTTTAATGTGCGTTGAAATATATTCGTGAAGGGGCGGGGGTGCGGCGCGCGGGCGCCGGGGCGGGGCTGCTATAAAGTAGAGCCGACTTGATCCGTGCTGTCTGCTCCACTCGATAATGTGGGAAATAGCGAAAATAGCGGAGTTTATTCTGCGCCGCGGGATCGTAAGCGATTGTTAATTATTGTCAAGTAAGGTCAGTAATATTGATACATTTTAAGCAATCGTTCTAGCTCAAAATAGTTACAAAACTTCCCACATTATATAACCATAAAATTAATCAAGTGTGATTATAAACATAATCAGTTGCGTTAGCAATGAAGTTTATCAACTCGAAGTTTTCTTTGAATTACTTAGTATTTTAATTTGTGTCTTTCTCTTAAATTAACGTTCATATAATAGGACAAATGTTTTTTTTTCGCTGCTTTGAACAATAATCTATATATATATACTTATATACTTACTATACTTATATACTTACTATACTTATATACTTATATACTTATTACTTACTATACTTATACTGACGTAGGTATATAATTTGTTAAGTTTTTGTATTTACTTCTGTGTACATTACCGATATTTATTAAAGATGTCTAAGCTAGTACTTATAATAAATCCTAAAGTGAAAATTCTGTACATTGAAAATATAAAAAAAAATGGCAGGGGGTGTTACTAGACCGACACCGAATCCAAAAATGTGATCAAAACAGTTTTTGTCTCTCTGTTTATTCAGACATCACGCAAAAATTTATTCTTTAATATCCTGGGCACCACACTGGGTACTTTTTATCCCGGAATAGTAAATACAATAAAAACAAACTTAATTTTGTGGTTGGATCCCTAGACCCATTACTGTACCAACCAAAAATAATAAGTTTGTCGTAGGTTACGTCACCCACAGTGGAGTTTACTAAGGGGCGCTGCACACGGCTAAGATACTATAATATTTTATCTTAAGATACAATATCGCTCGCCATACAATTCAATAGACTATAACACACGACGAAGGTAACAAATAATATTTCATATTTTCGTATCTTCTGGGTCAGTGGGTCGTCTTAGGGGCTATTACAAACCTAATAACTCTGAATCACCACTGGTTAGATAGACTACACAAAAGCGTAGCATTCTTTTTTTAATATTATTATTAATAGGCTGACCACCATCTCACCTGATGATGTGGTCGACGATGGAGCACGCTTGCCTAGAAGTAACATAATTCGCTCTCGACTTAAAGACCCCTAAGTTGTAGCTATCAGGAAACAGAATCCAGCAGGGAATTTCACTCTTTGGCTGTACGCACAATAAATGTGTTCCCAAAACGCTTTGTACGTTATTCCTTTGGATAGGAATAATATACATAAACTCGCACGTGTAACACAAACATTGCAAGTGGTTTGGCACCATAAAGACGTCGAGCCGCCTGCGCATCAAGACCCGCGATTGCGTAAAATTTCACTATGGCAACATCAAACTCTAGGTTGCTGGGCACGCCACGATTATGGCGGTAAGTCCCCTCTTTGAGGCGTGGCTGGAAAGACCTCACGGCGTTCTTACCTTCCGCATGACGCAGGTCCTCACCGGAAATGGCAAGTTCGGGAGGTTCCTGCATCGGATTCAAGCGGAAGAGACGCCCGGGTGTCGCCACTGTGCGCAACGCCCGGAGGACACGGTGGAGCACACCGTCGAGGTGTGCCCTGCCTGGGCGGAGCATCGCCGTGCCCTCGTGGGGGCGATCGGCGGCGGAGACCTCTCGCACCGGGCCCTGGTCGAGGCCATGGTCCGGAGCGAGGAGGAATGGCAGGTGGTCGCCTCCTTCTGCGAAGCAGTAATGCTTGCAAAGGAGGAGGCCGACCGCATCAGGCAACGGCGCCCTCGCCGCCGTCGCCGGGATTCCGATCCCGATTTCCGGCCACCGTAGACGCGGGCTCGCGGCCGGCGAGCCATGGGTAGCTCGCTGTCCGATCGTCCGGTAATGGACCGAGTCCAAGACGTCGACGGCGCGCACTGTTCCCGCGCGCCTCAAGGAGTTGTCAGCAGCAGGAGGGGCCCAGCTGGGTCGAAGCCTACTGGGGACAGGGTTGTCCGAAAGGGAGCTCGTGCCCCGGTATGAAGGCTAGAAAGAACGGCGCGGGGTTTTTAGTCAGTAAGAGTTTGACACTGTCTCACTGTCTCTCGGTCTTAAAATGAACATGGACAAAACCAAAGTTATGGTTAACATCCATGTAGCACCCACTCCTATTAAGATCGGAGACTCTACACTCGAAGTTGTGGACGATTATGTTTACCTGGGACAGACGGTCCAGTTGGGTAGGTCTAACTTCGAGAAAGAGGTCAATCGTCGAATCCGACTCGGCTGGGCAGCGTTTGGGAAGTTGCACGGTGTCTTATCGTCTAATATACCACAGTGTCTCAAGACGAAAGTCTATGACCAGTGCGTGTTGCCAGTGATGACTTATGGCTCCGAAACGTGGTCGCTTACAATGGGCCTTATAAAAAGACTCAAAGTCACCCAAAGGGCGATGGAAAGGGCTATGCTCGGAGTTTCCCTGCGTGATCGCATCAGAAATGAAGATATCCGCAGGAGAACCAAGGTTGCCGACGTAGCTCGAAGATTCGCCAAACTTAAGTGGCAATGGGCAGGGCACATTGCACTCAGAACAGATGGTCGATGGGGACGAAAGGTTCTGGAGTGGCGACCACGTCCGGTACGTGGTCGCCACGCAGCGTTGGAAGGCCTCCAACAAGGTGGACCGACGACCTGGTCAGGGTCGCGGGAATCCGATGGATGCGTGACGCACAGGACCGGTCGTTGTGGCGACGCTTGGGGGAGGCCTATGTCCAGCAGTGGACGTCTTTCGGCTGATATGATGATGATGATGATGAAGTCAGTGAAAAGTGGGACAGATACAATTTAATAAAAGTCAGTTAGATATAATTAATTAACGTGTGTCCCGAGCTCTGTGAGCCGACTCGTCACTACAAACTTACAAAGTATTTACTTATATTCTGAGGCTACACATTACATGACTGAAATTAATAAAGAAACAGATATAATTTATCACTCGTTAAGATACACAGACACATCATGATTTCAAAGTTTTTTTGTTCAACTATATATGTAGTACCTACAAAATAAAATAAATTCTATCTCTAACTGTCTAGTCAAATCAACTATCTCGGACTAAGAAGGTTTTATAAGTGACATCTAAACACATAAAGTATTTTAACCCTTCAGATACCGTCAATTAGAGACACAATAGTAAGACAATAAATGCGCGGCCACCGGTGGTCGCTTGGGGATTCATGAATTAAATTCAACTGAACCACAGATTGTCTATTTGTCAACTTAATAATATTATATACCTAAATATGTACCTAGGAACACTGAGATAATATTAATAGCGTCTAATATTATCTCAGTGTAAACGAGTCAGGACTGACTTAGTCATTATTAAAACGGGCGGTAATTGTGCGCAAACGAAACAAAGCAGCACTTACCTAAAGTTGGACTTCTTACTAAACTTTTCACTCCGCGCCGTTTGAATATTTATCAATATGAAGTATAATTAGCATAAATTATAAGCTAATGTAGATGAAGTCACAAAGTTACGGCGCGAGGGAAATGCCCATTGTTATTATAATCACATTGACTTATTAGAATTTATAATTATGAATGGAAAATCTCATAGAAATGTATACGGTGAGCTTGAGACCACCGTCGGAAGATTAGGTGAACCGGCCGTTAACTTTTATATGAGGAAAAATGGCAGCGAAAATATTTCAGCTGTGAGTACTGTACGGGTACGGGTGCCTGCTTGTTTGACAGACAACATTACTACGATAATACTCGTATGTAACTCTCCACTATCATGTTTCATAATAAATGACGATCGCATGTTGCTGCTCCAATTGCTCGCTAGTTAATTTCATGCGGCTTTGCCTGCTTTTCAAAAAGCCGATAGCACTGTTAGTTATAGCTTTGTGTCCATTTTCTGTTTGTATTGCCACACTATGTTCCTAGTACTTAGCAGTACTACAAATTTCGCTAGGTATATATGTATTATAAATAAATTCAACACAATGTCAATAAATAAAATAAATAGATGCTTAAATTAAAATGAGTCTTACATTTCTGGTTTATTTCACTAAATTAAAATAAAGATAAATAAAGTAAAGTACTTTGAGATATTAATAACAATACCATTTGGTTTTCATTTCAAAGTTTAGGAGGAGCAGGCGAGCTTGTTGCGAAAATAATAACGATGATTGCGAGGGGAGTCGACTGCAATACATGTAATTATTGCGTTATTTACTATGAATGGAATACTGCTTCAAACAACGTTGTTTTCAAGATCTGTGGATACCTAACTAATATTTACTCCTCACAAGTGCTCATTACTTTGTGTAGCTCTTTAATTTATGTAGATAATTTTACATCAACTCACCCTCAAAGTAAGTAAGTCTTTTGTTTGTGAAATAATAAATGAGATGTTATTTCAGTGTGTTTCAAAAGATTTATTAACGTAATACGTACTTTAATTCTCGATACATTTTTGTCAACAATAATTATGTTAGTCAGTAAGCATTCTTTAAAATGGAATAAATAAATGAATAGTAAACTTGATAAATTCATTTTATTCCAAATATTAAGTATTTCATTTTGAAGTATTTAAATAAAGAAACATCAACCCAAATAAACACATGAACAACAAATTAAGAAAAACCGGGCAAGTGCGAGTCGGACTCGCGTATTGAGGGTTCCGTATACACTTATCTATGAAAACAGTTCAATCCCCGAATTAAGTTACAAAGATTTTTCAGAGTCGCAATAAAAGTCACCTTCCATCCGTAAAGCAGTACAGATTTGACGTTGGACCCGAAGATTTTGAGTACATCCCATCGGATCAATTTCCGTGATTGCCAAACAAGTTTTAGCTGTGCGAAGGTAGCACGGGCCTTGGCGATCACAGAAATGACACCTTCTTCAGTACCTTGAGTTTCCGCTACGAGGTTTCCGAGGTATGTGAATTCATGGACGCGCTCTACTGCCTCTGTGCCGATTAGCAATGGTGACGGATTCCTCACGCATGTACGTATTTCCTGTCTTTCACGTGTTTATTATAAGCCCAGTAGTGTTTGCTGCTTTCTGCCGAAGGCCGTTCATACTTGCTTACATGTCGGCGTGTGTATGACTCAACAGGCATCGGTCATCGGCGTAGTCGGAATCTTTTAAAACGCTGGAAAATTTCTACTCTATCCCGCGGCATCTATCATCGTAAATGCGAAGCAGAATCCCATCGAGAATGACTATAATAAATCGAAAAGGCGAGAGGACGCAGCCTTGGCAAACACCTGCATGCACTGCCATAACGTCCGAAATAAGGCCTTCATGAACCACCCCGCAAGAATATTTCTACATATTTATGCTCCCCAATAGGCGAATCAATTTTGGCTGCACTCAAATTTTTTAACGACTCGAACGGAAACCAGCCTGCTCCTTGCGTATAGGGGTTCTACGGCCTTCGATAGCCTCAAAATCAAAGTCAAAGTCAAAATATTTTATTTCACATAGGCCTACATGGGCACTTATAAAACGTCAGAAGCTAGTGTACGGTTCCAAATTGGTCGTTTCCTATGGAGAAGAACCGGCAAGAAACTCCATGGTTACTCTTTTAAAAAATGTGTTTATTACAATATTCATTGATTTATGTAAGAACAGTGTAGACCAGTCAACACTGTACACAAAAGCACAAAATTAATCATAATAAAATAAAAAAAGTAAGTCGTAATAGAAAGTTATCTAAGTGTTTGTGGATTATACAGTGTTCTCACATTCACATTCCAAAAAGAGGCTACATAAAAAAGCAGGAAAATTTTAAATAATTACAACTGTTAACATAATAAATTACTAACAAATTTAATGCAGTTGAAGTCTATATAATAAAAAAAAAAAAAAAAAATTGCAAAAGCAATGCGTTAAAAAAAGGAAAAATAAATATATATAAATTAAAACAAAGGAAAGGAGCAGTCAATAGACACAATATTAATGATTTACCAGGGGGCAACCTATCCATGATTGCCCCGTGTTCCAGTCGTTCGGGATTTCTTCAGTGATGAGATTTCTTCAGATGTTTTCGATTAAAGGCGTACGTCGACGGCGGAGATTAAGTAGGCTTGTAGCATTTCCGCAGTAATCAGGTCGAGTCCTGGACCCTAGACAAAGACAGGACCGCTTCTTCTTTTCTTCACTTCTGAGGCTGGCGGTAGTTCTATATGGTTATCGAAAGTCGGCGAGGTGAGGAACTGACCGGCAGCGTTTCACAATCACAATCGAAAGATCTCCTCAAAGTGTTGACGTCATCGTAGTACTTGCCCATCTGACGTCGAAACGAGCTGCTCTTTTTTGGAGGCTATATAGTTCTAATTTCAACTCGATTCTCGATACCTGCTCGCGTTCCTCGAGACAAAGGATCTTGACAGACAAATGGACAACAAAGTGATTCTATAAGGGTTTTGTTTTTTCCATTTGAGGTCAGGAACCCTAAAAATCAAGCTTCTTAGTATTGTGGGTGAACCTAACTGAATTCCTTATTTTAGTCTTCAATCGTTTACACTTATGACTTCCTACTACTACTGAATGACTTCCTGGTAACTGAATCCAATTTGACAAAGTTTTACTGCGGGGCCTAATTGTGTTAAGCCTAAGCTGCTGTTATTATTTGTAAGGGTTATAGCGAAGTAGCACAAGAGGATTATAAGCGTTTATGATATTTTCTGAAGAAATAATTAGTCATTTTGTATAAACGTTGTGAGTGTTCACAAGCCAGCTGTAGCAATTTACGTAATTTCATGTACACTTAACGACGTGAATGTTTCTACTTCTAAACATTTTCGCAACAAAATTACATTTTGTTCAAAGCACGCTTATTCAATGAATAACAAACTTAATTAGTCGCGTCGCACCGAATATTGTGTAATTATGACAATATAATGTGTGTATACACAGAGCAAGCAAGAACAGCAAGACAACTCCGGACAACAAGCGATATCTCACGCAGAAAGTGAACCAAATAAAGATAGCTTTAAAGTACGTGACCATTGCAATAACTGCAGTGTTGCGTACTGTGTGTTACAACTGGTGTGCATCCCATACATTTTAATGATAGGTAAGATAATGACGTTATATATTACTTTCTAAATGTCAGTGTGACTGTCTGTCACTTACTCCAAATTAATAACAAAATATTATATTTTGTCTTTATACACCATGGCACTTTAAACACGTGGCGCCGGACGAAGGGGCATAAATTGCCTTTTTAATGTGAAAGGAACAATTACAAAAAACACTTTGAAGAAATATTTTAGCACAATTGTAAAGAAAGGACCAAAAGAGCCCTTACACGTGCAAGCCAGATAAGTCGTAAGAATGGCGACCCAAACCTCTTTAGAAACAATTAGGAGACTGTACAAAAAACTAAGTAATAAAAACTAGTTAGCAAGGCGTGGGAATGAACAAGCGATACTGAGCTGGAAGGGATGCGGCGGTAAGCTCAGGACTTCGGGAGAATATTGGAGACTTAGCGCTAGGGCCGCGTAGAAGGCACACGTCCAGAGACACTTAGCTTGAGAGCCTGGTAGAGGACACACGTCCAGCAGGATTTAGCTTATTATCTTAGAGCGATCCCGTTGTAATTCTTAGGAGTGCCAGTATCGTGATACGGTATTAGATATAGATTGACTGAGTCGAGTTTAGGCTTAGTTAATATTTATATTACAGAGTGTGTGAGTCAGAGTACGAATGGATGGGCGTTGATTGTGATCTAGTAAGTAGTGTGTAAGTACGCGAGTGAATCTCAGTGACTGTGTTGAAGACTGGATGGGTGAGTGTTGTCTGTTTTATCCTTCCTTATTCCATCCTATGACAAGGTGACCTGAGCTTGCGGTTGGTGTTAGGGACTCGGAGAAGGCCTTCCTTTGGAGTGAGCTTAACACTAACTTACACTTTCCGCCATACTTGGCTCAATCATGATTGAAGCACTGCCAATTGAAGGTTGAACCGAATAAATATTCGCTACAGGTTATGGCCAGTTTGGGCTATACTGAGATCACGAACCACCAAACGTTAGCGATGGCTACCTCCCCCTAAGGACTGACTGACAGTAGACTGATTTACATTGCTCTTGTTATACGCACACTTCCAGGGAGCGGGGGTAGGCTTCACCAAGTACCCCTAACTGAATTGATAGTCGTTCTAAGGAACGCTAGGAAACGTATCTCGTTAAAACACACCCGGCCCCCGTAGGCCACTTACTGATACAAAAAAATAATATTTAGCGAGACACGTAATTTGGACTCATCTCTGGAATACTTCGCAGCTAGACGTAGCTCGGAGGCATAGGTTATGATGTCCTCACCTGTGGGTAGAGTAAGGAAGTGAGAAGTGACGAATATGATCCACTTCGGCGTCTGGCAAGGCAACTGTAAATAGTTCTGCGACCGACTGACGATGCGTCGCGCTTGTTTAAGTTTTGTATTGTCTGAGTGATGCGTGAGTAGGCCGTTATAAGGAGTCAATTGTTAAAGGAAGTGTGTCTTATCCAATAGCAGAGGCCTCACAACCCTTTGCCGTAGGATTGGTCAGGACACGCACGAGCAAAACGCATTGAAGTAATTGCTAAATAATTTAATTTGCATATACAAGCGTCACGTGTTATATACCCTTTTGCAGCCCTCTCGGTCCCGTAATATTCGTAACTCAAAAGAAAAGTAGATTATCCTTCCTTATCTCCTTATCAATGGATTCCCATCCTCATTTGATTTTAACTTTGTTTTTCTCAATTCCCCACCTAATCCCCTAGCTTTCTAAGTCGGGAGAAGGTGACATATTTCTTGGGAATCCATTACTTTCGGTGGGGGCCTATCCAAGTCAATAGGCTGAAAGGCCACAAGGGCGAGCGGAAGGTGGGGCTCGTCCTCTCCCCTTAAGGGGGAGCCGAATTTCATACCTTCATGTAGGAAAATCAGGAAAAATGAAAATTTTATCAGCCTAGGGTCATATTGGAACAGTCACATCAGGAACCTTATTTAGTCGAAAATATCAGAGTGTTTGTAGAAAATTTCATCCAAGACTTTAAGTAATTTCCTCTACTTGACTAAATGTTAACTTGCCTCCTTTATTCAAACTAACGGTTATAGCTTGTTATTTGCTGACTTAAAGGTATTTTCCGCTGTCATAGTAGCTGAGTCAAGTAGTAGAAGAAAGTTTCTTATAGGAGAACTTAGAAATATAGTTACATCTCTCAGCATGTATAGTTATGGGCCCACTGAATATCTTCCACGAGCACTGCCTCGCCCCTCCGTCGCCCGGCGGCATGCGGCACAGAGCCTGCACTTAATAGCTGTGAAAAGCGCCACTTGATAATAAGCAGTGACGGACAAAAGACGCGGTTTCCACTCGATTATGACGCGAGCAGCGCGGCTACAAGTTATAAGTGAACGTGGGAATAAAGTCAAAACGTATTTGATTCTTTTAATTCATAGCCGTTTGGTTGTGAAAAATAAACATAGTTCGACTGTAGATATATTATAATTATATGCATCTATTTAACAAAAAAAAGTAATACTTAACAGATTTATTTATAAAGTTGACGTTAGAGAAAATAAAAAAGACGAGGTCAGGTTCAAGTCTGATCTTTAGAAAACTATTCTAAATTAGACAACATAATTCTGCTGTTATAACTAACATATTCTCGGAATTAAATTCAGAATAATTTGATTTTCTTTTAAAACCATTTCACCCGCTCGAGTTCTCACCTTGCGCCCGCCTGCTGTCGAGTTGCGTCTCATCTTATTGTGAGGAGACCACGTCGGTGACGCAGATCTATTTATAAAATAATTTAGGGCACTAAATAATGCGCCACTCTCCGCCATTTCGCATCATCACTAATACAGAGTGGTGCCATACACAACTCACGTGTAGCTAACATGTAACTTTTAAATAAGCAGTTACCCTAATGGACCATCTTTGTATAAAGACCACGGTAATAATATCTAGAACCCTGTCAACGGAAGGCATATTAGTTACACGATTAGAATCGTTTACAACCCGTTAGGTTTTGCTAGACATTATTGAAATTAATTACAGCAACTTTATTAAAAGATTATCTCGAAATAATTAAATTCATCGATGATTGATAACAAGCTATCGGTAATTGGTTTAAACTAGATGAACAGTAATCCAATAACACTTGCTAAACTTGAAATTACGAGTATAATTGAATAATAATATAATCAGATGAACCTTGTCAATAGTCTCTATACTTTATCTATGTACTTCACAAATCTTATCATATTGAATATCTCTTTCAATATCAAACTACACGGGCTGTCTGGTACAATTCAAAGCGGTAAATATACGCTCTTCTAAGAATATTGATTTAGGAACACGTTTGAAGTTAAATCCCCATTCGATCTTCTACAACTTCAACATAAATAAAAGTGTCACGGAAGGAAGACGCTTGCTAAAAATTTCCGGAGAGGCGTCTGCACCCTCTAGCCGCGACACCGCACCGCGCCGCGCCGCACCGAGCCGCACCACGTCGTCGCGTGAAACAATTCAAATCGGATGACGCGTCACATTCGCACGTGATCGGCTCCGCTCAGTGGGACTCACAACACGTCCGTGAAAATGCGATATATGCCGCAGCAAACAAATAAAACGTCTGACTTGTAGCACGAGCAGCGAGCAGCGTACGCTCTGCCATCAGGGCACCATAAATACGTTTATCTGTTGTTCGGATGCAAATATCTGCAGTTATCTATATACTGCGACAGAGGGAGCTCGTAAAAAGCAATTAAGATAAAATGCACGTAGCAATTGGATCGTTATTAGAGGGTTGTGTTCAATGTATTCTGTACAGAGTCAGTGCGTCCGCCGCCGCGACGATAAGATACCGCGGGCTGATAACTTACGGCCATCTATTAAGTTATTTAGTAAATAAGTTATCTGCGTCCGTGTTGATAAAACTGTGTGTTTATGAATGGCTTCCACTATGTGTTTTCTTGACTGAGAAAATCTCAGTGTATCTGTCCTCACACTTCGTGTGTGTAGATATAGCTGAACATTATTAATGATATCGTCTCGCAACTTCCTCTTTATTCAAAAATTCTTCTCAAGCTTTGCAAAGTCAATTATATTTTCAACAGACCAAGAAATCCATGTGCTTCACACGTATAAAATATTCATAGTTTTGAAATGATTTCCTGCGCTGTGACTGTGATCTGGGGTAAAAGAAATGTATGTGGAATGTATCAGATGCTTAATATCCCGTACACGTCGTAAATTCCAATCGTCGTAAACTTGCGGGCACTGAGGGAAGGGTGGATATTGTCATAGTAGAGGAAAAGGGGAGTTCACGACTTCACTCTTGGGTTTAATGTTTAATAAATTAAATATTTTTTGTATGTTCAAACTGTGGTTTGCTTATTTCTATTCTCTTTATTGTCGTTTTAGATCAGTTTTTTTTTAACTAGTTGCAGAGACAGACACTATGAAGAATGAATATAAAAAGAAAAATGGAAACAGAATATCATGAAATAGCAAACAAGAAGGCATACATATCATCCCGTAAATGAGCAATACATATGCACATATTCCGTGTATTTACAGTATCCTTCAAATTGTTGTCAGCGGGTGCAGGCAGCGACTGTGACACCCAGTGAGTGCGCTCGTGCACCGCTCACGAGGGATTACCATCAGCATTGGAGCACCGTCACGCGTCACATGTATGAGTTACGAGCAGGAGTAGCGCATGCGAGGATCGAACTGACACGATCGGGAGCTTGTCATCGTGAGAAACTACATAATTTTGTATACAAGATACATGTGATAATGCGAAGAGGCTATAATTAGACTTGCTTTAAAACTAAGTTTGATTTTACCACGTCTTTTTGATAGTGAAGTTAATGCATTGCTCGTTGTTTTTGTTTAGTGCAAAATATTTTTAACAACTCCGCCAAAATTGAATTTGCACGTTTTAAATCTCACGTACCAAAAGTCGATTATATAACAAAACTTGCGTCAGCGTTATAAAACAAATAATTATAACCATTACACCAGCTTTTGTAATTAAAGTTATATTTTAATTTTTTTTTTTTTCGGAAGTCAGTTGTATTTTTTTTTGGTAAAAAAGTGTGGGTATGTTTCACCGAACCGTATTTGTACATATGTAATAAATATAGATACATACTTTATTTTTATTAACATACATATATACATCTTAATTATTAAATATTATAAACTAATAGGTATATATACAAACTTAAAGAAAAAATATATACAAACGAGTAAAAAACAAAAGGAACTTATAGGGCATCAAAAAATTCGTCCACATCGATGTCAATGGGAAATGTGCCCAGAACGCTGGCAGCATTGCCACGCTGGATGGCAATGCTGATTCGTTGACCGAAGAAAAGCCCAGCCCTCTGGTCACGCGAAGAGTCGACCAACTGTTTGCTAATATCTCGAACAACTCGATGAGCGCTCGGACCCCATGGCCCTAGTGTTTCAACCCCAAACGGCTCAAACATATAACTTCCGATGAGGTTATTATATTTACGCCGTTTGAGGTTTTCTGCACCTGCAGCAGCCGCACCAGCACAGCCCGCCGTACTAAGAAGATGGGATGGCGCAAGGGTGTCGACACATGTTGCATCCCACACCAAAGGCCTACCCAACTTCCAAGGCATTATGGTCATCCCGTCTGGCCTCTTCCCATCGTCGCGTGCCAAGCCATTGGGTTCTAAAACAGCTGGCACCCCGGCGGCGACAAGAGCTCGACGGATGATGTCATTAATACTGGCATGTCGTGCTATCCGACCGGCGCTTCTACTGCAGGATAGGCCATGGTGTCCGAGGCGGTCGACTGCTTCGCCGCACTGACAACGATGTGGAGCTCCACTAGGAGCACCCAGACGTAGGCATGTAGCGATCCGGAAGGTGGTGTCACTCAACATAGTACCTATGTTAGGTGAAGGTAGAGCCTGTAGCCAGAGACCCGACTCCCATTCACCCACAGCCAGTAGGCGGGCACGCTCAGCAGTATTGGTGGACGTATTTATGAGATTATTCCGTACCAACCTGCAGAGCGGCTCATCCCACTGTCTCTGGGAAAATGGACTCTCGGGCAACGCCTTATCCGGGCAAGCCACTTTCCAGGCGTCCACGGCGTCGGTCAAGCACGGCACCTCATAGTTAACTAATGATGGAGTTAAGATTTTTTTGGTTAACTGTTGAGTGCTGTGAACCGAAGACAGGAACGCCGGTAGACTTATACTAGAAATTTTGCGAATGCCGAGCCCACCAAAACGGATGGGTAGCGTGGCTTGTATCCACGCTCGGTCATTCAGGGCCACATTTAAAATGGACGTTAATGCGTATCGAATAGTTTGATCAATTTTGTCCAAAAGATGTGGTTGTTTCCATAAAGGAGATGAGCGAAGAAAATACATAAAATTTGGTGCAAAACAACAATATCGTATGAGGGTGAAAGCCGAATGTAGATTGATTACATATCAGGGTATTTTTTTAGGTGGGAAATCATCAAATGACTTCTCTCACTCTTGGGTGGAGCGGGAGAGCGTGTCCGATTTTTACTGACTGAAACACACTCATAGGTTCTTTCTTCGTCCACCATCGACCCTGCTGCGCGCCTACCTACTATCATACACATCTGCAGTTCTGCCATCATTCACCAGTTCATCTCACCTTCAGAGCGTAGCGGTGTGACGTTATGAAATAATATGTTGTTAATAATAAACAGACATGCAATGCAGCAATCTCAGAAGATTTGTTATTTTTTTTTTTCAAAATCTATTTTAATAAGATCTTCACTTAATTTAAAAAATATACAAGACGTACGCATTTGGAGAAGATATCGCTGAATGAAGAAAAACCATGATTAGGTATGCAATACTGAATCGTTAACATTATTAGCAAATTCCGTCAAAATGAGCCATACTTGCTCAGTAACGTTAACGTTAGAGTTGTGTCACTTGATTTGTGAGTACAAGGTTGTAGTGAGCTACGGTTATTGACGGCAAATGTCAGCAGAATCTTGTAATTTGCTGTAATTGACATTTGAGATATGGAGAGGACAAGCCGAGGGAATTATTTTGATTGCAGCCGCAAGATTAGCGCACTTTATATGCACGCCGCTAATTGTGCGCGGTTCAGTTAAGTGAAATATGCGATACAAGCTTTCGTTTGTATTTCAATGCAATTCCATTTATAGATATTAATGCCATCTCTATTTGCTTGAGTTTGTAATACTTTTAGAAACTATACTGAATAGGTAGTACATTATGCTATTTTCTCTGATCATCGAATGTGCCTGACCCTGTGCAAAGGTCCGTGACTAAACCACGTCTAATATGAATATTATAGAATGATGCATGTAACTGCGACAGACTGGAGACTATAACTCATAAATGATGTCGCAGTGACGCAGTGACCGGTTATGAATGAATGAACGAGGAGGCTGTACGCAGGACCAGGATGAACGAACCAATGAATGAATGGATGAGGTGCAGGCGACGCGCCGGGATTTATCGACGCAGCCCACCGAAGCCGAATTATAATATATTGTTTGGTTTACAACGTGAAAGAGACACGGCAGAAGAACAACTACATGTACCGTGGTGCTTGGCCAATACTATTAGACCTTAAAAGCATCATGGTTAATTAACCCTTCAGATACCGTCAATTAGAGACTCAATAGTAAGACAATAGATGCGCGGCCACCGGTGGTCGCTTGGGGATTCATGAATTAATAAGCTAGAAAAAACGTAAAAATAACGAAGTGCATCGTCGCAATGGTCTAGTGAAACCACCGGTTGTGGTTTCCTACTCCAGTTTCACCTTGAACTTGAACCAGTCTTCACTGAAGTAGGAACAGTATAATTTCCGTTTGTATATTGCGTCTGCCTCTCACCTCAAAGCTGAAAGAATACATTTTTGTGAAGACCGGTCCTTCTATCTTCCTCTGTTCATTGCTAGGATAACAGAGAAAGTAGTAAAAGTTATGGGCTGGCGATTTGTCAGCGCGTGCCGAGGACTGCTGATATTTTTATCGCGTGCATACATTAAGTGAGACTATATTTTATCGCGTTGCTCTCAGTGTGCGAGCGATGCGTTTCCTGTTGTTCTCTGGCTTCTGGGCTCTGATCACAAACTCTTGATCCGCATGATCGCCGACATTTTTGACATTTATATGGAAAAAGTTCGTTATTTTTTAGCTAAAAAAGGAATAGAAAAATGAATCATGTTTTCGAATCAGTAAGTTTGTTTTAGTGTAGTTCTGGCTTGGCTGACGGCCAGAAAAAAAATTGGGAAGGTTCATCAGTTACAAATTCAAAGTAAATTTATCAGTTTCTACCTCAGATCGCGATGAATGATATCAATCTATCCATCCTAAGGTTGTCTGGAAGATATCGCTTTCAGCGATAAGACCGCCATTGTACCCATAAATTTAATTTTATGTATAAGCTGAGTTACTTTTTGGTGTACAATAAAGTTTTATTCTATTCTATTCTATTCTATTCAATCTAGATATTATTTTTACAATAACTGATGGCAAGACAATGTAAGAACACTTGCGACACGATCATAAATGCTGTAGTAGAGGAAGCAATAAATTAGCGGCGTTATCTCCAATCAATCGAATCAATCACGGCTATCAACGTCGATCAAGTTTAACGTTACAGCGCGTGGGCGCCGGTCGCGGGCCGGGTTGGTACGTGGGTCGGTTGGAACAAAAACGTTTAGTCAATTTCTAGGGCAGGCGGAAAAACGGTAAATGACACTTTATGGGTTATGAAAATGTTATATTTACTAATATTATAAAGCTGTATTGATTTGTTTGCTTGTTTGAACGCGCTAATCTCAGGCACTTTATTTAAGTGTTGGATAGTCGATATCAAGAAAGGCAATACATATAAAATCACGCTAAGCCCTACGAAGGGCGAAGTAGCAGTTCCATCTGCGCCATTGGTTACAAAAATGCAAGTGAAACCGCGACTAACAGCCAGTTACTAATATTTATCTATCAGGAACATGATGTTTGAAAGTAGTTACCTTTTTTAACATAGATCACCGGACCACCAGACGAACAGAGAAGCGCCACCTGTGGGTATATAGTGGACATCCCACCCGTACACACAACATATTTTGGGAACATTCATTGTACATAGGTACAGCTAAGGAGTGCAATTCCCTGCCGGAGTCTGTGTTTCCTGATAGCTAGAAACTAGGGATATATAAGTCAAGTGCGAATATGTTACATCTAGGTAAGCGTGCTCATTCATCGACCACGACTCAGTTTCCTTCAGGTAAAATAGCAGTCAAGCGCGAGTCTATTAAAAGTTTAAAAAAAAATATCGTGAAACAGAGAGCAGTGAGAACTCGAAAAATTACTAATAGTGCTATAAACATAAACAAACTGAGCGTCACTTCTTTAAGTCCAACATATAAATAAATTACAATACACTGGGGTGATAGCTAGTTTTTGTGGACAATTTCATTTTTCCGTGAGAACCAAGCAGATGAAGGAAAACTATTGAATTTAGAAATAAAAAAGGGAATAATAGAGTTTTAGGAGTAGTGGGACTGTATTTAAATTATTATATCGACCTAGTTATTACTATCCAAATGTTGGGGATCCTACTTTAAAACCGTAAATTAATAATTCCTCATTATCACGCAACTAAAATAAAATTAAACATCCGAAATATAAACTAATCCTTTTTTATAATGTACTATCTTTAGTTTATTCTGATGGGATCTTAGAGAAATCGAGGGCAACCCTTAAATTTTATAGGCTTACTTATTGTTTTTCGCATATTTTATGAAGTATCTTGTGTATTTGCGTATGGTTTTAACCATCCCAGGTAGCTGGGCTGATGATGGAAGGTACAACTCCTTAACAGTAAGAAGTTACTCGAACAGGCAAGGACTGTTTTAGTCAATTGTTTTGATGTTTGATAGGGCATTTGCTACATTTAGTCTCATAATCATCAAGCCATAACCTGATGCTGCAGTCAGGATAGTCTGCAGAGTACCTAACTCCTCGACAACTAACAGCAGGTAAATCAAGTTTAGGCTTATTGAAAAGGGCTCGATGTGTGGATAAACGTACTGCTAATGAAGAACACTGAAGGACATAGAGACCTGATTCTGTAGCCAGGAGCATTAGAAAAAGTACAAACCTTGAAACTACAGCACCGTAGTCGTGTTTGGGCTCATTTTAAACAGGACTAAATTTTAAGTTCAACGCAATGTTGACATAAGTCTGGCCTGATGCTGTAGCCAGGATTATCAGCATCTAGTCTAATGATTTATTGAAAAAAGAGGGGGAGGGGATATATCGAACTGATCTGATGATGAAGCCGAAAGGTAAATTAATGTAATCTAACCGTGCTTGGGATTATTTGAACCGTTATGAGATGCGCTCTGACTATAAGGTATTAAAGTTTGACTGAGGTGAATTTTTTATTGGTGGTACCATAACTAAAAAGTGTAAACTAAAAAACTTTTTACCAAAAAATATAACTAACTTCAATGTTAAAAAAACACTGAAAAGTACAAAATAACTTTAATTTTGGAAGTCGGTGTTAAATAACGAAGAGACTAAACTATTAAAGAAACACCGACTTCCAAAATTCGTTCAAAAGTCGAAGCCTACTGGGGTCATGGGTGATGCAAAAGAGATACCCGGTGCCCTGCAACAATGGCAAAGAAGGAACAAGAGTGGGTTTTTAGTCAGTAAAAATATGACACGCCTTCTCACTCCACGTAAGAGGATGAATTTCCCACCTACAAAAAAAGGTACTTAACTTGGTCTTCAGCTTTATGTACTCGATGATCTCCGCTATCTTTGTAGAGAGATGCAGACCTGACCGATGTAGTGTATCGACGGAATAACGGGACGCAAAGTGTTCACACCTATCGATGCTGTACGGTTGTTTACGTTGACGACCGTCGACGGTCCGTACGCGCCGTGACTGTTGCTGCCGTCGGTAATTGCCTCGTAAGACCTACATACTATATTGCATAAATCTGCTACCTCCGTACATAAATCACTGATGGAGGATTGTGATGATTCTAAATTCAACTGCATTTCAGTCAGGCTTGATGTCCCGCGGCAGTCTGGAGACATCGACGTGGTCGACTGAGACGGAGGGCTTGCGCAAATCCTTCGCCACAAAAGTAGGCACGTCGTCGAAGCCTGTTTCTTCACACTCTAAAAATGTCCTGGATACTGATCTTGCCTTCAATATTATTCCTACGGGGCGGTAGTTGGTCCTAGTCAATGATATTCAGCTAATATTGTAAAAATGCCTTGACCTCGTTCGCCACAAAGTTTTCCCAAACGCACGGTGGCCGGATTTTTTTTTAAACAAATAATTACCTAATTGAAAAAAAAAAATAATAAAAAAAAATAATAATTGAAAGAAGTGATCATTGGAAAGAATGGAGGGAGGCCTTTGCCCAGCATTGGGACAATATAGGATAGCTACAATAATAATATTATAATAATAATTAATTGTAAAATAAATAAGTCTTATCGTGCCTAGCATCTGCAAAACTTCCCATGTCTATCACACAGCTGTGGGTACTGCACACGTAACTACTTACACCTTCGTCAATAGAAAACGTCAACCTCCCGCTAAGTTAGCCGCCAAGTACTGCTCGTCTCGTGTGAACACGGCTAATCCGCGGTCCGGCCCGGCGCGGTGCCGGCACGGCACGCCGGCGGCGGCGCCCCACAGTACCGGCGCTCTGATCACTGCGCTATTCACGTGCGCTGCTCGTTTAATCTCTTATTCGCGCGAATGAACTTTAAAACACATTTTTGTCGCGTATGTTAAAAGATTGGCTAATAGAGATGATGACTTCTTACAAAGAGATTTCAAATTAAATGCCTCAGCAAAAGCAACGCATAAATTATATTAGAACCATTGCCAGTTAGTTTGTGAAATACAAAACCATAATTCTAGATTAACTGATTCCAACTACAGTTCGTGTTTCGATTGATAGTATCTTTTACTAATGTATTCCAAACAAACCAGTCACTATTAGTGTTAAATAAGTTGTTTTAAATGGTTGTAATTACTGTAACAAATGGACGCTTTACTGCAAAGCCTTTGGAATGAGTTTAACGCCGTCCAAGTAAACCGTTGTGACAAGCCCAATTATAATGTTAAATAGCTCTAAAGAGCGTCGATTAATTTGGTGGGATCCGCAGCGGCACGGCGGCCGGCGCCGGCTCCGGCTCGGAGACGCGGGCCCAACGCTGGGAAGCTCTATTAATCGCTACGTGACCCGGAATCAAATGACCATCGTGTCATCGTAAATAACCTAACAGATATGATAATTCACCCCTCAGCCTTCTAATAAATTGTAAACCCTGAAGAATTTAATAAAAGACGTCGACACATTCTCGCGGGACGCGGAGATCTAACCGCGAGCCAATAGATTTTATTAGAACGAGAGACCGTTCACGTTCTAGTCGATGAATTATATCCGTAAGTTCTCTCTTTACTATACCTGTTCTTTTCTATCGGCAACCAGTTTACCCGATGTGTGTAATAAGACGGGCTTGTTTCAACTTAGTGTGGTTATTAAGATTTTGCATGTTGTGTCAGAAACAATTCATGCTTCATCAGTTCGCCATATCACATGTAGCTTGTTGCTCTCAAAAATATCAATAGGTATTAATATCAAATCTTACCTTTCTTATTTTCTCGGTTTGCATTTAATTTATTTTTCATTTTGAATAGTCACACAGGTTAAAGCGTGTAATGTTGATTCCATTTGTAATGATGATGGACTGAAGTTATGCAGCAGTCATCGTTAAATCAACCAATTTGGAGTCCTTTTAATCTGTTTTCCGAAGGCCATTTCCAAAACAAAAACTATTTGTACACAGTGACATGGTCACATGCAAATACATTGCGGCATGCGTGGTGCGCTGCTCGCGCCCCGGGGCCCGGCCCGGCTCGCGGCTCGCCATGTCATTCCGAATCAAGATTTAATGTCAATAAAGTTTTACGCGGGCCGTCCACCGGCCTGTCGGTCGAACGCTCATAAAAATTATATTCATTCGGAATCCGAGCGGCACCGGACGGCGACCGGACGCCGGCGACACACCGGAAGGGAACCGCGATTATGTTACAATTAGCGAGACAACGTAATTGTGTGTACTGCTTTTATTTCACGAGGGGAAGTGAGGACGAAGCGTTTCAGGTAGGGCACTCAGTTGTTGTGTTTGAACTAATATCACTTAAAAGGAATCCTATCATCGCTGAGGGGACACGGCTCGCAGCCATGTTCTCAAATTCCGGAACAGGTATTAGTGCGCCGGCAATAACTTCAAGCGCTTTAAACAATAGACTAAAGTTATGTTCCCACCGCCGCCGCCGCTAACAAATGTTCTATTTAGCAACACTTAGCTCCATAAACGGCTTGCAAATTGCTTTTAACCATTTCGACTGAGCTAGATTAGATAAATGTGATCGTTTTATCTAAAGTTCAATTAGAAATAAACAGCATTGCCTAGCGCCAGACTTAATAACGCACCCTGTAGTAGGTACCCGTTACGGCTTTACTCTTACAATATCTCTTTATCAAAATGTCTGCCTAATTAATTTTGGTATTACCTTATCCGAAAATGTACGTACAAGAATATGCTCCTTATTTTAAAATAAATTAGTCGTGAATGTGTTATTATATCGCGGGAATACAATTAAATGGTAGGTTGCGTAATACAGAACGTGGTCTTAGTAAAACAAAGCTCGCTCGCGGGAGCGCGCCGCTTGGAGCGAGACATCTCACTCTTCATTTTGTTGAGCGAAATTGAAACGAGTTGTTATTCCAGCGCTGATCAGAAAGTAAAAGAAGTGCTCCAACCTGTCAGATGATGTTCTGAGCAAACAGAAGATATTACGGAATGGAAAAATGCGATAAGTTGGCATTGGTATTTAGTTTTATCTAGTTCTTTTTTCTAAGGTATCTGTTAAAAAAATTTCTTCAGTGTAAATTGAAATATTTTTTGAAAGCTTGGCATGTATATCTAACTGTTTGATGGGTGGAATCTTTATTTAATAAACTTATAGATGTGTGCCAATTCGCTGCATCAGAACTCACAAGACGTCACAGTACTGTAGTAACGAGAGGTCTTAAATGACGTTGCTTTCTTCTTAAACACTTAACTTCATTTTAACAATTACTGTGTCCAGCCGATGACGAACCTGTCTCCTGCGTGAATATGGCTCTCAGCTGAACACAACTGAATCAGCAGTAGGTACCTACTCAGCAGTGCGAACTATCCCGATATACAAAACATCGCATTCGCTGAACGACGGCGATGGCTCTTAAACGGTGGGAACCAAAACGATGGTTTTATGATAAAAAGAAAAATGAATTTGTTTCACAAAGGATGTTAAAGATACTAAGAGAGAGGCGTGTATAATATTTGGTAAATGTATAGAGTATTAGGTACACAGCAGTGGTGAAGTTTAGAGAAGTGAGTAATATAGGTCCCAAGTTGGTCGTTTCGTATGTAGAACAGGTTCCTAACTTCTCCACAGGAATATGAGGAGCGTTTCAAATGTTCTATAAACTAGTGCATGAAATAGGTACCTTCCTGTTACCTATCCACCTCTGCTTCCAAATTGCAGTCATGCATTTCTCGCTCCGGCAGCTATCTGACTTAAAACCTACCGCAATAACATTAAGCTTGCAGTAACTTGGGACAACTTAATGAACTTAATGTGCACAGTTACAACTTATACACACATTAACATTAATTTAAGTTAATACAGTACAGTGTTGAGATAATCGCCGTAGATCCGTGTTAGTGGTGCTTCATTTAGTATTATATATAGTGGCTCATAGCCAATGCAACGAGATACCAGTAAATAGAGAGATACAGAAGGTCCATTTAATAGTCAACATACGCACACATAACATGATTATTCTAGTTTCATGTACTGTTAGTGGACGAGCATTCGCGGCTGGCATTTGTTTGAGATCGAAATGTCTATGTGTGCGAGTGCTTCTTTTTGCTCGTTGAAAGGAGCCGGCCTTCTGTAAGTATTTTATCTATACCGTGGCAATGCCGGTGGTTCGATGGGGAGATGAATCAATTGCTATTGCGGGCCACAGATCAACTGCAGTGCGATCACAGCTAAACGGATGGCAACCAGGTGCAAGTTACAAGCGGTAGAACAATAAACTAAGAAAAAATTTACCTATCGTGTCAAGATGACTACAAATGCTGCAAAACCGGACTTAGCTCGACTTGTTTTCGGACTCCGTTTGTTAGTTGAGTAATATTGAACAAGGAAAAACCGTTACAGAGTGCCCTTTTATAACGAGAATATATAATATTTGTTGTGTTCTTGCGTTGAAATGTTGATCCTTTAGTTAGCCATTCAAATTGGACACAGCTATATATATCAAATGAACAGATATTTTCTGGTATCAAATGAACGGTGGTCGGTTCAGTGACGCAAACGTATGAAAATAAAAAAGCTGTTCTGTAGTTTCAGGGATATAGAGGTAACACCGTGTAAAAACAAAATATTGAACGCTCTAAGCTTGTGAGTTGCGCCCCCCCCCCACCCCAGAAGCGATAGCGGTCACATAACTCGACCGTATCTGGTGTTAGGCGTGAAATATCGTTCCGTCTAATTACTAGCCGCGCTTTATCTACAAAAATCGCGTGCAATTGGACCGCGCCCTACAGTCGCACAATTAGGTACTGTTTTAATTGCGTCGGGTTAAGATACAGTGTCCAATGACCACCATTACATCCTGATTACAGATCTATGTTTGTTCCGGGTTCTATTCTAAGGGATTATAGACGAGCGTGGTTCGGTGTTATTTGCATGAGTTTGGTTTAATTTATATTCTTTCAGTCGTGATCGAGTCTTTAAGATTAAGTGAAAATGATAAGTTAAAGACTGCTGTTCTATATCGGTATAGGTATAAATATGCGTTTGAAACTGATTCTGATAGGGCTATACAAGCGGCGGGCCATAGATGCTCTAAGTACAAACCTAAAGTTATTGATCCCTAAAATTTCTCATTTACCAAGCCTGTAACTTATCGCTATGCTCGTATTGTCCTAAGGGTCAGGTAGGGGCGCTGAAAGCCTGAGTAGTATATTTTTCTTAATATGTTTAAATGCCATGCAACAGGAAACAAGTTTTTGAATCGCAATGCATGTAGAAAGTAAGTGACCTGACAGCATAGTGTAAGTTGTAACGTAATAACTAAGCCGTGCACGCCAGCCGGCCACGCGAGCCGTGAGCCGCGAGCCAGGAGCCGGGCCAGAGGAACTCTCCCGACGTGTTATTAGCAACGCACAGGGGTGGGACGTGTGCGTTTAGTGTAATAACAAGGTAATACCCGAGAACCAAGTGCCAGATATATTATGAAGGACTGAGTCTTGCGGCAGTTCAAACTTTACAGTGCATAATTTTTATGGTTATAATATGATAGAATTTCATAGTTTAATACGTGTAATAAAAAAAGAAAACTCATTCACTTAAAAAACCTTTTTTTCCGCTGTTGTATAAAATTTAAGCGACACATCAGTTTAAAATTTAATAAAATATCGTCGTTGTGACGGAGCACGGTCAGAGCAAAGGCGAGGAGCCGCGGTCAACTCCATCACGCTAATAGCGTTTGCGTTGCGTTGATCGGGTTACCGCCGCGAGCAAACACGCCAGGGATACGCCGCGAGCACGCTGGGAACACGCACCCCCAAGCAGCCTCAGACGAGTTATTAAGTAGTTCGACGTGTTGATATAGGCTTTAAAAGGTTACTTCATATCACTGAAAGCTTGCTTAATATTCATGTGCCACGCTTTTTGACTATTTCGTCCAAAGACATTTAGAGGAAGATTACTACAACGGCAAGAAGTATCCTCCGCAACAACACAATTATAAGGACGAAGGACAAGTCAACAACGTAATAGTCGGTGGAATATCTTTATCCCCGCTTCTCTTATTTCTCTCATTGTTCATTTTGTCTTTCCCACGTTGAAAATGTCTAATTTACCGCAGACAATATTGCTTCATTTATCATAATAATCTAGAACATAAAATGCATGCTTTGGACGTGGAGTTGCGATCATCAATCCGACTTAGTAATTATGTACTTGTGATATATACATCAGACAATGCAAACCGTAACAATACATTAGTTAGCAAATAAGATGTTGATATACAAAAATAGCTGTGGTAAACTCAGCTAGTTAGTTTGACTTGAAATAAGCCACAGTAACTTTTACTTCATCCACTAATGAAAGAAAACTTACTTTTCCAATTAACGTTTTCAAGTCAAGATGTGTTTCTTAATTTCGTATCGCTTCGTTTACCTTGAGTAAGGAGGCGTATGTAGATGACGTGTACAGACTCAAATATTTGTCAGACAATTCAATTACGACTGTACATAATACATAATGTAACAAAGTTTGAGCTAAACAAACCACCGCCACTTCGCAGCATTGTTTGTTCCGACCGTCTGTGCACACACCACATGTTCTGCCTATACATAATGTCTATGTAAAGCCAAATGTATAAAACTGTTGACTTGAGAAGAATGAAATTCAGCTGCGAGTATTTGTACTGGGATCTCATTAATACATTGACTAAATGGATGCCAGTTCATTTACTTCGAGAGAGATAAGAGAGAGAAAGATAAGATAGCATCAGTATATTATTGACTTCCAAAATAATGGAGGTAACTTCTGAAAAAAATAAGAAAAACTGACTAACTGACACATCAATGCACAGCCGAAACTTCGGCCTAGGAGCTTGAAATTTTACACAAGGTTTTCTTTTATGATGTAGGCGACTACTAAAAAGAATTTGCCAATACTCAACCCCTAAGAGAATGACACGGGGTTTCAAAGTTCGTATGGAGAAACCTACTTTCAAGCGGGCGAAGCCGCTGGCAGAAGCTAATTTGCTTCTAAAGATTAACTACGTAATAGCATTGCATGAAATGGGAGTATGTGTCATAACATAATACTATCATGACTCCAGTCTCGATAGTATTACGGAGGAGCGCAGCTCGGAAGTCACATTACACCGTGGGTCCTGATCCACATTATAGATCTTCGCCAGCTGTCGTTACGGCTTGTGAGAATTTCAGAAGCTCGCAAGTATTGACTTTTCACGTTGTCATAAAACCCACAGTGTTCCTTTAGTTGCCTTTTTTGTGTGAGGACACTGGCACGTCCTAAAACTAAAAATTCGAAGACATGTAACATGTCTCGTGATGGATTATGGCCCAATCTCCTTCTACTAGAGAGAAGGCGTTAGTCGCAGTAGTCAGAACATTATACGGCCGGATTACGCTTATACCTGCCTGAAATACAGTTATTCGCAACTTAAAAGTAGTAATTGTTCAATTACGTATCGTAGACTGAATGTTGATTTATTGGCCGGCGTGGTTGTGCAACGCGGTTTGTTAGTGATTAGTTGCGCACCACGGAGATACAGCTATAACATTTAAAATGTAAATTATACACAATTTCGTTTAATCCCGTTAACTTTATTTATTAATTAATCAAATCTCGTTTCTTCGTTATTTATGTGCAGTTTCACAATAACTTTCGTAGTTTTCTGTCAGCTTTAGGAGATTATCATAAAGTAATTTCTTTATTGGCGTCGCTTGTTTAGCGGAAAACAGTAAATCATTTTTGATTTTTACACTTTTTTAATCTCGATCATTGGAGATAAAATATTCCGTGTCGTGACCGATTCTATACTAAGATTATTTAAATGACTTAAAAAAAAAAAACAATTTCTGGCTTATTGTTAAAAACTTGCACTCGCATATGCAGCGCGGAAGAAAGGACTGTGATATTTAATTACTACCAATAGATCGTTTATGTGATGGCCGCCGATGCGTAAACCACGTACCTACGGACTTTACACATAGTGCTGAGTGTTACTCAAGTTAAACAGTTAGATAAAATTGTAAAAGCTATGTCTACAATAGCAGTTGCTACATTAGTTGAAAATCTATACCTACTTTGTAATATAATGTGGAGTTTACCTACACTTTAATATTTTCACGATTTTTAAGTAGGCAGGTACTGTACAAACTTTCTCAGAATTTAATTAAGTTAATATTACACACATTACAACCGTAAGCGACCTGTCGCTCCATCTGCCTTGCCCTGTAATGGATACCGCCTCCACTCGATGTACGGCGACATGCAGTACCGGTGCTGAGGTGCAAGCGACTCGCGACGCGTGTAATCAGCGGCTCGCGGAGGTCCGCCACAGCCTGACATCTCAATTGAAGTGCGCGCCTGGCAGGGCTGCCACTGCCAGCACCATATTAATAATATACATGATAACTAATCAGTGTTAAGACGGTTCGGTCATGTTTCATTTTATTATCCAAGTTATACTTATAAGCCAGATACTCAATAATTCCGTGATATTTTGTTTTTTTTATAAGTCATTTTAATCTGCTTGAAAAACGAGTTCAATAAAACAGTGAACCCAACAATGAAGTTGAATGCATTAATTAAAGTTTTAAATGAAAAACACACAAAACCAATGTTTTCAAAAAAGTCAATGTTTTTACCAAATAAACTGTATACTTAGTGGTATAGTGAAGTTTACCGCAGTTTACATAGTTTTACTACGAAAGCCACAAAAACACTATCACAATGCAACTTTTCAAGTACCTAAAAAAATAAGAGAAAGAGAAAAGAGAGAAGAGAGAGAGCGAGAGAGAGACTTTTTTATGGTGGGGAAAATTTTCCAATGACAACCTCCACTCTAAGGCGGAGTGGGAGATAGTGTCAGACTCTTACCGAGTAAAAACCCACCCCGTTCCTTCTAGCCTTCATACCGGGGCTCGAGCTCCCTTTCGGATAACCTTGGCCCCAGTAGGTTTCGACCCGGCTGGGTATCCTGCTGTTGCTGACAACTCCTTGAGGCGCGCGGGAACAGTGGGCGCCGTCGATGTCTTGGGCTCGGTCCGGACAGTTACCGGACGTTCAAACAACGAGCTACCCATCGCTCGCCGTCCGCATGCCCGCGTCTACGGTGTCCGGAAATCAGGATCGGAATCCTAATGTGGTCGGCCTCCTCCTTTGCTAGCATTACTGCTTCGCAGAAGGAGGCGACCGCCTGCCACTCCTCCTCGCTCCGGACCATGGACTGAACCAAGGCCCGGCGCGAGAGGTCTCCGGTCCCACGAGGGCACGGCGACGCTCCATCCAAGCAGGACACACCTCGACTGTGTGCTCCACCGACACTTTGCCAGTGTCTCGGCTACTTCAAGATATTCGATGAGTGTATTCATTCCGAATCCGTAATCTACCGAGAAAAGTGAAATCGCATGGAAAACCAATTTAAATTACTAAAACGCATCAGTGTGTACCCATCCCCCACAATGCTACATTGGGCTCGAGGCGAAGGGTCGGCTGCGAGGGACTACTGCAGGAACAGCGCACCCTCGCGGACTGCGCACAAGACACTCGCGAGACAACTTTGTAATTATGTCTTCCGGCTGTTGCCAATACCACACGTATTGAGCACAGGCTTAGACAACTTTATGTTCCTGGATTATAATGTAATAAATACTTCTTTTTGTGTACATAAATGTCACGCTATTATATTTCAAGCTTTATCAATTAGCTATAAGCTGACTGATACAGCATATAAAATTTCATAAAACAGCATTTATAAACGGCCTACAAGCAAATATTAACGAACGGTTAAGTTCCAGGTTAATTCACAACTGTATTGTAAATTTAATTTTGGTGGGTTCGTGGAATCCGATTCAGGAATAAACTGTGCATTTAAATTACATGAATATACATTTATCCGAATTTCGAGAATGTATTTTATACATGTAATGAGAGCAGGCGTTTATTAGTTTAATTCACAGATTACTGTAGCTGAAATATAAGGCTAGCTGGGCAACCCTGAATACCTACTGGCGGATGATTTACCGGCGCTGTTCCAACAGGGAGGGTCCAGCCAGTCGCCGAGATCGCATTACAGCGTGATATACAACCGAGGATTATCATTACTTTTTGTTCATGTAAACAGAAAGTGATGTGATGTGTTCTACATTGATTCAGTGATGTCAGTGAATCAATGGAGAACAACGTTGTGCCTATTGTATGAAACCTCATACATGATCGTTACTTTGCGATTTCGGAAACTGCAAAGTAACGGTTTTGTATAAGACTGAAAAGATTAATTTGTAACCGGAAAGGTCACACGTAGACGGCAGTGTGAACACACCGTGAAAGCATTCATTCACAGCTCATTTCTTTCATACAAGTTTACGAGCGGCGGCGACATGACGTGTCGACACGAGTCAAACTCTTTAAGGTGTCGTCAGCTGGGCTATAGGATTGTTCGAAACAGTTACCGTGGCCCTGGAACGCTAAACGCAACCGAAGGAACACGGGTGGATTTTAGTCAGTAAAACTCTGGCTCTCCTCGCTTCACACAAAGCGGGAGAAATTATTAGTGGTTGTACCACCTGAAAAAAAAAATGGATAATACATATACGGTTTCCTATATTATGTCCAAAATATTATTCATGCGGTTCATGGTCAAATAAAGTTTAGAGTCGCAGGTCTGCTAGAACTTTAAGTTAAGACATTTTACGAAACAATATAATGCATACACAACTGTAAACGTCATTATGTTCGCGTAATGGAGGATAATAACCGTAGCGCTGGTAGCGGGCCTGTGGATGTGGGCTAAAGGTGCGGGATCAACCGCGCCCGCAGTACCGCGCCGCACATTCTAGACGAGCAGGTCGTGGTAGTCCTGACTTGCGTGCTAACTCGATTTATTCGTAAATAAAATTAATTATCCAATAAAATTGCTTCGTAAAGATAATTGAAATTTTTGATTTGCTTTTAGAGTTCAATTTTGCGTTATCTATATGGCACAGCAGAAGTATTTAAACAGAAAGTGATCCATAATACGAACTCTTTTGAAATATTTCCAAAAAATCTGCTGAATGTGAAAAGTAGCGAAGAACAATGAAGAAACACTTGATGAGAATGTGTGTCCAGCAGTGAATTATTTTTAATGAATAAGTAATTCTGAGAAAAAATAGTTCCTATACAATTTTTGCCGATGCCACAGCATTTATTACTCAAAAAATCCCGTTAAATGCAAATAGATACATTGAAATAACACGCCAACATTAAACTGTTCGCCCGACAGCTGAGATATACGTCTTCATAATAAAGCGATCTTGTCGCAATCAACGTTCTCTCTTGTATCTCTATAGGCGGCCATTCTGCTGTGTCGTGTAGGACCAGTACCTAGTAGATTAGTTAATTCATACAATATTAATAGCTTACGAGCCGATGAAAGAAATAGACGGTGTGCAAGCCATGAGCGGCGAGCGTTTATGGTGCCATAATTTTATTAGATTTATGTTTTGAATTATTCGATTTAGCCGCGACTCATACTTAATCGAACCTATAACAACAGGTTTACTATTGTGTGTGGGCTGACCGAAAACCACAGGCCCGTAGTAACCGAGTATCAGGTTTTATAAGGTTTAAAATTTCAAGGTGCACTATAATAATTAATTTCAAGGTACATTATTAATCACCATTATTGAATTCAAATACAAAAACGAAATGCGAAAATAATTCAATTAAAGTTATTACAGCGTTGTACGAGTGATCGATTTAAATGTGAATAATTTTAACAGTCATTTATCGGATGTAATTATTCAGCGTTTACTACGTAATTATTATTTGAGGTAAAATTGATCAAAATAAATTATCGTGCTTAATAATGGCCTTATTTAACTATTGAGTTAATGAATTATATGTTACGGTTATTATAATTTCAGTGCTTATTTTAGTTTTATTAATTAATTTATCTAATCGCAAAACGGTCGCTAGTTACTAAGTCTAAAGATTGTAAAGGAGCAAATTATACACATTGTCTTCTGTCTGTCTCATAGTGATAACATCTACATCATTATATAATCAAAATGTCTAGTTCTGACCATAGATAATGGGATAGGATTACGCTAATAGGTACAAAAACGATTTTTAAAATCCGCTGTAGCTCTGTACTCGGGTCGAGCGGGCGTCGCGCGTCGTCTGTAGTTGTCGGGGGCGTCTCACAACAGGAATGTCTTCATAACGACGGTGTCATTACGATCAGCGGATAGGTATCTACGGACAATTAATACATTCGCCGGCCCCTCGCCCACCTCACAGTGTACGAAATTGCAGTTGGACAATGATCAGCACAAAGTTATCAACAATTTTAAGACGGTTTAACAGAGCTGGGCTTAAACTGTTCAAAACAAGATACAATATAATGTTAAGTACTTGATAGTGTTATTGATTTGACTAATCTTTAATTATAATCGCAATCCGTTTACCTCAATCAATAATCAGATAATCTAAAAAGATCATTATATCTTCATAAACATAAGCCTGCAGGTGTTGCCAATCGCCAGGACTAGTTATTGTAACCACACACAGGAAATTACATACAACAACCTCACTTTTGTTAGAATGACATAATGACGTACCACCACGACATTACCCACTGCACGATGGTGCGCTGTGGCCGCAGTAATAACAGCTTTCAACCGGTGTTATTATAACTCTCATTCAATGAAAAATTAATACCGATCGACATCAGCTAAATGGATGTCAGTTTCCATCGTTTTGTTTTAGAACGTTGAAGAGACACAGTATCGTAATGGTTATTTTCTTAAGTAGGTAAATTGCAAAACCAAGCAAACAAGAGACAAAAGTCGGCAGTGTCTGTTACCCCTGTTGTCTTGTTGTTGTTGTGTCAATTTTTTTTTGGTGTAGGTTCTTCTGATGAATTATCCCGCTCTAGCGTTAAGCGGGACGTCGTGTTAGATATTAACTGACTAAAACCACAGCTATGTTTCTTTGCGTCCTAAGACCACATGTTATGTTTTCAAAAGTCCTCACCTGGTAGTAGACATCGGCCCCACTGGGCCCTAACGGTTTTGTTAAAACATCTCTTTGAGGCGCGCTGGGTACAACTAAGTACAGCCGTCGAAAACTCTGCTGGACTCGACTAGAGCGAACGATACAATTTCGCAAAAGGAGGCCATCACCGCCTATTCCTCCTCACTCCGGATCATGGCCTGAACCACAGCCCGACACGAGAGATTATCATCACCGATTACTTCCACGGGGACAGCTTATGGTCTGGTCGGCCTGCACTAAAGGCTTCTTAATTAGTTAGGAATTTTACTTTAGTCAATAGGTACTATCTCAGACTAATTTTCTATCTATTACAGCTGGTCGTGTTGGAATAACTGTAGAAAATGATTTTGTTTTGCAGTTATTTCCTTTTTGCTTGCTCAGCGCAAGCAAAAAGGCAAAAATGTGTCATAAAAGTCAGATATTATATTAAGTATAGAATAAACTATTTTTACTGGAAGGAGCAACTTACACAGCGCGCTGAGATTACTAATATATAACTTCTGCGCACGACTTTAGTAGGCCTAAGCCAGGAAAAGGTCAAACTTAGCCAAACACGTAAGCTGACACTGAGAAATTTGAAACCCAGCATTATTACTTGAGAAGATGAAAACATTCACAACTCATTTAACTAAAACGTAATATTTAACAAAGATAATAAGAAATTTTGAGAAATAAATAACACAAGAAGCACAATAACCCCTTGTTCTCAAGACACAAGTAATTCTGAACAACCAACGGCAATGGATAAACGTATCATCAATCTTAATAACATTACGTTGTAACAAAGCAGTATTATATTACAGCGATAAGTAGCCGGAGCAGGCACACAACACAAACGCAACAGAAATGGCGAAACAGACAAAAGCTGCGACGATTAAGATGGGGACAGAAACATGGTCAATAATAACATACACTAATGCCCATTCATTACTGATGAACGTTAGAATGAGACGACAGATCCATAAACCAGTGAATGCAACAGAGATGGAGTTAATTGTGATATAATAAAAGAGAGGTTTAGCGTGGAAGCTTTATACTGAGTAATGAAGTCGCTTCTAGCGGAGATAAGGTAGTCGTTAGACGTAGATACGTTCTTTCACAAAGTTGCGCTGCTCCGCTGAATGGTAATTGCTGGTACATGGGAGTTGCGAAGTTGTGCGTGTATATGTGAACCACTCTGATTTATCTCGAATGAATGCTCGACGATGGGAAATCAATACTATTTTAAATAGTATGTGTTCAGCCACATGTAAGTTTGTTTCAAACGTTTCTCCTAATGTGCATTAATACGAGTACACAAGTCTAAGTAGGTGTACACCTACTGTATGCGACTTGTTACAGGTTCATCTTTCAGTAAACCTTCATTATAAGTTGCCTACCCGATACTTCACCATAAATCAATTTGATAAATGTATCGCTGATGGTTTGTTATTTATGGTGAGACATATGTACCTACATTTCAGTAGGTACTGTCGAAAAAATCTTGATTTGTGTTGGTTAATAAATAAAAGACATTAAATATAGTCGATTGAAATTTAAACAACTTAAAACTGTTATTAATTAACCCTTTTTATCTTCATGATCAATCTTAATACCGTTATTGTTAATATAATATTACCCAAATTAACGTTATTTGTGAACAAATGTTTATGTGAAAAGAACAATACCACAGAACAGAAAGATGGCAATTCCTCTGTTTCGATGTTAATACGCTCAGCTTCGGTCTCTATGGCAACACGCATGTTAGTTCACTAACCCACTTCGTGGATCCTCGCGTGGGAAGATAATCACCTGATATCGTGTTATTCTTATCCTTATTGAGTACGATACATAACGGTACGACTAATATTATCTATTTCTCTGAAAAGAATAAAGGGTAAGACATCCTTCAGAAGTTTTAGGGGTGTACAAATCATAATGAAAAAATGTTTCAGTCAAATTAACTCAGTCTATGACGTAGGTTACCATTTTTACAATTAGGTACACATGTCGATCCTAGACAAATAAAGGTACCCGCTAGATGAATAACAGTGTATGCGCAGCGTGTGCTGGTCATTGAGTGAGGTGCCTTAGTATCATCCACTCGAGATAGTCTGAAGTGCGATGTTCAGTGAAGATGCTGTGCGGTAGGTAGTTGGCTCCCGGACTTGTCTTGCACAGATACTTGTTACTATCCCCAAAATATAAACGAGAAAAAGTTTTAAGCATTATGAAAATCTGTCTTCGTAATATTCTTGAGTGCTACAAAAAGACATTTCAACATTTAAGTTATTATTGTGGTCGTATTTTAACAGTAAGAAACAGTAAAGTTCACTTTAAAAACTGCTGAGCTAGTATTCAAGAAAAGAAAAATGCCTTTCTGAAAATATAAGAACTGACATTTTGCTTATTTGATAATAATTGATCTCAGTAGAGCGTTAAATATGGCTTTTGTATTTATATATGGTATCAGTAAAGGTTTATCAGAAGACTAAGACGTGTTCTGTCTCGGATTTAACATTACCCTACTAAGATTCCAGAGAAACACATCAACGAGCTCGATTGAATCACAGACTACCGACGTCACAGGCAGATTAATGGTTTAACTGGGGAATTTCATCTTAGCCCACTTCGGTTTAGGAAATTCTGTGTAAAGCTGGAGTTATGAAAGTCGAGTGATACGTAAGCGAGTAAAGATGCATGGGTGGATGAGAATAAAGCGCTCTACAGAGTAGTATCCACCGCACTGCACTGATCTACTTACGCGCGGCTGCAGTGTGTGAATCTGGATTGCACTAACTTTATAGCTCTGTTGTGTTTGGCCACTGGCCGTGGCTAATTTGTTTTGGCAATCGTTGAGATAATCTTTCGAATGAATATTGAATGCTGTATTTGCAAGTGTAAATGGGGCACAGTTTGAATATCATAATTAACAATGATCTTGTTTCATAACAATATAGTACCTATTTCTTTTATTTTTTAGTGCAACACTATATAAATATAATAATAGTATATTGCATTATTTGTATTTTTTAACTGCATTGGTGCCCTATTTAACTATTCAGAAATGACCTAGGTGTCAGGAAGAATACATAGGTTACTTACAATTTCACGAAGGTACATAAATTAAGTTTCTTACCAGTGTCAAATCATTTGTTGATAGTAGTTCTAAGATACATACCTGAAACAAATAAATACTAAGATTAGTTTATTTGCATATCACAGCACTGCCTATAATTTTTTTTTGCAATTATTGGTCGATTCTAAGCCGATTTAATTTTATAACAAGACACTTTGCCAATTTTAATTCCAAGTCAAATTAGTAAGCTGTGTTGTTATTTAGAACGTATGATTTATCGTATTGTTTCTCTCAACGATTCGTCCGTGGGTACCAGGGTCGCATATTCAGCAGTTGGTGACCGCGCAGCGCGTGGGCGCTCGTCAGCTACTGGAACAATGGACTATGCGCCTAATTGACAACTTTTCTAACAATAACTTTATGTAAAGCGTTGCCTTCATCCGTCTCGTTATTTTTGATAGCATCACATCTTTGTCTCATTACAGCTCGAAGTGACAAGGGATTAGCATTTTTAAATAATTTGTGGAAAAAATGCGAAAATTTACCTACACAGCGTAACAATTATAACTGTCATCGAATTTTTTTTTCTGCGAACAAAGGTAGATCAGGCCGCAGTTTTGCTCTGTTATCTTTTTTCGTTTACCTGGGCAACAGTGACAATACCGGTACTAAATGTTTCTCACGTTGCATCGATAAAATCTCTCCTAAGCCGGAGACATGTGTTCAAAACTTCAAACTCGTCGTGTTACAAGATGTCACGCCCACAGTAACTAAACAGTAGCACACGCACCACGCGACAAACAAACAACACACATACATATCGAGAAAGTAGAGTGAGGCGCGACAAAATGGTAGCAGCACAAAGAGTGCAGGAAAACGGTGTAGTAAAGGCATGATGTGTAGACTACAGAATGCCCAGGACTAAATTATACATGTAAGCAACAGTGCATGTAACAACGACAACGTGCAAGAGGAACATTTGTTTCCATGCAAATGAATGTTATGTGATAGAAAAATAATCGGTTAAAAGAAGATGACCATAATATGTAAAAGATACAGGCCCGTTAGTAGTTCAGAAGCGATCGCGCATCTAGAAACATTCATTCAGCAGTTAACGTGCAGTTAACCTTCCCATCTTACGTTTTTTACTACTGATGAAATATTTCTGGGACCATATTTTTGTCAAAGATTGGTTTTTTATCATTGACTTTCAGGTCGCAACTTTAACCACATGTTTTAATTAACATACCTAAAACGTATCCTGTTGCACCCGGCAGAAGAATGAGTAGAATTCTATCAAAGAAATATTTATGGTAGTCGGATCGCTACTTCCAAAGAAGTTCATCTGTATATCATTAAATTAATTATATAATTAATTAATATAATATATATTAGCTTTTAAAACGAAGACAGTACAGAATGAGCCTTTTTTATGGTGGGGAAAATCATCCAATGACAACTCCCGCTCTTGGGAAGAGCGGGAGATAGTGTCAGACTCTTATTGACAAAAAAAAAAGAAACGGGATGGGTACCCCGTTCCTTCGTGCCTTCATTCTGGGGCTCTAGCTCCCTTTCGGATAACCCTGGCCCCAGTAGGCTTCGACACAATGCGCGCCATAAACGACTTGCGCTCGGTCCGGTACCAAAAAAAAGTATTATAAAATAAACATTTATTTTCACGAACTTTTTCAATACTTTTTCTGCATCAAACATTGTTTGACGTATCTGTCTATATTTTTTTAACTTCCGTGTCAATCCGCACTTCGAAGAAGACGTTTTTATGCTCGAGTACAATCTCGTTAATCTCGCGAGATCTCGCCCTTTTTTCAGCCGAGATCAATCTCGCTAAAAAAGGCCGAGATCGAGATTGCATTCCCTACTCCAGACCATGGCCTGTACCAAGGCCCGACGCGAGAGATCACCGCGGTCGATCGCCTTCACTAGGGCACAGCGATGCTCGGCCCAAGCGGGGCACACATCTACTGTGTGCTCCATCGTGTCCTCCGGGCGTTTCGCATGGTGGCGACACCCGGGCGTCCTTTCCGTACGAATCCGGTGCAAGAACCTCCCAAACTTGCCGGTAAGAACCTGCGTCATGCGGAAGGTGAGGACGCCATGAGGTCTTTCCAGCCACGCCTCAAAGAGGGCACTTACTGCCATAATAATGGCGTAACCAGTACATGGGCACGCGCGCACGGCAGCACTGGTCGCACGCGCGCGCTGCGTGCTGCGACAGTTGGCTTGGTAATCCTCCCAAAATTATACGCTACAACCGCTAGTGACGTCACTATGTTCACCTAACACGTGTACATACGGTTTCTTAAGATTTGTGACTTGTAAAGCTTTTAGTTAAAGAACTACCTCGAAATTCAAGGAATATTAAAGCTATTTATAATGAAAATTATTATAGTATAATGAACCTATTTAATAAAAACTACCTAACTAGTTTAAAAGCTACTGAAAATCTGTCAAATAAAATTTGTCAAAAGAGGAAGGCAAGTTTTCCAATTCCTTCGAAACTAGATTCGAGTAATTCCTTTTATACTTACTCCGTGAGTAATCCACTTCCTACCACTACATACATTGAGATATACCGTATTATCAATCGGTTTGAATTCCAAATATAACATTGAGAACTTTAAGCAGCTATATCTGCACTAGTTAAAGTTTTCCTTCGCTCGGCAGGTACAACATGCACGCTAGGTATGGCGTAGGTATATCTGCACACGTAAGTACTAACTGCCTCAGTTTCCATCGCGTTACTCGACATGGGGCCAAGTTGCTCGCTAACAAACAATACACAATAGCCAAGTCCTGCACAATGCGAGGACTGCGGTCGGTCAATGCGCGTATTAGCCGGGTAATCTCGTCTCACTGTCACCCACGTGACGTCAGGCGTCATTGTGGCGCTAACAAAACATTAATAATACCTTGTAAGTGCAAGAGGACAAGAGCACAACTCATCTTAAGGCTGAACTCATATCGCACACGTAGCGAACGTCAAATAAGCAATACGATTTTGAAATCGCCCTAGATATTATTTAGTTTTCTATAATTTAGGTTTTTTTTGTTCCTGAGAAACGAAGAAAAATCTGATTTGTAAAGTAGATGTTATAAGGACTTAATTAATGGTGACTAAAATTTGGAACAGGAAAATACGACTGAAAGCTGGATACTGTACTGCGAATATATTTGTGTGAAATTTGTATCTTCAGTAAAATCTGTGGGTTATCACGCCTTTATCCATAGCATGTTCATTCCACGCAATTGCCTCATCCAGATGAGGCTTTACGCCTTTGGTGTCAAGCAGCACAACGTACAATGACGGCCGTGCGGTAAGCCACCGGGCGGCGCTAATCCGCGCGTCACAACGCTGGCAACACCGGCGTACCGGCGAGCCGGCCACTCTAGCTCTACACTGATTAAACAATGTGAGGGGTTTGTTGCCACAGGGCACGGTCATTGCTTTGTAAGGATGTTTTCAAATAAATTTCACTGGGTTATAATAGTCGAACAAACAAATTTTTTTTTTTATTGTTGTATTTTTATATTTTCTTGTAAAATTTTCTAAAGTAAAAATATAAAAATGTTTTATGTTAGTCTTAAGTTTTGCGCCTTTTCGGGAAAATAAAATGTTTTTCTTTCTAAGGAATATTAAAAAGATACTTGAGATTGACCACGTGTTTCCACAGGAGTATCACTTTCAAATATTTTATACTATTTGACACAGTTACTTTTAGTTCTGTTTGGTAATCTAACATCGTTTTTGTTCTGGGCTAGTATGTTTCAAGAAGGTAAAGTTTTAATAGAATTCAGAACTTTGTGGAATGGTAAAACTCATCAATATTCAACGCCAAAAACAAAGCACCAACTGTGGCAGCTACGTGAACACAATAACCGTGCAAACCTTCAGCTGTCGAACATCCAACATCACGTGGAGACTGAAGGATTTATTTGTAAACTGCGGGTCCAGTGAACCTCGCAGTTTAGTAAACAGTGCGGCCGAACCTGTCACAATGGCGGTCACAGCGTAATAATACGAGTGACACCGACGGCTCACGCCTTTATCACGACCGCACAAAGGCTCCGCCGAAATCTTAGCGAATAGCGACGCGGAGACTGGGAACTTGGACAAAGTGGAAGGACTCGAAGATTACACTTAAGTGAGGCAAAAGTTATGCGCTTGAGATGATCACATAATTTTAAACAAAAGAAATAAGATCAGTTACTAGTTCGAAGAACACCTTTTTCTATTTATAACTCGTCTCAAATACGTAAACAAGCCTTAAAAAGATAAATATCTTTTCTAAGAAAGGTTGGCGGTCAAGAGAAGAGAAAACATTCACGTTCAGAATTGATTCATGAATCAAGTCGTTTGCATGTATGATTATGTACTAACTACTTAATATGTTTCCGAGAAACTCAATGTTCGCACGTTAATGTGATTCATTTGGAACCTCCACTTCATTCATGTTCGAGTGACTCATTGTTTTAACACGTCCCTCCACCAATTTCACTTTTTCTATTAAAATTTTCCCTTTAGTCACCACAATTGTGGAATACATTGGCTTTATCGTTATTCAACTATGAACAGTTTCGCAAACTAATATTGTTGTAGCATATGTGTCTAACACTTGGTAAGTTCGCAGTATCAGTAGCTTAGTTTATATCCTTACAATAAAGGAGCAGCGGGTCGGATTACCCTGACTTAGACCCCGAGTGGCCCGCAATATGTTTAGTTATACCCGCCCCCCCCCCTCCGCTCCCCCCCGTCAGTGTCTTCGTCTCCACCCCTGGCACACCCGCTCCGCAAATTGTCTACGTCTTGAGCCCGTAATTGAATTTATAATGGGTTAGTTTAAGAGGTATTTAGTGTTTTGCACGGGAGATATACGGGATTCAGTACGGAGTGTATTAACGGCTCGTTGTTCAACAGATGACGTCGTCGAAATGGACGGGAACTGAGTGAAATGTTAAAGCCGATGGAATATATAAAAGGTAGCTTAATGCCTACCAAGCAGAGGGGATAATATAGAATTTAAATGGTTATGTTAAACTGGTTTATGTACGTATTCACGAAAGTGAGGAATCTAAGCGAAATACTGAAAACTCGAAAAGAATATACAATTCTTGCCTTCCCTAATACCTAAATTTAAAAAAGGTGATGAATGAAAAAAGACGTCTTATGAATAAAAAGTGATTTCTAGTTTTAAATGAATATTATTTAAAATGTGAATATTCCTATCTCTGACTCGCCACAAAAATAATGTAAGCATGGTCTGAAGTTCTGGACAGGCGCAGTCCTCAGGTCTGTTGGCCGAACCTTTGTTTAAGAAGACACTGAGCTCGGCTAAATAAACTCTTCCTAATGAAGTTTTGTTAATTAGTTTTCTTCGGTGAGTGAAAGAGCGAATACAAAACATTCCGCTTCACGAAGGATTTACGAAATAACAAACAAGTGGTAATTCTCGGAGTCGCAGATGTTGCACCGGACTTGATTTCCTGTTTATAGAGAATTATGTTTTAAGAAGACTTTATTATAACAAGACTGCAACTTCGCTGAAGCCATAAGATAGGTATATATTTAATATTTAATTGTTATACCTCACTTTAGGTACCTACGAGTATAAGTATGTTTCAGCAGTATTAACTTCCTCTCCCTTGTACAATCAGTTGCTATACAACGTACCATCACCTGCCCGACAGTACGCAGCCCCAGCAGGAAACTAATTTCCTTCCGCCCTGCTTCCCACTGCTGTCTATCTAACTATCATTTGATTGTCCGGAGTCAGCTTCAGCGGATAGCTAATCTACTCTCACCATTTCTCCTAACGCAACAAGAAACTGCAACGTTCCATTTCAAGATGTTCGCAGCAACTTCAGCATAATTCCATAACTGCGTTAGCGAGCAATATGCTAAGATATTCATGCCGGGCGCGGCCCGCAGCCGCCAGCTCCAGTCCGTGGCTAATTGCGTTACTAAACAAGGCGAGCTACCCATTAGCTTTATTACTGATCATCTTCTGTATTCGTTTTAAACTAGCAGTCATTGTGACCTTTTGTTTGGAAACGGGAAGTGGGTTAGCGCTTAGTTATAATTGAGGGTACAAACATATTTTGTGTTGTAGAATAAACACAAAATCTCCTTCCTTTTAAAAATTTCCAAAGCTCCTTCTGTATTTTTTATGGTGAACAAATAAAGAGTATATAAATCTATCTTTGTCGCCGCATTTATGATAGGGGTTGCATAAAGTTCTGAGTAGGTATTACTAAAGTTTCTTATTAGTAGCAGTACCTATATTATATTCTATGTTAATGAACTTGAAATTCAACTTCATTTACACAAATTGCACACAGCATTCAGAAAGCTGCAAACGGCTGGACCTTACTGGGCACGTACAGGGAAGACAAAGGTCTTCCCTATACAGTATGGTCCTGTCACCTACTACGTAATTCAAGCCATTCCAACGACTCAGCATACCCAGGCGCAGTCTCGCTAATGGTACAAACACGGCACCGTGACGGACGCGGGACGCTAATGTGATGGCGGGCCGCGGTGATATCCTTGTCCTTAGGTGCGATGGTCATGACCAAAAACATTGACGAACCTAGACATAACGAAACATGGGAATCTGCAATAAATTAAAAAGAAGTCCTATTTTTATGGTGGCGAAAAATGCTTAATTTTGAAAAGTCAGTCTTGATTTACAATCTTCGCCGGTGCGATTCTCTAAGACAGCTGTTTAAGGATATTAACATCATGACGGTGCCTTGTCAATATATCTATGAAAACATCATGTACGTTAGAAAAAATCTTCATCTCTTTAGCAAAAGAGGCGATAGACATAACTATGTTACAAGACATAGGGACCAGTTAGTTCAACCAGGCTTCAGATTGGCAAAAGTGGCCTCTTCTTTCATGGGGTACTGTTTAAAATGCTATAATAAAATACCTCCCCAAATTTTAGAACTCAATGAAACAAAATTTAAATCTTGTATTAAACGCACACTATGCAGGCAGGCATATTATAAGTTGGAGGAAAATACAAGATAAAAATGCTTGGCTCAATGCTGGTCCAGCTCCACTACCACACTAGGGTGTATTGATTAGCTTGGAAACTATAATTATTTTTATTTTTTTGTAATTTGAAAATATAGTTTAAACTTGTGATCATTTATTACTTTTGTTTTTGAAAACCATAGCATTGTTTAATGTAGAAGCACTTTTTTTTCCTATTTGTGAATGTGAGGTACCATGAAGCATTTTTTATTGGGTTACGACTTTTATTCTCTTTGTTTTTGACATTACGAGCATGGCAGTTAGGAGTTTGTCATGCTCACTTAAATGTCTCGCTGCTGGTGGCGCGTGTATTGGGTCATTCGGTTCCCTTGAAAATGGTTGAGCTGAGTGGGGCTGATGCACGCGTCATGCTCGTGAACGGGTGCCGTCAGTTGAGACTGGTCATCTCTTAACTGCCAGTAGCTTAATTCAGTTTTTATCTTTTAATATATTTTTTATTTTTATTTTATTATCTACATTGTGCTCAAATAATAGAAGCAACATGAAATAATGTAAACAAACATTATATGTAACTCATAATATGGTTTAAAAGAGTGTCCATGGAGTTTCTTGCACGTTCTTCTCCATAGAGATCTACGCTTTGGAACGTGCAATTTAGCTTCACTTTTCTTGGACTGACTGACATTTGACTATTCAAAAGTGCCTACATTTGGTCTATTTGAAATAAATGATTTTGAATTTGAATTTGAATTTGTGTCATTATAAAACGGTTTAATTTTTAATTTGATGTTTGGGTCGCCCCACATTGTTTAATAACCGAACAAATCCATCAACACTATTCATGGATCGCACTTTATTATTAAATTACCTGATGAGTATCTCAGTGCAAACAACTGCGGACGAACAGAGTCGTCTGTTTCTAAAGAGAACACTCCGCCGCTCAGCACGAAACTTTCGCATTAACCGACTTGGATCAGGCTTCCTCGCCGAAGTAATATTTCATGTTTCTCAAATAATATTTTCGAAATGCAAATCAAAGCATCACAAAGTCGCGCAAAATTAAGTGGTGTTAAGAACAAAAGGGTTAAAAAGTTGGTAAGTCATTCCTTGTAGTCCCAAGAGACGTGTTGCTCAAACTGGCGCTTTACTAAACTGAATAATTTATCGGACTTAACAAGGATTAATACGTCTTGGGAGCGTTCAAATATGGGGCAGACGAGGCGAGAATATCCAGGGGCGAGGCGAGGGTCGGGCGGGAGTCAAGCGGCAGTCAGACGGCAGTGGAGCGGCAGTCGGGCCGGGCGATCAAAGTGCTACGGCGTGACGGGACGTGCTGCCACGTGTTTCAGCTATACCTACGTCGTGTCAGAGTTCATTAAAGGTTCCACAGGATCTGTTGACGTCGTACTAAATTACTAAAGGAATGATATTGATGTGCTGTTTTGATGGAACATTATATTGTTGCTTTAATATAACGGGCGTGTTAGGCCTCATTACAAATGTATGAAGGCGTCGGCTTTAGAAATCGGAACGTTTAATTTAATCAAAAGTAAGCTTGAACGTAATGCTATCTGCCGCCTCCGTGGCGCTCACAGGGATTATAGTAATTATTCTGACGGATCAGACAGCGACACTTAAAGCATGATATCATGCACAGACCTGGTTTCTAAACCTAGGTTTTCTGACACGATTGAGTTTAAGATCAGGCATAACACAGTTTCAATATCTCATTACCATATAATAGATGAATGATTCAGCACAAGGTAGACCGATAAGTAAATTAAAATTGAATCTCGTGAGAATTTAAAGGTGACAAAATTTCAATGTGGTATTTCAAATTACTAAATTACTGGATCAAAACTCCGTAAAACATAAAATTTGAAAAACGAAGAATGAGAAAGAAGATTATAAAATGAAATCTTACAAAATTCGTCCTCAGAATTTCCGTTCCATTTAAAATCTCTCAAGTTAAAATGTCCAAGCGTGAAATCTATCCGTGCGAGTCGCGCGGCGGGCGCGGCGGTCCGGTACCACTCGGAACGCTCTGGAACGGCATGGAAGGCTTCGACATCACTTCGGAGTGACGTTATCAGTATCCGGGACTCAAACCTAGACCTCTGTGACGCATTCGCACGGAAATGTAATGACAAAAATATACGCGATATTTTAGAAAAAATGTGGTGAAAACATTTGATAGAGTCTGAATGTGATGGGCTGAAAGGAAAACAGCTTTGCGACGAACGACTGTTGGTGAAGTACCTACATGTAAGTACTGAGAGAGTGTTCGTGATAACATGTCAAACACGTTACGTTAACGGGTGACTTGGTAATTATTTCGATTTCCTCGATAAACAATGAAATATATAACTACATTTCCATTGCAAATTGCGATTTCTGAATCATAACCGTATGTCTGCTGGGTACATAGACACATCCCGAGTTATATAGCAGTTATCTATTCTATCGGAGAGTCACGATCACCATCAAACACACTTTGTGTAAGCTGCAAGGATTATAAAGCTGTCAAAATAAATATACTGCAGTGTCTACTGTGTTGCAAGGTGAACCTTTGCTCCCTATTCCGTAACACATAAAGATCATAATCTGGAAGCAGTAGGGGACTTATAAGGAATTATAAGTGCAGGTGTCAGGTGTCGGCATTCCAATCTATCCGTGCGTTTTCGTCGCGTGTTATCCGCGCGAGCTGCGCGCGAGCTGCGCGTCGCGTCGCGTCTGCGCTCTATTGTCCACTTGCTGTCGTATTTGTACATCAAACACACTGCTTCCACACTATTACTATACTCGCAGGTATTTTTATTGTCTGTTTATATTTGCATTTCATTTGACAGTAGGTAACTCAAATGTTTTGTTACTCATGCACAGAATATTTTCACGCCTGTAACAACAACTCTCAATGTAGGTACTTATAACATTCCGTTGTTTTGGGTCCAATATATTTCCTATTCATGCTTTAAAAATACCCATAATATTTGAACAAATGTTTTATTGTACTGATCCTTTGCCCAATATTTATTTATTATTTAGAATAAAAATTTAAAAAATACACTTTATAATTTTTCTCACCTCTGACGAGGCTAACAAAATATTATTTAATGTCACGAAGCATTTAACCCTTCATGTGTCTGCGAACAAATTAAGTTATTCAAAACAATAAGATCCATAAAGCGCAGTGGACACTTGCCAAGAGCGGGTGGCGAGACGGCGCGGCACGGCGCGGCGCGGCAACGAATAGTCGCGGCGCGGCGCGGTAACGAGCGACGCAGATGTGTGGAGAGGCGCGATAAAGTTTAACGACACGCGCGACCGAAACGCCAGCGCTGACGCCGCGACAATGCGGACACCGCCTTACGTTCGCATCTAATTTTCACTGTCACATAAAACGGATTTTTGTGCAGTAAAATATTTGATTAGTCGCAGTTTTAATAGCAAATAAAACTGTTCAAGCCAATAGTGTCTGCATTGAGGCTACGAATATCGGTATAAAACATTTTATTACACAGACACTGGTCATAAAATATTCAGATGTCTATTATTTCAATATTAATATTATTATTGGAAGCATTGCTCAAGTAACGAACGGAAGCGACTTGTGCAATATATTGACACAAGCATCTGATAATGCTAATACCACTGTGTTAGTACATTAGCTCTAACATATACTGTCGTCGCGCCAAGGTAGGAGTGATGTGTTAACCTTTCACGATTTCTGTCGGATAAATTATCTATTGCCATCTTCATTACTGTACTAAATCTGTCAGTACTATTAATAAAGTGAATTTAGTACGAGTGAAGTGGCAAGCCGCACTCGCTTCGTCTGAACGAGGCTCCGAGACTGCTTGACAGTCAAGTGGCCGTAAAGATTTTAGGGCTAATTCATACAAAGTTATTACTTCCAGTGTCATAGCCGTGTCTTGTGTGAGATGTAACCTTTTGTGTACAGTTTAGCATATTGCCGAGCGAGCAACACTCAACCAGAATGTTGTCTTGTGTAGAGTTACCAACGAATTTGTTTAAGAATATCTTAAGTGATTTCTTTGCACTTAACTCAGGACGTGTGCAAATGTCTTAAATTGCTTGATTGGATAAGTTATCTGTGAACAGCAAAGCCGTAAAGAGTAACTGGGAGAGGTAACAATACTTTATGAAACGAAATTGGCCAACAATAGTCGATCGCTGGGTGATAAGTGAAAATCGGTCGCTGATGCAGCTGTATCTCAGCTTAAGTGCTACTTTATTTGAGAGCTAGCAAAGTGCGACAGAGTGCAAGCAGAGCAGTCGCAGGTGTCAGAGCGGACTGCGGGGACGTGACGCGTGTCGCTCGGCTGCGCCACGCCGCGTGTAAAGCGCGCCCGCCCGTGAAAGTGAACTGGCTAAAAATATAAGAGACTTTGTAAAAATCTGAAAGCTTGAAACAAAAGTATTTCCTCTAAAAACCTAGCTTTATCACCAGCACTAAATCAACCTAAAATCAAATACTGAAAGATTGAAAAGCATTGTGTGCCGATTCATTTCACAAATGTCGATTAGGAATGAGTGTCGTCGTAGTCAATCATAAATTGATGTGCTCCACATTTCAATCAATGCGTCGCTTCGACTCCATTTGTGTTATAAATCGAGTTTATAAAGTTATATTAGAAATGGGGTCGGAACGACACATTATTTTTATTTTCCTCGCACGTTTGGGCTCCATCAATTTGCGGTAGGTGGCAGACGATTTCAATCAAATTGTAAATGTGTTCGCATATTTTATCATCACAGACATTTCTTTTTATGGCGTGTCACATTTTGTGTTCTTCTTCGAAGGATAGCGAGAACATTTCATTTCATTCGGAAAGACTAGTTGGTATTTTTCCAATATATTTTTAAAAATAAAATAACAAATTCTACAATTGCAACACTTTTATCTCAAAAAAATTACATTCCTGATCACTTAAATTAACCCAAACTGCTACATTCATTTCAGCTGTTCATTCATTAAAATGTCAAACGAGACAGTCAACGAAAACCAAAACAACGCATCAGTAACCGATAGGGGCGATCTGAATGGTATAAGTTTCCGAAAATACCCGCGATGCGACAAGTCGTAAATTAGCGCGACAGATTGACGCGGCGCGACACCGTGACACCGCGACACGCGCCTGTCAAGCGGTGACAAACTTTATTTTTGTCACTCCGTGTGCCGCTGATTATTGCATTGTTTTGTATGAGACGAGGAGTAAATGTCGCTTGTGACCAAAATAGCTGTTTAACCAAAATAACCGAAAGATATGTATTTTATACATAGTGAGTAATATATATTTAATTGCGCAATTTCTTTCATTTTAATTTATTGACTAAACTACTTCACACAGATGTTGAGATAAGAAACTAACTTTATTTATCGCTTCCGCTAAAGCTAGCAACACTAGGTAAAGTTCGAAAAGCGTTGCTAACGAAGTTTGACAGCCAAACGCAAAGCGCCGTGTGTGGCGCGACCCTAAGTGCACGAACATTGAGATTAAGTAAAGTTTTTCACTCATTTTTTATGCATAACATTGGCACATTAATATCCCCATCTGTCACGCTGAAGACGAGAATAGCTCCAAGTCACACAAACACGTGGGGTGTAAACAGGAATGCTTTTAAACGCCCCATTGAAAGCGTTGACGTATGTAATTTCAGATTCTTTACAAAAAGTAAGTGCGACCGTCATCGACAACGCCTGTTTCACCGTGTCACAGTTTTTGTTGAACTAAAAGACCGTGTTTCTAAACATTTTCGGGGGAGATATTATCGCGAGCAACAGCTATTGATAAAGTCCATGGGAAGGTAATAATACCCTAAAAGGGCCATGCAATTTGAAGTAGATTTAATCAAAAACTACCAAGTGCACCCTAAGCTGGAGTGATTTATTCGCAGTTAAAAGTTTGCACTGAGTAGTCATTCTCGATATAGTCGTTGTAAACTTTAATTTAAAGCGGCTCAATTTGGTTGACAATTCACTTTGACTAAGGATCATTATGACTGGCCTGTTGGTCTAGTGGTTAGTGGCCCTGACTGCTATGCCGGAGGTCGTGGGTTCGATTCCCACACAGGACAAATGTTTGTGTGATGAGCATAATCATTTGTTTTGTGTCTGGGTGTAATTTATCTATAATATGCATATGTATTAAGAAATATGTATGTTTATCAGTTGTCTAGTACTCATAACACAAGCTCTGCTTAGCTTGGGACTAGACGGCGTTGTGGAATATATTTATTTATTTTTATATTATTATTATTTAGTCGAGAATTATCTTCCATTAAAATAGCCTAATTATACATCAGGATCAAAGAGTAGCGTGATCTAACATTACACTTCCTTAAATAGCCAGGGCCAATAAGAATCACTTCCATACCAGCCGAGTTAACTGTTGATGTCAAGTAAGGTTGGCTCGCCGCAGTCACTAGTCTAAACCACTCTATGACATTTATTTCTTAGCTTTTTTTCCGATTTGAGTTATTTTATGTGTTGCTTTTGAGAATGCCTTTGGGGTTTCCATATTTTAACTTCCACATAATTTTACGGCTAATTTATTACAAACACTGATGACCCAGTTAATGGCGCATTAAATGCGTTTAATCTTAGAATCGACGTTTATGTTAATGTAGTAATAATATTTGATTTGTCGCACTGTCGTTTATCGCTATAAACGTCGCGGTGAGATCAGTAATTAATGTAGGTCGATGTCGTAGGACTTAGGTTCTTTCATAATAACGATCTAAATTCGTCCAGGAACTATTAACGTCCTAGAAAACCCTCAAAGCTAGTCTTAAAGGCGAGCTAGCTTCCTTCTTTGTAAGTAAAATGAATTGCAGCAATCCTTTATGAAATCAAGACACCGTGGACTGTAACTGAGGCGTTAACTGATAAAACATTTGATTAACTATGACAGTAACATTATCAACAAATGCAAATATTTAGATAAGGGTAGAATAAGCAATATCTAGTCGGAGAGAGTAGTTCTAAGTTAGATTCAACAGGTAATATAGTAATAAGTGATTTCCATATAGATGAGTCGACAAAACACTTCACCGCTGAGAGGAACCTCATTGCACACTATATAGATGTAAATTCTCCTTCATTAGATATGAACCCTGAGCAGGTATGTATATACAATTGTATTTGCGAAGGTGTAGCAGGACTATCAGTGCTGCTGAAGTTCGAAATATGTAGATAGCATAAGCGATACTTATAAACAAAGTAAAAGTGATGAAATCAAATGCATCAGCTTTACAGCGCGAACAAAGTAAGTATGAATGGCGAAGAGCGCGGCTCTGAAGTCGATACACCTCGCTAGATTACTCATCATCAGCAATTCGTTACACAACGTGTCATATGAGCCAAGAACTTCACACAGCTGAACTGGAAAGTATATCTTTACAACTTAGTAAGCACGAGTAGTATTGGTTGCTTTACGAGATCAATCCTGTCGGCACGTTATAGCGACTAATAAAACGCATGTAAATGCGACAAGTGTCGCAGTCGGGCGCGCGGCGACCGGTCGCCAGCGACTATCGGATGACATTGCGGTGATTCCCGTTTACGATCCGTTTCACCGAGGCCGCCGCCCGGCCGCGTCCTCCGGCTCACTCGCGTGCCACTATTTAGTGCCGTGGGACTAGTTAGTGACGATATGTGAACACGAGCCGAGTTTGTTGTGTTTGTACGGCTGGAAGGTAAATTGGCCAGGGTAGCGTGTTTTTAATTAAATAGTGAGGTATAGTTCTTTGGGACTGAAACGGTGACATGCTTGATTCATTGTTTGACTGACCTGCTGGTCTAGTAGTTAGTGGCCTTGACTGCTATACCGGAGGACGTGGGTTCGATTCCCACCCAGGACAAATGTTTGTGTGATAAGCATGATCATTTGTTCCGAGTCTGGGTGTAATTTATCTATACCTATTTATGTATTTATTTAGAAAAATATAAGTATGTTTACCAGTTGTTTAGTACCTACTCATAACACAAGCTCTGCTTAGCTTGGGCCTAGACAGCGTTGTGTGATAGTTGTGGAATAATATAATTATGTTATATTTGTATAAAATTTAGTGTTCACCGCAGCGATGTAATGATCGTACGAAATAAATCAGTTGCGACGGCATGTCAGTTGAATGCTAATTACGTAACAGGAAAAGTTAATTAATTATGCTTTTACTTGCTTTTGAATGAAATAGGTACGAGCATTTCCTTTTCGTAGCGCTTCTGATTAACGGCTTATTTTTTTTCTATTAGCATTCTTAATTAAAATGCAAGCCACAGGAAAGCCAACGGTCTGATCTAGTATTTCTAACAGCAGTACTTGATTCAGAGGTATCAAGCTGTTTACTTGGGATTTATTGCGATCTTTAAACTCTATCTTATCGACTTGTAAGTTAGTGTTGCGTGCTGCTTTGAGGTGTCCGACAGACCGACACTATAAATAGTAGGTATCTATCAAGCTGAATACATTCTAAAAACTAAATAGAACATTTATGCGATTCAATTTAGAGTAAAAAAAAGAACCTGACCAGCATTGAACTTTTAATCTTTTGAGTGCCTTCCAATTCTATGGAATTTTATAAAGCTACTCGTAATAAGTATAATGCCAAAATTAAACATGAAATTACTGCTTAACAAAACGATATTTGGAAAAGTAAATATATATAGTAACATACAGTACCTACAGATAACTAAACGATAGCACAAATAAACACACACTAAAGTTACTTGCAACTTCGGTTTGTTTCTCTGAAGCTGCAGTTAGATAGAACCATAATAAAGCAGTTATTAGAGCTAACATGCGCTATTTTAAGATTCCCGTGCAGGCGCCGAGCCAGGCGCAGACTACATTACAGGTTAGAAGCTAACTCGCTGAAACGGAGGTTAATTACAGCCTAGCCCGAGTGCCGAGTGCCTATTGACAACCATTATCACCTGAAAGAGGAGTGAGGAAGGTCAACGACACGGACGTGCGGGAACTAGTTATTGAAAAGTGACTAGGTTCGGAAATATGTACCTACTAATATGTGATGGGTTAGTTGAATGTAAAAGCAATCAAGGTTCATGAACATTCAGTCAACTGGTATTGGAAGAACAATGTAAAATAATTAACTGAGCTACGAGTAAGAAGACAATACAAAACTTATTTTAAACCATGTACAATGAAAGCACTACATCAACGCTTATGAGCCAGGTTTATAAATTTCAATTCCACATTTACAAGAAACTATAAACAAGGCTGCGAGCACTCTACAGTCGAGACGAGCACAGATTCGTAACACAAGTTCTCAACTAAACTTACGGAGCTGTTGAAAAATTCATTAGCTTGAGGTATCGCCCTCGTAAAATTACATCGTTCCCTCTGTGCCGCACTTAAAAACACCAGCTTTTTTAACGCGTCATAACGCGTCAGCGTTGAATCTTTCATGTGAATAATAAGTACATTGCCTTTAAGTCCTTCGAAACTGGGAATCTCAACAGTGATTTTTACGCCCGTGTCGACGAGTACTCTTGCCAAGTTTTGCAAATGAAGAGAGCTTTTTGCGGTCTAGTAGCTATTTCACATGGGTCTATATAGATTAAAAGCAAGAATTGCGCCATCCGCCAGGCCACCGGAATAACTTACAAAACATAATAATTTTATTGTTACAAAAGTTGTTGAGTTGATTTGATAGTTGTATGGAAATATTGAGGGCAAAATCCAGCCTTGGCGAGACCGCGGTGCGGACAGAGGGTCTAAAGGTACATGTCCCATAGGACTAACTCACCCTCTAAATTCGTGACCAACATTTCTGTGTATTTCTGACTCCGATTGCGTATAGTCGAAAGAAAAATAACTGTGGTCTACATTATACCTACACATCGGAAACCTTAGATGATCAAAATAGAGATTATGAATATATAAATGTAAAGAATGAAAAAAAGAAAAGATATCCGCAAGAGAACTAAAGTTGCCGAAATAGCACGAAAAATTTCCAAACTTAAGTGGCAATGGGCAGGGCACATTGCTCGCAGAACAGATGGCCGTTGGAGCTGAATGGTTCTGGAGTGGCGGCCGCGTACCCGAAGACGCAGCGTTGCAAGGTCTTCTACAAGGTAGCCCGAGGATCTGGTGAAGGTTGCGGGAAACCGATGGATGCGAGATGCATATGAACGTTCGTTGTGACGACGCTTGGGGAGGCCTACGTCCAACAGTGGACGTATATTGGCTGAAATGATGATGATGAAGAATTACGATGTAAATTGGACAATTCTTCGCTGTATATTATGTGATGGTTTGATGTCAAGAAAATTTACGTTTTAAAATAACCTTAGTAAGTCGTTTAAGTCCTCAGTTTAACCGTTATGACATGGACAGTTTAAAAACAACCGTTTCCTTGAGCCCCGCTAGGCGCGGATCCCACGCGCAGCTAGCGTCAGTTGCGTTATAAAAACTTTTCTTTGTTTCAGTTGTGAGCGGCGAGGGCTCCTTTCGTAGCCGTTGCCGATACCGTCTGGACTCCCAAATCGTTTTCCAATAGTATTTTATATGTAATGGACAATAACACATGCTCGAGGGCCTATTGTAACTCGCGAGTTTATATTGACGACCCGCTTATATTGGAAAACTTCCTCCGTACTTGGTCCCTGAATTTATAATAGAGATTTTTTCTTATTGTGTCCACATGGAACCAAAACATTATGCGGCAGTAAATTGTTGTTTTATTTTAAACGATACGCGGGTAAAGGATTTGCCGGATCCAAATAATGGAGATAGGGTTGCGGATTATATTGCTACTGATTGTAAAGGGTGGACTACGGTTGCGATTTCCTCTGCGGGTAGATCGAGTTTATTCCTGATGTCCTTGTCGGTTAAACTAAAATTGGGGAAACCTTTAGGCACGAAAGGGCAAAAGCATTTATAACTTAGAAGCAATTCAGGGCCTCAAGTCTGCTATTACAATAGTGTCAGAATGGCCTATCATTGACTTCATAATGGTTGATTTTGACAAGTTTTGGTAATCTACAAATATAATGGCGTCATAATGACATTCCAATGGTCAACCACTGACACTTCATTGAAAGAAGTGGCTTAAAATGGTAATCTCGTACACAATGACAAATGAATATCTGACGTATGCGGTAATTTGCAAAACTTTTGACAGTTGTTTTGATCAGTGACTTACCATTAGAACGTTATTGTGCAGTTATTGTTTTTAATAAGCTCGATATTGTCATTCTACCACCACTCTGTTATGAGACCATTGACCGATCAATGATCGATCATTATGATTTAGCAGATTACAAACTTTTAGCAAAATGACGATGGGATCGTGTTGGAATGACGAATTTATAAAAATAACAGACTCGGGCCCCAGTGCTTTTACGATACAAATCTAACAGTTTTCACAGTCGGCATTGCACGAACCGCCGATCAATCAACGTTTTATTGTTGAAAATACTTAAAATCGTTTGTCAAAGCTTCCCCTAAGGGCAAGGGCGTGTTGCACACATTCGTAAACATATGATTATAACGGCTGAACGCCAATTATTTGCCGGGTCTTCACCGTGGCTCTATAAATAGCGTCCGCGGCGCCACGCACCCGCTGCAACAGACTGACGGACAGTAATTTCCCAACAGTCAGACGTCATATAACATTCATAATGGCCTCCGGAAGGATTTTAAAACGTACGCTAAGGAAATGCACCGCCCCAGTCGACTTTACGATTAGTTCAAACATTGTGATCACGTTATGGAAACCATAATTCAAAACGGTTCTAAAGTGGTCAGGTATTATTAGATGAGCTTGTCAGTCCTTTGATGTTGTAGCTTTTTAGTTGGAAAATTTCGTGTCTCAAAATTCCCAAAGAAATATTTATTTTGTAAATTCAGATACCTTTTAGCTGGTATCGTGCAGCGCTAACAGGCCATCAACTTTTACACCAGACTCTGTAATCAACACTACAGCTGTTATACGGCAGCAATTTGCTTGAAACTGTAGCTACACTGCAAGGTCAAAATCAACTTGGAAAGTTATAGCTTTAGGAGTGGATCAGAAATACAGTGGTTATAGTAGCATTGGCACGCAAGTGCAACCGCGCGCCGGGGCTAGTGCAGCAGTGACGTTTTAACTGCATTAGAGAATTGGTAGCGGTGAAGGGTTATGGCGGTTTTATTGTGTACGAGCTGCGAGCGGAGCCAGGGCGTTCTGTTCACTCGGAATGTTCCGCGCTTTCAAAGTTCCGTTGGACGCAGTTCGACATGCCGCTCGTTCTCGAATTGTTTTACGTCTACGTCGAACTGTATTCATTGATTTATTTTTAAAATAAATACTCATTTGAAAATAGTATTAAAAAAATAATTTGGTTTTGTAATAAAACTAAGTAAGGAACATTTCATCCAAAAGTTTAGTTAATGCTCATAAAAAAAAAAACATTTTAATATCTCATTTTTACCGAGGTTTATTTCTATAGTAATTTTACAAAGACCATCATTAATCATTTTTTTTGCGTACACGTGTATGAAGATGGACTTCCATGCTTGCACGATGAATTCGGACAATATCCCGAGGTTCGGCATCACACCGAAATGTTGTTACTCAAGAATACCCAATCACTGTACATAAGCTGTTTTATGTCGTGTTTTATTTATTCCGGTAACTCCCACTATTCCACACATAGTCCACGCGCGATCGACTGGTGTCAATTAGCCACCATGATAAATTACATTTAACGGTTAATGGAAATCGTTGCCTCTAATTAGAAGTAGCATTTGTCATACACCCAATTCTGTGCGGCACTCGAGCTATTTCGTTCAAGTGTTCGTTAGGAACTGAAGTAAGAGTGAGTCATTACGGCTTTAATATGGATTGTTCACTGAACTCCTGAGATTGTCTGCGGCTCCCACGCAAATACCGTCCTAATGGATCCTTTAACGACAGCCCATTTGAGAATAAAGCAGTGCTAATTAGAGAACCCCTGACATAAAGTGATGGTGGTGCGTGGTGGGGCTAGGAGCGATCGATTGCTGGAGGGTCGCGGCCGGACGACGCGATGTCCCCACACACAAACATTACAATGTCCCTATTACTTAAGCTGGGAACTTGCGACATAAAAATCCCCAAACCCAATATCATTAACAGAGATTAGATTTTCTAGGATGACAATTGTATGGGTTACGGGTAATAAACTGCCCTACGAAAAATATTTTTATGTGCGGGATAATACAGATTACCTCAGTTCACTTAGCCTTAAACGATTGAGACGTAGTGCGTAGCTGCTTAGACGGGGACTAAACGTCATGTACTATGACAGAGCAAGGGTTTAAAAGTAAAGCGCATTGTTTAAAGGTGGTGTAGCGCAAGTGTAATGATAAACATAATGCCTTATCTCCAGGGAGTGAGTTCTCTTTAGCCAAATGAACATTTCTGCTTACGAACGTTCGTCATGAATAATATAGAGTCAGATTTTTACCTCATCCACGTAGTATATACGTACTTATATACTGGATTATTGTAGCAACAATAGTTCAGTCTTAGCGATAACCGAGTAAACAGTGTGTGAATCTTTTCCTTTGATATTTGACTCTTATTAAGCTGTAGGTAGGGGACTCCGTCCAATTTCGTCCTTACGACATCATCATTACTGACCGTGGCCCAAGTGTGTGAGGGTAGCTTATCAAATTGGCCATCTGCTACATAAATGCAATGTTATACTTTTTTTTTTCGTTTAATAACATTTTAGATACTTAGTTTGACTTTAAAACACAAAAAGATAACTATTTATCATACCAGTACGTTGTAGGTACTTAAAATTCAATTTCATCAAATCGTCTAAAACTACCCAACTTGACTGCAAGCGATGCCGACGCCACTGTCAGCTGAAAACAACTCCAATGTAGTTAAAGTAAAACAACAATATAAACTTTTGTTCTAATATTACCATCATAAAGGGTTACGCCGTCGTAGAATAAATTCGGTTACTTACCACCACTTTGGTTGCGTGGCAATAACAATACGAGCGAGCCTTGCCTGGGGAGCCCTAGGCTTATTAACTTGCTGCCTGCTCCTTTATGGACCTCCGGAGACCAACTGTTCTGAGGGCCGAGGATTTACTCTGACCTTTATAATCGTTCGATACTCGACTCAGCGCTTATAACATAACAACAATACTAGGTAAGTTCTACCCAAGGCGTTGATTTTTATTATAAAATTATAAAAAAATATAGACTACAATTCTGTAAATATCTTGACTGGTTTTGCTCGCAGTTTAAACGAAATACATACCCTCATAACTACCAAAATAAAATTCTGATACAAAAATTTTCACATGCTTATAAATTAAATCCAGCGTGAAATCTCGTACGAAGTCAGGCAGTTAACAAAGCAATAAGACATAAACAGTGACGAGGGTTTAAAGGAGCAATAACTCAAGTAATACATTCGGTTGTGGTCCAATCATGCGGCGCGACAGTTCACACCTCCATAACAGGCATAACTCGGGCAGTTATAAACTTATCCCGTGCTGCACTCACACCGGCCACAGCGCCACCACAAGCCACAACCGCAGACTGGCCACATCGATGTGGTCGCACTGAGGGACGAGTGATTGACGGATAACTACGTTTGCGGGAATGAGCTACCTATCCTTTCCGTTTATGTTGCGAACTTGGGACTAACAAAGAATTATATGAAATGTGATGGGGTAACTTTATCAATAAACAGCTACAATTTCTACAAATTTAATTAGTTCTAAGAAGCGGAAAATCACAGAAGTAACGAGATAAAAGGTAACTAACAGCAGTAAAAAAAATAAAACCGGTGTTTAATAAATGAAAACCTAACATTATAGCTAACAAGATTCACGAGACAAGCGCGATATGAACGTTGGAACAACAGGCCAACACTCTGACCACAAAACTTTTTAATTGTGGCTCGTATGAGTTGCCACATCTTGGAGCCAAGCTTTGTCCAAACTTTACGATGGCGGGCATAAAGCAGTAATAAAGTATCTCATCAACACTAACTCGCTGCACTCGAATAAAAGTTTATAACCAGTAAAAATATATGAAATTGTCGCAAACTCGACGAGTGCTGTAGAGTAGAAAGTTTGAAATGAAACATCCTCCGAGAATCTGAGCAAGTATTACCTAGGTACTCGTCATGCACTAATGTTATTAATTCATGAATCCCCAAGCGACCACCGGTGGCCGCGCATCTATTGTCTTACTATTGTGTCTCTAATTGACGGTATCTGAAGGGTTAATTAATGAAATATATTAATTAATAATAGTAAACCTTAAAAAGTTAAGTTTAGGTATTTCTACGTTGACGTCGTGGTGAAGTTTACGCGTCCCACTGAACCTAAGGGCTATGTTAGTTAAACCTAGGCTTAGGTTTTTACCGCAAAATGCTCATGGTGAGGTGACAGACTAAAAGAGTACAAACCGCAGAGCAGTTTTGCTCCTGGAAGAATTCTCAATACTCAATACTCAATACTTTATTGCATTCCATATGTGTTTATGATGGTATAAAAAAAAAGAATCAATATGGACCCTGTCGGGCACAGCAAAGCTAGGAGAGAGGACGAAGGCTAACTTGTCATCATTATTAAAATATATATATATATATATATATGTATCCTGTAAATTAATTACCTATCTATTTAAATTAAATTGTATATGCATGTTATTGTATTATTATGTCTCTGTATAAGTATTGGTATTTTATTTATTTATTTTCGTCATTATTAATACATTTTATTATCATTGAAATTAATTTATGTATGTGTATTATTATAATTAACTAAATTATGCTAGGTATTTTTATTTATTTTTATCATCATCATTTTTAAATTATGTATTTATTTAAATTATTCTTATATATATGTTATTACTATGTTTATGTATCAGATTGGTAAATTATGTCAGATATTTTAGTTTATTATTGGTCATGTTTATTTTTAAATTGTCAGATATTTTATTTATATTTTGTCATTATTAAATTATGTCATTATTCAAATGAATTTATATATGTATTTTATTGATGTCATTGTATAAGTAAATTAAATGTCGACTATTTTTATTTATTTTTATCGTCATCATTTTTAAATTATGTATTTATTTAAATTATTCTTATATATATGTTATTACTATGTCTATGTATCAGATTGGTAAATTATGTCAGATATTTTATTTACATTTTCTATCATCATCTATTCTCAAAATTTCATACTATATCATATAAAATAAATAATTTAATAAATGTCATAACAGAATCTTTGGTGAATAAGACGGAGGATTATTTATTTTGCAATAGATTTATCTTCTAAAAATTCCTTTACCGAGTAGTATGACTTGGATTCTAGAAATTGTTTTAGTTTATTAATAAATATGTTTGTTTTCTTTATTTCTCTTATATCGTTTGGCAGTTTGTTATAAATTTTTGCGGACATTACTAAAGGGCCGGTTGTAGTTCATCTCCGGCTTATTTTTATTGACCAGCTGTAGTGGAAACATAGACTTGGAATAGAAGTTTAAAAAAAAGCCGGCAAGGATTTTAACTGTACTTGAAATCACTCTGACAGTCGTGTCTTCTTCACTCCTTAAGCACCTCTCCTATTCAGGATCAGTTTGGCTTAATTTGTTGCTATGTCACTTTTTAATTCATTAAACCCCAAGCTGACGCCAGCGTTCGCGCACCCATTGTCTTTCTATTGTGTCTCTAATTATCACGATGGAAGATTTAAATTCAAATTCAAAACATAATTCCACCAGTCTCAGTCACCACCACTCTCTCTCTCTCTCTCTCTCTCTCTCTCTCTCTCTGGTTTGACCAGTCTACTTAAGCCTCCCGTATAAATAAAAAAACACATCCAGAGATTACAACGAAGATTTGCTTTCCATGTGTGTGATACATCGCTTCCCACCAACCAGGGGTTGTCCTAACGCCGTGCCCTCGTGGGGGCGATCGGCGGCGGAGACGTCTCGCGCCGGGCTCTGGTTCAGGCCATGGTCCGGAGCGAGGAGGAGTGGCAGGCGGTCGCCTCCTTCTGCGAAGCAGTAATGCTAGCAAAGGAGGAGGCAGACCGCATCAGGCAACGGCGCCCCCGCCGCCGCCGCCGGGATTCCGATCCCGATTTCCGGCCACCGTAGACGCGGGTTCGCGGACGGCGAGCCATGGGTAGCTCGCTGTCCGATCGTCCGGTAACTGTCCGGACCGAGCCAAGGCGTCGACGGCGCGCACTGTTCCCGCGCGCCTCAAGGAGTTATCAACAACAGGAGGGGCCCATCTGGGTCGAAGCCTACCGGGGTCGGGATTATCCGAAAGGAAACTAGAGCCCCGGTATGAAGGCTAGAAGGAACGGCGCGGGGTTTTTAGTCAGTAAGACTCTGACACTGTCTCCCGCTCCACCCAAGAGCCGGTTTCGTCAATGATGATATTCCCCGTCGACAGAAAAAAAAAAGCGGTTGTCCTCGGATACGCTTGTATAGTACGTACAGGAATATTCCTCGATTGCTACAATGTTCCATGAGAAGTGTGTAAGGAAAAAGAAGAGCCCAAGGAAAAAGGAGAGATTTGTATTTTTGTTTGTAATGAATGAACTCAAAACGACCTAACCGATTTTAAAAATGCTAAGTACTACTTTCTTATTGATTGATATATGCTACATATTTTCTCATGTCATGCGGATAGAATTTATGGCAGAAGCTAGAGTTTGATAAAATTAGCGCAATCAAAAAACTTCCACAGTATCGAAAGAGAACGGTGGAAAAATATAATAATACTAGGTTTCGACAATGGGTTTTCCCGTTGTTAAAAGCTAGAATTATTGTATTTTATCACGTACTTTTACGAAAATACGTTTCCATACGACAATTTTGATATCATTGAGATAAAAAAACACCTATCTTATGTTCTATTCTAGGACATAGTCTACACATGAACCAAGTTTTATCAATATATCTATGTTCAGCAGTTAAGCTATTTACTAAATAGCTATTGAACAGACAGTTACATTAGTAATTGGTATGAATATGACACTTGCAGATATTCCACGTTTTATTCATTCGAAAAGTTGTTCAAAACATTGCATTAGTCCTTTTAAAGTAAAGCTGCATTTTTTATACGAAAACATCTTTCCTTTCGCAAGTTTCTTTATTCTAAGATCAAAAGATTGAGAAGAACATCCAATGATCCATTATTAACGCAACAACGATTTACTTAATGAAAAGTGTGCGCGGTAGCACAAGTTTAATAAAGTTTGTACAACAGAGAATATACATAAAAAGTGTAAAAAGAGCCGTTTATAGTCGAAGTTTACTCTGTGGGGACAAAGCAACGAGAAGTGAGCACAAAGGAGATAAGACGGCGGCTTACACAACACGGGATACCAAATTATAGGGAGCTGTAACTTACTTAACTTGTCGAACAGGAATAAAGTATTGACGCGAAACGTTCTCGCAACAATATCAAAATGTTGGCTCAGAAATATCGGAAGAAATCTTGTTTTGAATCATTCTCACCTTTAAAAATACGATACCATAATCCCAGCAAACAATTTATACGCTTTAAGTAATCCGAGCCGTCGTTTTTAATGATATTTCTCTTCGGCGGTTTGTCATGGGATTAAAAGGTAATTCGATCCGTATCCTGTCGTTTGTCCGAGTATTTACGGTGGCGGGTGCGTCCACAGCACCAACAACAAATATTGATTCGTGGCACCCGCCATTCAACCGTTATGCTGACAATGGTCGCGGCTCGCGGCCACAATGCACACGAGTCGAGCGTGCCACCACAAGACATTCCGATGGAAAGCGCGCGTCAACTCCAATGTTTAGCTTGAGACCTGTTTTATTTGATGAGAAAACACAAAGTACTCCCTTCTGAATCTAAACCGTACTGTACTGTATCACAACGTAGTATAATTTTTAAACCAAACATTCGTAACGTAAACACTCCCGCTGTAATATTGGTATTTAACTCTCAAGAAATCAAATAATCTCGTAGAGTATTAGAAGCAAGTTAAGTACGCAAGGTGTTGATTGCGATTAAAGACTTAAGACGAAACTTCGCTTGCAACTTCCTGACGTATCTCAACCTGCGAACGAAGTTTGCTCAGTACTTCAGGAACAATTACTGCGGGAATTTCTATAGAACATTAGTGAGGAAGTTCATAGTGAAGTAACGTAACAAAACGTATGGTTATTTGTTTGCGTGTTGCTCGGGAAACTAACTGATCGCGTGTTCACACCTCTTTACTAACTCTTCAGTAATTGAATTACTTTTTTCTAACTTACGGCCTTCGGAAGTATTGCTAAACGCTGCAGCGTGCTTGGCGTTTGTGAACTTTTCGAGGGAAGCTCAACTCTGAAATATTGCGATAATATCTCGGTGTCATAAAACTGGTTGACAGGTATAAAGCCGCCGAATAAAAGTGCAGTATAAAGTGACAAAATAAATTCCGTCCGAAGGCACAAAACGGAAGCGGGTATTGATTACGTCATTTCCTCGCCTGCCGTATTGTGTTGATGCAATTTCCTCAAAAAACTGGTGAACGAGTATTATGTACACAACATTTTCTTTACAAAAACATTGTTTCCGCGCTTCCCCGAAACAGGGTGGTAACTGCTAACTTATTCATGGTACAGAGAATCATCGATGCGTACAAACTGTTTCATACTATCCGATTCTCACTACATTCATTTGTGTCACTGCACAGGATTATAAACCTTATTCGTATGGAATAAGAACCACTAATGCGCCAATGCTCAGTTGAATACATTTGCAAGACTACATGAGGAAAAGTCTCCACCTGCGCCGCATATATCAATGTAAAATATACGTAGATTTAAAAAAGGACTTAAACGTGATACGCGAAATAAGCAGCTCCCGAAAAATAAATATTTTGTGGTTCCGAACCCTCTCGGAACAGAGAGTACTACAGATGTAGCGACTACACGTGTTGAAAACTTTTGCTTACAAGTTCATTCTTCTCACACATGAAACCGTGTTATATTTTCCCGCGGTCGAATTTCTTATAAAATAGAGAAAGATAACATTTGCTTTGCTACTAGATACAACACGTAAATTGAACGAGAATTTCTCGACAAAGAAGCTATTGTGCAGCTAAAACTTTAATATGAGCAACGTTTTTAGGGAATCATCTCATAAGCCGGGAACGACCCCCATTCCTGCGGAGCTCGCGGTAACGACGGCGATATGAAGGTTTTTATACCGCTTATGACATATAGAATATATTGCACGTATGATATGCACGCGAGCACATACACACTCAGCTTAAAACACCTATAAAGGGTCGACGTGATGCCAGAGAGCGTGTAATATGAGATGTAAGTACAGAAAATAATACGTAGCATTTATAAGACTCTTAGCTTTACCGATGGAAAACGAGGCTAAGGTTATGATATTATTACCGTGCTAAGGTTGTCTTTGGTTACATTTGCGATTTTATAATAAGTAAAGTCGTGTCTCTCAAATTAAAGTGATGGTTGCTTAAAGTGTATCTGAGCAGTAATTATTAAGTTGTGAATACAATGATACTTATGTATCTTGTAACTCACGTAAGTCTCTGTAACCCATCGGCGATGTATGTAAGACGGTTATTTGTATTTTTTTAAATAGATATATGAGAGTTTCTGTTTTTTTTTATCATGTCAGTCGCAGGAGTATGGATGGAAGAAAAACATGGGGAGTGCGGAGTTCGGAGCGTGCCGGCTGCAGCGATCCCACGCGATGAGTGGTTAATTTATAAGAACCGCGGAATGCCGATGTTATGAGCCTGCATATCAAATATGTGCTGATGCATCGTGTGCTAGAGGCGAAGAGGCGAAACATTCAGGGCCCTATAAGTAATGTTTAGGAACTTTTTGGTGAATAAAAAAAAAACTGTTTTTATTTTAAAATTGAATTAGTTATAACTTTCATGTTATCTACGCTTGAAGAGGAACTGACATTCTTACTCCTTCACAATTTACTAAAGGATACCTACTAAATGTATCATATAAAGATTGTTTTCTAGTAAAAGTTTAATCGTACATAATAACAAATAAGTAGGCACACTAGCTGCTTAACAAAAAAAAAAAATGCATCTTTATTGTGATTATAAAAAACATTGCAGTATACTTTATGGGCATCAAAGACAAAGTGATACTGTTGACTAATGACTCCGCAGCGTCACATTCCAGTAGACAACTGAAACTTATGCTGCAAGTTAAGCAGCATCTAATAACTTATTCATTCAATTATTTTCTTTATAGCTCCACACGACGCTGCAGCGTTGTTTAATATACTTTAATTCGGGACTGGTTGCAGGCTGAGCATTTTATCACCACTTATGGCTAGTTCGAGCAATGAAATTTACTCATTAAGTTGTGATTGTGGACCAAGTGAGCTTTTACTAACACTTTTATTAGAAAACCAGCTTTGAAAACGTTGGAAAACCACCTTTTTAAATAATGCTGATAAAATTTTTGTTTTTTTACTTGTAACTATTTAAGTAACTCAGTTTTTTTTTAGTTTCGAAAGAATATAGAACTGAATTGTTAGAACACGCACCGTAGCTAAATATAATTTATTTTGTATGGATTATTCTAAAGATAAATAAAAAACTCTCCCTTCTAACCCAAAACATAGAACATCGTACTGCGATAACTACAATAATGTAATAGCCTCGTATCGCTCCAAGTTCCTTAGGCGGCTGTGTAATTAAACAAAGTTGTAACAATAGTAGACGGGTCTAAGTGCAACTCCTACGCAGCGTCGTGTGCTTGCGTGGGCCATGCGTACCACACAATGGGCATCAACAAAAGACCCATTCCATAAGAAAACAACACAATATTATATTAATCGCAAACTGTATTTTTGATAAGCTCTTGCAGTTCACTGCGCACTTTACTCGAAGATGGTACGGATGGTAAATGGGACCGAAACGTTCTAACGTACGAAAACGCAGCGTAAAAGGCCTCCCACAAGGTAAACCGACGACTTGGTAAGAGTTGCAGGAATGCGGTGGATGCGAGACGCACAGGATCGGTCGTTGTGGCGACGCTTGGGGGAGGACTACGTCCAACAGTGGCCGTCTTTCGGCTGAAATGATGATGTTCACTGCGTAACACCTTTGAAAAAATCTAACACGAAAGTGACCCACAGTCACTTTCGTATGTATCATACATAGATTTTTTGGTAACTTATGTTACTCTTTGAACAACGTGGAAGATTTAAATGGCTTAAAAATTTAAACAAATACAATGAATTTGTAAATCCAATATTAAATTGATTATCTACGGTGATTCATCCAAGCCAACTAAGAGTGAACATTCTGCCCTAACCTCTGTTGTATCTGAACTAAAGCGAACTCTTAGAACGCAATTAACCTCACCCGCTCTCGCCTTTTTTGGACAACCCGCCTGACTTTCTAGTGTTAGGGTTATCTAGGTGAAGTTGTACCGCGGTTAGCGTCTAAAGATCTAAGTACGGTCTGATAATTACATTGGTACAGAAATGCACGCGACGCAATCAATTAAAATATTAGAAACTAAACTGTTATTTTTAAGAATGTGAACAGAAAGATTAATTAAGATAAAGATATCCGCCCCTGATTCAAGAAACTTAATTTATAAGATTGTCACAAGTGATACTGTATTTGTTTACGTATACTTGTCTCCCTAACAGCTTATTCTCGGGCCCTTATTTCTACGTAATGATAAATGTTTCACAAAGTTGTTTTAGCATTTCCCAAAGTAAATGTGATCTTTAATATCTTTGAAGTAGTTAATAACATGTACCCTCTCTTTGAATATAACTTGTGTATGTGAAACAACTTAACTCCCGAAACTCTAACTCTTGAACACGCCCCTAAGTATTATACAAACAGAATTCTATTTACTGTCCCTTCTTGACAAAACTTTTACAAAGTTGATCGTTTTATTTACAGAAATGTGGAGTAAAAACTCTTGTCGAATGTTTTAGAGAGCTCCACAAATAACATTTGGTCGTCCGCGTACTTGCTATGACAATTTTCCATATAAAAGGATGTCGTACGTTCGGTCCACTTGATGGTAAGTCCACAAAGCCACAGTCCTCCACCGGCGGGGAGTACAAGAGGACACTTTTGAAGTTACTGTTGTTACACAACGTAACATTCTTTAATGTTCTTACCGCATTCCAAAGTATAGTTGCCTAACATAACTATTCTGAATACATCTTTAGTTGAGATGTCTCGAATGTAGTTTCACAATTTCTATTGTTACTTTTGTTTGTTTTTCTTAACTCTTTGATTAACCCTTCAGATACCGTCAATTTGAGACACAATAGTAAGACAATAGATGCGCGGCCACTGGTGGTCGCTTGGGGATTCATGAATTAAAGAGCTTTCAGCGTTTCTTGCAAATAAAAATTTAAAGTCAGCAATTACTATCTAAATATCGCACTGACCATCGAAATGGCCACTGCGGTCAAATTGCTGTGCTTAAAACCACTTTAGTGAAACGTATTAAGTTTGGAATTAAGCTTGCAGCAGCATGACATTTGCGGTCACCAACATTATAGTTGGAATAAAAGTTTTACAACAGGTTGCTGGCTTAATGTTGTTTTGTGCGGTTTTACTGCGATGAACTAAACGCTTAAAATTTTTTTTTATCAGCAATGTGTTTCTACAAAGCAGGAACCAGATGAGGAGAAAATATTACTCAAGTTAATTAGGGACACATACAGTTAAAATTTTCTCAATTTATACGCTAATAAACTTTTCTTAAGCTTTAACAGGAAAAAAATGAGTCGAAAACGTATAAAATAAAGTTAATTACCTAGGATTTTTAAACAGAAGGTGAAATTAGGTTAACAGTGAAGAGCTATGAAAATGAAAATTGCTTGAGTTTATGAAGTTTACTCTTCGAATTAATAAAAAATGTAATATATGTAATCATCATTAAAGATTAAAAGTAGAATTAGAAAGATAAAATTAGAAATATTATTTATTTACCTAAGACTAAAACCTTTATTTGAAACGTTTCTAAACCTGACCTTTGAAAGTTCCTCCACTTATCTACGTAGGTAAATAGGTACAGTTCAAAGTTATAAAGGTCAAGATGAAGTCCGCTATTCAGAAATGTTTAAATATTCCAGAACACGCGAGTCCTGATCTTTTCCAATAATATATCACGTAATAGGGAACACCCCCCCTCCCTCTTCCCTTTCCAATATGTGCCTACAGGTAAACTTTCTACTTTCTTCATAAACCTTATGACTCGGAAAATATAATTACCAGTATTTGTTGTTCACAGATACAAGGATATGCTCTAAGTAACGGTGACATATGCAAAACGTGCACAATAGTACTCAAAGTGTTCTTAGTTTGGTTGTAATGGTCATTTCATTTCATTTATTTATTCATTAACAATTTACATTGTGTTTGAATGTTTTACCAAAAAATAGTAAGTAATTAATAATTGCTACATCATTTCCAACAAAATTAAATAATCAATCCAAATCATAATAATAATAAAAAAATAATGACATAGGTCGTTTGAATTGGAACCGAGTCGAAGGACTGATTCACATTTGAGTAAGAAACCTATGATTCTCTAAGTAAAATTTCACAATTTATAGTTTCTAAATTCCTTTAACTGAACTATCAATAACAATTTTCCTTAAAAGGAATGACAACTTGATATACTTGCCCGTGTAGCATTTGACATGATAGACCATAAAACCAACATAATTTTCCACCTAAAAATGGGAAACATAATTCATATCTGTTACTTATTATGGCAAGTGGGAAGTGATAAATATGTGAAAAGAAAAACGAGAGGACAAGTAGCCGACCGCGGGGCGATGCGACCGGTGTTCCCTAGGACAATGTTCTCGATCCACTCTTATTTTTCTTTATGTCAGAATCAATTGTGTGCTAAGTTATTACTATACTATTTCGATCGTGTAGCCAATATAATTGAACAAAGTAGTGGTTTGGGTGTATAGTTATCTTGCTACGATTAAGTATTATCATTAACCGTAGCAAAATAACGTTATAACTAAAACACAAGATTCTCTACGACTTCTTAAATCTATTAATAATTGAAAACACATATCGACGATGAAGTGACAAGAACCTTTATCTACCAGAACATAATTTTGTTATTGTGTTAGTTCATTAGGTGATCTCGTCAGCAAATTGGATGCATACTTGCTTAATAGTTATTGTCAGTTATAGTCAACTCGTTAAAAAATAAGATATAAAATTAGCTGCTTTTGCCAGCTCACGCAAACGATTATTTAAAGTCTATTTACGTAAAAAAAATAAAATCCCAAAAATGTCACTTAGGAGTTCTTGTCACTTCATCGTCGATATAAGATTCTATTATGAACGGCTGGGGTTATTTGAAAGCAATACATATATCATTATACATAAGAGAAATAGAACTAAATAGATTGGTAAATTGAAATATTTATTATATTTAGCGAAATAAACACGTCGGTCGAACGTTGTTTGACAAGTTTCCAACAACGATTGTCTTTTTGTTGGACACGATAGTAATCAACCAAGAGCCGTAACAACGAAACATGTTTCGATAGATGTTTAACACCTAAACTAATACTTCTACAAAGATGACATCAAAGGAATTGTAGTCCTTATTCTTTTTGTAGCAAAGATGGATTTCTTTAAACACCAGAAAATTATAATTTACTTCGAATTATTTGTATTCAGCAGTTGTCATGTTTATAAACTAACAACTCCCATAAGTTACGGTGTAACTGATTTCTCAGCTTACATACATTATTGTACTTAAATAAAAATATTAGTCATAACGTTACCTGCCCTTCAGCATCAAAGTTTAACTGGACATACCTGTAATAAAAAAAATATATAAATATACTAAACTATTTGTACAAAATTTTCATAGAAAACATGTTTAAAGTACGAATAATATTGACATGTCATCAGAGATATGACGTCAACTTAAATCTACTATTTCAACATCGCAAACCAGCAATGTGTTACAACCATTCAATCACCTAAACAGCAAATGTCCCCAGCTAACCAAAACCCTCCTTTGTTACTATCCATCAAACATTCAGTATCGGCAGTTCGGCACACAAACGCAGAACACCGATTCATTAATACTATCAAGTGACGGCGACACCTCTCACGACACTCGGGATCGCCGGAGATTGACGCGCGCGTCGCCGTTCTCGTGAATAATTCACGCGGAACAGTTATCTGGCAACGGTTGAGTGTCCGGAGTGTCCACAATGTCCGCAGCCTCACGACGAAGCGAGCCAACTGATAGTATTCCCATAATGGGAATAATGGAGCACTATCACCTCATGATAGAGACAATTCTTAGTACTTGTGATTAATAGCCTATCTCTGGTTTATCAGGCGAAGAAATTGATTTAGTGATGTCGGTATTACAAGTTAATGAATAGCAATTTGTTATACAGCTCGTAGATATGAAAACCTTTTACGAAGGTATTTAAAATGAACCATAAGATGCAAGAATTTCATGATATTTCAGTAGAAAGATGAATGATAAAATAATATACAAGGAATAAATTCAATTCTACATCCATAAAAACGCTGAAAGTATGTTTACCGAGCTGTTTATAACCTTATTGACGAATGTGTGATGTCTACCACTAATCTTGAGTTACATTTTTAAAAGCCACAAGATTGATGCAGCTGGTTTACGCGCGGATTATTCGATGACATTCCCGTCCACCGACCATTCATTCTATCACTCCACATACAATCCCGCGTTGTCGGACAAAAGACTTTAGATTTAAAATTATTTTACATTTCTTTAGGTTACGCCTCGGTTGAACCTGTTTCTGAATGGACGGATTCTATTACATTTCTCTTCGAATAGATATTATGATTTACGAACTAGTTCTCTATTATAAGATATTCTTGATCGTGAGGTACATGAATTGTAATAGAGGTCTTAGATATGAGATACTTTCTGTACATTCATTTTAGTACCGTTTCTTAGGACATCTGCGGTACCTTTAAGTCATATCCTTTTACAGTCGCATCCATAATGAATCATTCAGCCTTTTGAGTGTCATGCATTTTAGTTGCGCTGAATTGAATATCTCAGAAAAGCCGCTTTGAAAAATACGTCGTAACAGCATCAAAATTATAATATAATTAATGTTTTTGTTCAACATCTTTTCCACTTGTTTTTATTTTTAATATATGTATAAAAAAAAAATAACAATCATCTTCACGGTCAGTTCCATCATAAATTTTCTCATCAACTTAATTTAAACATACTACTCTGTCAAGAAAGTACCGGGAAAAGATCAATAATACACAAAATGTATGTTAATCATCCAAATTTATTTTATCACCTTCAAAGTATGCTCCTTTAGAAACGATACACTTGCGCCAACGAATAATCCATTCATCAAAACATTTTTTAAACGCTGCTTCCTGAATTGAGTTCAGTTCTCGCCGCGAATTCTCCATTATGTCTTCTATCGATTGAAAACGGGTGCCACGAAGTGGTAATTTGAGTTTAGGAAAAAGAAAAAAGTCAGCAGGAGCCATATCTGGTGAATATGGTGGTTGCTGGATGGTATTTGTTGAGTGTTTGGTCAAAAATTCGTTCACAATGATAGCCTTGTGCGAAGGCGCATTGTCGTGGTGCAAAATCCAAGAATTTTCTTTCCACAAATCTGGCCTTCTTCGTCGAATTTGCTCTCTTAAACGCCGCATAACGCTCAAATAATATTCTTTATTTACCGTTAGACCTTCTGGTAAGAATTCAGAGTGCACAACACCGCGATAGTCAAAGAAAACAGTCAACATGACTTTGGCTTTTGATCGACTTTGGCGTGGTTTTTTCGGTTTCGGATCAGTTGGAAGGCGCCACTCCGAAGCTTGTTGACTAGTTTGCATGTCTAACTCGTAAACCCACGTCTCGTCACCAGTAACAATGCGTTTCATGAATGTTGGGTCCGAACTGACTCGTTCTAGCATGTCCTCAGCGACTTTCATGCGATTGAGTTTTTGGAGAAAATTCAGATCTTTTGGGACTAGCCGAGCAGCAACATGTTTCATACCCAAATGATTAGTCAAAATGGTACGGATCGACTCGTGAGATACAGAAAGTTCGGCGGCTATCTCTCTCAGAGTTGAATGGGGATTTTCAGTCACTATTTCCTTCACTTTTGCGATGTTAACTTCAGTTGCAGACGTTGACGGCCTACCAAAGCGAGGCAAATCTTCCATCACATCTCGACCGCTTTTGAACGCTTTGAACCACTCATAAGCACGAGGTTTTGATAAAGTCGATTCACCGTAAGCTTTCTGTAACATTTTCAGTGACTCCGAACACGAAATTCCATTGGCGATGCAAAATTTAAGACAAACTTTTTGTTCGATATTTTTGTCCATTATGAAATTCGCAATACACACTATATATGATATTACTAAAACCAGCACTGTATTTAATATAAATAACAGATGCAACTCAAACTTCGCGCCAAAATGGAAAACAGTTGTGCCAATCTAACAACTACAAAAAATACAAAAATTTTAATTTGGAACCATAAACAAATCATCCATTCCCGATACTTTTTTGACTGGAATGTATATAAAAGCTTCAATACAAATCGAGATTTATACAAAAATCTTCCGCTTCGCTGATATAAACGTGACGGAAGATACCGCGGATCTAGATGGAACGAAATAAATAAATATGGAGTAGATCCGGGATGATCCTGATTGATGTATTGTCTGGGATCTCCAGTTACTGTACTTAACCTCGGCAAGAGAAGTCTTCAATCAACCCACTCACTATTCGGATTATTCCACACTCACGAACCTTGAAGATACGTTTACTTTTAAATGTATCTGTTTAATAGATGCAGGATGGTTTATATCATGAAAAAAAATTGATTTGTTATACACACAGATTGAAGTCAAACGTACCAATAATAGTACATTCGTTGGTCGTTCCATCATTTTGATATGAGATGAGAATATAACTTCTCTAATGGTTTAATTATTATTATTTTGTTGTGCTGTAATTTGTTACAAAAAGACAAATTGTGTGGGACAACAAGTTTATTAATAGTTAATTCAGAATCGATGGAGGAACATACGGGCTTGACTTTGACAAAGGTCGGACAGGATACTTAGGAAGATCACATTTAACCGAATTTGCTTCCACGTAGTAAATATGTACCACAACCTAACCCTTTGGGAACTACGTAGATTTTTTCCGAAGCCCCTATCTCTAATATAGAATTGACAAAATTCTTATTTGCTTTTTGATATCCTACACTTATCATTAATTTTCCAACTGTCTCTTTTGTAATATATCATGTTGTGTTCCGACAAAAGCCAGTAGCAGTCATTTTTAATGCGCCATTATAGTATGACTTGAGTCACGTCATTGCACACCCACATTGATTTAAATCTCCACATTCTTAAGCCAAAAAGGAAATATGAAAATAATTATTTACAAACTGTGTATCGCACTTGCAAGTCGCTTATCCTATTGATGAAATTCAATTTAGAACAATATTAGATCTGTATCTGATATCGTTCTGACAGCGTTGCTGAAGAAGCTGTATTAGCTTATAATTAAACATTAGCAACGTAAACTATCTACTATAATTTCTCTGAATTCTACGCTTCTACAGAAAAGTAAATTATTCTTCGAACTTTTAAAAACTACAACAACTGAAAAAAAAACCAACAACAGAATCATAATCGTGTTCAGTTAGGGCTGTCACGCACGCGATGCGGCTACGTGGCCTGCTGGCCAGCAATTAACTAATTGTGAGTATAACTGACCAAGTTATAACTGCGTTCAATTGCACTTGACGTGATAACCTATTGGTCGGTAATTACACTGCAGCCGAGCTCGTTAGCTTAGGGGATAAATGTGGGAACTCATGGTGACACGTCGAGCTGAGGGCTCTCCATCCGTGCCGACGACGCCTGATGGCTCGATGGGATTAGTACTCACATTTTATGTTCGTTAATTCGATTTTATATTTGACTCTTGACCTCGTTCGTGTTGAATGGGGTGAATTAGAGAGCTGTGTTGACAGTTTACTGAAGCGTTGAGTGTTATTGCCAATTCATTTTCATTAATGACGATATACCCCTCTGAATTATTATTACTGTCTTTATTATTCAATTGAGTTTCTTGAATAATTTTAGACTTTAGTCATACTAGCCTACTTGGTCTTTTGCTTGTCATTGTAAAGATTTCTTTACTTCTTAAAACACCTTTTCAAATATCAACTTTACTTAAACCTTTTTGAAACAAAATATTAATCTATCGTGATAAAAGTTATTGATAATATTATCGCCTGATCCCTTTAAAGGGGCTCAGTGCTTCAAATGATTTATTACGTCTTTTTGAGAATTAATATTGTTACGACTCAACTTAATGTGATTGATAGCATTATGGTTTTAATATCTTTTATGTATGAGTTATTTAAATCGAGTGTGAGTCAGAAGTTTAAGTGATCATTCTGCTCACAAACTTTTTGTTGAACATGACAGAAGCAATTTTACATAGCATATAATAAGTAGCTTAATCGCAGATGGTCTATTTGTAGGTATGCCTTACCATTTAGCTAACTACGCAATGTTGATATAATGTAGTTATAGTGGCCGCATAGTCGCCAATTAACTTTGTGGCACCTAATGAAGTAATTAGCGGAGCGGGCGATACAACGTGTTCTATTGTCGGATCAATTGCGTTCATGAACAAGTGCTGTCTCATTACTTACTTATACAACATCATGCGCATGATTAATCACGAGTATCAGCGGTCAGAGGTGACCGGCCAGCGTCCATCGAGCATTACTATTGATGATGTCATCGATCACACAAAGCTGCAGTGGAATTTTAATAATTTAGTGCTAGTGGTGCCTCCAGCAATAGTTCCTTGCCTAGCCATTGTAATCTTTGTCCACAGGCAATGTAATCAGCAAAAAGTGGGTAAACCCTAAACAGAAAGCTTTAGTATTAATTAATGATCCAGATATGAAAGATTGATGAGTCTAGGATCTAAATGTCGGGACAAAAACCATAGCGAAGGCTCTAATGGTAGCAAATCGATAAAAAAGTGTGTTTACAAAATGATTTATTTCTTTCCTATACATCGGAACATTGGAGCGCTGGGGTCCCATTTGTTAACAGGATTTAAGCCGTCCGGCTTTTCCAATAAGGATTGTCTCACTCGAGCCCTGATTGCTTTTTTGCTAATAACGCACGCGTATAAAAGTCGCAAGCGAACGCATCGCCGTGATATATGTGCGGAGGGCGGACCCCCCGTGGACCGGACCACCAGCGGCGACCGGACCTCTCGCTGCGCGGACCCGCGGACCCGCGGACGCGGACCTGGCCCGCAATACCATTAGATCGCTATCGAATAATCTTTATTTTTTCTACACCCTCTATTAGAACAGAATCGATAAAGGAAGAATCGAGGTATGATTGAAAAATTGGTCCATCGAGTTTGATTTGTTGTTGATCATAGTCGTGAATGGGACCAATCGAGTGGATAATTGAGATATTTATTTAACTGCGTGGGCTTATAAAAAGGTTTCTCTAAATAGAAATTAGATTGATTGCTATCATTATTTTATAATCAAAATGGAACAGCGTGCTACCAGCTGTGAACTGTTGTGCTATTGAATAAAAACTTTGACACATGCACTTTCTATTACCTGTATGAACAGTGCCTGCCTACTTCGCTACGTTGCCCTATAATTTCTCCGTAATCATGCTCCACATGAGTGCGTTGGTATTCTTACCCTTGCGATGGTATCGCGCACATTGTGTGCTGCCCGCGCGGTGCTGCGAGGATACAATACAAGCCCGCGGGGTTCCAGCCCTCTATAACTACCTCGAAAAAAAGTTCAGTGAGCATGCTTCCTCCTTAGTGATTTATAATGTTTTGTTCAGTTCCGGGAGTCAATGGTGTTTTTATTGGTTACGACGACGTTATTATGACACGGTGCGACAAAAACGAACTCCCATTGTGTATGAAAGTTTTTGACAAGTTGAACGTATGGTGATAGTTCACACAGATGAATTTAGTGTCATGGGAGCGGAAATAATAGCGACGACCATGTTGTGAATGAGGTAATGATAAATATTGTGTTGTGTTCTGGGAAACATTATGAGCTAGAAGAAAAATAAATAAAATAGTCTTTTAAATGCAACTGTTTCGGGTTCAGGTCATAAATCAACGGTTTTATCCGAGTATTGAATGTTAGGTATCTTTAACAAAAGCGAATAAAAATATGATACTGTACAGATAGTATGGCTTATCTAGTGATTTTCTTACAAACGACGCGGAATATCGGTTTCATCGCGTTAAACTGTCTGTAGTTGTTTGATAATTTAACTTTTTATGAGAATGGAGGCTGCGCAAGTGTTTGTGTTTCGAATCGTCGGATAATCTCGTTTTATCGTAGTTTTATTACCAACAACGACCGCGCGTATATCTATATTGAGAATCAAAAAGCGAAACTGTGTTCATACCACAGTTTTCGATAACGCCTTGTAGGGAGCAGGGCCGGGCGGCCGGGCGGCCGGGCTCGGCGGGACACTCACAAAAACAAAGTGATTTGTTGCTGCGATGAAGACCTCAGTTTGTTTTTATTTACAATTCCAATAATAAACCCACTTTTTGTTGTTTTTTTTTTGTTTCGAGTCATATTTTGTTGATTTTACTTCATTATTTGTTCAGCGGTGAAAGTTCTCAGAACGATCAAAATGTTATTTTGTTTGGAGATCGCATTCGCTAGTCGATGAAGGGCCAATAAAAATATTATTGTTAGCTATTCCACAAGAAGACGGCATGGTAAACAAACCCGCGTCGAATGATGGGACCACACACAGAGTTACTTAAGGTGATACAGAGTCAAAGTATTGAAATGAGCACGAATAAACAATGATATTTTTATGACAATTGTAATAAGATAAAAAATTAAGTTATTTTTGTACGGATAGAAAAGGTAACTCCAAGATTCATATTCCAAAAATATCAGTGTAGCAATCCGAGCACAGTGAGTCGCGATCACGAGCCGCCTCGCAGTTCGTGTCGTCGAAGTCGCGATGTTTCACGAATGTATTAGTTTCCAGTTCGGCGGACATATGCAGCCACGTCAATCACACATGGTCAAAATATTACATTGAATATTTACTATGTCGTTACACCAAACTGGTTGGATACAGTTGCCATATTAATATTATAGATGTATGTATTATGTGGGAGCTACGACCATAAAGATTTTATTTACAGTCAAGTTTCGCATACCTATCGTAAACACAAAAGTTTCACGGTTGCTCATAAATCCAAGCTCCCACAATATTGATGAGTTATAACCCGGAGAGTCTCATTTCATTTTTAAATATATTCAAATTTCCGATTTATACAATAACAGAAAAATATCAGAGGGAACACTAACAGTTTATTGCAGAGTAAATAGGCGAGAATATTGATGAGCACTTAATGCTGCTCTATCGAAGAAAATACCTCTGCACTGTAGTGGAACGAATGCACACTGATACTATAGTGTAATCTTTTAAGTCAATGCATACAAAATTATAATTACCGATTGGGCCAACTAACAGGGTCCACTTAATATATGATGATGGCGTGTTCAATAAGAATTAATTACTGCTAACCACAGCATACCTCTCAGTACCTAATTAAACCGAATCACGATTACCTATGTATCTAAATTAATGCAATACTACGTCAAATTACACATTAATGGTAAACATAGTTACTGACATTAAACACACTGCTTGGTATGTCACAGCTGAATATTACACTAACCTAGTATTTGCAATGAATTTTAATTTGACAATATCTCTTAGTTATTGCATGAAGTCACTAAATAGAGAGACAGAAGGTTCAAAATAATAAATATCTAACCCTCTCTTGCATCGCACAGTCGAGTCAAAAAAGAAAAATTGGAAACGTAACTACAGTAGCGTCTAACAAATTAACAATCAAACATATTGTAGAAGCGAGTGTGGACGATCTGAGGCTGTGCTTGGATACTGCTCTGTTACTGCTTCATCGTTTTGTAATGTAATAAACAAAACGTCTTCCTCCCACGGCTTCACGTTAGGATTTTAAGTAGGCAGGTATCGTTTCCTGTCACGTAGGTGTCGTTACATTGCCCAATTAGACACACAAAATGAACCTGTACACATCTTTTACATAGGCTCCTAAATAATTTATTGGTATTTTTTTATTGAAAGCAAATTAATGTCACCAGTTTTAAGCTCTCTTTACTTTGGTGAAATTATCTATCAGCATAAGTTCGGGATATATGGGCCTTTTGCTAATATTTGCTATGTGCCCTAATAGTAAAGCACCCGTGTACCACGGTAGCGACAAATTAAGATTAATCGCGCCGCGCCGCGCCGCGGTATCACGCGACTAAATCTGTGCCCTAATTAACGCGAACACAGTTTAGAACGAGCGATGTAATCTCGCGGTACTGGGTTTTTAATCGATAGTGTCGAACTTAATAGAAGGATTACACGAAGCATATAGCGTCTCTACTATCTATGAATATTGAAGTGAAAATCGTTCTGAATCAATTTTAATCCTCGATATCTAGTTTCCGACTTTTATTTACATTTAGTTATTTGATTTTTTAGGTATCATCAAGACGTCAATCCTGCCACTTTGCTCGAGAAGTATCATCAAGGGAATACAAACAAATGGAAGTCAAAGCAAGCTACTACTGTAGTACACATGCCTGTATATAAAACAAGTAATATTTAACATTACGTTAGTATCGGCCGCAATAGAACGGTGCTGTGGTTAGAGCTCCAGTAAGCGGCAGACACACCACTTTTTGTGATAGCCTCGGTTGAGACAGACATGATAACTTGTTCACAATTTGTACCTGCCCTTTGGTTTAGTTATAACTACATGATAAGTACCTATATTTATGTGAAACATTGCCTTGTAAAATTTTCTATGATTAAAGGCACCAGGCACAATTAAGGTGGTAAGTCCCCTCTTTGAGGCGTGGCTGGAAATACCTCACGGGGTCCTCACCTTCCGCATGACACAGATCCTCACCGGGCATGTTAAGTTCAGGAGGTTCCAGCACCGGATTCGTGCAGAAGTGACGCTCGGGTGTCGCCACTGTGCTGAACGCCCAGAGGACACGGTGGAGCACAAAGTGGAGGTGAGCCCCGCTTGGTCAGAGCCATGCCCTCGTGGGGGCGATCGGCGGCGGCGATCTCTCGGTACAGAGGAGGAGTGGCTAGCAAAGGAGGAGACCAACCGCATCAGACAACGGCGCTCGCAGTGCCCCTGCTGCCACCGGGGTTCCGATCCCGATTTCCGGCCACCGTAGGCGCGGGCTTGCGGACGGCTAGCTATGTGTAGCTCACTGTTCGACTGTCCGGTAACTGTCCAGATCGAGCCCAAGTCGTCGACGGCGCGCACTCCTGCGCGCCTCAAGGAGCTGTCAGCAAAAGCACTGACCAACTGGGTCGAAGCCTACTGGGGCCAGGGTCAGCTCCGAAAGGTAGCTCGGCCCCGGTATTGAAAGACAAGAAGGAACGGGATGGGTTTTTAGTCAGTAAGAGTCTGATACTATCTCCCGCTCATGTCATTGGGATGAACCCAACAAAAAAAAAAAACAGGCACCAGGCTTTTTTTAATACCGCCAATTAGTTTTTACTTTAAGACAACTTTAGGACTCCCACGCCAATTTTCCATTTGCTTGTATTTGAAACTGAAGTCCAAGACTATTGGCTAAAACCAAGTACATGTAAAGTAAAGTCAAGGGTTAAGTCCGTAATAATCATCATGATGTAGATATATAACTACTCGTAATATTTTAAAACAGATTCAAATATTGTGTTCATAACTCAGCTTACAATTATTACCACCCAAATGGGAGATTTGTATATTTTACAGGTTTATTAAATGCACCGGTTAGCGTCACTTTATATGCCATTATAAATCCAATTTACCTATTTTCATAAGGTTATTCCTCCATTTTGGATACGATATACCGTTACTTAGAAATTCAATAAAAATAGATTTCATGCAGCATTTTATGATTATGAACAAACATAACGAAGTTGTTATATCACATGAAGTTTTATACAAACTGCATATTGAACAAGAATAATAAAGTTTGATCGAACTTGCGTGAGGTTCGTATACTTGAAGCATGTTTACTGTTCCTTCGCTTCAGATTTGAAAGGTTCAATCACAGAAAAGATGAAAGAGGTTCGAAAGGAAATACTTCCCGATTTGTTCTACAACGAGTGTCGCCGCTTGTCTCACACCCTTTAACTCCACTACAGGCAATAAACCAATACGAACGTACGAAGATCACAAGTTATTTATATATTATCACAGGTATCACTCTCTGCGCTAACAGTCAAAACCAATACGTGCATATTATTTTGGAGGGTATGCGGAACAGAGAGTAAAGCCCCGCAAACCTCCATTGAAAAGAGAGGATCCTCCGGCCAGACCGGATGTTATGGTCTGGTGGGCGACTGCCCGATAGTTGATGTCGGGCTGTCGTATATGTTCAAATCGCGCGGAGAACTTTGATTGCGCGATGCAGGATTTTGTATCTTCTTCGTAGTTCTTATGTGGCGTCATAGATGTCGCTACATCACTCCCCTCCGGAGATCGGAGATCGATGATTCTTGATGCTTCTTGATGTGTGCCAGGCCAGCGGAAGGTTGGTTCCAGTGAGTCGGAACCGATGCCGCATAGTTCTCGGTGAGTCGGAACTGTCTGCGGTGATGCCCCAGTGAGTCGGGGTGGTGCTGTCCCAGTGAGTCGGGATGATGCCCCAATGAGACGGGGTGGTGCTGTCCCAGTGAGTCGGGACGATGCTGCAGGCTCCAGTGAGTCGGAGTAGTGCTGCTGGCTCCAGTGAGTCGGAGCGGTGCTTGTGCGACGTAGGGCTTGATTGCTGGCGTCGACCAGGAGAGGTTCTTCATGGCCATTCATATGACTGGCCGAAGGTGCGGTGTGCCAAGTCGCTGATGCGGCTGAGGTGGTGACCAGGTATGACCAGGTAGGCATACTGGTGGTCAGGATACCCTTAGCCGTGGGTGCTGGCTGTATGGCTCGTTGCTCGAAAGCTTGAGGAAGTGATGATGACGTCACGAAGTAGTAGCTGCACGAAGGCTGTGCTGACGTTCTTTGTCGAGGGTCACCAGTTTGAGGGTATGCGGAACAGAGAGTAAAGTCCCACATACTTCCGTTGAAAACGGAGGATCCTCCGACCAGACAGGGTGTTATGGTCTGGTGGGCGACTGCCCGATAGTTGATGTCGGGCTGTCGTATATGTTCAAATCGCGCGGAGAACTTTGATTGCGCGATGCAGGATTTTGTATCTTCTTCGTAGTTCTTATGTGGCGTCATAGATGTCGCTACATTATGTTACAATATAACAAAAAAACACATAATCACAATTTATTTATTTAATCTTCATGCAACACAAAGTACATAGGCGGACTTAATGCCTTCGGCATTCACAAACAAAAAAAAAAAAACAAAAAATTAAAATATCTAATAACTGTGTATTATTTATTTATTTATTTCAAGTACCAAAGACTCATTTCAGTAAAACAATCATACACAAACAGTCAATATAGGTACATAGTAAAATTTCATAAAATTTAAATGTTAACATAAAAATAAAATAAATTTTATGTAACTCATAATATTATTATTAAAAGAGTGATCACGGAGTTTCTTGCACGTTCGTCTCTATAGAGATCTACGCTTTGCAACGAGCAATTTATCTTCACTTTTTTTGACTGACCGAAATTTTGAAAAACCAATCTAAAATTGCCTGTAATTAGTCTATTTGAAATAAAAAGTTTTCGATTCTGATTTGATATTTTAATTTTGCAGTAATTTTTTTTTAAACTCATTTATTTGCAATTATAAAATACAGGTGTTACCTTAAATCTAAAACTCGCCAAACTTTGACGTGAAGCGAGAAGCGCTCTTTAACATAACAGTGCTACCTTTGTACACACTTACTTGGTATTAAGTAATCAAGATTTCTAACACAAAGGTTATTTATTATAGGTAAATACTTAAAAACGTTCATTATGTGCAAATAGAACCTAGGTTGGTCACCCCTGGTACATTTTAATTTTATTTCGTGATAGACTCGGCGGCGACCACATTGCACCGTCACGGTTTGCCCTGATTTGCGACGTGTGAATATTTAATACTAATAACTAACCGCTTAGTAACCAACAGATAAACAAGCAAGCTTTTATAGCTCGGTATACCTATTATAATTAATACTCGTCAATACGAATGATACGAGCCTAAACTCGTTGGGGTTGTGTCGTTTATATCATCAGATTAGCTCTTTGACATAATAATTTTGCATTGTCATCTGATTTACACATGCATGCAAAATTTCAGATCAATCGGTAACCGGAAAGTGGGTCTTTAATTTACAAGATTTGATGACAGACAAACATCGAGACAGGTGAAACTAAATAAAAGCTTGTAAAATACACCGGTTCCGTACTCAGAAGCGAGTACCTGCTGAGAGATTTATTTGTTTTTTTATTATACGTGTCAGAACAGTTAGGTGTGACATTGGATCCCACACTAAAGTACCCTGTGTCGCAGGATCCAGCCTTTTCCGTCTGTCTGACAATATGGTGTTTTTTAAAAGTCAGAAATCATCAAATTACTTCTCTCACTTTGGGGTAAAGCGGAAGAGTGTCAGAGTTTTAAAGAATAAAACCCATCAGTGTCCTTAATTTGCAATTTAATCGTTCCCGCAGCCCTCAGATAATAATAATATAGGTAATCAAAGTATCTAAGTTTAGGTAAGAAATAATAAATATTAAAAAAAAACATACATTCAGCCGGACATAGAGCCTCCTCCTTTTCGAAGTCGGTTAAAAAGCAACCAGTAGTAAGTATTCACACAAATAATAAATATAAACTTCCTCTTTGTAGGAGCTAAAAATAAAAAATAATATAATAAAAGATGTAATTTGCGATGGAAACTTTTTGTTAATAATTATTATTTTCACTTATATGCTCATGGTTGTATTATAAAAACCCTCTGTCGTTGCACGTGGACTGTTCGACGAGCTTATTTCTACAAGTTTAGTTCTAATAGAATAGTATCTAAGTTTAGTATCAAGAGACACCAGCCATGGTTAAGAAATGTTACATTTAATATTCTAGCAGCTCTAATTCATTCACAAGGACAAGCTCCAAAATAAATTCGAAAATTTTCTGTCTTTCTGTATTTGGAAACCTGACCCTTGTCCTTGTAAGAGTTACTGAAATATTAAATCTAAACTTTGTTTCTTAACTTAATTTTCTTCAAAACAAAACGCAAATCAGTTCACAAGTTACTTGGGTATAGTTTTACAACCCAATTTTCATTATTTTTTGTTGAAACTCAAGTGAACTACGCAACTCTGTTTTTCTTTAAGAAGTTTCCCTAATTATTGAACTAACAAGAAATCTTCAAATACTTGAAATAAGTTTGCGGGTGCTACAGAAGTTTGTTCAAAGAAAACTTCCAACTTACTACAAATTAGTTCACGTAAAGTGGAGTTTACAAAAAAGGGTCTATTTACCCGTAATGGCTTTATTTTTATGTTACAAGCACATTCTTGATAAAATCAACTGGACTGTGAAATGCCTGCTAGCAATCCAGTTCAGTTTGTCACTAAAGATTTTGTTCTGTTGTTTTAATCTTTTAATGGCTCCAATTGCAATTAGCTTACGTTCAAAAGCACTTCTTTCAGCTGCATATATTACCGATTACTAATAACAAGAAATATTGGTTATTTCGCAACTACAAATTATAATTAGCAGACCAGCTCGCCTGTCCCTCTGTTTATATATCTGCGTCTCTGCATGATAGGTCACAGTGTCAGCACTAATTGAAAACATGTTGCTTTGATATTTATCACCAAATTAAAAGTTGAAATGGCAATAACATTGCTTTTCATTAAATATTTACCAAACGTTTCAAGACGGGTTCGTCTAATGAAGTATAAAATAAATTAACCAAGCCTTTCCTGACTAAATTACTGCCATGAAATCAGAGATACCTCAAATATAACCCCTTTTAAATAATTATCCTCCCATTTGAATCGTAAAAGGAATCACTTAAATTAACTAATTATACTCTATAAAATATTCAGACAGGCAAAGTGCCTCTTAATATACAACAATTAGTAAAATATACAACACAAATAAGCTATTCATAGATGTGTCATTAGTAAATTAAGAATCAATTGACAGCTGGAAATGAAATACTAATTTAGTTATGAATCTAGTGTGACTCTGATAAAACTATTCTTAGATCGAATGGATAAAATGGGTGATAATCTCGTTTTAAAGAATTCTTAAACATACAGCGTTACGCAGTCCACAAAAGCGTGCAACATTAAGTTCAACAAACTACTTATAGCTATATTAATCGTAGTATAATGAAACAATACAAACTAAGAAACACTAAGAAAAGTGTATGACAAAGTAGTAGTAAGCGACAACAATAACTGTTGATAAGGCGAAGTATCGGCGAGGGAATTATTCATGAGGCGCTTACCGCCGCCTTCGACAACTATTAACATTTTAATCATCCACTTTATTGAAACGCAACACTGAGAAGCACAGAAGGACCAACTTCATGCGACACGAGAATAGAAAATTCAGAAAATATGAACAAAATAGATATTAGTTTCAAAATGAATGGAATTGGTAGTTATAAATTTGAAGTTGGAAAATTATCGATGAGATCTCCGATGAGATAGTCGCGAGTGTCAATTAGGGACTATACTTGTAATATGGAGATTCCGATGTCTGGCGTATTTTTTTTTTATTTCATCACCTACATTTATACCTATGTCCTGATTTTTGTCCTACAGAAAAGTATAGATGCAATTTATGTTTTTTTTTTTTTTTTTCATTTTTTATTTGGTGCGCCTTACGTTCCTTGGCATGATATTTTATTATTTTGTTTTTAAGATTCCGTACCTCAAGAGAACACTCTCAAATTAATCAAAATTCACAGGGTACGTCCCGTTGTCATAAAATTTGGCATGAAGCACGGTCTCATAGCACAAGTATAGGAAAAAGCCTGAAAACTGTTTTGTAAACGTTACAAAAATAAAAACTTTAATTGTGATTCGGAATAATCTTCGTAACACAATTCGGGAACAGAACTGTTTTCATAAGTAAGTTCGTACGGAATCCTCAGTGCGCGAGGCCGATTCGCACTTACCCGGTTTTGTGATAATAGATAGTGCTTGACTGCAATTCCACTTGATGGTAGTGATGCACGGTTGCATTACTGCTTACTATGTGGGAATGTGAAAAGAATTTAATTTTTTACGACTATCACACAACAACGCCGCGCCGTCTAGTCCCAAGCTAAGCAGAGCTTATGTTATGATCTAACGTAATATGTAACGGAACTTCTGCGTTCTTTTATTATTTGTCGCTGAAACTGGAGCGCGCTAACTATAAGCTTCAGCTGACACTTTGAGCATTCAATTTTGCGGCAAAGTAGATCGGAAGTAAACCAAGATTACATATTTACCACACTTTTGATGATCTTTTGCGCAATTTTGACTAGTTAGGAAATTAGCTTAAGACGGCGACTGTTTATGACAGCCGCGGAAGTAGGCATATATTATAGAAGTGTCATGTTCAGGCATTTCATATGTAAAACGATTTACAGAAGATTTAATTTTTTGAGCAAATATATATAGGAAGAAATATATATAGGAGCTCTCTCAGCTTATTAAATAAACATTCCCAAAACCAGCTACCATTGTAATTCAAATTAATAAAAAACTTAAATCATGCAAACTGCGATGTTATTCTACGTCTAATATAATATTATTATAATAAATCGTCGATTTCGATGCAACGGCAGTCCATAAACGGTTACATAACGTCTTATTGTGAAGCCAGCTCTCTGAGTTATGTCTCGGGATCTTTGTTCACGGCCCAGGCTCGTAATTTCACACAAATGTACCTACAATATTATAGAAGTATTTATTTATTTATTGCTGTATATTACATACAGTATTTCTATATAATGATATATTTGAAATTCTACGGCACATGCAGGTGCGTTCAAGTATACCAGTGTGCCAATGAATGTGGACAGTCAAGAGGAATGTTTTGTAGCCTCGATAATGTTGAAAAGCAATTAATAATAACGTGTAGTTGTGATTTATGTTATTGCTGTGACTTTTGTTGCTTTAAAATATACTTAAGTAATAGACATCGTCGATCATCAAAAGATTAGAGTGTTCAACATGATGAATGAAATAATGTCTTTAGAGTTTTGAGTTTACGTCACTTGGTAAATCTTCAAAGTTTTGATGGAGATTTACTGGTGACATCGTAAAACAAAGCTGTTTATTGTAAAATGATTTATTGATGTGGTCATTCTGAAGGATTCAGGGCATTCGAACCGTTATAATATACGAAAAAATGTAAGTGAAGAAACTTAGAAATTATTAAATAAAATATGTTTTAAGTTGTACTAGCCAAAGAAGGAGCGGAGTCTGGCAGACTTCGCTTTAAAGGGAGGTTTGTAAATTAATGTAAATTAGTTGGTACAAAAATAAACGTATTGTGTAAAAATATCGTGGACGTCGTCCTCTACTTATCGTATAACTTCATGAACCTATAAGTTGTTCCACCAAACCATCTGCTCCCCATATGTGTATATCTCGTTAATAATCGAATGTAAAGCGACGCGTGCAAAAATCAACATTCCAGTCAGGATCGCCCGACCAGTGGCCGGACAGAAGCAGCAAAAATTAAAGCTGCGTCAGACGTAACGTGTTGAACAAGCAGTTTCATCTCATTCGGTGCTACAGCTTAAACGGCGCCTTAATTGGATTAGTCTTTCCTTCCCTTATAATTCTCTATTAACGAGCCAGATTCGATTTCAAAATCAAGTGTCTGTATATTAAGTAGCCTGGTCTAGTGCGCACGCTATCTAATCAAGTGGTCCGTATTGTGGCGCGCACGTGCGACGTGCGACGCCGACACGGTTGGTCGTGGGCGCCGTCTGCGCCCCGTCTGTCGGGGCTGGCGGGCCGCCAACAGTCCCAGCGCCCGCAGCGTCTCTGGCCCCGCTGGCGCCCGGACCCGGGAGGAAAGAATCTCTTCAGCTTATGCTGTGCACAGTTATGATAATAGGATGGCCTGTCTGTGAGCTGGTTATCAACTTTCGATAATGGTACGAATGACAATGTGGTGCAAGTGTTCCCGCTTTTTGCCACGTGGGCTTATGAGACTATGGCTATTTCTAATCTCGTGTTTGTAGAAAGAGATCTGAAACTTGACTTAATATTATATTATACATTTTTACCTACTAAATAAACTGTCAGACTGATGAAGTAGCAGCGGAGGTATATTTACAATACTAAGCCAGAATAAGGCAAGATGGATGAACTAACATCATCAATCACGAACTGAGGCCTAAAGTAAAACTTAAGGCTTTATGAAGTTTCGGCATTTACACTGTCGACCAAAATGGTCAGGTCTTTCACCTCGAGTTCTAGACGTACGTATTAAATCTAATCTTACTTAAAATGAATTACTTTCCTACAGTTTAATAAAATGGCACTAGTTAATAAATAACAGTTCTTTCCCCATCAATATCGTAATGGTATTTTAATAATTCACAGTTTCCAGTTCCCTGGAACAGTTCTACGCGACTGTCACAGATAAATTATTCACTATCATTTACGAACTCCAATTAATTTGAGATATAAAGAGTATGTTGTACATGTGGGACGTCTTGTTAACTGTGTAGACGGAATACATTTGTCTTCAGCTGTGATTTCTTGTGGTAATTAAAATTTTAATTAAAATAGCGGTTCTTATGGTTCCAATAAACATGAGTAAGTACCTATTGCGCAATCATGAATTTACATTTTTTGGAAGCTTGAAACTGAGAATAGCACGAAATTTTGTAATCTTCATTTTTCAGTTTGTCATTGCCATTTTAGAATTGTAGCGACAATGGGAACATATTTCGCACTTCATCGTAGGTGGCAAAATTATGGTAACCGTTTAGCGTACTACATTCCCTTCTCTCACTCGTAGGAGGAACATGACAGCTTGTGTTTCTCGCTCAACTAATAGCGCAGCTGACGCATTACTCGCGGACAACATCGCTAAACGACCATAGAATCATGTAACTGTACCAGGCTAAGTGATTTAGAAGTATCCGCAAATTGTAATAACACGGTTTGCGTTGGGTTCCTATATCTTACTAACCGTTATGGGTTAACAGTGCGATTCTCTAAGCTACAGTGCGCAAAGGATGCAAACTTTCGTATAAAGTTTGCATCCTTTGCGCACTGTAATAGGACCTCCTAGCGTTATCAAAGTTTTTGTGTTCTTGTTTCGGATTCGGATTAAAACATTTTTTTAGGGAAAGTTGCTATGTTCATATCTCTTGCATTACTTTGAACCATACCATTCGTAACACAACGGATGCGTAGTAAGTTACAGGAACCGGACATTAATAAAAGCAAGGTTCAGACGTAATGTTAATTCGTGAGCATTTCGCTCGCAAAGTGGATGTAAGTGAAAACAGACGCGGACGGTCATTTGCATGCGCCGAGCAGCGAGCACCGAGCTAGACTTTAAGAGTAGGTACACTACACACACGTACGCTTAGCGCGGCCAGACGCACTGGCTGCTAAAACGCAAACATAAAGCATATTTTTTTATGGCTAAGTGAAAATGGAAAAATTATAATCACTGTATTTTCTTTTTTTTTTTTCATTTCTTATAAACTAGTGCTTGACTGCGATCCCTCATGATGGTAAGCAGTGATGCAATCTCTGATGGTGAGGCGCACTAGTTTATTAAAAGTCTATTAATACAAGTTGTGAGTGAGTGTAATTTAAGTGAGTGTGATGTAATTTAAAAGGATATTAAGTAGGACGCTGTAACACTAATTAGAAATCAGTCACAAAAGTCATTTATAGCAGTATTAAATTATAATGACCCTTTAGTTTACCAAATTTTTATTTACATCATTAGTTTGAATTGTTTAAAGCTTTAAATTCTGAAAACTTTGGTAGGTACTTTCTTACTGCGCTTAAACAGAATTGACACCTGGCAAAGACCATGTTAGGGAACTATAAAACTGCTGGATACATTAAACAGTCACCACTAGCCAAACAAAAAAGATATTAATAAAGACATCGCCACCAACCAAACACCGTAAAACAACCCATAAAACTCATCCGTGTGTACAAAGCCCTATCGGCCGTGTTAGCATACACTAAATAAATTACTAGCAAGTTAGAGGGATGCATAGTAATGTGTTTACTCGCGCAAAATAGTTGTATCAGCCGAACGTTAGCGCCTAAGAGATTGCGAACCTCCAGCAGATCCTATTTAGTTAAGTGGAAAGTGTTCAAATAGTAGAATGGTACTGGCCTGATAGTTTAGCGTTACGGGAATTAGAAACGTAAGCTGAAATTCTATTGTGTTGGCTGGGAAAACAACTCGCGGTAATGGCTTCTGGTGCGCTGCTGCGGCGGTTTGTTCGCGATTGTTTCTTGTGGGATGGTATCTATCTACCGTCTCATTTACAAATACTTTGTAGAATCCATTGCTTAATTTATTGTCAGGTTTATCTACTATCATAAGTATTATTCAGATAATTGAGCTATCGATGTCGTTGGGCACGCCAAGATTATGGCGGTAAGTCCCATCTTTGAGGCGTGGCTGGAAAGACCTCACGGCGTCCTTACCTTCCGCATGACGCAGGTCCTCACCGGACATGGCAAGTTCGGGAGGTTCCTGCAAGCGGAAGAGACGCCCGGGTGTCGCCACTGTGCGCAACGCCCGGAGGACACGGTGGAGCAGGCCCAGCTGGGTCGAAGCCTACTGGAGACAGGGTTGTCCGAAAGGGAACTCGTGCCCCGGTATGAAGGCTATAAGGAACGGCGCGGGGTTTTTAGTCAGTAAGAGTCTGACACTATCTCCCGCTCCAGCCAAGAGCGGGTCTTGTCATAAGATGATTTTCCCCATCGACAAAAAAAAAGCTATCGATGTCGTCATCGGCTGTTCTCACGAGTATTTACAAAACCAATTGATTTAAAGATGAAGCTATTAGCTAGTATGGTAGGCGTATTAACTAGACAAGATTAAATAATCGGACAGACACAAACCTAAATGCTGATGTCGTGGTATAAACTGTGATCCAACAAACTTTTGGCCTTCTAAATTCTTACATATTGTTTTTCAGAATTACTTATAATGGACCCACAACCCTGAAATGTTGCTTTATTTTTTATTACATATTATTGGCTGGCGTGTGACCACCATCTCACTTGATGGTAAGCGATGATGTGGTCGACGATGGAGCAAGCTTGCCTAGAAGTAACCTATTCACTATTGAATTAAAAACCTTTAAGTTGTAGCTATCAGGAAACACAGATTCCGGCAGAGAATTCCACTCCTTGGCTGTACGCACAATAAATGTGTTCCTAAAAGGCTTTGTGCGTATGGGAGGGATGTCTACCTTGTACCGGTGGCACAACGCCTTGTGTCTTGAAGTCCGATGATGGAATCGACTTGGCGGAATTAAATTGTGCAATTCCAGTGCACACTCCCCGAAATCTAAACGATAGAAAACCGACAGACTAGCAGCTTGGCGGCGATACTTAAGGCTTTGGAGCTTCGACTCTACAAGTGTATCATTGCCGATGATTCTCTTGACTCGCCTCTCAATCGTCTCCAGCCCATCAAGCTGGTACTTGGTAGATTCATCCCAAAGATGAGAACAATACTCCATACACGATCGAACTTGGACTTGATAAAATTTGAGCAACTGTTTTGGCGTGAAGTACCGTCGCACCTTTGCTAAGATCCCTAATTTTTGGCAGCCAGTTAGTGAGCCTTTGCCTCGATGTATGAGCCGAAATTGAGAGTAGATGACAAAGTAACTCCAAGAAGCTCGAGGTGATCGGTTATAGGCACGGCCACACCACGGAAACAGTGTTGCCGAAAGCACAGACCTCAGCAGAGGTCAATGCAGTGCCTGTGCTGCCGCTGCTGCTATTTTATTATTATTATGTGTAAATACGAGATGTTTGTAATTAATTAAATTAAATTTATTGCACTTCTTTGGTATGAGACTGAAAATCGACAAGCGCGTGTAAGGCTACGCGCAGTGTAGGGTTCTGTACGAGAAGTCGTCCATTACAAAATACGGACATGGAAGTTTTATGTTTATTACTACGAACTTATTAATTGAGTTCACGGCTGAACTGCCAATAGCGTTTAAAATGAGTTCACATAAGAAGATGGTTATAAGCTCACCTCCAGTCAAATGTAGGTAGGTATATTTCCATACGATCTAAAAGGTGAAATGTGGATATCGTTCCAAGTTTTCTATGCTCGTAATATTCAAATGCACACACCTATACTTAAGGCGTCTCTGCTTGGGATTACGTGATGTTATTTAGATATCTATGTAGGTACGAACGAGTATTTATGCATCTATATACACTATTTATATTATTTTACCATAATTTGAGATTATGATTACTACCCGATATAAAGCAGCAACAGTAATATTTTGTACGAAATTATCCAGGAAGATACAATTAAGTATAATAAGTTGTGTGGCTATTACTATTAAACTAACCGAGCTAAATAACATATATATACAATATACTACTATCATGATTTACAGGTTTTCTGCTTTATAGACTTACTTAAGTAACAGAGTGCTAAGAGTCTCAAAGCTTGACCGAAGTCGGACGGACAGAGCAACCGCTAAGACAAGCAAGTCATTCCTCATAAACAACATACGCTTTTATAATAAGCTGCCTAAGTGGGCAACAGAACTTACCGAGGGAAACTTCAAGAAACACAAGCGTGTCCTAATGAAAAAGAAGATTTTATTTTACACATTATGGTTTAGCATGATCAGCTTTTTATTGTCGTCACTGCTGGGACTCAGGCCTCTCTAAGTCGTTACCAGTCGGCCACCACTGTTCTCATAGGCCCCATACGTCCCATATAGCCCTATGTGAAATAAAATATTTTGAATTGCATTAAAGCAGTCATGGCAAAGCCTAAAACAAGCTATAATTTCACTCCATAATTTTATCACGCTAGTTATTTTTTAGGTACACAGTCTGAATAGAATACTTGTTGCACAGTAGAGAAGTTTTGTTTTTCGATTTATTGTAATAGTTTTAATTTAGTAAAAAACAACAATGACGGAGTATATATAAATGCTAACAAAAAAGTCAACCAAGAGAAAAGATATTCATTTAAAGACTAGAAGATGTTCGCATTTTGTATTTGAATCATGGAATAAATATGTTATGAGTATGCACAGTGGAATATGGAACAGTTTTGTTGTATCATGACCTGACTTTGTTTGTTTTTAATATTATTAAGTAAAACCAAACCATGAGTTAAAGTAACTGGAGTGGACTTGTGACAGTAAGATGGAGTCGTGAGAGGTCACGTAGAAGATGACCAACAGGACAGATTTTACCGGACTTGGTAAGAGGCGACGCAAGGGAAAGGTAAACGGTAGAAAGAGTGGAGGTAAGCCGAATTTAAATATGGCATAGAACAGACTGGCTCACAAACAACAACAAGTGGACCTTTTGTTTTTATTTTGTGTCTTAACTATTCAATATTTTTTGTTAAAATAATGCTACTGAAAAAATTTGTTAAACCAATAGGACTATTAAAAACTTTACCAACAATTCGATATCGTAAGACCTCAGCACCAACTTGTCTCTTATTTCTGTCTAAGCTAGGTTTAAGAACTAATTTATCTGCGTCGGCTTAGACAGACATTGGAGTAAGCTAGAAGTGTTTCGATGCAATCCCAGTATTGATGGCCGTATTGAAATCTGTTCATCGGTTACTTAGCGTTGCCGCGTTCGTGTTGTTTCGACAAGCCGATCTACTGTTGCGAGAGTAATCCATGGAAACTAATTCTTAAAGGGTTGATGCAGATTTACACTGGGTGTTATTAGTAAATTGTATTTATTTCTAAATGGAAGTGTCAATATTTTCTTATTTTTAGATAAATAACTAAATTGAACGGAATTATTCCTGAATCGTGGGGGCTTTCACAATAATCTGACTCTGAATACCTTGTAGGTAATACAAATATTCCAACTGAAAAGAAAATTGTTAAACTGAATTTAAGTATATTTTTATCAAAAATATTATGTTTATTACAACAATGTTAATTGCTTTTGATTTTACTTGAGTTTACTTTGAAAATATACTAACACAGCTGAATGTACTAGTTTAAAAAAAAAAATGGAACCCAGTGGTACAAAGAGTCACACCTTCTCTACGTAAGACTAATAGAACATCAACTGTACGTAAGTATTGTCATCACTATGAAGAAAAATCAAAAGCACCGCCAATATACAAAAGCTCATAATACCAGCGCGTCGTGCTCCGCGGCCGCGCTTGTCCTCTTGGCTCCCAGGTTTCACCTTTGACCCTGAAATCAACGTAGTTATCGAAACGCCAAATCCCCACCGGCTTCGTAATTAATTGTCAGCGCCGTGTCCGGGGTTCCATTTCCGGTTGGAAGTGGTTAATTTAGGGTTTGCGATAAGGGCTCGTTAATTTCCGTTGCAACTCACTTGTCATAAGCGCCACCTTGTGGAGCTTTTTGACATTATTTTATCATATTCATTTCCGTTGTGAGCTTCGGCCGGTTACTAAATGACTGACATTTGGGGTGGTCCTTTTGTTTGAGCTAGTAATGTGTTCGATGCATAGGTACGTGATGTTTGACGTTTATTTGAAAAATACGAGTAAACATGAGAGAAAATGAAAAACGTTTCAGCATTTTAAAAAATATCTCGAAATAATTCATTTCATCAAATTATACGCTCAACGAGCTGTATTCAGTGACGTCACAAAGGCGTTAATGTCAAAAAATAAATTCGGAGTCTAAATTGTGAAAATCGGATAAAATTTCAACAATGAAGGAATTACTCTGTAGTGAGGGCATCATTCTGTCAAACTCGTAACAATTTACATTTGTGTCCCTCCTCCTTCACCCCCCCCCCGTCCTCCCCCGCCGCACCGCGCGCGTCATTACGTCTCGATTGTCGATTGTTATCATCACGCCAACTCATTTGGGGGCGATCGCCGGCAGATCTCTAACTCAATAACAGGCGACAAATTTAGCCAAGATTAAACGAGATGCCGAACGGATATTGAAATTTTACGATCTTTCCCCTTTAAAGTTTATTTTTGGACGACGCTTTTTGTTTGAGAGATAATGCCCCCGTTATATTGGGGTGACAGTTATGTGTAAATATAGGATCCCTTTGTTACTTTCCCCGAACAAGAGCAGTTCACTATAATCAAGCTCAAACAATTGATGAACAAGCAGGTGTCGTGTTGTGGCAGCGGATTCCTCTTATTAACCTTGGAGATATTTCAATGTCAAATATATTAGTCCATGCAGTGCTATATAATTAGGTCGTTCACAGCGTCTAGTGTCGCTCGCTGACGTAATTGCCTGTTTGTGATAATCACCCGAGTGAGAGGCTACTACAATCTACCCACAGTCTGTCTAATCTATTTTTGACGGTGTTTTTTCTTATTAAAATTGTTCTCCGGTTATTCTTACCCGATTGTAAAACAAAATGACACCATCTATATTCTACATTTAAATAAAATGTAATATCCTTGTATTTTGCTCTGACTACCAGTCTTTGCATACCTATCTTTTATCATGAAGATAAACTACATACTTAGCTAGTAGGATCTAGCGATGCAATATATAACATTTATGAATACATAACTGGGCACATAAATAACGCCAGATAAGCAGATTTTAATTCAGCAGATAAGTGACTGGGTCCCGCGGGCTTGCCGTGTTGTGTACCACAGAGTAACCGTGTGCAGAGGGCTCATTTCTAACAACTGCTTGACTGACTGACACTTACCTAAACATGAAGATGTTTGTGAGATGACGGACAAGTCCTCTTGTAATATAAAATTTCTATAATTATTATTATGATCCGCAATTTATGTACCACGTAAGGTTGTTTATTGTAGTATTCTTTGAGATATTCTATGATAAGCTGCAGTGGATGTTTCGAGCAAATATTATGATGATATGAAATTGCCAAATTCACATTAATGAAGTGCTGTTTTGTTTAATTTGGCGTAATTTTTTTATGCACGTCTAAAAGTTCCGCATTGCACATTGTTGACGTTCTGTCTTCTAAACTCTGTGGCGTGGTTCCGTATCTGGCACGTTATAGCCCGCGGATCCCTGCTGCTCGAGGGGACTGTCCCTGCTACACTGTGCCAGATAATGCTTTGTTTGTTTATTACCATGACGCGCAGTAATTTTAGAACATTTTCTTTGGAAACAGGCTGAGTGAGGTCGGAGCTTGTCTCTTTACAAGCACAAACACAATGTTGTAGAAACGATACTGACAAGACCTTGTTTATGCAGATTATCTTGTTATAACATCCAATAATAACATCATAAAAATAGCTACGTCATGTTAAAAGTTTTAAACGACTCGTTGACTAATTAAAGGGATTACAGGAACAGAACTTATCGCGGGTTTTATAATGCGCAAAAGTTTATGATCCACAGCAATAAACAGCAGCAGACAAGATAGTGTGTTCAAAACATAATACAGCTAATTTAGTACGTTGGAAAAAATAACGAAGATGCCTCTAAAAATTAACTAAAACCGTACTTCTTTTAGGTAGATACATGCAATCATACAGATTCAAATTATTCGAAAAGCAACTTATAGAATAACTACTTTACTGTTATAGTATTTTAATCATCTAATGACAACCCCTGTTCTTGGGCAAAGCGGGTGATAGTGGGTTTTTAGTCAGACTCTTACTGACTAAACACCCACCCCGTTCCTTTGTGCCTTCATACCGAGGCTGAGCTACCTCTCGAAACTAACCCTGGCCCCAGTAGGCTTCGACCCAGTCGACTGTAGTACTCTGAACGCTAAATGCTATATTTATAAGAAAAGCTAATTTTGTACCTAATAAGATGGTTTATTATTTTATGCCAAGTCCATTTACATTATATGTATTTGTAATATATTTTCAATGTTAACGTCTTATTAGTATGTAGCCGATATAAGACACGTGTTTTTTTCTAAAATTCCATAATAATAAACCTGCATAAAAATTGTATAATTTATTCACGAGATGACAATAGACTCTCACAACACAGCTTTTATTACTCAAAGTAATACAAACTCATTTGTAGAAATACAAAGTAACCCACTCAATACAAAATAAGGCCAGCGTCAAATGAAGCAGATGTTATTAGCTATCAAGCAGATGAACTCGACTGAAGAAAGAACGCGACATTGGAAGGCAACTTAATAAAGAAAGTGGGAACAAACGGGTACGAAAAGAAAAGTATTGAAAACAAACATCTGTCGCGAGCGAAACTAAACGAAACCGACATTAGGCGACGTTTTGTTGTGTCGATTATTTTACAATATGTTTTGTTGCGTAAGATCAATAACCAGTTTTCTAGGCAACTTTGCCGGTTTATTTGCAAGAAGGATATGCAGAAACAGGCAAAAACTAAGTTAACTCACAATAACGTTGACGAATGACGTAAGTTTCCTGACTAAGTCACAACATTCAACTAATTAAATTGGAATTTAAAAAAAAGCAGAACTAGAATAAATATCTAATAACTTTAAGAAACTTGTCAGGAAAGGTTTTTCATTTGCATCCGCTATGATGTAAACGAAAACAGTCACGCAAGTCAATAACACTCCTAATTGATAACCATGGAAAAGTAGACCCCTAAGTATAAGGAAATTTCTAGACCACAGCTCCAGATGCGTCGAAAACTAATATAACTCCACGCTCATTTTAACCCATCTCAATCCATGACCAGTTGGTAATGAACCTTCTGCAACAAACCAGGGGTTAACGTTCATACAGTTAAGCGCGTTAATGCTGTGTCTGTCCCCACCGCGCCCCGGGCCCATGGCGCGACGAAGGGACGAGATTACAACACTATTAAAAGGGACGAAAAATGAGAGCTGTATTTGATTTCGATTTGCGAACACAAATGAAACTATTTATTCTTTGAAGATTAAAAGGGTTTTAGAATTAAAAGGCTATTTATTTTGAATGGGGGATGGCATGGCACGTCTCTATGGTATCTGCTATTGTTATAATATGTGTAAGTTGTGACAATCAGTTGAGGGATATGGGTTGTTGAATGGTGCTCGTTATGCGTCGATTGTCAATAGACCATTGTGCTGGTATATTGGTATCATCAATGAGCCAGAACCGGCCACTTTAGACAGTTTCACGAATAAAAAAATTTTAATCATTTATATCATAAAAATACATCATTTTTATTAATACTCTGTGCGTAATCCATTTAAAATAGAAACCGTGGGCGTAACACGTTGGTGAAATCCTTCATACTGATGTTAATAAATGCAAACAATGAAAGTATTATATTATACCTACGTGCCGCGCTCATGTACAGAAACATAAAAAGTCCTCTAAACAAAAGTTTGGATGAAACAAAAGTATAATAAATTAACTGAGCCCTCTAAAGACATCGCATCGTAAATCATTGAAGAACAAAGATTTGTTGTAACGCGCGTATGTGAACGAATCGAAGACATACTTAATAAAACATACGAATTAGGAGAGTACTGAAGTAAGGAAGCATACGTTGCGAATTATTGCGGACAGCCTTCCCGTTCGTCACGATACCGGCTTAGTACTTTTTGTAAATAATCTCTTTTTCTCAAGATCGGCGGTGGTGTCTCAATGAAACCCGTAGCACTTCCTACAAAATCTGGCGGAAATATAATATATCAAGCTGATCCAACTTACGGCTTATTGTGCTATCTCGAAGTAATTTAATATATTAAGTCTCGAGCTAATCCTACTTATGGCCTCCTATGTTACCAGGGCACAATAAAAAAGAGACAGCCACGCTTTCACGGCGTCGCGGCGTGTGGCGTCAAGTAGCAAGATCCGACGTAAAGCGTCGTCGGCATTGTAGCACATACAATGGTCGGTAATGCACGCCTGCCTGATGGCTCATTTACATTATTCAAAGTTGCGGGATGCGTTAGATGTCTAATGGCATGCAAGGAGGCCACATATTGTATCGCTTAGAATGGTGCTCCATATATTTATTTCCATTTACATACTTAAATAGTTCTCTATTTTCTCAAGAATTTTACTTTTAGCTTCAAGTATTTCTAGATTTGGTCTATAAATATTTATCGTGTCTTATTGGTACCTACAAAACTTTAGTTGAAATTAGTGGTTGGAGTAGTCCGTAGTCCGAAATTGCGGAAGTCATACGAAACGAGCGCCCCATCGACTTTCGTCGTTTTCCTGAGTATGGAACCTCCCTGCATGCTTTATAGCGCTCGACTTGTCGACTAATGTAAACGGTTCACAATGTAGCCGGGACATAGTTAGTGCGAACATAAAATACCGCGCGGAGTTGTTGAACCAGTGCTTTAGAATTAACTAGTCATTACCGTACATTAGTCACTGCAAGAGTTCATTAGTCAAAGAAGGGTTTGGTGGTGTGTTTGCTGGAGCTTTATAGGCGGGAATGAAAAGTTTTTGCTACTTTTGGGTACACGCAGATTTTAGTATAGGAATAATTCGGTTTATTAAGGGATTTCTATTACAATTAACGTTGAAATGCCGAAGGACTAAATGTAAGACACAAAAGAAAACATAAGAAAATGACTCAGTATTTCATTAGCTGTGACGAATAGAATTCGAAGCGTGTCAGTCGTTGACGAGTTGACGCTGCATAAATGAAAACATAAAATTACGTTTATTACATCGGCGGCCGTGTACGGGTCATATCGCGGCCGACGCGAGCGTGAAACGAAACGAATACAATACACGGCCCATTGAACACACGCGTGGAACGAATCTCACTTAGATACGGGAATGGGACGTGTGTTGTGGTGGAGGAACACCTCTTCAAATGGTTTGTTACGAGGATAAACTATTAAATTCTGGTGTTATGACAGTTTTTTTTTCCGGTGACAAAATCATCTAATGACATCCCTCGTTTTCGGGCGCAGCGGGAGATAGTGTCAGACTTTTACTGACTAAAAACCCACTCCTCTTCGTTCGTTGCCTTTCGTACCGAGGCTGAGCTATCTTTTCGACTAACCCTGGCCCCAGTAGGCTTCGACCCAGCTGGGCCCCTGCTGTTGCTGACAGCTCCTTAATAATATAATATAACAATAATAATATTCCACAACTATCACACAGCGCCGTCTAGTCCCAAGCTAAGCAGAGCTTATGTTATGAGTACTAGACAACTGATACATACTTACATATTTTTAAATACATACATATTATAGATAAATGACACCCAGACACAGAACAAATGATCATGCTCATCACATAAACCCCTGAATCGACCCCACGATCTCCGGCATAACAGTCAGGGCCACTAACCACTAGACCAACAGTCCAGTCCTTGAGGCGCGCGGAAACAGTGCGCGCCGTCGACGATTCGGGCTCGGTCCGGACAGTTACCGGACGGTCGGACAGCGAGCTACCCTTTGCGCGCCGTCCGCAAACCTGCGCCTACGGTAGCCGGAAATCGGGATCGGAATCCCGGCAGCGGCTGGGGCGCTGTAAGCGCCGTTGCCTGATACGGCCGGCCTCCTCCTTAGCTAGAATTGCTGCCTCGCAGACGGAGGCAACCGCCTGCCACTCCTCGCTTAAGACCATGGCCTGTACCTAGGCCCGGCATGAGAGATCGCTGCTGGTATTATGACAGTCTTCCAAACACAATAATTTTAATGATAATATATAACGGAGGATCGATATCAGTGGGTCGCGACATCGGAAATAACACTCACAAAAACCTTTGATAACACTTTTAATTACTCGTAACACACACTCAGTACAAAATAATCAAGGATGCCTGAGATATGGCTTGATTAAGAATTTAGGAACGCGGGAAGTTCAGCGTGGAGTAACCAATGTCTTCCCTGACCGCCGGACGGATTCAAAGTGTCCTCCAAATCCACGGACCGACACGTGGCCCTATTGCCGGTTAGCCAATTTACCGGTCAACTTCAGTACCTGTCAATGTCGAATAATCGATTATACCTCAATCGACATTTGACTCGACTATTCGCTCAGTGTTGCTATTACTCCACGCTAACCATCCCCAAGTTAATACTTGACGTTCCCAAACGTAAGCTGTTCAATCTAACTACATAGTTCCTCCAGTGAAAGATAGGTGGCGCTGATGCAGACCGACTGATATGCGCCAACGCTTCGACATATATATATATAGATAATAAAAAATATAGGTGATTTGATACACGAAATAATTACGTGGATTAGTTATATTTTAGTTCAACTTTATACCGTCTATCAATCTTCTAAAGACCTTATACATATAATTTTTGCAACACACTTCTAACGTTTACTTTACGTAACACATTAGTAAGCTCAACGCAACTCAGTCTCCAGCTGAGACAATAAAGGGATTTTCAGAACCGTTTCGCAACGCCCCCGCGCGCCCCGCGCCCCGCGCCCGTCAGCACAGATTAAATAAACTATTAATCTCTATCCAAAAGGTGTATTTGCATAGCGATTATAGTTAAGATCCGGAATATCTCGCAACAAAGGGTCTGCACAAACTGATATGTAAATTGTTCAACAAGGACTTGCAAAAGCGTTATGATCACGGAAATGTTAGCAACTGGAGCGGTACTCACTGTGCTATACTTATCATACCTACTTCAATCAATTAGAATGCAATAAACCAGATGAATATGATGACCATCAAATGCAATCTATGCACAACACACATTCAACAAATATAAGTAAATAAAAATAGTTACAAAAGTGAAAGAATCTCTTCCAAGATACCTGTAGAAGGAGAATTAGAAAAAAAAGAGATATAGGCACTGAGTGTGTGAGTAGTAGGAAAAATAAGCACAAAAAAAACAAGCTACTTTAAAATACGACTAACAGATACTACCCATGTAAAGCTATGGCGTTAGCGACTATCGCAACCCAGTGCTGGACAAGCCATAATTATGGTAGTAAGTCCCTCTTTGAGGCGTGGCAAGACCTCACGGCGTCCTCACCTTCTGCATGACGCAGGTCCTCACCGGACATGGCAAGTTCGGGAGGTTATTGCACCGGATTCGTGCGGAAGTGACGCCCGGGTATCGCCACTGTGCGGAACGCCCTGAGAACAAGATGGAGCACACAGCAGAGGTGTGCCCCGCTTGGGCAGAGCATCGCCATGACCTGGCGGCGATCTCTCGCACTGGGCCTTGGTACAGGTCATGGTCCGGAGCGAGGAGGAGTGACAGGCGGTCTCCTCCACGCGCGAGCGGGGATGCCATTAGATGATTTTCCCACCGTGAAAAATAAACCCCATGTAAAGAAATTCTATTGTACACTTTTAAGTGTTAATCTGTTTGTAGATTGTAAAGTTTTATTCACATTTGCTTTAGTTTCCATTTACTATGATGCCGAGATCAAGACGCAATGTGCGGGATGTTATATATATAGTTATTTATATAGGTATATATGTAGTAGCTTGTGTAGCTCGTTCAGAGAATTGTAAAGTAAGGAATTTAGATTGATACAGCACCGCTTGAGTGCAATCAGCTGATTGATTTACTTCATTTGAACGTGAGCTGCGATCGCCACTCGTTTTGTTGTGAAGAGTATTTTAAAATTGAATCGTTTCGTCTCTGCGTTTGTTTGAATTGGAACCAATAAAACTGAAGTATTCCCTGATTCAAAACAAATACATAAACTAAATCCTGTTTGCTTATTTATACGATCCTGAGGCTTAAACTGTTAGCTGCCCGCTTATTTATTTATGTATATTCATTACAGAAGCCGTGTAACCTGTATTTAAAGTTTCTTTAATCGTTTTTTATAGACCTCCCGCAGTTGCGTATAAATTTTAATGGACGCAAAAAAATACTTTATACCGATGCAATTACGTTCGGCAGCGCAACAAAATGCATTATTTAAATACAAGTTAATATTCACAAAGGAGTCTGTGTCGATTGAATATTGTATAAAAGTACGTTTATAATAATAACATGCGGTGAACGGTCGGCACCATTGTATACAAACAGAGGGCCATGTTGGGCATTTTATCATGCAAATGTGCTTTGGGCAATGTGGGATATAGTTCATATAGTGCACGAGGCAGCTGCGCGTGCGATCAGGTGAGACGGACCTTTGAAAACCGTGTTCATAAAAAAAAAACAAAGATTCAGACAAGGTGTAAATAAACGGTTCGTCACGGTTCACTGAGTGATTCAGGTGACGGTAAATTTATCCCGTAATAATTCAAATTGGTTTGAATTTAAAGTAGCTGTTTAATATATTAACATAAAATATCAAAATACCAACCCATAACAAAAAGTTAAAAAATCTAAATGTTAGCCGTAATAAAAATAAAATGTCGTCAACTCGTCGCCCAACGTAATGGCTGAACACGTTCAACTAACATGATACTGGACTAAATAGATACATTTCCTCCACGTCCCACACAAACTTGTAACCGAAAACAAACACAAACAAAATGAAAACAAATAATCAAACGTCTCTATTCAAATACAAAACAAACTCGTAAAACCGAACTCTCATTTTAAACTCGAATTAAACTATTGACACAACTCACAACGGGGCGATCAAAACGAAAACATCCCTATTGAATGGAAAAGGGTTGAAACGAGGTCCGAATGCACCCCTTTTTTCAAAGGGCGTGATTCTGAGGTCATTGTGAGGGGTGACAAGGGGACATAGAGTAGTTGTATTAGCTACGGTAGGGTCAGTTGGAATAATGCGCAATTTTGTGTTGCATAAATACTTATAGTTTTAGGGAAATGGGCATTACAATCGAACTTGTTTTATATTTTAGCTTTATACAAGCGGATGACTACTTAGGCACCGTGTTTTTATTTGAAAACTTGCATTTAGATAGATAGTTATAAACTTACTCGTATCTATCAAAATAATCTGAGGGTCAAAAGTATTCCCCAAAAATAATATTGTTGTTGCAATTTTATTATTGTTGGAAAAGGTCCCGATATTTTTTTTTTGCGTTCCAGTACCCATTTGAACACTTAGTTATAGTCAGTGTAGATTATTTTAACTGGAAATCCTGATCTATTATAACTGTATGTTGTGAGCCCTCCGTGGCTACTTATTCACTGGCTACTCTTGGTGCATTGGTTAGCCAACCTGGCACGCGGGCAGCGGGCGTTTGCTGTGCCAACTTGCCAAGTCGCCTGGCAGGCTAGTATGTGGCGGAAGTGTGAGAAATGGTCCAAACCTACAGAGAGTTATAGTGTATTCATGGAACGAAAGACTACAAGCGAACTCAACATATTATACGTAATATTACTAAAAGATTTTTTAGTTTATTTGTACATTATAGATTATTTTTTAAAAGCAGGGGTACAAAGCTTGCAAAATAAACTCATCTTCGGTTGGCTGATGACTTATTTTGATGTTAGTTTTCGAAATGAACATTTTGTAGACAATGGAAGAAGCCACTACAACCTCCTGTAACGTTAACGTCGTTAAATATAAATTAAGTGAACACGCATCTATCTTCATTTTTAAGAGATCCAAGAGTCGTGATACGGAAGCTTAGCTTTATCTCCACTACTGACTGAGGGGAAAACCAAACCAAGTAACATTTGTTCTTACTTATTCAATTTTTACTGGTCCTTCAGCACGAGTCCCAATTCAAATGGCTAAACTTTAATGGGCAAGCCAAGTCAAATAAAAATTTAATACAATATAAAGCCGAATTAAACTTAAAACAACAATGGGCTTAACGACACAAATTCAGCTAATAGTTAATCTGTAACCATTGCGTAGTTACAGAGGCGTCGTTAGTGCGCCGCGCTGCGCAAACAAGCAATCAACGTGGAAAATAAAACAAACAGATGTGGCCGTGTCGCGCCTATCAATGTGCTACCATGATGGCGACTCGCTTTTATTTTTATGAGCGTTTTACGAGCCTCGAAAGGATTTGTTTTAGAGCCCTACGTGATAAATGCACCGCTGGGATTGAATAACGTTTGGTACATCCTACTTGTGACGTTTGCGAACATTGTCGATGAGTGGTAGGACCGGGGCAGATGTTTATCGTGGCAATCTACGCGCATACAGATGTTGCTACCACTGATTGATGGCTTGGATATGAAGGGGACAGTTTGTAATCAAAGTTTTACTTGTAGTTTTGAATTTTGATGGATTAGGCTTATACATTGCATGTTTTCTAAGTTAATGATTCTAATTCTATTTTAGTTGCAATCAAATAAATAGCTAATATTAAGTTTTGCTGTACTAGTTTATTGACAATATATGTAGGATTGCGAGTCACTTGTGTGACATTGCAGTACATGAATTGTTGATATCAGAAAGATACTACTCATTTACTTTAGGATGTGAAAGTTGGTGCTAGTAAAATGGTGGAAGGAATTTTCGAACCACGCCCATTTCTTGTGTGCAAACAGAATAATCAAGATTGTAACTGTCACAAGACTTAGCTCTGATACTTACGCATAGTACTTAAGCACATGGTGACTGGTCAGTCTGTAACCCGTCTAGTGGGACCAGTAGACCACGTGCGCGTCTGGCGGGACATTAGGCCACGTGCCGATCGAGCGATAACACAACGAATGCCAATAATCCCTAACTTGGCATGAAGCTAATTAATTCAAACTATTCGAAACAGCCGATGCATAATTGAATGGATAAGTGGTTGTTTCAGCGGAATCATTAAATAAATCAATTTATTGTAAAAGCTCTAATTCGGTAGGAAAGGCGTAAAGGGTAGGCTCGCTTTGATCACAGAGATTCTTGCGACTTGTGGTTGGATGTGGACACTGCGGGGCAATCTAGAATATTAATATGAGTTAATACATTCCCAGTTGTAGTCTAGGACAAACAAACCGGCCAAGTGCAAGTGAGGGGCGCACTAGGGTACCCTCCGTAGCAAAAAACGAGCAAAAAAAACACGGTTGTTGTATGAGAGCCTCCTTATTATGTTTTTTAGCTTTTGTTGTTATAGCGGCAACAGAAATGACCTGTGAAATTTCAACTGTCTAACTATCACGGTTCATACTGCTTATTATTAAAAGCTTAGCATTTTCTCAACTATGTTGGGACATCTTCTATTGGTACTGAATGGGTATATAAAAAAATTATATAATAAGTTCTTTGCGCGGTGTCTATATCGATGCTTCCGGCAACAAATGTCGTAAACGCCATTTTGGCGAAAATGAGTTAAGAATGCAGCCCTACGTAATTTTTGGCGCTGCGTCGATCTAAAAATGTGAAAAAAATATTCGCCTAAAAAAAATACTTTTACACCCAAAATTTTTACTAGTATAATCAAGATTTTTTAGAAAAGAGGGTATGTATAACTCATATTGCTTAGAATCGAATAACCGTGCAGGTCGTATAATACAACGTACAAACAGCTGTCGGTCGTAAAAACATGAATACATAATTAATTATAATTACACCCCACAATCATTTTTAAAACGTAAGCTCTGCTGAGAAACAATTGTCGTAATGTCACTTGGTCTTGGAGAATTGGTTTGAAAATGAATAAAAAAAATTGGTATGTAATTTTTAGGTATCTGTAGGTGGATAAGGGAAAAGGTACTTTCCGCCATTAACAATAGAGTCGAAATTCGCGTGAGTGACTCGCGAAGGACAAAGTAATAAAATTGATTTAGGGCCCCGCGATGCGACTCTATTGTTCTGGATCTATCCCGAGACGTCAGTATCTAGAATTTTCTTTGCTCCGCGTATAAATACGAGCCCCCGAACGGAAGTGAGTCAGTTTTGCTCGATCCAGCCCGTCTCTTTACTGCCCTCCCCCAGCGACGCCTTAACCCGAGGCTCGTACCCCACAGGGGGTGCCCTTAGCGTTGTCGCTTAATTTTAAAGTAGTTTTTAAGTAAGCCCTGGCTGGAGGCTTTGAATTTATTCAGGGCTGCCACAGGCAAGTCCGGTTGAGCAGACGACAACCTCCTAGGTTGACCTGCGAGAGGCCACTCATAAAAAAAAAGGAAGTGAGTCAGTTCTGATTTCGACTGCGAACAAGAGCGATCTACCTAAGTGTGCGAAGTGATTTTATCTCACGACCGAGGCGATAGTATACCGGAACTCTAGTGCTAACTGTGATTTGGATTATTGTTGACTGGACTAATTATTTATTGTTTGTGGTAAATAAAGTTCTTTATTGGTAAATCGGCATTTAGTTACCCACGTACGTAACAATACGTTTTAAAAAAATGTCGTGATTATAAAATCTTCTTGAAATCAATGAAGCAAATTGATTACTTAACATTTTGAATTATGTCTGACTGGTTAGGTACGCCGTTGGATGTAGAACACTATAGAATAGAATAAACTCACTGTAGACATCTTGTAACAAACGCTTGATTAAATTATACGGGACGATGCCTATAATATACTTACTTAAGTGTATTTTTATACCTTTAGGACCTGGCAGGTCAAAAATTTCGAGCCGCGACACAAACAATGATGATGAATGATGATTGATGAACAAAATCCTCTAATGGAAATTGAAGTGATTGGTTTAGACATTTTTTTACTTTGAATTTATATTAGTGCCTTGCTTAACCATTATTTTGATTAAACGATGACGGTCAATGAAAAAAACCTTTTTTAATTATGTCAATTTGTGTTTTATTTTATTGTTTTTATTACAAGTAATGAAAACTCAACTTACAGTCTTAAATTCATTGATTTGCTTCAGATATTTCCATGTTTGTTACATACCATCGCATCAGATTGTGGTGTTTACACTCATTTTTATTTCAGTACATGGTTTTTAAAACCAAACCCAGAACTATTGTATTTAAAAACTGGTGCATACTTCTACCTTCCGTTAGACAAATCGTTCTCCATTGATTTGTTAGTGGTCGTAAATACCAACTTCTTGAATTTTCTGGGGTGTATGTCCAAGCTAACTTTTAAAATAAGGCTTTGACATAAATAGCAATAATATATTATGAAACACCATCGTATTTTACGTATTTCTTGTATAGAACACAATTTTACAACTTTTAAAGTTAAAAAGATATAAGCCAAAAACGAAATTATTTTTTGTTTTTCGTTGATTACCAAAAGTGCTATTTTGGTGTTTACGACCTTTGTTGTCGGAAGCATCGATATGATCACCACAACCCTGTAGTACCTATGGTACTATTTGACAAGACTGATTTCCCAATCAATCATGGGCGTTCGCTTCTATGTAAATTGGTTTTATATAGTCCAGGAAGAAACGTGAAAGTCGTACAAATAAACTTGATCGCAGCCATAACAAACCGATGCCTGTACAAATTACCCGCGTACCCACCTCGGACGTGTAAACGCACGGCTATTAATAAAACGCGACTTAACGCGCGATATCCGCGTCTATTAACAGCAACCGCTTTCAGTTAAATTCCTAGCTAAACGGCTTCAAGTGTTTACTCCAATACTCCAGATAAAAACAATCAGACATATCACCAATATTAATTCCAATAGTTTTTTTTTTAATATATCCGTAGTTTAAACCGGGTGGTGTGAATTTGCAATGGTTTCCTAAATACTATCAGTAACTTATAATATTGATCTGCAGCTCAAAAATAAAGCTAATTTCGTCAGACCTACCTTTGGTCTTTCTACCCCTTATTTTAGCTAGCCGATGGTTATTAACTCTACTAAAGTCCACACCTTGTAATGCTTACCAACCTCATTAGCGGCCGACTGTACTTGCTCACAAAAACACGTATTGTAAAAAAAATATTACTAGATAAAACGACTGTGTGTTGTCCAGATTAAAGGTGTTTGCTCTTGCTCTTTTGTTTGCTGAATTCGAGCGTAACTTGGATACCCGAAGTTTAGAGAGAACAAACAGAAAAATAACTGTTTCTTTTTTGAACTTATCTGTCATTGAAATAGAGTTAACAAAAGTTGAAAATTTTAAAAAGCTCTGTTGTTTTCTTGGTCTACTCAAAAGTAATTCTGTGTTTACTCACAAAAAAAAGTACCTAATTTACCATTTAGATCGAATGAAGGCAAAGCAATAAAAAAAAAATTAATTAAAGGAATTAAACAAAGAGACAATTTAATTGAAACGTATCAAACAATTCAAGAGGCGCATCGAAAGCAATTTCCCTATTACCGAACAAAGTCAACAAAGACAGGAATTTTAAGTGAAGGAACGTATCGTGTACGTAAGGCATCAATTAGAGGCTCACGGACGATAGAACTGAGATACCGGAGAGATTGACACAGAAGGTACATACTTGATACTAACGATGTAGGAAGCGATGAACAAAGTAGCATTTCAATGTTAATCATGCTTTGCAAAATATACCTAGGTACTTAAAGATTGCTTGAAACTGAATAAAACTAACATAAAAGAAGCTCGTGGACCCCTCATGACTCCTTCTTCAATACAGAAGATGATAGTGGTAGAGTATCACTACATAGTATAAAATAAAATCGCTTTTTCTGTCCCTATATCCCTATGTACGCTTAAATCTTTAAAAGTCCGCAACGGATTTTGATGCGGTTTTTTTTAATAGATAAAGTGATTCAAGAGAAAGGTTTATATGTATAATATTGCACCCGAGCGAAGCCGGGGCAGGTCGCTAGTGAAGGATAAAAAATGGCACTTGCTTTTTTGAGCACTAACACAAACTTTACTAATAAATATAATAAATGTTGGAAAACTGGAACCTGATAGGACTTCGCTAAGTGATGACCATCATTACTTTAGGTTTACTTGGCCTACTGCACCCTTTGTGTACTTTGGTTGAGCTCTCAATTACCGAGGAACGAAACTTGAACCGTGCTCAATGCTCGCAGCTCAACAATTGATTGAGTCAACACCGCTTATGAGCATCACTGCCCTTTTTGTTTTGAGTGTTTAACTAAATTAGTAAGCAAGCCCCTGTTTATTTTACCTTTTACAAAGAGTATTTGATTTTAAATTGTATTTGAGAAAGAAGTTTAAGAAAATGACATGACAAAAATTCTAAAGTACAAAACACAATTTCAGTAAAATATTAAAACTTCATTTTCGAATGGTTCAACGTGCGACGCGACAGCGAATTCAATAAGGGCAAAATCGTGTGAAAAATATTTTAAAGAAAACTTTAAGCAAACTGGTACGTTTTTGAGATTTAACGTTCCTTAAATATTCGTAAATCTTTCACAGTGTATTACTCTGGGTATAGCAGCTTCGTTAACATTGCTCTAACGTAAGTACGGCCACTTAGTAAGGCAAGCGCGTACGCACCTCAGACGAATCAATTAGTTTGTTCGCCACGACAGTACAACCGCTTTCTCTCACGTTGAGTAAAGGTAGAGTTATTAATTTTAAGTATTGTTGTAATTTCATACCAAATTGCGAAAAGATCAAGTTTATAAATTGTAAAATGCCATGTCTATTTGAAGGATCTATGACAGTGTGAGCTTTTTACAAAACCAATTATACGTCAGTATAGGGTAGTATTCATTTGTAGCTTTTTAGCTATTTTATAGCTTTAATGTAGAATACATTACACATGTTTGACACATTATGCTTCTTGCCTAACGTCATTGATTGTAAGGTCTTTAATTTTGATTTATTAACCCCCGACAAAAAAGAGGGGTGTTATTTACATTTAATTACTATCGGGTTTCAAACCAAATACTGCATTTATTTAAGATCTATTCATTGATCATAACATTTTTTCTGTGTCTGGTACACCCAGACTAGTTTATCTATAATACGTAGGTATGTATTTAGAAATATATTAAGTATGTTTATCAGTTGTCTAGTACTCGTATTACTAGCGTTGCTTAACTTGGGACTAGACGGCGTTGTGTGATAGTTGTGAAATATTATACATATATTCATCCTTTGTGAGCAGTGGTGGCCAAGTCGCAGTTTTAAACCCAGTCAGGCGCATTACTTTGTGTGATTTATTTCATCACCACTGCTTTCAAAACGGTGAAGGAAAACATCGTGAGGAAACTAAATGTTCTAGAACCAAAAGTTCGAAGACATGTGACATCCACCAACCCGCACTAAGCCCGCGTGGTGGATTACGGCCCATTTCTTCTCTCAGGGTGCGTCCACATCTGGCGAATGTGCCGCAAATGTGCAGCTCGCAAGCCGTTTGCGAGCCGCCCGCGAGCTGCGCGCGTGCAGTCACGGCAATGGTTTGGTGCGCCTCTTTAGCGCAACTCATGCAAGGATCGTAAAAGGCGTGCGCGCGGCTCACGATCTGCTCGCACTTAATTCTCGCACTTACAGTTCTGTTTTCTGGCTCAGTACTTTCGAACATGTCGGACGACACTAGTGCTTTTAATAATTCTCCTCCATCCACTCCACGACAACACATACTTAGGCTCTAGTAATCAGAAACGAACTGAGCGGGTAAACAATCATTTAATAACTAGGGCGCCGCCCGCGCGCTAATCGCGTACGGCGCTTAGGTCGCGCGCGAACTGCGCGCACGCGGCGCAGGAGCGGCGCACGAACAAAAATGCACGCGCGCAGTTTCCGGGCAGCTCGCAAACGGCTCGCAAGCTGCACATTCGCCAGATGTGGACGCACCCTTAGAGAGGAGGCTTGATCCCAACAGTGAGAACGTTATAAGGCCGACTATGCTATTCATCCTTTATATAAATGAATACTTATATCTAAAATAGCTGCTTAGTTTATAACCGTTCTCAAGACAAGTCTTCTTCGTGGTATCGATAACTTTGAAACTAATTGAAATGGTACAAACTTTCTCCTCTTCTCGTGTAGTAATAAAGTAATCAATACTATACAGTCTGTGCATCACTCAGCCGAAGAACGTAACATTTATTTTGCTTTGAGGCTTGGAGCTTCATTAAACTTGCTTCTACGAGAATTTGATTAGTTTTAACATTCGTTTTGCTTTACGTTTAAAAAGATTTATATAGACTATAACTTTTAGAAAGTGTTATTCTTCATTATTTTTTATTTCTTAAAATTTAAAAATAACGCGAGCCTATAAATAATTTAAAAAAAAACCGTCAAGTTTACCAACTCTTCTAACCTTCTACTGTTTAAATTTCCGCACAAACAAAACTATGTTCAAGGCGTCCTGAAACTAGTCTAAGCTCTATTACATTCTTACTCTCAAAGGGATTGATTAGTTCCATATATTCTATCGCATTATTATAAAATTGTCCTAAAGCTATTAAATAATCAATACCACACAGGTCTCCAGACTATCAGATCTAGAGCGGAACGTGTTAAATGTGTTAGTGTCAGCTCTAAAGTTCCGTCTCTGAGGATTCTGTTTACTAGAGTCTGTTACTATAAGTTTGTAAACTTTCTCTCTATACGAGTTATTATAATAGGATTATCGGGATATAATTAGCGCGTTACAGATAACAGCGTCTACTCCATTACTCGGCGGAAGGTAATACTTCGCGCAGTAATCAATTAGCTTTGAACCAGTTTTATTAAAGACTTTCCCTAACTTATCTATTGCTTTACGTTTTATCAACAGAATCAACCTCTCTGTTTAATTTTACTGTTAATTTACTTGTAGTATTTACAGTTATAGGGTTGCTTTCTTTTATTTCAACAAAAGTTTTCATGGTGACTTTTGCTCGTGCCTTTATTTAACCCTTCAGATACCGTCAATTAGAGACACAATAGTAAGACAATAGATGTGCGGCCACCGGTGGTCGCTTGGGGATTCATGAATTAAAGTATATAAAGGTGAATGGCAGATCTCGTACCGCAAACTTTTTTTGTTGTTTTGTAATAGAATTTATACCACTTATTAAGGCACCTAAGCCATTTATTTTCATATAATTGTTATATTTTTAGAACTCCGGATTATTCAGAAATATCAATAAAAAGATTTGAATAATTAAACGTAATAAAATCATAACTTAACGCAGTTATGTTTTCAGAAGTTGCCATTGTAAAATAACACAAATATCGGTATGATAAATAATCATTTAGTATTGGGAATAACAAGAAAAATAATTAAACACTTACGTATTATACATAAACATGCACAATGGTTGCATAATAATTAATTATTTAACGAAAGAAACGTTTCGACATTTAGGTAATGTCTTTTTTAGTCATATGGCAATTATTTATTGACAGCTGCATTTGTGCATCTGTCATTATTGACAATTGCTTTGATTGAAGTTTCAGTTCAGTTCTTTGCTGTTGTTTTGATTGTGGTTTCTGACTGCATCTGAGCAATATAGTGAATTATCTGGCTATTTTTACGTTGAGTTAAGCACCTGCTCCTCCGTACTCTATATCTTGGTTATAGTTTCGCGAAAGAACGCTTTATTAACTGTGCTGTCTGTTTATACGTGCCCTATTAACATTTCGAGTTTGCAATGCATTAATTGCAACATTCGGTTGTCCCAAATAAGAAGGCATGCGTTATCCGATGAGGGCGAAGGTGTCATCAACACTATCCGACTGTGGACATATCCTAGAGATGTATATTGTTTGCGAATAACATTCTGCATAAGAGTAGGCCACTGAGGAACTCTCCTCACTGGTCCCTTTGCAGCGGCTGGGGCGTTAGGATAATCGTTCCCTCATTCTTATGGCCGTCTCGTTCTTTAGTATTACTGCTTTGCCGAAGGAGGCGATCGCATACCAGTCCCTCTCACTCCGGACCATGGCGTGAATCAGGGCACAATGCGAGAGGTCGTCGCCGCCGTCCGCCTCCCTGATTACACGGCGGTGTTTCAACCGAACGAGGCTGCTCGAAACTTCTAATCATACTGTGCTGCCAGTCACTCACAACATAACCAGACTGACAGAATGGCACGGGTCCAATTCAATTATACTTTATTATTTTGCCAGATAACACCTGCTGACCATGTTTGCCATGCATGTTGGGAGTTAGCTTCTCATTCAATTGAAAGTATACCGAGAAGACGAGTTGGCCATCAAAGTGTTTGTGTGGTGCGCGGACAATCCATACTGAGAATTAGTTGACGCAGGATTTTAATTGAAGGGGCAAATGAAGAACAAGAAATTGGCTCATGTAGTTTCTACTTGGATCCAACCACGAGAGGTATAAAAACATGTACCTTCTATGACTACCATTAATGTATTTATTTGATTTAAACTAAGAAATTAAATAATATAAATTATTTTCCTCTATTACCATGCATGTTTGAATGCAAACCTTTTTTTATTTTATGTTTTAGCTTCATCCTGAAGATCAAGCTTGTGTGCCATGTTGACTGAGAGCTAGAAGAACAAGGATTGCCCCAATAGTTGAAGACATTCAACCCCCTTCACCTGATCATGTGGATGTTGATCATTCCAGTTTAATATGAATGGTCGGGAAGCAATCCTAAGTTATTGTTGCAATTGCATTGTAGGGTTAAGGACAGTGGGATGCTGTTCTCATGTGATGAGTAATATTTGGTATTTGAGCTATGCTCGCCATGAGGGTATTACCCGACCTGCCCCCTTCTTAGATGAAGTTGTATTAAGAATTAATGAATAAATGTACGTACAAAATCAAAATATTTTTTTTACTTAAGTACCTACCTACACTCAAAAACCAATCAGAACTTCATCATTACCAACAAAGAGTATAATAAATATAGGGGAAATTATTATCAAACTGTAACAATCTGCGGCTGGACAGACGTTCCCACTAAGTATGTAGAAACAACCCTCATCTCAATCTACCTATTTCAGGGTAAGTAAAACACTAAAAGAACGACAAGTAATGTAGAACATTGACTAAATCATCAAAACAATGTTTATGTACCTACAAATAACAATCTAAATTAGTACCTCAGTACATAACCTTAAAAAAATAAAACTGGTTATAACTTTTATGTCCCAACTTTTACAAATCTTAGATTTTAAACAGAGCTTCTTTATCATTTTATCTACTAATTAAAACCAAAAATATCCCAAAACACGAGTTTTATTAGCGGTACGAAACGCCCATACAAGCCTGCCGTTCGCCTTTATGAAGAGACATTATAATGATGCTGCCGTGGCGGTATGTTTCCCGTATCCGTGATGTGGCGGTGGCTCCGCGCTCGGGTCGTGCGGTGGCGGCGACGAATCAATTAGGTCGACACCGCGCCACCATTACCGCCGTCCGGAGACTGCGCTACCAACTGATCCCAGTCACGAAAGCTGAGCGAAGGTAAGTATGTCTTTACATAATTATTTTGTTTATTGGGTTCCATAATGTTTTTGTTTTATGAATATGATGTGTTGGTTTGTTTGGAAGTTTAGCCAGAATTTTATAGATACATAATTTTGTTGTTTCTAACGTGTAAGATAATGAATTAGACAAACGATGAATTCCCAAAACAGACGATTCTCTGTTTAAGAATCATCATTAAATTTATAATGCTGAACACTCGACTTGTATCTATCGCTGCTGCTTATGATTTGCCACCACCTATTTTATAGCGCATAACTCAGACTCCAGCGGGATTCACGGTTCGATTCCATCCGACTCAGTATACCTTTGTAGGTATACTTCCTGTATATCTTTCTTTCCTTCATGTCTATCTTTTCACTCTAGTTCGTTCCGTGTGTAATGAACAGATGCCACGCCTAAATATTTTAGTTGAATTACTATCCGATAATATGAATTATATGCTTTAATTGGATGTGAATCCACTCATCCCTAGACGCAGCAAAATATTTAAAATATCTCATTCATATACTGTAACGTGTCGGTCAGATGAACCTAATATTAGTCCAAGACTTAGTAGACAGCTAGATTTAGTATATGGAAGACCTGTACGTCTCGCGAGCGCCCACAGCTGGTACTTACGTCTTTAAATAGAAATCATTTGGATTCTCCTGTAACAAATCTTCAGCTGTCAGCAGATGATAAACGCAAGACACTGCGAGAATGGACACTTTCTATAATAATAGTACACGCGGAACACAAGTGGATCAGGTCACTATAACTGTAGACGAGTGTAATATTAGTGTACTAGGAAATACTGAATGACTGCAGCATGTCATGTAACTCGTCTTAGAGTGATGAAGTCCAAGTGAAATAATCCATTCTTGAATATTCATTGGCTACAATTTTGAGAAATAGCTAAGCGAGTCTTTCTCAGACCAGCCTGTGTTAGAGTACGCCGAGATCTTATAAATTTTTGTAGGAACTGCTTTGATAGATACCTATTATACAAATAATTATTGTTAAAAATTAAGAACTTGACGGTATTCTGGAGTCGAAGTTGGATATTAAGATTTACGTAACTTTTTGTGAAAATCGTTAAATGCGAGCCTCCACACAAAATACAAACGGTTCTTTAAATTTTTAAAGTTTATAAAAACGATTTCAATAACAAATATTGAAAGAAGAAATCAAATAGAAATGATTCTGATTAGGTACAAACAACCGGCGCAGATGTGAGGGTAGTCGTAATTTCCTTGATGTCACTCGCGTGTAATATACCCGCGGCCCGCGACTCTCGGTAAATATTCAATTAGATCCGTTTGAACCGCGGCGGGCGGCGGCGGTGGGTGGAGGCACTAATATTAAAATGGCTATGCTGATCATATGGAGATTTTGTGGCACTTTGCATGATGATTACAATGCATTTTGTTATTGGTTTTGTTACAATTTTGTGGAAAGACTGTCCGTGAAATGATTTTGTTTTTGTTATGAAAGCGTTAAAATATATTACGAATGGTGAAATTAGCTTCTCATGATCACAATATCAACTTTAACCTACCTATATATTTCTCATCATTTCTTCTAAATGGGGAGAAATAGTTTGTTAATGTAATGTAATAATAATGAAAAACACACGGTTCCTATGCAATGAGTAATGAGCCTTGGGAGCAAAGCCGCTAGAACAAGTTCATAAAAACTGTAAAAGTGGTGTCAAAAGTAGTGATTTTTTACATTCTGTTAACAGAAGCGAATTTAAACTCACAGTTGCTGGAGTAATCAACAGTCCACCGGGGCTGGCCATCAATCGCCACGACTTCAACTAAGTGAAAACCGGCTCGGAAGTCTCCGGGGATTCGCCGAAGATTTTGTGAGTGAATTTATTTAATGAGTTAAAAGTATTAAGGCGATGGTATTTTCCTTCTAATTTATTATCGACCTCTAATCAAATAGAAAAGTGTAAATAATTAGTCTCTATATTATCAGAAAAAAAAAAGATTTTGTGAACTTGCTCCATCTTTCTCTTTTCTATATGTATTCGCTGTCACTGTGTACGGACTGGACCTGATTTTAAGATCACTTCACTGATCGACCACGAGTGTTATTTTTACGATCAGCTCCCACTAGAAAGAGAACTGTGTAAAGTTTTACACTGTAACAATGTATGTAGAATGTAAAAATAAAAACTATTGTATGAATATGCCTATGTCCAACAGTGGACGTCTTTCGGCTGATATGATGATGATGATCCTACCCCTACCCATACCTATTTGTAAGTAGTGTTTTAATTTAATTACATAGGTATGTAATTGAATGATTTTTCAAACTAAATAGACGTTAGCAAAATGACATTAATATGCCGCTTTAGCTCCAATATCTTCCACCTAAGTAGTACTTATCTGAACATCTTCACAAAGCCGGCTAGTTAACATGCATGTATGTAAAACGCATCCAAGGGCGATAGCGCTACCTCGCAACGGCTGCAGTAACCAGTTGCGCCGCGTTGATGTAACGATAGCGCGGCGATTGTGCGATTATTGATAATTTCAATTATCTAATAAGATTACTGCTAATTTGCTGGCTGAACGGTAATTTACTGTGGTCACGGGTATAATGAGAAATTTAATGAGTACCTACTAGGTATTAGATGGAGTGGAGACTGCGTATTAAGGTTTCAATTATAGGTAACCCATTGGTATATAGGGTTTAGTGCTTAGATAAAGAACATTGTATTCACTCCTTAAATTGCTATATGAACAGATTTTTGCATTGCTGAACCTAGACCGAAGCAATCTTCGGTCTTCACCGCATCTGAAAACGCAACAGAGACAGATCAGTCTTCAGTATACTTCGTCAAGCTGTAGCCGGCATTTAAGGCAATCATAATCGTAATCGATTTGGTGTGATGTCTTCATACCCGTATCTGATGGAATGACACTATTTATAGGGGAGATCATATTAACCAATTGAGATATCTCATTTTCTAATTCTGTCTGCAGATAGGCCTTATTTAACGAGTGTAAATTGTTTAATAAGGCACTTGCTCTAATACCAGTATATCAACTGGTTACGTTAAACAAATAATCATTTGTCTAGTTTAATCTCTATTTATTACAGTTAAACATGCTACTTGAACTACTACTTAGTATTTAATTTGTTTCTCTCGTATTCTGCTGTCGTTATTAAAAAGGGCACAACAATTATTTTTTTAAAATTGAGTTAAATATATATTCGGAATAAATATATTTGAAAAAAAAAAAATTAGTTGTGCCCTTTTTAGTAACGACAGTATATTCTGTCTACTTGTATAGAACTATGTATATCACCAGCAAATTAATAAAATGGGACTAGTGATTAAATTTGTCAAAAAAGTAACTACAGTTGTTAAGGTAAGTGCAAATGGTTATAATATATTCTAAAAGCATAAAAAATGTATGAGTACTCACATAACTAAAAATACTGTGGGTAGACATAATTCCATGCATTCGTAACATAATAGTACCGAACCAGTGAACACACACAGCATGGCCGCTGCCCCATTCATTCATTCCAGTAGTGAGCCAACAATGCAGCTAGACTCAACGGATTAGTTATGCCTAAGTCGCGGAACAAAAAGCTGGGTAATTGCAATGGCGAGCGACACTCGCGCCAGTTACTCGCGTTAACTGGTGTAGATAGTGGCTCGTGTGGACGAATGTACGGTGGACGTTATTGTTAGTGGTGCTGCTAATAACTGTAAGCTTTTCACAACTTTTATAGCAGTATTTAGGTTTACAGTTTGTTGTGAAATCTTTATCCTTCATAGAATTATTGTGCTGTCAAAGGCCTTACTGAATCCGCCAGGAGTCAATATAAATTATTTCTGGCCAATGTGCCACATTATAAGCTATTTTTAAATAGGGTGCAGGGTTTGAAGATCATTTCATAAGGACATATTAATAAGCGTGATGATATTGTTTTGTATATTTGCTTCATAAGATTGGTACTAACTCTAAGTAATAAAAAATTTCGATCTTTGTTTTCTTAATAGTTTCTGTTAGTGTATGTAACCGGATCGATGACCTGGTAAGGGTTGCGGGAATCCCAGGGATGCAAGATGCACATGCCATTCATTGTGGCGACACTTGGGAAGGCCTATGTCCAACGGTAGACATCATTGGGCTAAAATAATAGTGTAAACACAATGTTCAACTAAAAAAGAAGTAGTAAGTATTTTAGAAGTCCGTCCGTCGTAAGTTCTGCGATGCATAAAATATTATGGATCCAATTCATCCGAGTTACAGTCAAATCTGGACAATGTCTACTAATATATTGTTTATTAAGGCTAAGCCCTCATTACCTCTGGCTCGACTAGGTACTATTTATGTACCAAAACACCTTATAAATCGTTGGCGTAGATTAGAGTTTACAAGTCAATGTTGACATAGGCTTGTAAAGACTTTAGTGCATTTAAGAATTATTGAGAGTAAGCAGTCACGGTGTATTATTAACTCAAAGTTAATGGGATATTGTTGATAGAGGATAATTTACATAAGTCATTTGTACACTCAGCGCGGACTGAAGCTTAGATGGAAGTGTGCCCAGTCATGCTTCAGACTTTAATGTAGATTCAATGGGTATCTATTTAATGTCCATTACGTCCCACACTTGCAAACCTTCCATTTATGACTGTCTTACATCTACCGATTCTAATTTTGAATACTGATCACATGCAATAATCTGATTCTAGATAATAATTTAGGAGCCGAGGTAAGATACTTCAGTATATTTACAGTCTCTATACGTATAGGTAGTGAACCGAACACACACTATCAATTCTACTAAATCTTCGTTCTGGGTAGTGACGGTTGTGACATTTGCTCAGCCAATCAGTTTTGTCGATCGTTTGGCCCATTACGACGTCAGTGACTCAGTATTGAATTTTGGATTGCTCTGTTTGTCTGTACCAACATGCAGGAACATTGTTGGTACCTACAGGTTTGTGAGTATTAAAATGTCGTTTCTACAGAATTTATTCCATCCAATATTTGAGGACAGTAATTACTGAAATAGCTTGAAGGTATACAATACTGTTCGAACTCAGATGGTTGGTGACCCGCCATCTGAGCTTACAATATCCCAATTTTCCGACCACTGCACATATTTAAACGAGTTCAATCGAATCAATTACGTATTTTCACAACATGTGTATAAAGGGGTCAGCACAATGAGTGGTCCGGCCTGGCAGCGCAGTTCCACACTGCGCTGCCGGGCCGGCCGCTATACAGCCGTCAATAGTCGCCGCCGCGCCAATAGCGACCACTCCACAGCACCCAATAATCCAAATAAACACGGCGCTGTCAACGACACGCGACACTTTTATCGCTCTAGTCTGCCTCCCCGGCTACGTCCGACCCACCACTATGTTTTATTGATTGAACATTGCTTCCCATATTACTGTGCTAACTCACCCAAATTATCGCTTGAACACGTAAGCTCAACGGTGATGAAACGCACCATTAAACTTTATACGAAACCGAGCCCAACCAAACGTTACTGCTACAATACAACAAACGTTTACAATACTAACTTTGCTTATTATAAATTATGAGATACAAAAACAAAAGATTCGTAATCATCAAAATAAACTGGCGGACCGCGAACGGAATACTAACGACATAATTCAAATTCAACAGCAATATCGGGCCAAACAACAACTCGTAATAAAAGCTCAACTCCTTTATTATCCAGAGCCTTGGGCCCCAAACCGGCGGGGCCCGGGGACCCTTGAGCTGAGCCGTCACCCCGACACGTATTCGCACCATCCGCCGTTTATCATTTTTTCCATCTTGAGCCGCGCCGCCTGATAACCATGGGGTTAGTGACAGCTTTCAACTCCGGATTAACTTCGAATTGCGGCTGAGGGGGAAAAAATTAATAGCTTCGAAAAGATTGGCTCCAAATCTTGTACGAAGTGTTACTTAATATTAAGAGATTCTTTGAACCCTACAATTTAGAAACTATGTGCTATAACTGGCAATCTGTGTAAAATACCTTAATTCGTTCAATTAAATTATGAGTGTTCAAAAATTTCACTAACACCAGGCGCATTGAATGCATAATAAATATTGCGCCCAACTAGTTATTTCAATAAAGTCATTAATAAGTGTAATACAATCATTGTCAATAATAATTGGTATGAATACGAGAAGGGCTCACTTGATGGCCGGGTAACAAACGCTGTTGATTGATGTTCATAAATAGAGGACGATGTAAATTTTGTTGAGAATTGATCTGTATGTTCTGTTGAACAAAGTTGATTAAGTTTATCAGTTGAATGTTGTCCTACCGGCTCCGTCTGTATCAATGTACTGAAGATGGAGTAGGTGGATACAATCGGGGACGCTTGCCAAATAAACAGGCTTGTTATAATATTTGTCTAATATTTCACGTAACTATATTTGAAGTTTTCTTATCACTGATGTTTACTTCTTAGCAAAACCATAAATATGCTAACTTAACTAATTTTACACAATACGTTTTTTACACATTTTAGATTTAAAAAATGACAATATAATTCTGTAAATAAATTACTCAGTCAAGTGTGTACTTATGTATGTAGGTACAATATGTAATAGTTAGTTGACTTGCCTGGTGGACAGACGCAGTCTCCGTAGTCGCGGATACTCCTCCGGGGACGCCAGTACATGGGCGGGCGTGACAGCACCTCGCGCCGCAGCCTCTCCACCAGCGGCTGCTGTGGCTCCAGCACCGCGCTGCGCAGCGCCAGGTGCTGCTCCTCCAGCAGCGACAGCCGGCCCTGCAGCCCCTGCTGCTTGTAGAGGCTGTAGCCGCTCGAGATCAGGCTCATGGCACAAGCACACCATAACACCACACAGTACGCCCACGGGTCCCCTGGACATCTCTCCTCACATTTCTCCCATTTCTTTTTACTCGTCTCTTTCTTCTCTTCCTTCTTGCCCTCTTTTTCCACTGTTTTCACGCCTGGAGGCGACTTCCCTCCTATTTTCAAAATCATTTTTCCAGAATTCTATATCTCATGAATGACATTTATTATCCCAATGGAATGTCAGCCACATCGTCTTCAATATTCTCATCGTGAATGTTCAGCCCGATCAGTGTTAAGGTGATACATTGTACTCACAATAGATGTGTCCGGCCCAACGCTTTTCACGGTAACAACCTCCTGTATCTTTAAAGAAATCGAATAAAAGATCTCCAAAATACGAAACACAAACAAAAAACACTCTAAATAAAAATTAGGTTGAAACCAAAGGAACACGGAAAGTGTAATATTAATATTGTGTAGCGGCCGTAGTTGTCGTCGATGGGATCGTGTTTGAATTCGTTGCGTTCGCGCGCGAGGAGCGTAGAGGCGTGCCGTCTAGTCGGCAGGCGGAGCGCCACTGACTGTAGCAGTGGATCAAGTCGCCGCGGCTCCGCAGACAAGCAGGCGTGCGCCGCCGGCACCGACAGCGACACGCGGGATTCCGGCAGCTTTTGGGAATTCTCCTTGAATATGTTGTTAGTCTGTTTGTATTTTTTCCTTTGAATGTATAATTTCGTAAAAGCTTGTACATTTTCTACTTTACTTCGCATTTCGAATCTCTTTTTATGTATCGAATAAAAATGTACTTCGAATGTCTCTTTTCCATTAATAATTACGACGCTGTTACTTTTTTTGTCACGAAAATAAGTAAAAGGACCGGAAAACTAAGAAAATCCCTTTTTGCTTGCAAGTTTAATTAACAGTATTGATAAAAGACAACAGATCAGAAAGTTGTAGATCATTAACCTTTCCCATGCTTTGGGAACGATTCCAGCATCGAACCGGCGCTTTTATTGGTGAAGTTTTTTTCATCGCAATCAAGTTCCGTAGCGTGCCGGGGCATGTTTTATAGTCGCTAGTTGCGAGTTCGTCGGAAGGTCCATATTAAGGGGATGCGTGCAAAAACGTGCAGGCCCGAGCAAGCCGCCAAATTGGGCGCTAGCTCGCGCGGAAGGACCGAGGGGGGCGCCAATCCAGTTAGTCGCTCACCCCCGGACCCGGTTCCCGTACTCAGACACTGAATCGTAACACCGGTTTAACTCCAACTTACGCTGTCTCATCTTTTAATACGAATTGAAGCTAAAGCTAACGAAGAATTTACATTCGTAGTGCGGAGACAAAGTATTGTACTGCGTAATTCAAACTAAACAAATGTAAATTGATGCAAAAGAGCTTTCAATTTGTTAACGTGATACTGTTTGTTAATGTAATTTTGATAAAACGTTGAGCGTTGTTAACGATGACGGATGAGTGCTTCAGATTTGTAACGATGATATATATTCTTAATGCTTGTTTAGAGCTGGGCTATATTATGTAATTTAGTATCAAATTACTCTCGTTTATGTCAAAATTATGTTTTACATTATAAATTAGAATGTTATTTATAAAAACACATTCATGTGCAGAGGCTTATATAATTCGTAATTATTAAAATCGACGGCAATCAATTTTGATCAAAAATGAAGAAAAAAAAATATAGTATTCACCACAATCCTTTCCGGCCTAAACACTAATTCGGTTATAAGATTCATATCGATATTAATTAAATTTGTTGAATGAAAAAAGTACTAATGTTTTTTAAGCGATAGACGCTATTAATCTCTTTAATAGAGTCATTAAAAACGGAGTGGCGGCCGCAAGCGCCGACTGCCACAAAAAACGCGGCCACGCCACTTGAGCCTGACATGCATTACGAGCCTTTGTAATAAAGCACTCATAATAAAATTAAAAGATAATTCTGATAAAGGCTCATCACGCGCATACCGATCTAATAAGGCACTGTGCCTCTAATGTCCATCCTTATCAATACTCTACACATCTAAATGGTAAATTCAAATATTTTATTATTGTTATTTACGATCACCATTACAATTCGGTTTAAAGTTACGACTCCATAATTGGATTTCATAAAATTTTAATGCAATATTTACAGGATTGAAAAGAGCGTTTTGAAGTTTAATGATGGCATTATTTTTGATGCGTCGTTTGAGAGCTTTAAATGCTCGCTCTCAGCTTGCCTTTGTGAATGTTTAAACACTGATCACAGAGGTGCAAGAGACGTGCTGATCATACTAACTACAAGATTGTGTGAATCGCTTAAAAATTCGCAGTATTATCGATCCCTTTTCGCAAGTTCTGTAATTAATACGATAAAAGCATGCAAACTCGGCAATGCAATCTGCAACATCGGAGAGGAGACAAATAGCTGTCATTAAAACTAGATTGTCGTTATTTAGCTCCACGTTGCGTCGCGCTGGACGCGTGCGAGTGTGCGCGCATCCATCTCCTCTCGCTTCTATAAATTTAATTTAAACTTTTGTACTTCATCAAACGCTAAGTTTAAGACACCCTCCCGAGCTGACAGTTTATATTTTTTTAATTTAATCTCGTACTCTTTTGAATAATTGAGCAGCGCGATGGCTCCCTCGCAGCCGACTGTGTCCACACAATGTTCTTGTTTAACTTCAAGTTTGTCTAATCATTATAGAGGTCGACGAGTGTCGAGGGAAATCTTCGACGGCGAATTAAAATTGTGTTGGTTTTCGACTTGGCTTAAGACCGACAAAGTTAAAAACTCCTTTAGAATATTTAAAAGAAAACTTATAAATAGGTAATGGTACAGCTTAAGAGTAATTCCACAAACTTACACTAAACAAGTTCGCCAAGTTGGCCAAGTCAACTTGGCGAACATCGTATTCCAGACATCTTTTGGGACAAAACTCAGCGGACGCTTTTAGCGATTCGCATTCTCATTTGGCTCAATTTCATTTCGTTCACAAAAATTTGTTCCACTATATATTTTGAGTCAGCATTTCACAATACTAAAATGTAGGTATACTGAATACATATGTACATCGTTCGTATTCTAGAATAATATTATTCTAAACGCAACTTTTCAAGTACCTATCTAGTTGTTCATAGGGGGAAGACGCAGCGTTGGAGGGCCTCCAACAAGGTGGGCCTATGACTTGATCAGGGTCGCGGGAATCCGATGGATGCGTGAAGCACAGGACCCGCCGTTGTGGCGACGCTTGTGGGAGGCTTATGTCCAACAGTAGACGTCTTTCGGCTGGTATGATGATGTGATGATGATGATGAACTATCTAGTACCTACTATTTACGTTCATAATCTTAGAATGAATCCAGATGAATTTGGACATTTCTCATCTCATCTCCTTTCTACATGCTGATAAAAAGTAAGTCAACTGAATCTTTGGGGCTAGGGTCCAGTTTTGAAAGGGAGTGTCGACCGTGGTATGAAGGGCAAAAAGGAACGGGGATGTCATTTGGATGATTTTGACCCAAAAAAAGTCAACTAAATCTTTTTCTCCTAACTCAGTTCGAAATCAATTGAAGTCGATTAATCAGTAACGGCTACTCTCCGGGGTTCTTGTAATTGTTTGTAGGAACATTCAATTTCCTTCAACCAATCAGCATCGACGCGACCTTGTTAAATCCATTCCAATTTCAGTGGAATGAAGGCGTAAATATTACCAGCAGTGGCGCGAAATGTAAATAGCTTAGTATCGCCGAAACGAAAGTGAAATATCCCTTCGTCCGCGCACCAAATTGGAGCAGCCACGTTATCGGATCGTTTGCTTTATTTACAGTTTGTGGTGGAATTGGGAAAAGTTGTGAAGGAGAGAGCCGAGGAAGTGGGAGAGGGTGTGAACTGAGCCACTTCCTCCACTTTATGAATTGTCGGCGAGCGGTCACCTACTTGCGAGTTGTCGGCGACACCAATACCGAGTCCCGATGTTTCGAGCTCGTAAATATTGAACTTGGAAAAAATGGGAGTCCGCAGTGCGGTGCTCGATATTTACTGTTATTACTTGTTTGTTCTGCGACTCTGATTAAAACTCTCATTTGTATTTATTTGAAACAAGATTGTAATCGGAAAAGTTTAAGGAATATTTCGTTCTTAAAGGTTTCCTGGTTTTGAAGTTTAAAATGATATTTCTGTAGAAATTGCTATCAATACTAATACAGAAACTCGAACACGGACGAGTACCTAAATGTAGTCGACACAGGCACATGTAGTATATGAGGACGAGGAGCGACCACAGTCACAGATTAGTATGCGAAGAGCTGAACCGAAAGCAATTAGACGTTTCGATTCCATCTGAATTCCAAATGGGTTTCGATTGGGACAAATAGTTTGGACCCTTCAAATTGGAGTCGAGGTGACGCGTGATGTTCTAATGTAATCACTCCGAGCTGGGCCGAGCTCCAATTTGCGGCCTTACGACCAAACTTCCATCAGTGTGATTTTGCGAATTGTAATTGTGAAGTATTAGAAACGCTGTTAGTTATACCAACTTCGTTCTGTTCCTGTATGTTCAACGTGTACGAGACATGTGCTGGGCGTGTGGCGATATTGGTCACGTTTGTGTCTCGTAAGTGGTGATTCGGCGTCCGACTGGTGAGTGGTGTGACAGCTCTCAGTCGCACTGACCTCAGTAATGTAACTGGAGTCACGAACAACAGTTTCGTATCGAGATATTTGTACCTATTTTCCGAACATTGCTAAACCGATCCAGAACAAGCATTACACTTAAAAGGTAACATAAAGTTGGAATTTATCAAGAAAACTTAATATTTATGGCGGTGATATGGAGGGGGAGTGCTATCTGAGCAGTTCATAATTTTAAAATGGTACAATAGTTTGTAAACAGTGAAGATTACAACAATAAAGATATAGCGCGCCGCCGCCGCCGCCGCCGGCGAGCCGCAGACGAATGAATAAACCGTTTGTCTCTAAAGCTCGTTCAAGAAAATGTTAATGAAAACGTCATCAATTGTAATATTTAATTGTGTTGGAACTTCCATCCCTACTTTGTTTGTAAATTACAGAAAAGGACCTACTTTAAATAAAGCTAAAGTTGTTCAGCACACACTGAAAACTAAACAACGTGTAAATTCACAACAGATTACGAACTACACACAAAATAAGCAGCAAACAACAAGTAACGCAATAAAATTATTCAGCGGCGAGAAGGTCGAATAAGCGAAACATAAAGAGTAACTTCGTTCTCGCGTCGATTCCCGCAATTCCCACCGAAATAGTGCGGCGGGCATAGTTCCCGCAGTCACCGGGATCGTGACCGCGGACCGCGGGACTCAATGGTACAGTCAAGTGTTTGTTACTGCTCTTACTGACGCCTCCGACGCCAATGAGCCAGCTTTCTAATGTCCCTCTCGTGATGGGCAGCAACACATTGTTTCACTTTAATGATCGCTTTATATGGCTTCCTTGATTGCCTGTTTTTAGTTTATCCGAATCGTAATCTGTGGTTTGTCTAAAATAGAGCAATGGAGGATTCCTTGTTAAAGAAGATCAAGTTGTGTTAAAATGCGTGGGTTGAAAATTTAGTTTTAAATCCGTGCTATTATTGTGAAAGCCAACCGTTTCGAAACTAATTGCTAAAATAAGCATAACGGTTTCAATCACAATAGAAGTCGAACAAACAATATCCCTGCGGTGACATCCCTCGCCTCGTCAACACGAAACTTGGGGCTGTGATATAAACTGATAAAGAAACTATGCAAGCGGAAACTTTAACACCGCCAAAGTTTGGACAAATTATCTGTCCGCAGAAGGGTGTGTGTGTTTAGGACCGGCGTGTGGCACCAACTGGGCTGTTAAGAAAATTTACCTCGACCAGCTTGATGAGACCCCAGACCATTCATTAAGCGCACCCAGTAATAGCTGACGCGGGAGACGTGTGAGATGTGTGAGGGGTCGAGCCGCGCTGGCCACGTCAACACTTGCATGCGACATTTGCGGCCCGGCCTTTAATTTTCCTGAGTCGCTTGTTGTCGTTTGTGGAAGTTACACACGCATATGTTTTGATGATTTTGCGCTTTAGAATTGCGTCAGGTTTATTTTGGTAACAGATTTCAAAAAGGTTTATCTGTGGTCCTCATAATGTTCCGGTGGTGCTTTGCACGTAAATGACGGTTGAGTTTGAAACGTACCGCTCTGGAAGTTTTGAAAAGTCCTGTGTAAGCACCACTCTTCATTATGCTTATTTTGTCAGCTCCAGGATTCTAAATGTTAGAATTCATAACACCACCAACGTTACCAACGTTATCTTTGTTAATTATGTAAAACGTTATCCTCGTTTTTCATTTTACATATTCCAAGAACCGCCTCTTTTAAAATATTCTACACATTTACTTTACACTGGTCAATTGATCTTATCCTTCCAAATATTTATCATTGGACAAAGTCTACCAATATCATTAGAATTCATGTTTAACGAGAATTATTTTATCAATTTATCAATCTCGATTTGAGTTTGATGGAAGCGAAGTCCTGAAGTTATTTGAGTTTATTGAAGCCCACGCTTCGTTGACTCATTTAGTTAAATTTATCATCAAGTCGAGTTATTAGTGATTTGTGTGGCCGCCATCGCCGCCTCGTAAACTGTCTCCTTTATTATAGTCGTGATATTATTTTGAGTTAATCTTATTTACTTTCATTGCCTGGAAAATTTATTACGCTTAGATGTAACGATTTGTATTTAGATATATAAACAATATCTCTGATACTATTTAGATGAGAGATAATATATATTGTGATAAATTATATTAATAGGTGGTTTCAAGTAATTTTAATGGTTATCGAAGAAACATCTTTATGACATCATTCAATGTTTAAGAGACAACATTTTGTAGAACTAAAATTTTGAGTTTCTTGAGGGAAATGAGTATTTTAATGGAGATTCTGGTTGGTACTGTGTTGAATTTAACCAGTACAAACGTTATGAGAAACAATAGCAGTAATGAGTTTTCCAAGTAAACGTTCACTTATTGTGACTGGAAAAGATAATATTCATAGCAGTTAACAGAACTTCTAACGACAGTCAACGCAATTTGCACCACCCATTAAACAGTTTCTGAACAACAATAGTTCAGAGGATATTTGGGAATTCCGTGACGTCACATGTCCAGAGTACGCGACACAAAGTCAAAACAGTATTAGACTCTCGTGCACAGAGAGCAATAAATATTAGCTGAGAAAATGAATCGAGATAAGGAAGCGAGGGGGATGCCGGAGCCGGCGGTCAGCGCGGCAGCCGGCGGCCGGCGCGGACGGCAGGCCACGCATATCACCGACTTTGTTCGCACTCATTGAGCTGTGTAAAAAGATACAGCTCCCCTATTTCATTTATACTCGCCTGTTTATCTAGCTTTTATAAATTGCTTTCATTTGCCCAGTAATCTTCTTTTTCTCTTTGATCTCAGCTTGTTTATTCAAAAAGTACTTTTTATAAATTCAATTTGTTTCAAAGAGCCTTCTAACACTTGCACTCGTAAAACGCGCCTGATTTTACAATCAATAAAATGAAAAGTTGAATAAAATTGTTTCTTCGTTTCTAGTGAATTACGAGTACATTTATGAATAAGAGCGGTAATAAAATTACTTGGTTAGTTATCTCTACGGCGGACATCTTGATGTTATAATGGTGATTCTAAAACAGTAATAAACAGCCATTTAGATGGTTGTTGACGATTAGAAGAACACGTTAAGCGATATCTCTACGTTGATTTAAAGACGTCCAAAAGTTTCGTCAGTCAGTCATTAGTAAGCATTATGCAAGTGTAGTAATAATTTGTAAGAAACGGTTACATTCCCGCAATGATGTTTGAAAATCAAAACAAGTAAAATAACATTCATATTGTGCACAAAGGCAAGGATATATGATTTTCGTGTCAAGTAACGTATGAAATGTAACTCACTAAGTTCTAAAATAAAAAAGGAACAGTAAGAAAAACCGACGAAGCAAAGAAACCGTACACCGTGACAATGACAAATAAAGTAGCGAAGGTAGCGAAGTAACAAATGTCTTCGGAGAGCGACAAATCCGCGCCCGCACCGATCCCAGTTACGAACGATTCCTTACTCCACCATCGCGCCGTTCGCCCCCGACAACATTTATTTTCCGCCGTTTGATTTCTACAGGTATTTCCCTTTATCAGTCAGACTCATTCATGATAGCGATAGCTTCAAACCCATTCTTTAACCGACTCATGTCGGATCAGCAATCGATACTAATAATAAAACTTCACTGGACCTTTTGTCCGTGATTTCTTACGGTTACAATTCCGAAGTAATAGTTCGTGTAACTTAGATTTAGCTCCGGAAACTTATTCTGGAACTTAAGATTAAAGATGCTTACGCAATATTCGGGAAGATTAATGCTTCCGAAAGCACATTTGGTGGACAAACTTCCCCAACATTATTCTATCAACGCTTCATGGGATGCCCTAAATTACAGCCATCAACGGCTCTATGACAAATTACGAGGGACAAACTAATAAACATGAGAACATCTAAATAGCATCTGGTGTTAAAACGGAACGTCTCAATAATTCAACGGAGTCCTGAAGGCAGCGGGTAATGTTTGGGCAAATGTTTGCGTATGACCCATCCCGGCCCCTAACACGAGGGAAATTGTATGCGAATTGCGAGGCTCTCGTTCACACTTGTCTACTTTAAACTTCAGGCTAGAAATATTATAGAAAAAAAAATTGAGAAAAGCAGGCAGCATGATAAATGTGTGTTGTGAAATTTTTGGTCTATGCAAATAAATTTTTTTGGAGCCAAATAAAGGATGTTTTCAAAACACAGGGATTACGTGAAGCGGTAAATATAACGCTGGACTTAAGTTCTTTCAGCACGTAGCACTCCAGTCGGTATTGGTATTGCACGCTCGGCTGCTACACTAAATTGTAGGCTCAGCGTTCTCAGTGCCTGTAATTTGTTGAATGTGCGTTCAGAATTGATGTTATTACATTGAAGTTTAAATGTGTACGGTTTTGCGTTATTTGTTGGCTTTATGATAAACCAAAATTAAGTGACGGAAGCAGCAATAAAGTAACTTTATGTATTGTTGCAGAAGAAATGTTTACTAGGCCATTTCTTTTATTTATACTATAATTTGAAATACTTGGTTTATTCTGGGTCAGACCTTAAGGTAAGAGAGGTAAGAAGTCTTTGCTAACTGTTATTATGATGCTAATGGTTTTTTTTTTTGGACTACAACTGAAATTATATATTGTATAACTTTATATGATCCTAAAACGTAAACAATAGTCAACAAAACATATTTTTGTCCAGGTCGAATTTTAAAATAAACTGCCCAAAGGTAAGGATTGGAATCCTATTCACTGCGTGACCAAAATATTATATGACTTGCAGGATCGTAAAATATATCCATTTTTAGAGTTCGGTACCTCAAAAGAAAAAAACGGAGTCCTTATAGTATCATTTTGTTGCCGTCCGTCCGTCCGTCTGTGTGTCTGTCGAGATCCTTTATTTCAAGAATGTGTGGAGATATCGAGTTGAAATTAAAATCATATACTTAAATCTGCGGTCTCTTTAAGCTGTGAAAAAATCAAACTTCTAAGTTAACGAATAAAAAAGACACAGCCGTTTATGTTGCAAAAAACGTATATTTCTATACTCTCAAAGATCGAAATTCATAAGGTACTTCCCAATAACCCACAATCCTGAAATTTTGCACAAAGCAAGGTCTCACAGCACAAGTTTTAAATAAGTCTGATAACTGTAAATTTGTTGTTACCTACGTCACCAAAAAGTACTTTTTTGCAATTCGGAAAAATCTTTGAGACTCCATGCGGGAATTGTAGTTTGCACGGAACTCTTAGTCTTTACTCTCTACTCATTTTTTTTGCCTGGGTGCTATAGTCTCCGATGGCGCGTGAGTAGAAGTACTAGCAAATAAAGAACAACTATAAAAAATAAACGGCCCGTTTTGACATTTGAAAAAAACCCTAGAAGGTAACTTGGATCAAACAACTGAAAGAAACAATAAAATAATAATTAGGGGTAGTACTAGCTACACTATACCGGACAAGCCGCTAGGTAGTTAAAATACAAATGTCAAAAAGGATCTTTAATTTTTGTCAATTTTATTACAAGATACATGAATCACTTCTATTTCGTGTACGCAAGTGTAAAGTGGTGAATAAGTATAGTTTCTATATGACATCGTATTTGAGTCTTAATTTTTATTTAATTTTACTATGACATTTTAATACGTTAGACATTTTTGCGAGGCATAATGTGGACACAGCGCGGATTTATTTCAGTGACAAAAAATATTTAAAATCAAAGCTTATTAATATAAATAGAACACGGTCGGTTTCATGAGGATAATTAAGTATGTCGACAAAGCACGACATGACTGCGACCAGCCATCAGTGCCTTAACACCTACCATAGCTGGTGGGGAATGGTCGCGTCATTTAAATGACTTGTTTATTAATACAAATTATTAACTAAGATTTAGAATTATTTGCTACGACAAAAATAAATGTTCGATATGAACTTTATGGACCTATTAGGAACAAAATAAATTAACATAATATGATTAAGCATTTAAGTTTTGGAGTACCCTGTATGATGTAACAGACCCACGACAATTTCAAACTATACCATAATTAATAGTCACCGCTCTAAACAATCGCAATAAACAAAAACTACCAAGTTTCCTTGGATTACCCGAAATCTGTACATTAGATAACCGATGGATTCACCCATATCCCCCGTCAAACAAGTCGAAACAATGGTCGTAAGCAAACAGTGGGAGATAGAGACGTTTGTCTTGGAATCTACATTAGAACAAACATACACCCCACTTAATAGCGCAGTAGTGGCGTTGAGGAAGTATCCCTTTATTCCAATATCGGGATTTGTTTAGGGTTGCTCGGAAATGATATTGTGATTGTGTGTCTAGCACACGTTTCTCAGTGATGTTTATGCTCAATTATATTATATTTTCATCAAGATTGAGTATTATTATCAAGATGATTATTCATATTAAAATAACGTGTTGTGAGCTGAAGTTGTTTTAAGCAGGTTGGTCGACTGAATCAAACCAAAGCGAATGCTTGTGCTGTAATTTACACTGCTCAGCAGTTAGTCAGGAGAATTAAATAAGGTTACTCGATACCAGATTACTATTATTGAAGACGCATTGTACCATAATCAGTGTTATAATGCTTCTTCAATGATCAAAGTAAGGTTTTCAAACACTTTCTTTCGTTCAGAGGTGGATCAGAACAAGGTTTTTTTCGGATTCTCCTCTGAACGAAATAAAGGGAAGTACGAAGTAAGGATTTACTGGACAGTTGTAGGTAGTGTAACATGAAAAGTTATTTACACATTTACTTAAAATACATAATGATTTAATGGACAAAACAAGTGAAAATTAACAGAGTTTAGTTGTTTAACCCTCGAGCCTCCTGTGACAAGCCATCACTGGGGTGAGCTTTTCGTTTGTAGCAACATGTATTTTTACTAAAAAAGTAAGTTTCACCTTTTATCAACAGAATAAACTTATTTTCTTCCTGAAAAACGCGATAAGATCCAATTACTCACTTCCTAGAGACGAATATATTTTTGTACTAAAATTAATAATATGTTTTATTTATTTATTTATTTATTAAAACTTTATGCACTAAAACAGTACAAAGGCGGACTTAATGCCTTAGGCATTTTCTACCGGTCGACCTTAGGGTGGTGCAGAAATTAAACATGGCAGGTGCAACATAAAGGCAAACAAAACTAATAAAAACTAAAACTAAAATAAATATATAATGACATAAAGAAAACTTTTAATATAGATTTTTTGCTTTCGATTACTAATGTATCCGTTTCTGTTGTTGCAACCATTCATCATTATTTTAGAATAGTATGAATTTGTTGATTACTTTTTATAAGTGTAGATCTCATACAGACTACAGTGCTTTGTAAGTTATTCTGTGATTTCTGTGGTTTCGACACAACTGAAGCGTCGACACATTTATTGCTCTCTGTTGCTGGTACTTAGTATTTCACCTTAACAATAATTTATCACAGAGCTCGAGGCGATCACCGTTGATTAATATCACCGTTTCTGCATATTTTGTCTCCAAACACAATTCAACGGGAAGCATGCTCTAAAACAGCACAGTTCGTGTTTTGCAAGTGGCAAATTTATTGCTGGTCGGATCTTATCTGCAATCGTTTATCTATTCAATCTCAAATCATAAATCTCTATTGTATTGTAAATCTATTGGACTCTTGTCTGTATTATTGTTTTACATATTAATACACAAAAATCACCAACTGGTTTTGCAAATTGGAATATGACAATGAGCTAAGAAGACAATCGGGCCAACACGATAGACAATCTTATACAAATACATTGCAGAGACATTCGAGTCAAAAGACATTCGAATAACCAAGAGCAAACCTTCCAAGTTTTAAAGGAAAACATCGTGAGGGAAACTGTACATTTGAAATAACACAATACTGGGAGTAGAAAAGATAGCATCGTTTAATACATTGGACATAAATTACCAACGAACAAACCTCAGCGGCACGGAAGGCGATGTATACAAACGATACTGAATTCGTTTTAATGCGGGCAATATTTGAACAAAGCTCATATACTCATATCAAAAATTAATAACAATATAACATAGTCAAATATGTACGTAGTTGGTAATGGAATGTACCGAACGAACGGAGCAATCTAATGGCAGGATCAGACGCGCGATCCTCGGCGACGATACGGCACGCAGCGCGACTGTGCGACCGAGCCGTAACTGTTGACGCACCGGCCGACGCGATCGCAGATAAATGTACCTCCTTGTTCCGATCCGATTGTTAACATTGTTATATAATTGTGTCTTGAGAGATGTCTGCTCAGAAATGACTGTTGTTTATTAAGATTTATTTGAATCACTGAGAGTGGGCGACTCGTTGTTTTGGTTTGCCTTTGTTTGGTCCACAGCTGAGGAATGCCAACAATGTTAGATTTTTATCCACTAATTGAGGGACATATAAGATATGTACATCCGTTAGTTTCAAATTAAATTAATCTGGTGTCTGTGTATTTAGATTATCGCAAAGCTAGGTTTACATCCACTGGAATTTATAATATGTATGAATTATATTTGGCCAGGCAGAGATCTCCTGAATAAACATATAATATTATTATTATGAATATTTAAAAAATGTTTAATTCAGTACTTTTAGTTAAATTTTCTGAAATATTACAATAAATATAATTCCCTCCTAAGCTTTTTTTATGAGGAATAAATTTTCCTGAAAATATTGTATGACGAAGCGTGTTATAAGCTAAACGAATACCTGACTGATACACTATTTTTTTTTCTTTTTGTTTGTTTTCAATCATTTGAGTTTTTTTTTCTTATTATTTATTAACTTTATAATGTTTGATAATATATAATAAATAACATGTTAGTATACAATATTTGTAAGCTGATGACATTTAGACATAGCGTTCATTAATAATATAATTAGAACATCTATACCAATGTTAAAAAAAATAAAAATTTTCGTAACATTTGCATTTGAATATTCGTAATTTATAGTTTGTTACTGAATAAATAGGTATGTAAATGTTAGAGGAATTTACTTAAATTACGTAATAAATAAATCAGACTCAGAAGTAAATTGTATGACAATGTCTTATCTGTACAATGGAATGTAACCTCGTGAAATAGCCAGTGAAAGGAGCTTTGCACAAAGGTAAGTATGGGCAAGACAGTGGAAAGCGACTGGCTCCCGAAATATACACGGCAATGCATTCTGGTCCAGATTAGATCTAACAAAAGACAGGTGAACAATATAGGAACACGTTTAGACTTAGCTGGGTAAAGGCGGAACACGGTTTGTAAACGAGATAAGTTAGACAAGACACTAAAACACTTTTCAAAGTAAACGATACAGTACAGTGAACACGGCATGTTCACTGAAAAAATCATAAAAAATTCCTGCCAATCCATTAGTTTCTCATCAATGACATTTGACGAATGTTTAAAGCTACAGTACAACATACTGATATTCATGAAAGCCCACATGGAACATTATGCCCGCAATTATCTCCCGCAACGCCGCACGTTTCAGGACCAATCAATCGTAAACCACGCGCTTGTCATTCAATCAATTAGTTAACAGTGTACCACTAAAAAGAGCTAATAAACCAGCTGCGAGATGAAAAGATTAACCAGCTTCCGATATTATTTGTAACCGAATTACGATCAGCAACCAATTGGGGACTAACGAGACAAAGAGACGTAGCGCAGTTGGAACAGTGAGTCAGTTTGCTTTGTTTTTTCCGTAAGTACGTATATTTAGAATTATAGATAGCAATTTTGTACATAAACTTTATACTGAAGAAATATCACAAAATATGGGACGAGTTCTCGCGTCGTTGCTTTGTCCCTATTTCATTTGTCAACTAAGTAAAGCTGGATTCATCTACTTAGCATAAGTGAGTCGCTTATGCTCGTAAACTACGCGGCACTGAACAGACTACTCAAACTTTGTAATACAACAAACTTTGCGGATTATTTCGAGTCTTGTGTTCGTGTGACAGTACTGTTTCCAACCGCTAAAAAGAACATTAAATAAAAACTTAAAGCGTTGACTGAGCACTGAAATTACTTGTTTTGTTAGTAACTGACACTTCATGTAGACTTTGAAATAACATTTATAGTAGGTATTAGGTACTCAATCTTTTTTATTAAGAATTTTTAGTAAGTCCAAATTTAATTGATTCACTGCCTTTCTAGTCACTGGATCGAATATCTGGTATCGGGACAGCCGTAAATAAATTCATGTAGATAAGTCCCGTAACACCCGCATCCAATCGAGATGTCACACGATCGCGATCCTTATCAATCGATTGTAGACTAGATTATAATTCGAATACAATAGAATCGATGTTTGTACACATCGAGTGACTCGTTCTTCGAATATATAATTGGTTTAAGGCGATTGACTGAATCGAAATTATGGTCAATTATTTTTTTATGATTTTTTGGGGTTTGTGTTTATAAAAAAGTTGATTTGTAGCCGTTTGTCTAATTGAAGTTTAGGGTGAATTCTTTAACGTATTATTTAAAACGTGTGGGTAAATTACAGGGTATGAATACATAGTTAAGTTAATAACAGTAGACCGGTAACGATTTTGGTCACTTTATTACGAGAGCTTTTTTGTATGAACAAATTAATAACAGTTTATTTAGAGCTGGGTTGCTTTACGTCTCTTTTTTTCAGTAAATTATGAATATGTTTCGAGTACCTTTTTTGGCGCATTGTGTTCAAAATGTACACTTGAATATAAATTTTTATCAAACCGGGCTGGTTTTATTCACATCCATGAGCTGCGGCTATTTCTATTTTTATGAGGTACATTCAGCTCACTACGCCTTTTTCAATATAATTGTGATACTAATGGCATCAAAGTGTTGTTTTGCTACATCATTAATAACCGGCAACCAATGACATAACCTTCAACTAAGAGACTACCAGACACTCATAAGCTCTGCGGTGATTGCCAAATTCGCATGATTATTGCGTCCCCATAAACAACGGCTCGTTAATGTGGTGTTATCCGCGGTATTGCACGGCGGCCGTTTGGCACGCGGCCGGCGGTGGCGCATGTAACATCAACGTGTACTATAAGCCTGGTTGGGCTGCGTTCATGGGACGACTAATGGTAGGCGACTAAAGTTGGGAACACACTTGGCGGCTACTTATGCACACCAATCTCTGTTATGAAACCGATTAATTAGTTTAGTTGGAAGTTATCAGCGTGGCATGAAGTTTATACAGCATTCGTTTTAGTATATGCGAAACCCGAAACACGTGTCTAGTATTTTTATGTAAAGAATCTATGTACAAAATTTCATACCTTTATCATGAACTAGCTTCTGCCCGCGACTTCGTCCGCGGAAAATTTCTTGTTTTAAAATAAGATTACACTCGATTAGACGATGCGCACGTTCAGCTCTAGATTCCTGAGCACGGGCCTGTGATGTTATGGCATTTTGCCTAGCGAGCCGCTGCGAGCGCTCAGCGCTAGTCTCCCTATCCCTTGTCTCAGAGACATGCTGCCTTAAATGAGATAGACGCTGCGCACGTTCAGCGCTAGATTCCCGAGCACGGGCCTGCAATGTTATGACATTTTGCCTACCAAGCCGCTGCGAGCGTTTAGCGCTAGTCTCCCTATCCCTTGTCTCAGAGACACGCTGCCTTAACTCAGATAGACGGTGCGCACGTTCAGCGCTAGTTCCTCGAGCACGGGCCCGCGATGTCCTCACATTTTGGCTAGCGAGGCGCTGTGAGCGCTCGGAGCTAGATTCTCTAGCGCGTGCTTGCGAAATGTATTCTCTATTTCTCGAGAGGCGCTGCTCATTTTCAGGGGCAGATTCTTCCGTACGGCGTACTCGAGCGGCTCTTGTCTGTGATGTCTGCCGGGACAGTTGAGATTTCCTTTTAGACATGCTCTCAACAAACTACGCACAGACTTGAAAACAATTATGAACAAAAGGAGAGCGACTCGAACACCGTCCGCCTTTACAAAACAAAACAATCGTAATATCGAATAACTCGTATCGATTATTACGATAGAACGAAGTACGAAACTACGAACATACAAAAACGTACAACGAAATTACGATATTTTCGATTATGAGGTATCTATCAACAACAACAAACATACGAACGAAACAACCGAAACCAATAAGCAACTGACAGAAGAACTCCAACTAACGACAACGTTGGGCACGCCACGATTATGGCGGTAAGTCCCCTCTTTGAGGCGTGGCTGGAAAGACCTCACGGCGTCCTTACCTTCCGCATGACGCAGGTCCTCACCGGACATGGCAAGTTCGGGAGGTTCCTGCATCGGATTCAGGCGGAAGAGACGCCCGGGTGTCGCCACTGTGCGCAACGCCCGGAGGACACGGTGGAGCACACCGTCGAGGTGTGCCCTGCCTGGGCGGAGCATCGCCGTGCCCTCGTGGGGGCGATCGGTGGCGGAGACCTCTCGCGCCGGGCCCTGGTCGAGGCCATGGTCCGGAGCGAGGAGGAATGGCAGGCGGTCGCCTCCTTCTGCGAAGCAGTAATGCTTGCAAAGGAGGAGGCCGACCGCATCAGGCAACGGCGCCCTCGCCGCCGTCGCCGGGATTCCGATCCCGATTTCTGGCCACCGTAGACGCGGGCTCGCGGACGGCGAGCCATGGGTAGCTCGCTGTCCGATCGTCCGGTAATGGACCGAGTCCAAGACGTCGACGGCGCGCACTGTTCCCGCGCGCCTCAAGGAGTTGTCAGCAGCAGGAGGGGCCCAGCTGGGTCGAAGCCTACTGGGGACAGGGTTGTCCGAAAGGGAGCTCGTGCCCCGGTATGAAGGCTAGAAGGAACGGCGCGGGGTTTTTAGTCAGTAAGAGTCTGACACTGTCTCCCGCTCCACCCAAGAGCGGGTTTCGTCAAAGATGATTTTCCCCGTCGAGAAAAAAAAAAAAAAAAAAAACGACAACGTGGGCATAATAATTCGAGAGGGTCATCAATCCACAGAAAGTCTTAACACCGTGATTCAGAAAAATTACGTAATTGCAGAACGCCATCTATGGGCAAATAGGTGAAACGTTGGGCACGCCACAATTATGGCGGTAAGTCCCCTTTTTGAGGCGTGGCTGGAAAGGCCTCACGGCGTCCTTACCTTCCGCATGACACAGGTCCTCACCGAACATGGCAAGTTCGGGAGGTTCCTGCACCGAATTAAAGCGGAAGAGACGCCCGAGTGTCGCCACTGTGCGGAACGCCCGGAGGACACGGTGGAGCACACAGTCGAGGTGTGCCCTGCCTGGGCAGAGCATCGCCGTGCCCTCGTGGGGGCGATCGGCGGCGGACACCTCTCGCGGCGGGCTCTGGTTGAGGCCATGGTCCTTAGCGAGGAGGAATGGCAGGCGGTCGCCTCCTTCTGCGAAGCAGTAATGCTAGCAAAGGCGGAGGCAGACCGCATCAGGCAACGGCGCCCCCGCCGCCGCCGCCGGGATTCCGATCCCGATTTCCGGCCACCGTAGACGCGGGCTCGCGGACGGCGAGCCATGGGTAGCTTGCTGTCCGATCGTCCGGTAATGGACCGAGCCCAAGACGTCGACGGCGCGCACTGTTCCCGCGCGCCTCAAGAAGTTGTCAGCAACAGCAGAGGCCCAGCTGGGTCGAAGCCTACCGGGTCCAGGGTTATCCGAAAGGGAACTCGTGCCCTGGTTTGAAGGCTAGAAGGAACGGGGTGGGTTTTTAGTCAGTAAGAGTCTGACACTATCTCTCGCTCCACCCAAGGGCGGGGGTTGTCATAAGATGATTTTTGCCCACCATAAAAAAAAATAGGTAAAACGTCTGCACAATAAAAGTTACGCTAGGGACATTTTGCATTTTAGTAATTTTATATTATCTTCGAAACTGTATGACCAATTGCTATGCTGTAAATGGCAAATCTTATCTGTATAATGTTCTTGTGATACTGAAATAATTTATTGTCATAAGAATTAAAATTTTGTTGCTCAAATAATCAACCAAACGTAAGTATGCCGAAAAAAAATATTTTTAATGCAATAAAAGAAGTATAAAAGATGAAATATTAAAGATAGAGATATGGTACCGCGGACTTTTTTGTAGAAATAATTAAGACAAACCAGGTAGCCATACATTGTTTTTAATTTTAAGCAACTGTTTAGGCAGCGCACGCAAATAATTCTATTTTATGAGGTATTTTTTTCCGACTTGCTAGACAAAAGTTGTGATAGCTCGGTTAATATACATGCTATAGAAACAATTTATAGCCTATAGCACTCAGGAATAATGTAGCTTTCTGCCAGTAAAAAAAATTTTAGAATTGGATTTTTAGTTCCAGAGATTACCCCCTACATACAAACTTACAAACTTACAAACTTACAAATTTTACCTCTTTATAATAGAAAATTAGTATAGAAAACCATAAAGTTATAAGCTTGTTATGTCAGCAAAAATACATAGTCTACGGGCCATCCAGGCGACTAAGGGGTTGTTTTGTTTCTGCACCCAGCTATGCCCAGTATGACCTGCCGTGACCTGTGTGGTACCTAGTTTCAGTGGTATCCAACTTGTGACCTTTTTAAATATTTTTGGTTAAAATATAACATGGTGTAAAAACAATTGGAATCTGTTCTGTTACTGGTTCTGAACAAACTATAAACAGGTTTTGCATAAACTAAAAATAATTACGTAGAAGTTAGAAAGCGTAAAATTGCGACACGCAACCAATATACAAAAATATAAAATCTATTAGAAAATTTTATTTCAATAAGTTCAGGGGACAGGTTTAAAAATCAGTGTACAGCTTTTCGACAACTTCAAGGTTTGTCAATAATATCAGGGCACAGATTCAGTAACAATTTCAAGGATATCATTCGTGAGTGACGTCAGACGCACGTTTAGTCTATACTAACTACAATACTATCAAACAGAACATTTACTCTATTTCAATCTATTAATTCTTGAAATACGTTTTTCCTCCGCTGGTGTGCTCCCTGCCTATCAGCTGGCTTTGCGTTTATTTACGCAGTAAACGTATGCTGGTTTATTGTCCACTAACGTTGTGGCCTGACTTTTTATCTTCGACGGCAAACCTGCCAGCGTTTATAGACGCCGGGAAAAGTAGTGGGTTCTAGCCAAAATGTTGGTTTATTGCCATTTTATAGCTTTTAGGAGCTAGTATGGTTATATGGCTGGCCGTTTAATAATTCATTCCTTTTAATTGGATAATAAAAATATGCTGATATGAGAAATGACGATGGAAAAAATCAAAATCTGATAATTCAAGCCGTGGAATACAAAATCTTGAGCGACCAAATAAACAAGTGACTGTCAATATGTCACTCCGCCCTAAACTATTCGCTTCAGAGCTTTCGCGCGAACAAATTGTTGAAGAACGGCCTGTTTTATCTAACCCCTCAATCTCATTTCCTCAGTTCCGTGTACCGCTTCAGTTGAAAATGGCGTCTATTCCAAACATCCGATAGTAGGTACTACAAAGCCTGCTATTAACGTAATGCTCATATAAATAGTGTGATTTCCTGCAAACCGTGTATCGTACGAGCGTTCCTTAAACTGAATCCTCCGGTGATGGGATCAATTTGTATAGCTTCTCTCGAAACCTCCGAACAACTCGCAATCGAACAAATTACAACCTTAATGGGAGCACTTAGAGCTAAGTTTCGCTCATAAAGCCTGATGGCGATGTGCAGTCACAATAAAGGCGGATGGGCCATTACAGTTTGATCCTTAATTCGTCTGCGAGAGACCGCGGTCAGCTCGGGTGACGTGATGGTGGGAGGTATGTGAGTCTGCCGGATGACCGGACTAGGCTAGATTGTCTAGATTTTTAATGCAACGTACAGGGTTTGCAAGGATAAAGCATCTAATAAACTTTAAGTAAAAGCGACTTTAAAAGATATTATTTTGAAAATTTGCTTCAATTTTGGTCCGGCAGAGTGTGTTAAAATAATTAAAATTAAAATACTAGAGCTGTGTATAAATATTTTTACTCATTACTCAATTTTTATGCACACAAATATGAACCCTGCTAGTGCAAACACATTTCCATTATTTAGGCTGTGCCTAGTGGCCGTTATTTGAGCTGGTATAATTTGTGCGCATGAGTGGCGCCACAAGGGTTCGTTAGCGTCGATATGCGAGCATGCTAATGGAGCGGCTGGCCGGCTAATAGGCGCTCCCTCATAAAGTAACGCAGGCTCCATAACAACGTGTGAAGGCCGGTGACAGGCTTTGGAAACATATTCTTTTGGTCAACAGTTGTTTAGATTGCAGGGATGTTCCGTGTAGGTATTAATAATTTTAAAGGTAAAAAAGATGTTTTTTTTTTTTTAAATAAGTATTTAAGCTAACTCCCGATTTATTTAAATAAGAATATCAACATCATCATCATTTCAGGCAAAAGACGTCGAGTGCTAGACATAGGCTTCCCTCGAGTGTCAACACAACGAACCGTCCTGTGCGTCTCGTATCCATCGGATTTCTGCGATTCAAAGCTCGCGGTGGCAAGGTGAACCTTATGAGAGGCCTTCCAACGCTGTATCGGTCGCTACTCCAGAACTTTTCAGCCCCAACCATCTGTTTGCCGATTTGTGAGAATTAAGAATATTAGGTTGATAATTTGTCAAACCTGGAAACCTGTCAAATTCTGGAATTAGAGGTTTTGACACGTTCTTAATTTTAAAAACTCAATTCATAGACCGAATCTAATTATTTAAATTTATATATATTATAATACTAGCTTTTGCCCGCAACTTCGCCCGCGTACATAAAATATAGGCTACGTCACTCAGGAATAAAGCAGCTTTCGATTGGTGAAAAAATTTTAGCAATCAAACCAGCACTTCCTCCTACAAAAAAAAAAATATAATAAAAAACAACTTTACCTCTTTATTAAATTAGTGTGGATTTGTGACACTGTTTAGTTCAGGTATTATCGTAGCTTCAGAAAACATTGGAATATTTTTAAAATATAACTTTATACTTAATTTCAGTAACATTACGATGACATTTCGTTTTACATATAAATCCCATACAATGTTATTAAATGGTTTAAAAGCAAAAGGTTAATCGTAGCATTTTTCTCAATTTAATTAAGTCGACCTGAACACTCGTCTGTGTTATTGGTGACATGTGGATCTCCCACGTAGGGGTGACCTTTGCAGGTTACAATGATTGTCATACAGTCCTCTTAAATTCCTCAACAGATCGCTAATTTAAATTTATTGTAGCTGAAACCTTTGATATCGGTAGATAGAAATATTCTTCTTCTTATCGTGTTGATGCCAAAACTAATTAAATTCCATGCCTGGTCTAGTATTCGGTCACGGCAATGCCGTTCACTGATGCTGTCATTAGATCCCTACGTGAACAGGTATTAGGGCTCGTTACGCAGGATGGAAGGTGGGATATGTTCTGCGGAGAGACGCCGCACAAACACTGTAGGTCGGAACCATCCAGGAACCCCCATTTGTAGAGATTGTTTTTACTGCGGCCAACCAAGGTGTGGAGTCTGTATAGAGTTTTCCAGATTGGCCCTGGCAACTCGTGTCTAGAAGAGAGGTTCTTCGACATATTAAAGCTAAGCATCAAATAGCAGAAGCATCTCATATGCTTCTGCTATTTGATTTTCTAAATATTTCTTAAGTCCATTTTTTAAATCAAATCAATTATCTCGATGGAAGTTACTTAAAGTTTCTGAAATGGCCACGGTGTATCGGAAATCAAAGAAGAGTTGGAAAGTCTGACATAACATGAACGGATGACCTGGTAAGGGTAAGAATTTGATGGATACGGAACGCACAGGACCGGTCCTTGTGGCGATAGGTACTTGGGGGAGGCCTATGTCCAGCAGTGGTCGTTTTTTAGCTGAAATGATGATGATGATGTGTCACGGATTGATGTTTATTTATTGGAAACTGTCTTCTGTTCAACCAGCAGCTTCGTCTAATGAAAAAGGAAAAAAGTAGATTTTCCCAACGGAGCATAAATAGATAGTAGATATTTGCGGTTTCAGGACATGGTATATCCGTGGGCCAAACATCCAAATCCGTTCAGCTATTTGAGCACGGAGAAGTAACAAGCAGACACATATTTAGTCTAGTTTATTACTGACGCGGGCTTCAAAAAAATGCCGCTTCAAGCTTCTCTTTGAGGCGGCTTTTTTTTGTGGCTCGTGTGCGGCGGTTTGTGGCGGCGTTTATTTGAGGCCCGTGTACGGGGACAGTTAGCTGTAAGTCCTCCATGTACTAAATAAATATTATTTGTATAAACTTTCACCTTTATAATATTAATAAGATACCCAAATCGCAAATTACGCGTTTTAATTTTTCAGTAATAGAAACAGTTCTCACCCATAATACTCTCTTAAATCTAATTTTTTTTTTCAAGTGTGGATTTTAAATTTGGCAGCCACTTGGCCGCAACATCATCTTATCTTAAGTTTACAATATTCTAATTTCCAATCGAATCATTATTCCACTACGATAACGTCACTCGATACTTTGACAAAGTTCCATTAGTTAAACGAGTTTGTTTTGCGTGACTTTTACAAATTAAGCTCATTTAGCGACCGGCCCCGCTTATCAACTTCCACAGTATTCAACAACTTATTTCCTGGTCCTCTCGGCTCCACAATACAAACTTTTCTTAAAGGAAAATAATTGAGAAGAAAGAAAAAGATTAAGGCAAGTTCAGGCATTGTATAAAGACTGAGAGTGACCTCCTCGGTACTCAGTCTCTATACAATGGAATACTTATAACAAGTCTGTTATTTTAAGAATATATTTTATACAGCATATAATTATGTGTAGTTAAGCTTATAATTTTCACATTGCTGAAACTCAGGACTCCTCTCTACCAGTGAGAATGATTACTTACTTTTATTTTTTATTTCATCATGTTTTTAAAGTACACAAAGGGTAACCCGACCCTATTACTAAGACACCGCTGTCTATCCGTCTGTCTGTCTATCAACAGGCTGTATCTCATGACTTGTGATAGTCAGGCAGTTGACATTTTCACAGATGATGAATTTCTGTTGCCGCTATAACAACAATCACTAGAATAAAATAAACATTGACGAGGATTCCCATGCAAAAAACGTGATGTTCTTGCCGTTTTTTGCTACGGACGGTATGTAACCCTTCATGTGCGAGTCCGACACACTCACACTTGGCCGGTTATTTAATTAACATTTTGCTTTATTTTTAAACGTCATGTTATCATGGGCTTCAATCAGTTTGTTACCGGCATAGAAATTCTGATATCTATGGTTACTGGTTTTATTTTATGTCACAAAACTTAATTATTATTACTAGTACCTAGGTCAAAAGTGAAAGTAGCGAAAAAACAAGAGCCACGAGAGAAGAGCCGCGAGAAAAGAGCCGCAAGAGAAGAGCCGTGAGAGATGAGCCGCGCGATAATTATGCACCACCTTATAAAAAAAAAGTTCTCCAAGACTACAATTTTATCGTGATGTCACACAGTTGTTAAAAAGATAGTTTGCATAAAGCGTTAGTCTTTCTGCGCCATTGCGGATAAGGAAGTAGTACAATTTCAAATTCTCCACAACGAGCGGACTGCGCAGGAAATTTTAAGAAAATGAGGTAGAATATGTGTGCGAACTTGGGACTGTAGTAGAATTATAGTTTTTACAAGTGTACGAGCATTTTTACGTGGTTGGAATAAGTACGGAGGACGTAATGTTCAACTTTATTCGTACTGAAGAACAAAAATTTTATAGAAACAATTTGTATGTTCACCACAAACACTCTGTGATTTATTTACAAAATTGTTTCTAATTATTTTTTGTGACTACTGTTTGTATTTAAGTAGAGTTATGTAGACTTAGGTAAACAATTAATTTAGCGCAAATTTTTGATATCACGGCCCTCACAGTGATAATGCTCTAAAACTTACTAGAGTTTCCTATCAGGACACTTTGTCTTGGTCATACTGAGAAATAAATTTTATAATATACCATTATTATAAAATTTATTTCTCTTTTCCACACCGCAAGTCATTTGGTAGAAAAGTAAGAGGCTTTCATAACTATGCGCGCACGATTTCAATTGATTGATTTGCAGTTTTATTTTTACTGCAGCAGACCACATGCAAAATTATTTTAGCATCCACAGGACATGACATACTCCCCGCTTTATTTACACGATATCTGTATTCTCAAATTTTATTGTTATTTATTCACAAATTTAACCATTTCGTCACGATCAGCAACCATTCGGTCAGGTCATAAACTAAGGTTTACAATCAACGTTTTCCAAAACTATCAACCATAGACTCCGTGGAGTTTTTATGTCTTTACTGTGATTACCATAAATGGTTTAATATTCATAGGTGATGGCACTTTTATTATTTTCTGCTGTACTAGTTAAGCCACGGGGGTTTGGTTGGAGAAATTAAAAATTGGATCGTTTATTAAATTATCTGAAAATAGTTTACAGGGAAAGATTTCAGTTAATCAGATATTTCTTTTAAAGCCGTAATGAGCCTCTGAGACCTTATCAAATTTTATAATTATATAAGAATATTAGAAACTTTGCAGTTCAAATGCCTTTATTACAAGAATAGAGAGTCAATTCAATTTCAGCTATTGGTTCAGGTAACTAAAAATAAGAAATTAAAGAGAAAATAGTTAGTATAATCAAAAATTGCAACCAGCTTACGTGACATAAGTTTTTAGACCAACATACCTACAAGCAGACAATGTTCAAAGGTAACAAAAAAAAAATTAAAAAAACTAACGCATAACATTTTATAGTACCTCATTACAAGTTTTACCGCTTCATTATATTTTATCTAACTGTAAAACATAGTTGTAAGTCCCTTTTAATTCCGAGCTGGACCGATAACGGGCCATCATCGTCCCGAGCGGAGCCGCGCGGCAACTGACGTTTATGACGTCCCCGGCGCCCGCGCAGCACTTTACTACTTATTAAATAAGAAAGCTTATTTATCACCCAATCATGAATTTCTTAAACGGAATATTAATGCCAGACCTGTGATATTGTATTAGTGTTATTGGGGTCACTTTATTTAATGTGACATCGATGTACTGTGGAGGAGTTCAGCTGTGTTACTAATGGAGGACGTTTGTCGGGAAATTAGACGCTTTCTAGTCGGTGTCTGTGATTTAATAAGCGTGGAATTATATTCGATTTTCATAAATCATGTAACCATATAGCGGTAATGAGTAAAATAATTTGATCAGATAGTCGCTGCTAGTTACAGACGAAGGCGTGAAATAAGCTAGAACATGACGAAAGTTTATAATATAGTAAGTATATCTTAAAGAGTTTTGTAATTATAAGCTCATGGGTAGAAGTTTGAAATATCCAGCGTGTTTTAAAGAATTTAAATAAGCGTTTCTAATCTAATCTTAAATCGAATTGAAATTTTAACATTTCAATCAGTGGCCGCAGTAATTCATTCACAAGTACTAAATCAAGCTCTTACAGTAATACAGCCGAAGCCCGCCTCAGCTTGCTAATTGATAAATTTTCACAATATAATATTAACATAATAAAGACATAATCCCCTGATTTATTACCTCTTGCTAACCTAGCGTTTGAACGTTTTCACTGGCCTTACTAATTAATATCACGATAATTGTAATTTATGTACAAAATATTTATGCTTCGGCTTATTTGAAACGGAACCACCCACCTACTTATGGAGGTAAAATAGTATTTTTCTAAATTATCCTGGAATGTCGAGAGAGTTTGTAAGCAAGAGGTTTTATTCAATGTCATTTGACATAATTATGATTGATGTTATATCCGGAAATGACGTAGGTAGATGTAGCGAACCATTATATCGGGAGGTTGGGTTCATCCTATTCATACATGCTTTGAATAAAGGTCTATAGGACGGACGTTCAGAATGCGTTCCAACAATGTTACGTATCTGCACATGAACTTGAATAAACTCGTCGCTTTCACTTTGAGTCACTAAATGAACTGCATATTAAATATAGACATCAAAATTATAGTTAAGTATTCTAATTGTATCAGCCATAGAATCGAATGTCTTCACGCACTTACATACCTAATACTGAATATTATGTATATTATATACGTTATTTAAATATCTAACCAAAAACCCAATAACCTTAGCCTGCGGCCAGAAAATCTTTGTAAAAAAAAGAAAAGCCTCTCGAATCTCTTTTTGCCGCTCTTTCTTTTCATCCTAACTCCAGCACTCGAAGCCTTAAGCTGGGAGTAGTCATACATAATAGACACACGGGTGTAAAGCCATCCATTGTGAGGACCCTTGGCTTCATGGGTGTTGGCAGAAGTGCATTAATCATCGCGGAGGCGGATACAACGCCCAGTTTTTATTACCACTCCATGGCTCTGGGGATCAATGAGTTGGCGATGAAGAGGAAACATAAAGAAGGTTCATTTATGCTTAGCAACTACAGATTTAAGAGGGGTTGAAAACTTTCAATCCTCATTTGAGGATTGAAAGTTTAATATAATAGTTTAAAAAAATAATTATTAGAGAACAAAAAAATATATGCAGTTCTCTTTATATTATTAAATTTTATAAAAAGAAAGAAAGAAGTATTTCGTACTACACACGCATGTATTTAAATTGGAGAAAAGTTGTTTTTCGTTTGTAGTTGCAACAAGCCAACTGAACGAAATAGTATCTGCACTGTCACTGTAGGTTAAGGACTGTAAAAGCAGCTGCATGAGTCAAAATAAATTATAAATAAGTTTGTATGCGCAAGAGTGTGTTATTGACGTGCCGCTTTTCTTTAAATGACTTATGAAACACTGCTGACGTTATGGTATGACTAAAGCCTGCACCCACAGTCCCCACACATTAGGTTCGACTCCTACCACTCGTAATTTAATGCTTATTACTAGTAGCAAGTAACACTTACCGAGATTTGCATGTTTCCATAATGTCAGCGCAATTAGTGTAGGCGCCGCCGACAAAGGTTGAATTACGTACCTGGAAAAATAAAGATCTCATATGTCACTGATATTTTACAAATACACAGCACTTGAAATTAAAAGATTTTATCATCCTCCATAAACTGGATTATTATAACAATTATTTTAATTTATTTAATGTTTGATATGATTTTAAATTATTAATTGTATTTTTGTGATTTTAGTTTTGTGAATTTTAATTTATAAGTACTTATATTAGTAATTTTTTTAATATGAATAATTTCTAAAATGGGTTTTTACTTGAAATAAATGAAATTTCTTTATTTTCACCCGACTACGGCAAAGCCAAAGGAGGTTATTATTTTGACAGGCTATGTATGAATTTATGTGAGTATTTCCCTCATAGCTTCTAATCTAGTTATCGGAACTCGACATATGGAGTAGCTTTAGAACCGTATATAAAACAAAAGGTGCCACTGAGACATACTAAAAATCATGCAGATGGCGAGACAATTTAGTAAAAAAATACAGCTTTTCAAAATTCGTAGTTCCTAACTTATCAGATTTTATGAAAAAAATGCTGCTTCTCTATCAGCTTTATCAAATTATATTTTATATTATTCCACATTCGGTAAACAAGAGACCAACAAAGCATCATTGCTAGTAAAGATTCTGAAAGTGAAGATCCAACTGGTATTTCTGAAAGTGCTCTTCGTAACGTAAGGTCTAAGGGGTGTTATTCGGTCGAGTGAAGATAGCCGGCGGCGCGGGATGATTTACTGACGAACATGACGTGTGATGAAACGCTCGACGCTCAGAGATCATCGCGCATCGGGAGCTGACTACAAACGGTAAAAAATGGCCGCGATAACGTTATGAAAGGAAGCTGGCTTTCAATGAATGTAGTGTTTGTGATGGATAGCTTGGAGGCTTGATAGAAATTGTATGGAAATTGTGGTTGTTTACGTTGATTTATTATATTTTTGTAGAGAAATGAAAAATTTTCGGTCCGATATTTTTACAGCATACTTACTCAAAAATTTGCTCCCAGCCCTGTCACTTTTAGACTCGCAATGCAACACTAGTGCGTAAAAATGTGGCGGCCGACCTACGTCAAATTACGTACACAAATTATCAAGTCCGCTCACCATGCAGCCCCACTACGAGTATTTGGCAGGCAGTCAAAGCATTAAAAATAATTTTATTTAGAAATGGCCTCGCCTTCAGTTCTAGCATTTACTCTGCTACAGCTACTATGGTTAACTCACTAGTGCTTCAAAATGTAAATATCAACTCGACTACAGTGTTAGCCTCATTAGCTTAGTAAAATGATTATTTAAACTTTTCAGTAATTTATGATATTTCTATTAAATGATTTCTATCTTTGGAATTCTCAAGGTAAGCCGCGAGTGTAATATCGTGCCACCACAATTCCCTCAAACTAGTGATCCTCCACCAAATCGTGCGTAATATTGCCAAACAAACCACATCTCCTCCTCGCGTCGCATCATGCGCGAGTTCAACAAATGGTGGAGGCGCTGAAACCGCCGAGTCTTAATTAATAACACCAGTGTATATGCGACACGTCGCGTTTGTATGGACATGTATTAATGGCTTACTGAACCCTCCGTGCAAAGGGTTCTGTTGAGCCATTGGATTTGTGGGTGATCGTTTATGAATTACGTATGTTAGTGACAATTATTATAATGGCCCTAATAATTAGATATGTTGAGGTCTGACTATAACTTACTGTATTAACGAAAGATTTCCTCAACTGACCAAGTAAATCTTAATCTGCAACATATTTCTAGGCAGCCTTTAGTTAATTATAGGTGTCTTTCTCATTGTAACCAATAGCTTCTAAAAGTAGATTAGTTTTAAGGTAAAGTTTAATCGGTGCGTCTAAGTAGTACAGTCAGGCTCACAATTATGATCAAGTCTAACTAAAACAAGAAGCGCCCACAGACATGTACGAACCGACAGCGCACCTGTCTACGAGAGACTAAAATCGGAATTAAATAACATATCAAAACTAATTAATTGAAATAAAACTAACCGAGAGTAAAGACATGAGCCGGAGGTCCCGGCGTCAGAGTAACGACGACCCAATTAATAGCAATACGCAACTTAATGCCCCTCTCTAATAACCCTTGAACGAACCCGCCCGTCGCTCTGCAGATAATCTAAATGAAACATATAAACCAGATTTTCCGTTCCACTACCCGGTCATATATCAGGCGGTATGACTTGAGTCGATAAGAGAATCCTCAAGGGATGAGAGGGATATAAATGGCCCTCCCTTGCCCGCCCTCCCTGCGGTACTGTTGACCGCAAAGCAGTTTTTACGAGAAATCAGCGGAAAAGCCTAATGTACATTTTTAGTCATGTAGTCGGCAAGAAATACGGATAATTAGCGTTAACTTACAAACTTGGGACTTGGGTACCAACTGAGGGTAATTTATGATATTGCTTGTAAGGAAAATCGCAAAATATTAGGCGCTTAAATAGTAATTGGCAAGTTAGGGTCTTGTTTGCTTGTGCTCATTAGACGTTAGCGTTACGTAAAACCTGAAATTAGGAAAGATATTAAAGGTTTTTCACTACCAAAAACTGTTAAATAAAAGTTTATTAATTTTGTGAAAACAGGGTAGGTACAATGATCTTATATAAAATGTAAATTTAATAAATAGGTAAATATATTTTTCATTACTCATACTCTGAAAGTAGGTCTAAAGTTGCCTGAGGAGCGGGCTGAAAAATATCACACTTTTTATCCCTTGGGAGTTTTACTTTCAACTAACAGCCGTCAAATTATTTAAAAAAAACTAGGTCTATCTTCTTGTATTCGTAATGAAAAGCACAGTGCTTACCTCGGGGTTAAAGTTACTTATTTAGTCCCTCGAATTAGCGAGCTCGCTGCGCTCGGCCGCACTCATTGTATTGTGTACTCGTAACAATGTACTATTTTTACTCAAATGTAAATTCTCCATAATTATACTAAACAAGTGTCCTGGTTGAAATAACATTCTTCGTAGGCATTCATTGTTGGTGTGTATGGTATCTTTTCTTTTTTTTTTTGTCGACGGGGAAAATCATCTTTGACAAAACCCGCTCTTGGGTGCAGCGGGAGACAGTGTCAGACTCTTACTGACTAAAAACCCCGCGCCGTTCCTTCTAGCCTTCATACCGGGGCACGAGCTCCCTTTCGGACAACCCTGTCCCCAGTAGGCTTCGACCCAGCTGGGCCCCTCCTGCTGCTGACAACCCCTTGAGGCGCGCGGGAACAGTGCGCGCCGTCGACGTCTTGGACTCGGTCCATTACCGGACGATCGGACAGCGAGCTACCCATGGCTCGCCGTCCGCGAGCCCGCGTCTACGGTGGCCGGAAATCGGGATCGAAATCCCGGCGACGGCGCGGTGGCGAGGGCGCCGTTGCCTGATGCCGTCGGCCTCCTCCTTTGCAAGCATTACTGTTTCGCAGAAGGAGGCGACCGCCTGTCATTCCTCCTAGCTCCGGACCATGGCCTTGACCAGGGCCCTGCGCGAGAGGTCTCCGCCACCGATCGCCCCCACGAGGGCACGGCGATGCTCCGCCCAGGGTGTGTATGGTATCTATGCTACATAGCACGTAGGGTTGCCGTAGGATGAGCCTTGAGAGTGGAGCCGCGGAAAGTAGCTAGTCTTACAGAGAGTAGTAGTAATGTCCTATATCAAAAGACCACTTCTTAGTCACCATAACTAACTCCTTCTTAACTTAATCTTAATAAAAAGTGCGAAGCTCGTTACAAGTTCGTATTAGACAAAGCACGTCGACGCGCACAGCGAACTAGACGAACTTAAATGAAAGCTACGGTAAGGAGATAACAGCGGCTATTGTAGACGGTCGCCGCGGCGGCGCTCGGGCTCGCCCCGAGCTGCGGGCAAACTTGCACAATGTGTCGGAGGAGGGCTGTACTGTAGATATTTACTGTATCTGAGTCCGACGGTGGCTCTAGTAATCGTGGGTAAGATTTTTTTTAATTGAGGGGACGTAGTATCCCAGATAGGAACAGGATTAGCCTTCCTTCAACCGAGGTTATTGTCAGAAATTACTCCAGCGACCTCAAGCATCGAACTGTCGCGTAAGAGCAGGCAACATGGGATACATTTCCATACAATCGCTCTTAAATGATTGAGACGTTATTACGCATCGTTGTCTAAATGTTTTGGAAACACAGATATTTTGTTGATATTAGGTATCTAGCTTTCTATTTAAAGGAAAAAAAAAATAGTCCAGTAAAGACCTTTGAAAATCTGCTATTTTGTATGAACTTCAGCTCATCAAACGTTAAGTTGGATGAAGTAACAAGCTTTTTAACCATGCTCACGAGAACTGAATGGGAGAAGGCCCCCTTAAGTTCTAACGCTATAAATATGACAAAATTGGCAATATTTTAGGAGTTCAGAAACACTGTTTAGTAGGTAGCACGTTATGCAATTTTTTTATCAATAGTCTATTTTAAGTCTTTTTCAATGCGCAAAATATCGGTCTACGCCTAGCAAGGTAAATTCAAAGCTGTTTGTATGTTTATACAGCAGTTTTATATTATTATGGTAAAAATCACATCATTGAGTCGTTGCTAAGGAAAGCAATTCTTATCTAATCAACACTCCAACTACTCAGGCTAAAATAATTAAGACCCGTCGATGTAACAGCAGTATTCATAAATATACTCTGTTTTTCCACGGGACTGCGTTCGCAAACGGTGTGCTAAGAGTTTTCGCTTAAGCCAAATTGCGCGGCCTACGACATGCCTCCATTTGCAAATTAGACATTTGCTGGGTTCCTTAATTCGACCATGCAAAATTCAACCTTGAGACTTTTAAAATAGAGTGCCTAATCGTGGTTAGTAAGAATGAAAAGTTTTTGGCGTGCTCGCAAATGATATTAACGGACACTTAAGTTTTTTATTTGAAGGCTAAAAGAGTTATGAGTTAAAGTAATTAAATTATTGGAACGAAGATCTTTCTGGAGTTGGATGTCTGCGAGAGAAGGTTAACCTTTGAATAATTCAATATGATGAACCCAAAAGTTGTAAGCGATTTCAGTGACGAAAGTACTCTTGTATTTAAAACATCACAACACAGAAGTTCATTCGTCTTTATATGTATATACTTTCGGCGCCTGTTTATATTATTTACTTGACAATGTGTGTACGACTAGATATTATATGTATTGAATGTGTCCATATTTATGTTATCGAAGTAATCTATGTACTTACTGCTTGTAAAAATAATGCAATCAAAAACCCTTCAGTAAGCTTTAAAAATGATATCCTCACCAGGCTACAGGAACAGTTTTTTATCAGACAAAATATGATGTATGCAATTGAAAGCAATCACGAAGTTTAGAGCAACAGTGTTTGTGAAAGAAAGTCAGACAAGACGTCTCAGTTTAAACTGAAGGCAAATATTTATTTAGCCGATGCAAATGCTGGGACGCTGCAGCCGGCACTAGGAGGCAATAAATTCTAAAGACAAGATTAAACTTGTCATGGGACCCCATTTACTTAACGCAAATTTATGCAAATACCAGCTCGTCTCGTTGAGACCTCTGCAAATCGCTGAGATGTTTTTGTTTCTGTGCGATAAGGGCCCCTGAATAGTTCAGTAAATAGTTGATAAATTGTGCCATCGATCACAGCAGTGGCTCGCTTTGTCAATGCGCTTGTCGCCTCTCAAACACATCGCCATGTTTGTGCGTCGGTGGGGCACATAAGAACGCTTCTATGTACTGATACATTCAGCTTTAATATCAAAGGAAATTCGGTTAAGGCTCAGTAAACAAAGCCCACAATGTATGGAGGCGCTTGTTTATATTATTCGTAACGACTTCTTGATGGTGTGTATTCAAATGAAGAAATAAATTACACTCAAGACTAGCTTTTGCTTTGAGTATTGCTTAGTCTCATGTTACATTGATAACAAAATGTTCAGTTATTGTGCACAAGTATACAGCTTCTGGTTAAGCCATTGCTTTGGTTTAGTTTAATTCCATTATCAACATCAAGTAGCAGCCGTTCTGAACGCTGCTCAGCACATTCGAAAGCTGCAACAGTTATCTCGGCAAAAACCTGCCAGACATGCAGTAAGAAAACTCCAAACGGAATTTAAACTGAAATAAGAAAATGATTTCCGCGCAACGTCTGGGTATCACTGTTTACGTAAAAACATAAAATGTCCGCCTCTGGATTATTAGCAGGGAACATTTGCTTCTAATGAGCGTTACTTCTTATAACCTCGGCAAGAGGCTTTATTTCACATTTGTCTTCTCACTGTTCCTGCGTTAGATCCTTGTTTTCCCTGCATTGTCTCACATAGATTTATGGTTCTCCGCAAAGATTAAAACGTTTCTCCTTAAATGTTAGCCTTCGATAAAAAGACTTTTTTAAAAGAGTGCCGCTATTATTTGAACTAATACATCAATGTAACGATTAAACACCTCCCCGTGTACATTGAGATCTGTTTCATTAATCACGTCAATGTGGGTACTTAGCGCATGTTTGTGTAGCAGAGTAAATCTATCTTTAATTCTTTCAGCACAGAGTTCATTATCAGTCGCTCGTGAGTGGCCATGTAGTACAGAATGCGGTGTTTAGCGGGATCAAGTTGATTGATTGGCACTGGTCAGGTCAGAGATCATTGCGCCTCCACTAATTCGTTTGTGTCGATTATTATGATGGATCGCTATGTTCACTACTTTTGTTGGCCACCATGACACTCTAATGTTTCTTTATAGAATAATAAATACAGTGGACCGACTGTCTGTTTGCCGACGGTAATCGTGATAACACGTTTGCTTAGCCGACACTCATCTTCTTCACGTCGAGAGGAAACTGTTCAAAGACCAAGCCGATAGTGTTGACTCAAAGCAAACACGATAAGTAAAGTTTAAATTACCCGAAACTTATAGCAAACTCTGAGGTTTAATGGAATTTACAGCAAGTAGGAAGTCTTTAAAATCCACTGACCGCTAAGTTAAGAACTCGAAACAGAGCCAAGTTACAGGCGGCGCGGCGAGGGCCAGCTTTCCATTGTTACAGATATAAATCGTTAATGTGTTTGAGAGAATAATTAATGAAGCCGTGATTGTCCAACAATGCTAGGTAAATGTAAAGTAGATATTGTGAAATTGATAAAAGACTACCAGAAATAACTGTGCCGGAATCTAGCGGAGAAGTAAAAACAGAAACTTTTTATGACAGTGAAACTCTACCCAGAGATTTGAATTCCGTAAGGAATCTATCATGACGATAAGATTTCCGAAACAAAACTCGATGAGAACCTCATGGGTTGCGCCAGCGACGTCGGTACAATCTCAATTGTATCCTAGCTTAACCCGCGATCTCTAAACTGAAAACTAACAATGTCGAGCTCTGCAAACTTCGCGAGCTGCCGTATCTCTGAAAATGTGAAAACTTCACTAAACTACCGATTTATTTTCCGACTGACGATTGTTTTAACGTTTCTGGAGAGGAACTACTAAAGCACATTTTAATACTTAGACGTTCAATATTTCAAACTGAAGTTTTGCTTCAGGCAAAATTGTTGTTCTGGTACACTTTTAAAAATGTTGTGAAAACATCTAGCTTATAAATCATATCCGAGCTGGTTGTAGTTAAGAACGCTTTGGGCTATAATTCTGTAATTCTAATTACGGAGTGGAAAATTTCTTAGAAAATTCTTACTTGAATCATAGTTTTTTCAATTACGTCATAAGCTAACTTCAAAGCTATCTAAAACAGAAGAAAAGTGTATATATGTAATTAGTGTGTTTGCTGAAACTTTTACAGCACTTGGTTCTTAAGGTCAGGACTACACTGTGAGCATTATGTGATAGCATGTGTGTGATGGTGTGTGTGTGAGTGGTGCGCTCTCCCAGGTCAATCAGCTGCTAAGTGGCTAACGAAATAAACTGTCACTTCCACATTCATTCTCGTGCATGATAGGGCTGCTGAGCGCTGAGTGCTGTTTCAACCGTTAACGTTACGCCGGTGACCAATTTGTTGTTCCATTGACCTAGTAATTCAACAAGTATCTATGTACTGACAATGTGTACCTTATTTCACCACATAGTTTCCGAAACTGAAGATTATTTTCTCAATTCAAAACTTCTCTTGGCTATTAATATGCTTCAAATGTTTGATGATAGTATTCCGTTTGAATAATGAGATGGTCATTAAATCATACGCTACGTTATTGTTTACACGATCCTCAAACCCAAGCCCCGAGTAACCCCTGACGTGGAGAAACTTCCCCACGATATCCAAACATTGCATTTCATTATGACTGCAAACACTGAAGTTACAGTTTACCAAGTCAAAAATATGAACGTCTGTAGTAAGCTTTAAGCCTTCGTCTACTTTTTGCATAAAACCCGAGTCTTAGATGAGTCTAAGATATCCGAATGGGTTCATTGACCTTCGTCTGTCTAAGTTGGGTCCCTTAGAATGGATCTTAATCCCCTCGCGTCTAAGTGTAATAAGCGTTTAATTCATGAATCCCCAAGCGACACCCGGTGGCCGCGCATCTATTGTCTTACTATTGTGTCTCTAATTGACGGTATCTGAAGGGTTAAAAAAAAACCTACTTCTCTCCATTCGGATTAAGATAGCGAATGCAAAGTGTAAGTGCAGAAGTTTGTGCGGAAAGATTCGTTCAGTTGCCGAACTTGTTATAATCTTTGAAGAAAAGGGGAATCACTTGACTTTTTACGGTAATTTTACTGTCTACCTCTTTGTAAATTGGTCATGTTACTACTAAACTTTTTTTCAACATTTTGTGAGTGTATTGGTCACCTGAATAAGATATCAAAAATGATTCTCGGCCCAGCCCCAATGTAAAAGGAAAAAATAGTAACTATTACGTAATATGTTAATAAGTTCAATGATTCTACTGCAATATCAGACATGAAGTATTATGACCTAGATGTAAAAAAAATGCTAATAAAAAAAATTTAAAAAAAAAACATTATAATTATTTTTTACATGTTAAGAAACATGCATGTTTGATTAAATTCCCCTCATTCCATTCTTTATCTTTTCATTAGTTTGATAAAATTATTTTCGATTTCCTCAAGCTAAAAAACAAAGTAAAAATAAGTAAGCCTTCTCTTCCTAAAGATATCTTTGTCTTACGATTAAAGTAGAACATCTTAAATGCTGTTGAACTTAAATTGTTCTCACAGTCCTTCATGTCACTATACTTACATTGCTAGGGTTAGTTCGTTGTTTGGACAGGCCTCGATAAGATCGTGGCGTCATCGAGCGGCGGCGGCGGCGGGCCGACACGATACGGGGACGAGACGAGGCCGCCACAGGACACGTGACGACGAGACGAGACGAGACGGCCGCAGAGGGAGATGCGACCTCCACGCTTTACAAACGAATTAATATTATTTTAATGCCACTTCCTCTCTCATAATTTATTCTTATCTCCAGTTTCTTAGCGATCTCATTCTTTGAAGCAAGTGGAAGCAGTTTTACAAAATTTTAACCGGGTTTTGAAGGAAAATTATGTATGAATGAATAATGACCCTGTATACGATTTATCGGCGAATAAATTCTCGTTATAGCGCTAAGAAGGTTTTTATTAAAGAGAGAAAATAAATCTTCGGCGTATTGTTAATAAGATTTCAAAAATATTATCTTCTGATGTCATTTTCCATACGTAACATACTCCTACTTATCTTTGTTCTCGCTTTATTTTTGTATAGAAAAATATGAAAAGAAATAGATATTTAGCCTAATAGAAACACAAAAGCCAATTTTCCTTATAACATGAGGTAGATAATATTCTTTTGATACCTAAATGACTTATTTTTCTGTTCTAAGCGGCACATAGTTACTAAGGGCTACCCTATTTTTCCCTGCACTTCCCATGAAACATTAGGGACAGAGCGATACACATCAATTAGAATTTTTTTCTACCGTATGGATCGTATGGACTAAACATCTACATAAAATAGAGCTCGACTGCTATCAGCAAGAGCCGTATATATGTACTTATGAGGCGATCCCAATGCCAAAAGATTTTTGGAATGTAGTTACCATGGCTTGACTTTCCAGATCATTTTACCCCAGCATAACTTGACTCTCTAATCAATAAATTCTCATGAAGTTTATAGGTCAGCTTACAGTGGAAATTAAGTAACTAGTTTTGGAAATAGCTCTCAATTTCTTTTCTTAATTAACTTTTTAACTTCATTATCCCCTTCATTAGAGCTTTTGAACTTTGCCAGCTGAGTAAAGGCCTTTCTAAAAAGTAATCCATTATCTTATTATTATCTAAACTAGATTAGGTAAATTATTTTCTTAGTCTTGAAACATCCTAAATAGGAGCTGACTAAAATCATATTATCTATACTTATAATAAATATGTAAAGTGAAAATTCTGTTCATTGAAAATATCAAAAAAATAAATGGCAGGGGGTGTTACTAGTCCGACACCGAACCCAAAAATGTGATTAAAAAATTTTTTTCTGTCTGTCTGAAATTTTTTTTTCAGGCATCACGCTAAAACTAGCAATCCGATTACAAATTTGGTATAATTATTCTTTAATATCCTGGGCACCAGACTGGGTACTTTTTATCCCGGAAAAGTATATACAATAAAAAACAAACTTGATTTTGCGGTTCGATCCCTAGACCCATTACTGTACCAACCATAAATAGTAAGTTTGTCGTAGGTAACGTCACCCGCAGTGGAGTTGGGAAGAGTAGGAGAAAGGCGAACCGTTTTACCGCGAATTTAACGTGAGCAAAGCCGCGGGAAAAAGTTAGTCTCTAATAAGCATATAGTTTTCCAAACAAAAAACATATCAACAGACCATAAAACTGGTTGATTTTATACAACAATGTGTACGTTAGGCGCAATTAGGCATAAAAAAACAAATATGAAATCATTTTCAACTCTTTGATGATGAATCAGTGTGCTTGTGTACTCAAGTCGGACAAATTGTATGGCATCTGCAGCCATGCATGCTGGCGTATGTTTTCGCAAGGCGTCGAGCTCGGCTCATTAGGAACGCTTTGATCGCGGCACCCGCGGCCCGCGGCGCGGTAATGCACTACTCGTGTTTTCTTAAAAACCACTTACACACACATTTATGCGCCGTAATAGCCGACTTAGTTTCATTTGGTCAAAGAGCTGTATAAAATAAGTATGGGCTTAAATTCATTTTCTTAAATTCTTTAAGAGAAGGTAATTGTTTTGTCAGATACTTACAGAGGTCATCATCTAACCTCCCTGTTCCTAACTATGTTGGACCGGTTAGCGGTTGTTGAGAATAGAAGTTTAATTAGACCTGACCAACTGGAGATCTGTGCAGCAGCTATGCGTAATGAACAGGTACTTATTTATCATTATATAAAATTAAGTATTGAAAATAGATATTATTTTAAACCTGTTAGGAGTAGGGAATGCAAATCTCGCGAGATTGGCAGTTTTGTGGTTTTTTTTTGCAAATAATCACAATATTTTAATAAATTAGGAAAAAAAACGCGAAAAATTATAAGTATCATAAGATAACCATAGGCGCGGGCTTGCGGACGGCGAGCAATGGGTGTCCGACCGTCCGGTAACTGTCCGGACCGAGCCTTAGTCGTCGATGGCGTGCACTGGGTCGAAGCCTACTGGGGCCAGGGTTAGTTTCGAAACGTAGCTCAGGCCCGATATGAAAGGCACGAAGGCAGTAATAGTCTCCCACTCCGCCCAGTGGCGGGACATGTCATTTGTATGATTTTTACCCACCAAAAAAAAGTATTATAAGATAAACATTCATTTTCACGAATTTTTTAAATATATTTTCTTGCATTAAACATTGTTTGACGTATCTGACTATAATATTTTAACGGCCATGTCAATCCGCGCTTCGTTAGACGTTTTTATGCTCGAGTACAATCTCGTTAATCTCGCGAGATCTCGCTCATTTTTCGTCAGAGATCAATCTCGCTAAAAAAGGATCGAGATTGCATTCCCTAGTTAGGAGTGTGCGTCGGAATTGCACGATTATAATGAGTTGCATCATGTTTTAGAAACACATTAATTGTGCGGACTAACTTTGGACTGGAATAATTCGCAGCTGTAGTAAAATTCAAGATAGCTGAAACCTATTTGAGTCAAAAGTGAATAATTACTTCTGGACAAACGGTTTCCGTCGTTAACTTTTATATTATCATTGTTCACGTGACATAGTGGTGAATTCTCTATAACAAAGATTATTTGTGTTTTTGTGTAAATGAAAAAGTAAAACAAATACTTTATTTTATCATTTAAAGTAGGTACACGGTTATGTTTTTTAGTCCAGCACCCTTTGTGCATGTTCGCACAGGACAAACGGGAGTCTATCAACAATAGAAAAAGTTAATATCCTGCGTAGAGATGCCTCTTATTTTGGGTAAAATAAAAGAGATTTAAGAAGATTTGCAAGTGACAAAAGAGCAAATATTTCTTGCAGTACACTGAGGTGTTTTCCTAGCGCATTACGTGTGTGTTTCTGCGTTCCGTTGCAAGTCGTGAGTTAAGGATGTGAATTAAATTAAGTAATGAAATAGCTTTTAACTTTCTGCTTTAGAATTTATCTGAAGTAGAAAGTTAAGTACTAGCTAGTAGTGCTTCTATCCAATTATCTGGCAGATTCAGGGTATCTGTGTAAGTACTAAGTTAACTGAAAAGAGAAAAAAAATGAGGAAAGTAAGAAATAAAACGTTTCTAGGTAGTTGTGGAAATTAGACTTTTATTGGGTCGGATTTTACTCTCTAGTTATTGAAAATAGTCGGTTTTTAAAGTAATCACTTTCCAGAAGTCGGAATACTAGGGTAGCAGTGATTTTAAAGTATAGTCTCATTGACAGGAAGCCAGTCGCAGCGATGCCACGGCAAATATTTGTGTAACTCGACTGGCGCGCTGGGTGCAGTGTATGCGCAGTGAATCAAGTCTGCAAAGGTTATTTGTACATTCGTGTTAAAATCTATTTAACAAAAATAAAAACTATCGTTGAAATTTTTAAGATGAAACCTGAAGGAAGACCTTTAAAGTCCGTAATAATATATATACCATAGCGGTAATTTCTGCCTGACGGAAGGCCTAGATGATATTTTCATTAAGTCCAAATAATGTGCCTGGAAGGTACATCGTTTGGACTTGTTGGTAATATCATAAGAATAATAATTTATTATAGAACTTACACAAAATCAGACAACGAGTATTTGCGCAAAAAGACCTTACGTGGAAGGGGTTATTCAATTTTTTTATTATTATTAATTTTGATTATTCAATAGTAAAAAGAAAAGTTGACTTTATAGCCCTCACCCCTCTTATGAACCTCAATGAGCAAGATTTATCGAGATTTGTTTTCAACAGTGTTATTTTTTTAAACAATTTAAAAACAAAATAACACTGGAGAAGACAAATCTCTAAAAATCAACAAAACATTGTCAAATCAATTCCTTTACAAATTCAGTCAAGTCCAACACTTTCAATTAGCTTCACGTGCGACTAAACCCGAAAACGCCTCACCTCCACAGGCGCGGCATGTCAAAGTTTTATCTCTCCTGCCTTTTGTGAACACGTCTGTCTATCTGTCACGTCAATTGAACGAGTGCAAACATGGCGCCACTGAACAGATGAAGCACAGAAGGTATGGTCATAAAAAAGAGCTATTCAACTTACGCACACAGAGATTATCTTCACGTAGTTACAGTTAGTGCAAGGTCACTCGCGGCTTTCATTTGATTGTTATTCTGTATGTAGACTCATACGTACGAATCGCATGTAAACATGATGTTTTAATGACGATTTGACCTCATTATTATTATTATCACAATTTCAGTATCACATATTACACGGGCCTACATGTCTGAGTTTTATAATTCTATTTTTCCTAGCCTGTTTTCATCAAACATTCAGATTGCAGGCTCCTGCTTAGCAATACCTGATGGAAAAACTTAATATTATTCTGTTACTCTTTTTAAGGTGTGAAATCATCCAATGACATCTCTCGCCCTTGGAGTAAGAGGGCGTGTTAGGCTTTTACTGGCTAAAACCCATTTGTTACTTCTTTGCCTTCGGTTCAGGGCCAATGGGTTCTCTTTCGCTCAACGTAGGCTTCGAGCCTGATGACATCTCCTTGAGGTGCTCATGAAACAATACGCGCCGTCGACAGCTTGGGCTCGGTCCGGTAACCAGACGGTCGGGTGAATCGGAACCACTACTCCATGCTCAGCTATAGCGGAAACAGTAACACTAATGTCCTACTGTAATCCTACTACCTATTTTACGCGAATGGTACTTGTGCCAGTTTTATCTCGCATGAAACCTACCTTCTGCATTTATCTATTTTATGTCATGTCGATCCAGACGCGTACATTCCGCAAACTCATGAGCCTTCATCAACTGCATCAACCCCGTAATTAACCCTCCACCCCCCTCTAACCCTCCATACCCCATAGATCATTAACGATCTGTATATTTACACAATGTGGGTACAGTTTACACCTGTCATCATAGATGATATGTAGTTTTGAAATGTCGTATGTTTCATAAATATGTGCTATGATTTGAACTCTCTCAATGCACTGAATGGTAAAACCTGACTTTCATAATATTTTTTTGGTAAGTACAATTTTAGAATCATTACTTATTAATAATTTATATAAGAGCTCTCTGTGCACTTCTATATGTATGTGTTTTATTCGTTTTTAAGTGTTTGTGTACATACATTGTTAATAAATAATGTTTCTAAAATTATACCTAAAATTATGTTCGTCCTCGACATTCTATTCTATTCCTATGTTCTATCATTTTAACCAAAATACGTCCACTGTAATTGGACACACCTGTTGAAAATTATGTTGTTTACTTTTAAAGAAGTTTCTTCCAGTAGACCTTCGACAGGAGAGATACTAAATGTATCTTTGTTTTAAATATGAGTGTTTGGTTATACAACTAAAACGTGCTTTAAAATAACTCGCAAATGTTCCCTACACTCAACTATATAGACAACTGCTTTAATGATTTCTAAAGATTTCTCATTAATTTTACTCCTCAATTATTTCTTTATCCTCTTCATTGTTACAATAATTACTGTATGATTTCTTTGTCTCGTATCAAAATAATGAATAGTATTGGCATATCACGTTTGGTTTAGACTCATTTATAATGTCAGGTTACCATAACATTTAATTAATACTTACAATACAAGTACAATCACCGTCATCTTTAACAAATAGCACGACACGATTACTAGTTTAGTTTTATCTGGACTATTGTTGTCTCTTAAGTCATCATTGGACCTTAAAGTCTTTTGTGTTAAAGTTTAGTTCGTCTAAAACCAGTCGTAGTTTAATGTTAAATAATTCAAATTAAATGGCGCTGATCCTCGCCCTCTCTGCAACACTTGAAAGCCCTCTATTTCTGTCCCTCCCCGACCTGTCGTTATTTACACGCCCAGATTAACTAGATTGATGGAATAGTTTAAAGAAACGTTTAATCTTTGGCTTTTTTAACTAAATTCCGAGGTTTTTTCGGATTTACTTTGATTTGGTTTCAAAGGGACGTTTGTTAGAGCGTTTCGGGAATAGTAATCTGTAGCCCGAGTGTTGAAAGTGTATCTAACGATGCTTTATAAAGGAGTTATGCGTTTGAAATTCTGTAAATATGGCGTAGGTTGGCTGTGAAATTTAGTTTACTTTTAAATTAACATGTTCCAATATTAGCATATATGAATAAAACGAAGCAAAAAGAGTAAGTATGTCAATTGTTTGTATAGTATTTGCTTAATACCATGCTGTGATTCAAGGCATGGCTTTGATATGTATTAATTTGAATAACAATTGGCACCAAAATACAACTTTAGTAAAACTTTCAACTAATTAAGGAACTATTGTGCCCAACTTGTTGACAAACTGGTTTCTATTGACGCGACGAGTAAGTAAGATATTATTTACTTCACAAAATATTCCTAAAAATTCCAGAGGCGTGCCTAATAAACCTAATTTCGGTTTAATTCACACGACACATACTATCGTCACAACATCAAAGTGAACAGAAGGTCGGCTCCGTGTGATCGAAGATTACATTTTCACGTTATTAGATTATGGGGGTAAAGGATCTATCCCGAAAATGAAAGTTATGGGATGAACCAAACATTCAATTTAACAATGATTATATTTGTAAGCAGATTATATATTGAGGAAATAAAGGGGTAACGTAATAATATTTTGCCAATATTGAACTCAACCCAATAGATATAAAAAAATAAAGATGTGATTAGTTTAAACGCCAACTAACCGATTCTTAATTCAACATTGTCTAACCCACAGAATGGTAGATGTGTATAGTACATAGTAAAGTACAGTATTTGTTTGCTGTGATGTATGCTATTTTAGTTTGATTGGTTAGTACGTTTTGTTGATTACTAGCTTTTGCCCACGGCTTTGCCCGCGTACATAAAATTTAGCATAATATGTCACTCAGGAATAAAGCAGATGTCTATCGGTTAAAAATTTTTAGCAATCGGACCAGTACTTCCCGAGATTACGTCCTACAAACAAAAAAAAACATAAAAACAAACTGTCTTCCTCCCAAACCTCTTTATAATATTAGTGTAGACGAATAAGGCTAATAACTGAGATGTTCAATAAAACATTTATTTCTATCCTACTAGACCTTGGGTGAGTTCTGTTGCAGAAGTTTGTGCAGATTCTAATTTACGAGAAAAAAATGACGCATTTCTAGAATTGTCGTAGAGCCGTGGTTTTTCTGCATCTCTGTGCTTCGTATTTCTATCGCAGTGCGGACGCATCGACAATGAGTGTAGGTTGCACGGTTCCAATAATTCGAGTGCGACCGTTCTAACGGTCCACTACCGGAGCGCCGGAGCGCCGGCTGACTCCCGGACGTCCGAGCGGATGACCGGTGGGGCATCCTCGTGCTCTCTCTACACGGATGTACGGAAACTGGATTAGATATTTTAGTAGAGTTGTAGTCCTTTCCGGGTAGAAGTTGAGCACGTCACAACATCTTTGCCTGGGAATGTTTAACATTAGCAAAAGATAAAATTGAGTGAATAAAGGGGGCCTTCGCCCAGCAGTGGAACTAAATAGGCTTGATAAATGGATGGTTATAGTAAGCAATGAGTTTGAAATCGTCCTCCATCTAAACGAAGTTAAACGACAGAACTACCGAAGTGGTCGAATAAACGATCAATGACCACTTTATATAGATGACTGCTTGTTTTCAAGCAGTCATGTGTGCGCGTGGGTTTTTAGGAAATTCAACCATTAAGGGGATGAAAAGTTAGAATTTCGTTTGTATGCAATATATTAATCCGTGGGCCAATATACTTGAAATTTAGCACAAAACTTTAATACATAAGAAAGGTGGTCATTATTTGTTTTTAAAATTTATCCCCAAAAGACGATTTAGGGATTAGAGATAATTCGTTTTTCAAAACTATTCTCAAAAGAGTTTTTGTTCAAGTTTTTATGAAAACATACTCGCGAACGAAGCCGCGGGAAAAGTGCTAGTATTATCTATAAGACATTCGATGTGCGATAAGTTACAAATAGAAACAGTATAAACACGACCCAGTTTATATACGTTAACTGCTCGTAGTGATTTGTTTAAGAGTTGTACAATTTAAATTCAATCAACTTGAGCAGTGTTTTCAATTAACTTTCAGTACTGAGCCGCAATAAACAATCATTGTAATTATCACACAAGTAGGTATCGTAGATATTAGCTGACTAATTGTTATTATATTAATATCAATGATATTTTTATAGAAACTCTACCTCTAACTCATTGTAGAAAAACTATTTTTTTTTCTTAAATGAGAAACCCTACCGCAAGGGTTTTCAACATAAGTCATTTGTACAGTAACCAACCTGTCCACCTATTCATTTACTGCCAAAACTTTATATCACGGTGTTTAAAAACGGAAAAAGGCCGGAACTATTTTGATCGTTAATTCCTTTTAAACCTAATCATTTGTATCTTTAAAATGTCGGTCGTGTGTAATAGTAGTTATTACTCATGTTTCACAATGCGCATTTGTAAGCTTCAATAACGTCCATATCCTTGGTCTTTATTGTCACTTCTATTGTACCAGTATCTGGAACATCCTGTGCTGTACAAGAGAATATCTGACAAAAGGGCCCGAATTACCAACGGATTAAATTATCGTGAAAGGGTGTTGAGTTATGACCGGCTCCACGGAAACTCGTTTAGGGGGTGAATGGGATGTACTTGTAAATACACTGCCATGTATTATGTACTGTTATTACTTGTGCAGAGGGCTTGTGTTATGAACGGAAGCTGGAGGTGTCTTGAAGATATTGTCGGGGGATTGAGAAGTAATTAAAGATTGTATGTTGTCTCTTTCCTGGAAATAAAATGTACGTTGCTTTATTTATATCGTTCGTCGGTATCGACATCGATGCAATATGTTTTATCAAATCAAAACTAGGGAAGCAAGATATCACAGCCAGAACGAATATTTTAAGTCAATCCAGATAATGCACTTGATTGTGTCAATTTACTATCAAACCTCATAAAATTGCATTACACAATACAACACAGCTGTGCTTCTACTTTCTAAATCATCAGCCGTTGCAATCGTAGAATATAATACTTTTCCCAGTTATAATTCCCCACTAGTGTCAGCGGCGCGCAGGCATACATTCGATTATGATATCGCTATCGATACGACTGTCTCTGTGGCTCACTCCATACATTTTGTAACTGCACGCTTCCTGCTCACGAACCATCTAGTTCCGTGTTGGTTACATGTTAAAGTTGTCAGCCTCATGCTAATTTTACTACATTTTCTTTAACGAATCATAACATCAGCTTGCTGAATGTTGCTTCTTGTTTCCTATTGAATTGAATACGTAATCTTTGATGGACGATCATAAAGTTTTAGTACATATATTTTAATAAGTCCATTCAGTTATTAACTGTATGTTAGATAACTGTGGAGTCCTATAGGACAGGCACGTTTAAAGTCACATGACCCTAACTACGAAAGGCGATTGCGAAGATTCGCATCGACGTGATAATTATAGGCAACGGATTTGTAAGAGGTATGTGTATATTTCCAACGTTGAACTTAGACAAGAATACTCTCTAAAGGTCGACACTTTTGACCCGAAAATGTAAAGATGAATTCATAAATACAAAATGACAGGACACTAAATGCGGAAATCCTCATGTCTAAACAGCATATTTACGCCCACTTAATCATAACTCCAATCTTTCCATATCAGACGTATTTCAACACCAGAATCAAGCAGTTAAGCCCAATTGTGTCATTCATTAGCTAGCTATGCCAGCCGTACACAATCGCCACAATAGTGGACTACCTCCAATGCTGGTTCCCGGAAACCCGTCGACAGTTAACTCCACTATTTTTGTAATGGACTCTGTCCATTAGCAATAAATCGTTGGACGACGTGTGTGGGTGCGTCTAGACATCTCCTTTGTTTGCGAGATGTCTTCGAATATACCAGGACTACATGAACGAGCAGGGATAATATTGCGTTGATGCAAATGTATGGTCGTACTGAGTTGTTTATAGAACTGTTGTCGTCAGTTTTTGTTGTAACTAAATGGATTGCCAAATGAGAGTAATTTATATTCTCATTGGGATGTTGTTTGTGTCGCTTGAGATACTTCTTTCTTTTGTTTTAGTACTAATGTTTTACAAATGAACAAAAAGTGACTTACCTGCTCCGTAAATCTGTACAATTTTGCAGCAATAGGGAATAAGTGATGAAAGTTAACCTGGTCAGCTTTTTTAATAAAATCAAGCCCCGGAAATAGTTATGTTTGTCGTTAACATCTTGCTAACCTAAAGAAAATCAAACACTTTCATTCATAGATATAGTCGTTTATAAATGTTTCTCATTATCACCTTCATAAGCGTCATTTGTTACATTAGCCGGATTATTAGGTGCTTGCCCAACGCTTATTAGCAGAAATATGTCGATTGACAGCGCTTTTATCACAGCTTTGTGTAGTCCTAATGTCACAGTTTATTCATCGCCAGGCCAGTGGTGATTAGTATACAAAGATTGTGTAATTATGTTACTGTTTGTATGGTACACATAGTTATTGCGGGTCTTTGTGTGTGAGTTTCCATTTTTGTGAACACACTTACTATACAAAAGAGTCATTCCAAGGTCTGTGTAACATTCGAAAAATCTATACATTTTCGAGAATATCACTAAGTGTTCTGGTAGCTTACTTAATATCCGTAAGAGAGTTTTGCGCTACATGAATAAGATTAATGATGTCTTATCTCTTGGCTCCTTATTAAATACACAAATGAATCATCGATCGAGTATTTCCATTGGAAATTTGTCCTGAAATCCTTCGCTAGTTACTTATCGACCCTTTATCTTAAGAACCATGTGATATGAATATTAATAATATCCAATCTTATCTCTATAATATTGCGGGTACTAGATATTCCTAGCGTAAACGAATAAATTCTATTGTATCTTAATGTTGGGAATACACTAACATTTAATACCAAGATATTTTCATTGTTGCTGAAACAACTACAATAGCTTACAATTCATTAAATGTCTCCGCCATTCCATGGAATATAATAACATCCCTTACTATGAAGAAATAATGGAACCCGGTCCTCATTCTACCTTTTGAAATGTCAATACGCAACAAAATTGTAAGAGCAAGAAATGTGGAATACAGAAAGTTCATACGAATTAAAAAGTGCTCACGGGTACAATATCGTGTGTAGTCAACCGTGTTAACTTGGCATTATTTGAAAGATAGTAGCGGTTATTTATTACTAATTTATGTTCAATTTCGTTAACATCTCACCAGCTCACTTAACGTACAAGTAGGGTAGTGTACAAGTAGGTACATTACATTGACGTGGGTTGTTAAGGTGTTCCAAAAATCAAAGTAAAAAATACATTATATATGTACCTATGTACATCTGCTGTCATAAGACCGCCATTATGTAGATGTATAAGCTGTGTTACTTTTTGATGTACAATAAAGTTTGTTCTGTTCTATTATATTATATTATATTATATTATATTATATTATATTATATTATATTATATTATATTATATTATATTATATTATATTATATTATATTATATTATATTATATTATTATTTTATTTATTATTTTATTTTGTTGTCTGGTAGAAATTGCCCTGTGCAATAAGACCGCCTATTGTACACTTATTTTTTGTAAATGTTTGTCCTCTACTAAGTTAAGGTGTGCAATAAAGTTGTATAATAATAATAATAATAATAATAATTATATTATATTATATTATATTATATTATATTATATTATATTATATTATATTATATTATATTATATTATATTATATTATATTATATTATATTATATTATATTATATTATATTATATTATATTATATTATATTATATTATATTATATTATATTATATTATATTCTTAGTACGACAGTGGTAATTGCCTCATTGGTAACGGCTCACGATAGTTTCCATAACTGTACGTCGATCTTATAATATCTATTGTGTCAAACGACGATGGCGTGCGTTTGAACTCATTGTTCGTGGACGTATTTATATATGAGTAGTTTTCTGGAGCTGACCTTCTGAACTTATTTTTATTTTCAATACTCAATACTCAATTCTTTATTGCAATCCATATGTTTACATAGATGGTTTTAAAAATTTATAGATCAATATGGAGTTGTCGGGCACAGCAAAAAGTAGGAGAGAGGAAGAGGGCTAATTAGCAATTTACGGAGTTGAATATATAATGATTGTAGATCTAATTTGCTCCATTCAATTAGGTTTATTATTATGTATGTATAATATTATAATACTATATCTGTGTATGAGTAAAATATATCATGTATTTTATGCTTATTTGGTGTCGTCTTTAATATTAAATTATTTAAATTAGGTGATGTATGTATATTATTATGTCTGTGTATAAGAATGCGTGAATTTTGTCAAATATTTTTATTTAATTTATTATCGTCATTATCATTATAGTATTATTTAAATTAACGAATGTGTATAATTCTTTTGTCATGTGTAAGTAAAAAAGTAATTGTCAGGTTTTTTTTTTATCGTCTATATTATTGTGTTTGTCAATTATTTATGTGTATTACTATTATGTCAGTGTATGTGAATAGGTGAATTATGTCAAGTAATTATTATAATTTTCTGTTCTTATCGTCATTATTATAAATTAAATTATACATGCATCTTAATATTATTATGTCCGTATGTATTTTGTTTTGTGTTAAAGGTCTGCTCGCCCACATTTGAAGAATGCAGTAGTAATGAGGGGTTTTTAGCTCAGTTTACCTACTTGTTCGGCTATCATCGGCTCTTGTCGTGACTTACTCGGCTTTCGAACGCGTTTCCGTCACGAATTGAAAATTGTCAGTTCCTCGTGCGAATTTGTATGGATGATTATCTGTCATTAAAATGTCAGTGTTCAGTGGCAAGAGGTTTGTAGTTTAAGGCTTTCATAATAATACGGTGGTTCGCTGTATTATAGGTCGAAATTACCAAAATTGTTGCTTTCAATTAGAAGGAGTGCTGTGAGATCAGTCTAAAATCTTCGCGATCGATGTAGGTCGTGACCATCGTATAGTTCTTGGAGATATCATCATCATCTAGAACTATGATAAATATTTTTTTTGTCTAGCATATTCTTCACTAAACACTTCTTGAACTACATTTAATATGCGGACGCATATAGCTATATTTCCTCTGACATTATTTATAGAAACTTATACGCACTCAATATGTACGTCATACGACACCTCTAAATAATAACAAATAGCTATGAATTAGCAACAGTAGTGGCAACCCCGACAATTGGCCCAGATATGATCAGCACTGAATGCCTCGTCGAGAATGAGTGCTGAACAAAGAGATACGCAGTGACACGTGTAGCTTGCACACTTGTCACAAAAAGAAGATAGAAACAGAAGGCACAGAAGTGCTTATAATCATTACGTAAATTAAACACATGTTCCTAAAAACGCGTGGCACCAAAAGTTAATAAGTGGCAAAAAAAATGTACACTAAAGTGAATTTTGCTTTTGGAGACAAACACATAAAAAAATAAAGTTACGTTAAAAGAGACGTAAAATAACATATGGGATTGAATACAGTGTTATTGATAAATTCATTTTATTTTGGTAAAATGTTCATCGGTATTAGACAAAGACATTAAGGTCATCATGACTAAGAAACTTGCGAATGGAATCGTAAATTATAAATTCTAAACTGAAAAAGGTTTGTTCTGAACTGTTTCATCTGGTAAAAGACAAGTTGGCATATTTGAAATTGAGTAGTTAAAATCTCTTAGATCTCGTGTTGTGCAAGTCAATTCGTTCACTGAATCGAACATTTTGTCATAAATGGTATTCGGTTTAGCTGTTTTCAGCGGTTGCGCAATACAGTGTGAAGTCTACCTTCTGGTGATCCTGATGTCCCTGTACCAATGTACTAGTATTTGAACGATACGTACTACTTTGATTGGCTGAATGCTGTTGTGTGATCTCGTTGAGTGACAATATAAATGGAGCTGGAAGGTCGACGGTATTGTGCGTACTTTTGCGAGAGGCAAGCACAAAGGCATGTTGTAAATCTATTTTGAGGAGATGATAAACGAAATCTAGGTCAGCGTTAAGATGGAAATCTGCTAAGGTATTGAGTACAGTAATACTATGTAGGTTGTTTGTTAAAGGATTTAAAGTCATAGTGGTTTATTTGGTGGTATAAAAAATCTGTATACTCGTAAAAACATAGCTGTGTGCGCAATCTTATTGGCTGGAAAAAATAGAGTGTTTTAAAACTGCTATCAGATGGACAGACGATAATTACCTGGTTGCAAATAAATCAGTTCAGATCTGTTCAGTTCAACATTAATTGAACGGCTAATAAATTTTAATAAAATAAGAACACAATGTTACAAGTTGGCTCACATCTTCCTCCTATCTGACAGAGTGACTATGCCTACAGGCACTACAGTTATTTAGTGCCTTTCCTAAATGATTCAACAGCTTAACAGGCTTAGCGTAACTCTGGCCGAGTAATAAACTCAACACATTACTGTTACTTTCAATTGCGACAATAATACGATACAATTTCTGTCTTATTCGCGCTATAAATGATAAGTAATGGCGCCATTACTTTTAAAAGCAAGATATGCAAGTCCACAATAGATTGACGATTACAAACAAACTAACGCTTTCTAACTCATTCTAAATATAACTTAACGCAGTTAACTGATTGGTCTATGTAAACTACAAATGTGAAACTAAACTATACGTTTGGTGACAAATTCTGTGTTAGTTAAAGGTACATTTCACAACTTTTGTTTCGTCGTATCACATCGAATTCCCTGCCCACTTAACAATATCTTTATTTTTCACTAGCTTCTGCCAGCGGCTTTGTACGTAAAAGGTTTCTCCAAACAACCTTTGGATAAATGTAATTTATTTTGCAAATAGGTTTAAAAAAAACACTTAACTTTTTTTTCAATCAGTTTATACTAGATGAGACCGGTATTTCCTAGCTGACTACCCTGAGAAGAAACACTGAAACCAACTCAGGGATCCACGAAGATTAAAAGTTTGTCTATTTAATGTGTGAATTTTGAAAAATCTTTTGATATTCTTTAATGCATCATAAAAGGAACCTCTTTGCCAAATTTCAGCGTTCTAGGTTCTAGGTGGGCTTTGGGCTGGGCGATGACGAGTCAGTGAGTGAGGACTTTAGCTTTAATCTTTATTTTATATTTATAAGTACCAAATTTTACCGTTATCAAATTTCACCGCAAATCATTGGAATCTTGTTTGTAAAATTGGAATATTGCTTGTTTCATTTTCATGGTTGCCGGACACGAGTGTCAGACACCAGTGTCCATTTTACAACACGTAATGACTGTTTACATCGACATTTCGACACGATACTCCGCTGATAGTACACCACAGGCTTTATTACTCGGCGGTGGTACAACGGGGAGGGAAAATTGAATTAGTGGAGTTTTGTTTTTACCCTTTCGCGTGTTATTGCAGAGGGGAAGTGTTATCAACACTATACAAACATTGGTTGATGTTACAAGCGGGGAAAATGTAAAATTATTGGGTTTGATATTGTGTCCTAGTTTATTGTTTGTTTTGTATGTAGTTTGTTATTCTGGTAAACAGAGGTGGCTAAGGTCAAAAGATAATCCAAATAATGTTATAATAATATTAAATGTAGGTTTTGTGTAGCTGTGAATATATTCTTGATTCTTAGTTTGTCTTACTAATGGTTTCAAAATTGAATAATAAAGGATTTGCTTCTCACACTTAGCTCCTTATACAATTTTAATTGTTTTTATTTCACACAGACTTAAACTCTTAAAACGTCAAAATATATCAGGCTGAAGCTTCAGGCCAGAGAAAAACCTAATCTAACCAAACTTATCTGCAAGTCCTTGTAAAAATGGACATATTTCTTCTGTGTTACTTGAATAACTTGGCATTTAAACTGTTTATTGATTTACCCGCTCTCCGCTCCTAACTTAATTCATTTATGTAATTGAAGTCGGAACTAAGTTATCAAATATCGGAGTACATTAAGTTTTATTGAAGTGCTGTTAAGTAGGTCGGTTCTCATTAGTGCGTGGTATCTGTGGTTTAGTTGTAAAGTGGTGTAGCACTTGTTTCTGTTGTGTTACTGTTAATAGCAAGGTACTTACATTGACATTTGATTGTGAAGTGTGCTTTAGTTAGGATTTAATTATTTGCATGTTGTACAAGGAGCAATGATTACGTGCAATGGTTTATTTGACAATTGCAGGCAAGAGTTCAGATGGTGATAGTTTAAGTTTTCAGGCTAGAGTAGAGACTTATGCTCAACATCAAATTCTTATTTTAGAAACTGGCGGTTAGTTGAGTGACGTGACATACTAGAATTTTACAAAGGAAATGCCTATGCAACTTCATCTAAAGTGTTTAGGTGATAATTAGTGCGGGATGCCATCAATCCCACTCACTTTGTCGAGTATTTAAGTTGCCCTTCGAGAGTTAAGAACTACTTACCTATAAAAGAGAGAAAAATCCCCGTTAGGTTTATATTCACAATGGTGTTGTTACAAGCGGCGCGGGAGGAGAGGCTCGTATACCACAATCAGTTTGACGGCACGCGTAATGCAGCGCTATTGGTGTGTGGGAGCACTTCGCGCTGCCGAGTGCTGCGCGACGCACTACTTCAACTTGCATTCCAGTTTATTTTAAACCTGTTACGTGCCCTGCCTACACCAAAACGGCTGAATAGCGAGATGATGGCCATTTACGTCAACGGATGTTTCCACACAAGATTGCAACACCAAGACTGCTGATCCGACTCCTCGTGTCGCAGCCGATCACCTACTTCCAATCTGCTGATGCCGCATCCGCACTTCGCAATCGTTTAGAATATTGTATTTTTATAATAATTAATTCGGCACTTTGGTACTAGCATCGTCCAAGTCTAGACTTAAGATTTATTATAAATTAATATTGTAATTTTAAAGTAATTAAACTTTTCTACTAAATTAATTTCGGTTTTTTTTTAAGTCCTCCGGCTGTCACCTTCGTAATTGGCGCAGTCGGTAGGATATTCGAGGCAGTGCGCGGCGCGGTATAGATTTCCAAAAATCGTTAATCTGCCGACTCCGATAGTCGCTGTCGGTATTTCCAAGTACCTCGTCGAGTATCCGAACTTAAGAAGACGCAGCTGAGGACGTATCCAGACATCGATACAACGAGAAAAACCATGTATATGTAAGTCCTTGAAACTTTCTCTAAGTGTTGCTTCCTTGTCGTTCCTTTTACCCATATTTTATAATATTAAATCAAAATTTTTCACCCAAGAGACACTAGGAAGAAATCTGTCTCCTCCAGACAGATAAGTAGGAATAGGGAAGTAGATCTAAATAGAATTATAGACTCAGATAGCTTAGGATTAGATTTATTATTTAATAGTAGCAACATGGCATTGAACCCTGATACTATCTACAACGCTTTGCGCGCAGTTCCAAATTTCGAAGGCAATCCGAATGTTCTAACACGTTTTATCAAAATATGCGATCAGCTCGTAATACAATATGTTAGGAACGAACCGAGTTACGAGTTAACTAACTTATGTCTCATTAACGGCATCCTGAATAAAATCACCGGGCCAGCAGCATCAACTATTAACTCCAACGGCATTCCAGAAAATTGGCAAGGTATTCGTGACGCATTAATTAATAATTTTTCCGACCAAAGGGATGAGACCGCCCTTTACAATGACATGTCTTTACTGACACAAGGAGGTAGCACACCGCAGGAATATTATGACAAATGCCAGACCCTTTTTAGTACTATAATGACTTATGTTACTTTGCACGAAAATTTAGCTACAACTATCGAAGCGAAACGCAATCTTTATAAAAAACTTACTCTGCAATCTTACGTTAGAGGTCTTAAAGAACCTCTCGGGTCCCGTATCCGGTGTATGAGACCCGAAACTATTGAAAAGGCTCTGGAGTTTGTACAACAGGAATTGAATGTCATGTACCTACAGCAACGTAACGAGAGTATTCCCGAGCGACGCAACCAGACTACACAGCAAACGCATTCAACCCATAGAATGCCACCCGCGGTCCCTATGACCACTCCAAAAGTTTTTAGCTTCCCTAGCCCAGGCCCTAGCTGGCTTAGGCCTGTGCCACCGCAGCAGCAGCAGCAGCAGCAGTGGAGACCACCCTTCCAGCACAATCAGGTACCTCCAAGAGCACCTAATATGTTTAGTCGTACACAGCAGATGTTCCGTGCGCCACCGGCAAACTATAACCCCCAAAATGACGCGTTTAAATTGCCAAGTAGGAATCCCCACGCGCAGTATACCGGTCCGAAACCGATGAGTGGTGTTAGCCACTTTGTACCAAGACCACTAGGAGTACCAGCACACGATTGGCGTAAGTCAGGGAACCCACCACCTAGTAACTATTTTAAAACGCGCGAAATGAATTTTAACGAAATGACTGACTACTACGACACTTACAATTACCCCGACTATTACTACGAACAACCTGACTGTTATTATGTCTGTGATCCAGGCGACTATTCTGACTTTTATGACTATCAGTCCTACCCCGAGAATCAACAGAATGTTCCGGACCAATTAAGCAGTATGCAATGCTTAGAAGCAAAACCGTCCGCTACTTCTAAAACAGATGAGGATTTTCGCAGGGAGAGGGATCAAAAAGTTTTAAAATAGAATTAAACCTTCAGTCCAAAAGAGAACTACGTTACATACAGATATCGGATCCACCACTGAAATTATTACTAGATACCGGAGCTAATCAGTCCTTTATTAGCCCCGAGGCAGTCGAACAATATTTTTCACATATCCCTCTAAACTTTGACCCCTTCGAAGTAACAAACGCACGCGTAACTAGTACACATGAGCATTCTATTACGATTCCGAACTTTGCTGAATTTAATAACCCCACTAATGTTAAATTTTTTGTCTATAAGTTTCATAATTACTTCGACGGCTTAGTAGGTTTAGATCTACTTGACGGAGCACAGATCGACTTAAAAAATAATTATTTAATTACAGATTTCACAACAATCCCTATACGTTTTTACCAATGTAAAGGATCAAATAGCCAAGAGACTATTCCAGCTAACTCATCAAAACTAGTGAATATTCCCATTTATAGTCCAGACGGCGACGTTTCGATAGCTCAGCAAATCCATTGTAATTGCATTATTCACGAGTGCATTACTCGCGTGACTGATTGTACCGGAATTGTAGAAATAGAAAACCCGACGGAATATGACATAACTATTACATTTGACCGACCTTTACAAGCTGAGATATTTAATACTGAGTGCATGAGCACTGAACAAGACCCGATGCGCGTTAAAGAGGTTTTAAGTCGATTGCGTACAGACCATTTAAACATTGAAGAAAAAACTAACTTAGAGACATTATGTGCCCGTTATGCTGACGTGTTTTATGTTGAGGGAGAGCCCTTAACCTTTACAAATAAAATTAAGCATCGCATTAGAACGACTGACGAAATTCCCGTATATACAAAAAGCTACCGCTACCCTTATGTGCACCGACAGGAAGTTAGGGACCAGATAACTAAGATGCTAGATCAAGGTATTATACGACCTTCTGAATCAGCCTGGAGCTCACCTATTTGGGTAGTTCCCAAGAAAGCCGATGCGTCAGGAAAACAAAAGTGGCGCATAGTGGTAGACTTTCGCAAACTGAATGACAAGACTATAGACGACAAATACCCAATCCCTAACATCAATGACATACTTGACAAGCTTGGTAACTGCCATTATTATAGTACTTTAGACCTTGCATCAGGATTTTATCAATGTGAAATGCACCCAGACGACATTCCGAAGACAGCTTTTAATGTAGAGCATGGGCACTTTGAATTCTTGCGTATGCCCATGGGTTTGAAAAACTCCCCATCTACTTTTCAAAGAGTAATGGACAATGTGCTCAGAGGGTTACAAAATGAGATCTGTTTAGTGTATCTTGATGACGTCATCATATTTAGTACATCTTTACAAGAGCACATGGTTAATCTTGAAAAGGTATTTAAAAGATTACAGGAATCTAACTTCAAGATTCAGATGGATAAGTCCGAGTTCTTGAAATTAGAAACCGCGTTTTTAGGACACATAGTCAGCGGCGAAGGTGTTAAGCCTAACCCTGATAAAATAGCAGCAATAGAAAAATACCCCTTACCAAAAACACCTAAGGAAATAAAACAGTTCCTAGGACTATTAGGTTACTACAGGAAATTTATCCCGGACTTTGCTCGCATCACTAAACCCATGACAAAATGCCTTAAAAAGACTAACAAAATTACTTTCGACCCCAAATACATCGACTGTTGAAATGCAAGAGACTACTGACGAATGACCCCATCTTACAGTACCCCGATTTCACTAAGGAGTTCATATTGACAACAGACGCTTCAAATGTAGCTATAGGTGCCGTACTCTCACAAGGTACCATCGGCTCAGATAAACCCATCTGTTACGCCTCGAGAACTTTAAATGATAGCGAAACCAATTACAGCACCATAGAAAAAGAGCTTTTAGCCATAGTTTGGGCTACAAAGTACTTCAGACCCTACCTATTTGGACGTAAATTCAAAATATACACCGACCACAAGCCATTACAGTGGATAATGAATCTTAAAGAACCCAATCAAAGATTGACTAGATGGAGACTTAAATTAAGTGAATACGATTACACCATAATCTACAAAAAGGGAAAATATAACACCAATGCGGACGCATTATCCCGTGTAGAAATTAACAATGAAGAGACAGAGTCAATGTTAGCCAACCCTTCGGAGCGACCACCCTCTCGAACAGGTTCTACGACAGCCACTGCCCATACTAGCACTGAAAACCCTATTTTAGAAGTCCCTATCACTGACGAACCGTTGAATAAATTTCACCGACAAATATGCATAACTATAGTGAGCAACAGCCCCTATCTTAAACGAACAACAGCTACTAAACCCTTCGACACGCATACTCGCACACATATTCAGGTCTCAGAGTCTAACTTAGAACAAAACGTGGTAAACGCCATAAAAGAATATGTCAAGCCTAAAGTTAAAACCGCTTTAAAGATAACTCCACCCTTAGGCATGTATTCAATAGTACCTATTATACAAAAAAACTTTAAAAGTTCAGCTATGCACCTAGTGCTTACGAAGACTGAACTAGAAGACTTAAAGAATATTTAAGGCAGCAACAGATCATAAAACACTATCACGAAGGCAAAACCAATCACAGAGGTATAAACGAGTGTTATCTTGCTCTTTCCCGGAAATACTATTGGCCTAAAATGAAGGATGATATAACTAAATATATTAATGAGTGTACAATCTGTGGACAAGCCAAGTACGATAGGAATCCAGTTAGACCTCAACTAAATCTAGTACCTCCAGCTACCAAACCATTTGAGATAGTACATATGGACCTCTTTACAGCCCAAAATGAAAAGTACCTTACAATCGTGGACGTGTTCTCAAAATACGGACAGGCATACTATTTAAGGGATGGCACAGCAATTAGTATTCTTCAGGCAGTTTTAAACTATTGTACACACCACGGTCTTCCGCTTACTATCGTAACTGATAATGGTACCGAGTTTACAAATCAATTATTTTCCGAATTCACTAGATTACATAAAATTAACCACCATAGAACCCTAGCTCACTCTCCTAACGATAATGGAAATATCGAACGATTTCACTCTACGTTACTAGAACACCTACGTATCTTACGACTACGTCAGAAAGATGAACCTGTAATCAACCTCATGCCTTATGCTATATTAGCTTACAATAGCGCAAATCACAGCTTCACAAAGTGCAGACCCCATGACATAATAAGAGGACACTTCGATCCAAGAGACCCACTTGACATAAACATGACTGAACACCTAATGCAACAGTATCTCTTAACGCACCGTGACCAAATGAAGACTGTATACGACCTCATTAACGACTTCACACTTACTGACCGAACGAACATCATACAGAATAGGAATAAGGATAGAGAGCCCGAAATAGAATACCAACCAGAGCAGCAAGTCTTCATTAGCAACCCAGCAGCCAGTCGACAAAAGTTGGCACCGCGTTATACTCAAGACACTGTGCTGGCTGACCTTCCGGTTCACATCTATACATCTAAAAAGAAAGGCCCCGTAGCTAAGTCCCGACTCAAGCGCAGCCCTAAGCCTCCAAAATTGTTACAGGATACTACTTGCGATGACCGTTCACTCAACACTGGCGCTCGAGATAAGACTTGAAAGCTTAGACGAAGGACCAGGACTCTTGCCTTTCAACCTTGGACAAGCAAGACTCTTAACGCATTATCATTCTTTCCTGCAATATATAGACTTAACCGACATCGAACGAAGACTCGACTCTGTAACTAATCAACTACAATATTTCCAAACCAAACTAGATAACCAAACCTTTATTTTATATGAACTTCAGATTAACCATTTGTCTAATAAATTGGATAAGATTAAATCTCAGCTAAAAACATTGGAACCCGGTCGTAGCAAAAGAAGCCTCATAGACGGTTTAGGTTCAGTTATAAAAAGCATAACTGGCAATTTAGATCAATCGGATGCCCAAACTTACAATAATGCCATTAAATTGTTAGAGAATAATGATGACAAGATGGTATCAGAGTTGAACGAGCATATAAGTCTTAATAAAGTATGGATGACTAGATACAGTAACTTACTCTCAAAAATTGTAAGCAATCAAGAGAGAATCAATAGTACCCTAAAATTACTTTTAGACGAGAATATTTCCGCCAAAAATGATTTTATAAGATATGCAAAGTTTGCTCAGTTATTAACTATAATTAGCGATAATACAGACGATTTATTTATAGAAATAACCAGGATAGAAGATACCTTAGCTTTTATACGTGCATCGAGCACTCACCATAGCACTTTAAGCATAGATACTTTAGGTAATATGACTAAACGATTAAGATCTATATACGGATCAGATGAGCTACTAGAGGCAGTTCTAAGAGAATATTATACAGTAATAAAACCCGGTTATTATTACACAGAAAAAAGAATAGTTATTATATTCAAAATCCCAATAATTTCTCCTAATAAGTTTGAATTATATAGATTAGCAATAGTTCCCAATAAATTTATGTACACCTTTATTCCTCCTTACCCCTTCATTGCAACCAATGGGAAAGTTTTCAAGTACATAGAGGCTGAATGCCCGAAGTTTAACCGGATTCATCTCTGCGAAGAGGAAGTCAACCAACAACCGACGAGACAGATAGACTGCATCCAAGGACTCATCTTCCACCAATCTCTACAGAAGTCATGCCAGCCCACCAAACTCACGCTGACCAAAGAAGCCATGGAGCAATTGGACGACCGACGCTATACACTCACCTTTCCACAACCAACCCGCACCGAACTACATTGTGAACGTCAAGAATTCATCTCGCTGCACGGAAGTTAGCTCGCCACTATTCCGCGAAACTGCTTACTACGTACAGACCAATTTACTATCATCAACACGGATGATCATATCTACGGACAACCGATGAAAATCACCGAAATACCAATGAATTTGAACATCGTCAATCAAACCATCCCACATCTAAAGCTAAACTCACTACACCTGAAAAACCTACATGAGATCGAAGATAAAATCTTAATGCAGCAACCTCTACAGATCGATCGCACAAACCTGGAACAATCGATTTATCACACGACTATTCCACTATACGTCGTCATATTCGGTGCAACTGTACTGATCGTTACCCTCACTATACGCCGGTACAAATGTTGCCCAAAGCTCAGAAAGCCACAGTCACCAGATGAGAGCGCTGAAAATCATCAATATGAAGATGCAGAATCATCTACAGTCAGGAAAAATGTACCAGCAACATTCTCGCTGAAACTGCTCAAATAGTTGCTGTTCTGAGGGGGGAGGTGTTACGTGCCCTGCCTACACCAAAACGGCTGAATAGCGAGATGATGGCCATTTACGTCAACGGATGTTTCCACACAAGATTGCAACACCAAGACTGCTGATCCGACTCCTCGTGTCGCAGCCGATCACCTACTTCCAATCTGCTGATGCCGCATCCGCACTTCGCAATCGTTTAGAATATTGTATTTTTATAATAATTAATTCGGCACTTTGGTACTAGCATCGTCCAAGTCTAGACTTAAGATTTATTATAAATTAATATTGTAATTTTAAAGTAATTAAACTTTTCTACTAAATTAATTTCGGTTTTTTTTTAAGTCCTCCGGCTGTCACCTTCGTAATTAACCTTATAATATAACTGCGGTTTGTTTAATGTTATTTGTTTTTCTTCCTTTCAGAAGTAGACCCTTGGCCCCAGTAGGCTTTGACCCTGCGGTTGCTGACAAATCCTTGAGATGGGCGAAATCAGCGCGCGTGTCGACAACTTGGAATCAGTCCGGACAGTTACGGGACGGTCGGACAGCGAGCTACCCATTGCTAGCCATCCGCAAGATAACCCGCGCCTACAGTGGCCGTAAATCATCCTACAATAAGTGTTTCATATCACTGATGAAAGATAATATTACATAATTTGTTGGTAAAAAAATTTAGAGCAGAGTGTAGCCTTGACTCTAGGTGGAAACACATGTTTTACAGGAATCAGTGTCTTTCCTCCCAAATCACTTTGCCTTTGCAAAACTCTTGTTCAGATCAATATAGGTCGTAAGCAAAATATTATATTCTTAATCTTTAACTGAAAGCATGAGATCGACGTTCTATAATATGTTTAGTAAGCCTGGAGTTGTGCTCACAAAATGTGTGCAGGCTGCATTATGACATATTTTGCGTACTAAATTGAACAGTTTTGCTAAATTAATTCTGTTAAACATTTAACACAAAACGGTTAAGTTAAAACCATTAAGACGTATCACCAAAGGTAATTGAACCACAAAAATCAAAGCAACAGTAAAAGCGACAAACCGTGTTAAATTATTCAAAGAAAAAAAAAACAAAAACCGAACATTTGCATACGAACACTTCATAAAGTCGTCCGTTTCGGGGCCCGCCCACGCAGGACTCTTAAAAGAATCATTATTGCTATATAAACAAAGCACATAATCCTTTGACAGCCTTTAAGAGTAATCTTGCAGGAGTGGAACTCAAAAATACCACATTAATTGGTTCCATTTTTGAAAATCACGCCACTTTAATTTGAATTTTGTTCCGTTGTGATAAGAGTGAGTTGCCGGTGGATATTGGAAATATAAAGGTAGTGATAGACTGGCGGTTGTATATGAGTGAAATAGTTAGTGTTGCCGCGTGAGTGCAGTGTAAATTTGCGGATCTCGTTGTGGCAAGCCGTTTATTTCGTCCCTACAGACTACAGAGGCTTTGTGATTTGTTTTATTGATATTGGCTGATGTTTGATAGCTGGCTCGAAGAGAACTGGAGTACTCTCGTATTGTGTGTTTTATCTGGAGAAGACGTAGATAACCGGCTTGGGATAAGAATTGTGTAACATATTGTCTTTGTAGGTATGTTTTTTTTTTTGAAGATAGAAAAAAATATTTTTTTAGTATCTATTTGTGTAGCAGTTGATAGTGAAGCAGTATTTTTTATGGTGTGTAATCGTTAAATAGTTTCTCCCGCCCTGGGTACAGCGAGAACGAGTGTCAGACTTACTGACTGAAACCCACCCGTGTGTTTCGAAAGTTACCTATAATTGTTTTCTTAGGCCTCTGGGTAATTTTTTTTTAAATTTCGCATCTCTGGAATTATAAGATTGTAAATTCTTAAATTCTTTTGAGAACTTGGCACCGTTTGAATTTGTCCATAATGATAAAGAGTTTACCTTACATATAGTATGACTTAATTCATATGTCGATCATGAACTGACCATGGAACTAAAATCAAAAGAGTAAAGGTATATTAAATTACAATTACATAGTTTGCTATATTTCCAACATTTTCAGAAAAAAAAGTATGGTCACATTAATATCTTTGTAATATTAATGTGACCATACTTTTTTTTTGTAACTTTGTTACATTTTCACGTTTGAATGACTGAACTAATTTTGATGAAGCTTAGAATACATGCACATGGAAATATGTTTCCTTGTAATTTTTTACTATCACGCGGGCGAAGCCGCTGGCAGCAGCTAGTTAAAAAGTAAATTATGTTAAAGGGTCTCTATACTACTAAGGTTAGTTACTTAACTACTTAGTAATATAGGTTATAGGTTAACTAATTACGTACCGGAAGACGCAACGTTGGAAGGCCTCCAACAAGGTGGTCTGATGACCTGGTGAAGGTTGCGGGAAGCCGATGGATGCGAGACGCGCAGGAGCATTCGTTGTGGCGACGCTTGGGGGAGGCCTATGTCCAGCAGTGGACGTGTATCGGCTGAAATGATGATGATGAATTTGGTATCTACTTACAAGTTGTTCATAAACTTTCCCTCTGTAAGTTTGAAATGAAAATGTTTCAAAACAATCATTCATTTCAGGCCGCGACTGCTGAGGTAACCAACTTATAGGGGTGTCGTTACTGTATTCATTTTTGATTCGGCATTGAAGTTATTTTTTAGCAACATGCATGCATGTATAGGAGTTAAATATGTTTTACAAAGGGGCTACCTAATTATTGATTAATTGTAGGGGCAATTTGAAGAATCAGCACCATCAGATGAAAATAATTATGTTTTTCACGAATAGAATTTATTTGATTATGATAAATAATTATCCAACTGAAAGGTAATATGTACACTTGCTAGTATCTGTTCTATGCTGGTAAATATTTAATTTTATAGGACATGATGGTGATGGTAATGGTAGATGGTGAAGAAAAGGGAGTTAGCGATAGCGTGACGAATAACAAGAATGGAAGTAAAAAACGTGTAGCGCCGACCCTAAATAAAACGGGACAAGGGCAGGAAAATGATGAAGACATAACGGTCACGTCATCGTCAGTTCAGTTTCGTAACATATGAATCAGCTATTTTCCTCAGAAAATGCGCGAGTATCAACCTGAAAATATGTACATCGGTTATCGGTTGTTCAGGTATACTGAAATCTAGGTGGTTCTTTCCTCAAAATATCAACCATCTCTGTCTCCAATCTGCAAGGTTCTCATATGAAGGAGACTTTGACCACTGGATTGCTTTTGGTGTTTTTTCCGTAGGTTATTCAGCTAGGACTACACCATCTTTATCTAGTTTAAATTGACAATTAAAAAAATATCTGTAAAACTATTTTTTCAAAAGCTTGTTTGTTCATTCATTCAATTTAATTATTATTGATCGGGTAAGTCAATGAAGTCAGCTGTATAAGTTCCCGAGCGTGAAGAGAGACGAATGCCACGCACACTGCACTGTAGTGTGCAGTAGCGGCGACACGCAGTCTGTCAATCATACAACGTGTTATTGCACGCCACGCCAAGTTCATAGCAACCTTGTACTTCCTGAAGGTTTGAAATGACTGAATTATACAGGATCATATCAATTATGAATGTGAAGTACAACAGAAGTAATGGTACCCACATTATCGATGGATACCCATTATTATGGACACAGGCAAAAAGTACAGTAGACGTGGCATTAGTTCGCTGGCTATGTTGAGAATGGCCATCACACCCCAGTCCCAATCCAGATATTCAGCCTCCGTAAACTTGCGGACGGCGAGCAACGGGTAGCTCGCCGTCCGACCATCTGGTATCCGTCCAGACCGAGCCCAAGTCGTTGACGGCGCGTAGTGTTCCACACGAGGAGTTGTCGACAAAACCGTTGGGGCCCTGGAGGGTTGAAGCCCACTGGATATATGGGTTCGCTTCTGTAAACAAGACTTGGCTCTGGAATGCAAGGCAACCAATGAACATAGGAGTGGGTTTTAGTCAGTAAAAGTTTAATATACCCTCTCGCTCCGCCCATGGGTGGGAGATGTCATTGGATGATTTCCTGCCTAAAAAAAGACGGAGAAGTATTGACAGTTACTAATACAGTTAAAGTTTCCACATGAAACACTACTTTAGCAACGGAATTATCGACGACATATTTTAGATTTTATGTACTCGAATTCAGGGTTTTTGTTTTATTGTAGAAATAATAAATAAATAAATAAGCCTTTATTGCTGTTGCAAGCTAATTTAACAATGCATAATAAACTTTGAAAAATCTTAACTAAAATATTTTACTTAATATCTACTCGGCATTCGGTTAGTCTTCCTTATTATTAACAGCTTGTCTTTCGACAAAGGCCTCCTCTAAGGCTTTCCACTTGTACCTGTCCTGTGCAATTCGTATCCATTCTGGACCTGCTGTTTTCTTAATATCGTCTTCCCATCGCTTAGGTTGTCTTCCTCTGTTTCTTGTGCTTTCTCTCGGGTACCATTCTGTTATTATTTTGGTCCATTTTTCTTTCTTTTCTCTCGCCATATGGCCGGTCCAGCGCCACTTCAATTTTCTACATATGGATTGCACTTTTCCGAACTTAGTCTTTTCTTTTATTCTTTTTAATTGTACTTTATCGCGTCTTCTTATTCCCAATACGCTTCTCTCTATCCCATTCTGACAAATATTTATTTTATTTTGCTGTTGTTCGGTTAAGGCCCAAGTTTGACACGCATATGTTAGACATGGCAGGATGCAGACATTGAATACTTTTCGCTTTTCCGCCATTGGCCTCTCTTTGTTTTTCATAATTTCACTCAATGACCAGAATCTCTTCCAAGTATTAGCTATTCTTCTTTCGATTTCTTTCTGTATGTTTCCTGTTGATGATACTAATTGTCCCAAATATACGTACTCATTCACGTATTCTAATTGTTGGTCATTTATTTTGATATTCTCTGGTAGTGGAGAATTGCTCATTAATTTGGTCTTCGTTATGTTCATTGTCAGACCGGCATTTGCACTTTCGTCTGATAATTGTTGTAGCATTTTTTCCAAGACCTTTGGACATTCCGCGAAAAGTATTAAATCATCGGCGAATCTCAAATGACTCAATTTCTCTCCGTTAATGTTAAGACCGAAGTTGTCCCAGTCCATTTTCCTAAAGATCATCTCTAAAACCGCAGAGAATAGCTTTGGCGAAATAGGGTCACCTTGGCGGACGCCTCTTTCTATTGGAAATTCACCGCCCGTCAATTCAGTTGTTACTTGTGCTATGCTTTTCTCGTAAATGATCTTCAGAAGGCGAATATACTTATCATCTACCCCCTGTCGCCCTAGCGATTCCCATATGTAGTGGTGTTCCAGAGAATCAAAAGCTTTGTTGAAGTCCACGAAACCCAGGTAATATATTTTATTATATTCTTTGTATTTTTGAAGTATCTGTCTTAGGACGTGTATATGATCTATAGTCGAAAAATTGCTTCTAAATCCAGCTTGCTCTTTTGGCTGATGCTCATCAAGGGTGTTGGTTAGTCTAAATAGCAAAATTTTTGAAAATATCTTGTATATATTAGACATTAAACTTATCGGTCTATAGTTGCCAATGTCTCCTTTATCTCCTTTCTTGTGTAATAGTACTATCAACGATTTCGTCCAATCTTCGGGAATGATTTCAGTTTCTATTATTTCGTTGAACAAGTTGGTTAACTTGGGAGCAATCACAGGCATTGATATTCTGAGCAGTTCGTTGGTGACACCATCGGGACCAGGTGCTTTTCCTAATTTTTGCGTTAGAATCGCTCTCTCTGTTTCTTCATTTAGAATAGGTTGTATAGGTTCCGAATCTTGCATGTCATCAATTTTAGTCATAGTGAGTTTACTATTTTTACTTCTGTAAAGGTCTTTATAATATTCTGTAGCGATATTTAATATTTCTAATCTTTTACTTGTACATTTTCCCTGTTTATCTTTCATATTTGGCATCCAATTTTTCTTTGCTTCTAATTCTTTAAACGCTTTCTTTACTCCCCCTGTTTTTATAATATGGTATGAAAATGTTTTTGATCTTTTACGCTTTCTATCTTTCCTTATATTTTCGTTTATCTTTTTACTTACTCTTGCAATCTCCTTTCGTGTATCTTTAGATTTTATGCCGCGAAGAAGCCATTTTCTTTCCTGAAGTAGTTGCATTGTTTCGGGGGATAGTATCGTCTTATTATTCGCGAATACTTTACGAGCTTCGGTTTTGAGGGTATTAACTAACTCTTCATATCTCGCCTGAATTGGTTTATTGGGCCCCTTTACTTCTTTTGCATCTAAAGTTTCCTTCAGATTGTGTATCAACTCCGCATCATTTTTAATGTTTACATAGGGTATCGCATCTTTTTGCAATCTTCTACTTTTCTTTACATGTACCCCACGTAGCGTCGCACGAATCATTTTGTGGTCTGTACTAAAATTTAGATTTTGTATGATTGACAAGTCTTTAAAAAGTTTCGGTTTATTGGACATAATATAATCAATTTCATTTCTATGCAGTCCATTTGGGGAAATCCAGGTCCATTTCTTGTTCTTTTTCTTTTTGTAAAAACTATTCAAAATACTTAGTTTGTTTTCCAAACCGAAGTTTACCAATCTTTGGCCGTTTTTGCTCCTGTTGCCATGCCCATGACCGCCTACAATAAACTCTTCTCCTCTCTGATATTTTCCAATTTGCCCATTGAAATCTCCCATTATTATTATATTTTTATGAGCAGTAGCGACAGTGTCTTGTAATTTTTGGTAAAAATCTTCTATTTTGACTATGTCCTCTTTTTTGTCAGCTTCAGTTGGTGAGTATGCCTGAATAATGGACCATGATTCCTCTCTGTAATTTTGAACGGGGAGTCTAATATTGAGAATTGCTATTCTTTCAGATATTCCTTTTAGTTGTTCTATTCTGTTGGTATATTTCCGTTTTATCAAAAATCCAACACCATATTGTCCTGGTGTATCTCCTTTGTAGTGTAATATATACTTTCCATGATCTTCTATTCCTTCGCCTAGTCGTCTCATTTCACTTATACCAATTATGTCCCATTTAATTTCATTAATTGCATTTTCTAATTCAATAAGTTTTTCTGGGGTTCTTAGTGATCGTGTGTTAAGAGAAGCAATGTGTATATCGCAATTGTTTATTCTTTTCTGTTTGTCTTTCCTTAGAGGGTGATGGTCTATATCCCCCACGATGACCAGTCGGCTTGGGGGAAGTTCATATTTCTTTGTTGATATGTTCATTTCTTTGTGTTGTTGTGTTTTCCGTTTTCCGAGCGTTAGTTGCTATTGTTGTTTGTTTGTTGAAACTTTAGAGAGAGAGTTGGATCTGTTTCTCAGCATGTCAAATGCGTTACTTCTATTAGCCTTAGAAGATATGGAGGTTTGTTGTTTTTTAGGTTGATTATCCGACGACTGGGGTGAAGAGGAAGTTTCTCGTTTTCTTTTTTCATTGTTTGTTTCATTCCTCTTCACTACCAGCTTGTCATATTTCAAGAATACTATCTTTCCCTTCTTTCTCTCCTCGATCAACTCTGCCTGTAAAGCTTTCCTTTTAGCCAGAACTTCTTTTGGGTAGTCTTCTGTGACGTATATCTCTTTCAAACCTTTCTTATTTCTCATAACCTCTATCTTTTTCCATTCATTTACAAAAGAACACAGAACGGGCCTTGGTTTATTACCGCCTGTATTTTTGTTTCCAATTCGGTATATATTATTTATTCCATTATCTTCTACATCAATATTTATGTCCCTTTTGAAAATTTTCCTTGCATTATTTATTAATTCCAATGTTGATTTTTCTATTTCCTCCATGCCAAATATAACTATATTGTTATTCCTATTTTTTCTTTTTAAATAGTCTATCTCTTTTTCCTGGAATTCTAATTTTAATCTCAAGTTTTTGTTTTCTTCTATAATCGGGATTAATTTTTCATCCATTCTCGACATAATGTTGTTTGTTATAGATTCGGTGAGTTCCATAGATTGGTGTTGCATTTCTAATTTCATTTTGTCGAACAAAAGTTGAAATTGTGCCTCCATTATTTATAAGTTTGTGACTTTGCTTAAAACGGAACGTAGCAGTAGTAGTTAGTTAGTTTCAACACTGGCAACACTGGTGTAAATGTCAGTCGCAAGATTGTCAAAGTCGAATAATAAGTAGGTCACTCTTCACTTATGTTATGGTCTATGGTCTAACTAACCTCCAAATGATATTGACGATGTATATGATCTTATTTCTTGTCGTATTTTAATTGTGTACGAGTCGCTATCTTCTAATCCTTTAGCCGTCTCTTTCACTAGTGTGTTCGGTGATATTCTAGCGTAAATGGTGCTCAAAACTATTTTTAATGCGACTTTTCCCGGACGATATATGAACCGTGATGTTAACACTTAGAAGGCCGGAAACGGAAAAAATTGTAGAAATATGTAATTATAATTAGTTTTTTTTTTTAATATTAAGTATATATAAAATATGTACATATTTTAAGTATATGTAGTATATTTTATATATACTTAATATTTTTTTTAAAGCAGCAACCTTTAGCTAAAATATTAGTTCAAATTTTAACTACATTTGCTGACTGACTGACTGACCAGCTCCATTTGTCGTATCAGTTTTTGTTGTATTTTATTTTACGTAAAAAAACTTACAATCTATCTACCTATCTTGTAGATAGGACAAGCCCTTGCATTCAATAAACGAAACCGGCGGGCGGCGACACACTCGACACGCGCCCACGCACGCCGCGAACAATCGCACGCACATAAATCTCCTTACGAAACAAATGCACCGCGCACGCGCACAGTTCGCAGTAAAGTGCTTTATTTGGAGCAGAGCTAGGAAATATGGTAACATTATTTGTCTTAATATGTGGCATTTTTTAGCTATATTTAGGCAAAAATATTTTATCGTGACGCTGAGATTTTCCAACTTCGAGACATTAATTATGTAAACCTACCTGCGGATGATGACGGATGCGTTAGCAAGCACAAGACACCCAGACCCGGTACAAACAAATATCTATAGGAAATAATAATGTTTGCTCCATGAGGAGCAGGGAGGGAATCGAAACGGCAATCCACAGCGTAAGAACGAACCGCTCAACAGCTGCGCCAGCTGTTTTGTCGAAATGATCGATTGTTCTTATAATCGAGTAACTCAACAATTTTTCTTCCAGCTCAATCGTTCGAGTCGAGCGAACCGGAGAGTCATCATCATTCATTGATTGCTGCCGAGAGAAGTCCCCTGTTGGACGGCCTTCGTCAAATGTCACTATAACGATAAGTCCTGTGTGTATCGCATCCATTGGATTCCCGCGATCCTCACTAGGCCATCGGCCCAACGCTGCGTCTTTCGATACGCGTTTGCCACCCCAGAACCTTTTGGCACCATCGACCATCTGTTCTGAGAGCAATGTCCGCCCTGCCCACTGCCATTTAAGTATTGTGCTTCTTCGGGTAATATCGGTCACCTTGATTCATCTGCGGATATCTTCATTACTGAAGCGCTTACTCAAGGAAAACCGAAGATTAAATAATTGAGTGTTAATTCAGCCACAGAGATCCAAGACCCAAAATAACGACGATCCTAGTACTTCAGTCTTCACAAGCCAGTGTAAACTACGAACTACGACCTCCTCGGACAACAGTGATTCGGACCAGAGACGCGAACTGTGGAGAAAGAGATATCCCACTCCCCCAAACTTTATCTCTCCGGCAGAACATCTGCCTCCGGGACACGAACTGCAGTGGCCAATCTGGAAATCTCTGAACTGACTGCGGACTCAGGTTGGCCGCTGCAAAGATAATCTGGCAAAATGGGGTTTTCTTGACACATTGCAAATACAGTGCCTTCACAGGATATGTGTCATCTCCTTTCCTGCCTGCTCCCTAAACGATCTGAACGAGGCCAACGACAGAGCTGTCCAGGTGGCTAAGTATTGGTCGGACAAAATCTGAGTCGAATCGACACGAGAAGAAGTAGAAGAAGTGTAAACTTATTAGTAATTCTTGTTATGGAGCGCGGTGACCCTATAAATGGCAGTGCTATTTCTTCTGTCTTCTCTAGTTAGTGTGAAGGTGATCTCCATTTCATTGGGTCATTATTAAAAGTCAACGGGGCGGCGACGTGATGTATTTAGTTACTTGCGCCCACGCACGGTGGACAATGAGCACGCGCTCGTATTTCAACGCATGCGCATTGCTTTTGTTAGGAATATGATGGCCATGAATTTAGGTGTAAGGAGGAGGCGACTTTGATAACTTCATGTAGGAATACATCATGTATTCCTACATGAAGTTATCAAAGTCGCCTCCTTCAATTAATTCAAGAAAAACGAAAATTTTATCAGCCTAGGGTCATATAAGAACAGTCACATTAAAAAAATAAATATTTTAAGAAAACGAATCCCAATGTGTGTATTATCTCATTGTCTCTGGCAGATAAAATGTTTTGTTTATGAAAATGTACATAATTTATTCTCATAATAAACGGACTGTTCGTAACTCTTTTTTAGTGTTCTGTATCGAAAGGATAAAAAGGGACCCTATAGCTAAGACTTCACTGTCCATCTGTCTGTCACCAGGCTGTATCTCTTGAACCGTGTTTGGTAGCCAGTTAAAATTTCACAGATAATGTTTTTTTTTACAACAATAAGTACTAAAAACAGAAAAAAAAATTTAGTGAGGCTTCCATCGCGATTTTTGTCCGATTTTTAATCGATATTGATATTTTAGTACGGAATCTTTAATGTGCAAGTCCGATTAGCTCTTGGCCAGTTTTTCTGTTATTCGTTTTTCAAACTTGAAAGCAAGACCTAGATATTTTGAGGCCGCGCTGAAAACTGAAGGCTGATATACTAAATTCATCGATTCTATGATTCATTTTCCAAACATATATTATTTCTCCAAGTAGGTACGAACAAGATATTTGTTGGTATACGAATACAGTGAGATATTTGTATATTTTGCCTATCCAAACACACACAATATCTACAACATGTCGCTCGATACACAATTGCACAACCCCCCATGACATCAATCATCCCAGCCCTCTCAATACTTACTCAATTTACTCCGAGCCGAGTCCAACTTGATTTAACTTTCTAGACAGTTATCCTAAGTGTTTCTCCGTGTTCGTAATATCAATGTTTACTTTAAAAGTTTAAATCCAACGAAAGGAGAGTTTTGGGTGGATAAGCCCAACTTTGGTATTATTTGTGACTATTTACTGAAAAACACAACGTACTAGGACAATGAGATAATTTATTTTCTGTGTAAATATTCTGTGTTTATGAACTTTCATTATTGTAGCAGGTACAATCAGTCGTTTCAGTTTAAATAGAGACTAATTCAACTAGTCCTTTGTACCGGGGCCAGGGTCATCCGAAAAGAAATCGAGCCCCGGTATGAAGGCTAAAAGGAACGGGGTGGGGTTTTTAGTCAGTAAGAGTCTGACACTATCTCCCGCTCCACCCAAGAGCGGGGGTTGTCATAAGATAATTTTTACCAGCGAAAAAAAAAACTAGTCTTTTGTAAACTACCAACAAAAATAGGCAAATTCAACTTATTACTAACTAGCTTTAGCCAGCAGCTTCGCCCGCGTACATATTATAATTATAATATAGCCTATGCCACTTAGGAATAAAATATCTTTCTATCGTTGACGAACTTTCAGAGATGGTCTACTTCCTACAAATAAAAAAACTTTACCTCCTTTTCATATATTATAAATATAGTACATACAATCCTTATCCTTTTTTTCAAGAATGAAAGAGAGAATCATCAAATAACTTTTTCACAGTGCGTAACTAAAAGTTATAGTGTTCCTTCAGTTAGCCTTGCGAGGGCCAAAGAAATTCTTTGAAACAATTCACAGAATGAGTCTTATTCTGTGAAATTAATTGTTGAGTCTAACCATACGACTTTTGTCAGACGTTGAAATATGTCTATTAATTAGCAGGAATTAATAAAAAAAATCATCAACATAGTGACTGAGTCCGGTTTTTTCATGTCGATATACCTTTTTTCAGACAGACATTTCAGTTTTGCTTTCATAAAATAAAATTATGAGATTGCTGTCGATTAACAAATATTTTGAAGTGCTACAAGAGCGGGGACGGTGTCTATACATATTTGTGCATTGTTCTTTATTCCACAGATAACAGATTTCGAAGACTTTGGTTAAATCAGGCTTGAAATAAGTCTATTATGCTTCTGATCCATTCATCCAGACTTTACTTCTTTTTAAACCTGTAGGTACACTTACAGCGTTGAATCCCGATCACCCCTAAACGATGGTTCCCCCAGCGACACATCAACGCCTGCGCATCCCACCGCACTAATTACTGAAACACCGCCGACACGGACAACGCTAAATAATCAACTGTTCTGTACCTATAAATACGTACAGACAGATATGGGCCCTTCTTCAGCTCACGATCTAAAGGGACTTAGTACTTTATATTCATGCAACACGCAACTTATAGAGAATAGACGTTTATAATAAAGAATAGTGAAATGATAAAGGTCCTATGTGCACGTCTCGTATCGTTTTTAACTAGTTTGAGGATATGTCATGCTGCAGTAAGTCGCGCCGGAGACGCTTCGGGCTTCAGGGATCAGGCAGGATGATTTCTGGCTACGGATGGCGACCAATGAGTAGCCCGTCCAGCCGCTTGGCAAGGATAAAGCCAAGTCGAAGGAGCGATATGTTCCACGCGCATCTAAAAGATATGTCTGCACAATTGACGGGGACAATTAAAATTCTGCAGGGCTGCAGGGCTACAAATTGTTAAACGAATTTACTGCAGCCCTTGCAAAAAGGGTAACTCAAGGAACACCGTAAATTTCGAGCAGTAAAAGTCTTACACTTGATCATTTACCATTTTTTGACGAAATTCTAATTGGTGATTTACAACTTAAGATATCTGTTATCTATCAACGAAACACGCTTGTCAGTAAGATGATAGTGGAGCTGAGCTAAGTAAGTGCCAAAATATCGAAAATTCGACAGCAAAAATTGTGAAAACAGTTTCAAACTAGTCACGTCAGTGAAATGGTGGCAACAAATCTGTGATTGAACCGAGATAATGATAACTCGTTTGTTACGATCTATGCAGTCGCTTACACATTTATTTATTTATATATCACTTGCTTTTTCAGTGAAAATGTTTTCGCTATCGGTAGTTTCAGAGATTACCTCCTACAAACAATAAAAACAAACTTTACCTCTCAATATTAGTGTAGATAGTGATGTTCGACCCGATTCCCGATCCTCAAAGCTCTTGTATGTTGCAAGCTACGTACAACTAAACTCCAAGTAAGTAACAAAACAGTTTAGAATACTCCCACGTGAACATTAAGTAACCGTGTTTCTTCATCGTTATTATACTGTGCGAGAAAGTAAACACTGGTGTTATTCTTTAATTTCCACGACATCTCGGAACAAGACTTTCTGTTTATAATGTAATGACAACGTAACATAGGGAAGATATTTCTTAAATGGGCTGAATTTTATGAGGAACACAAATATAAAAAAAAAATATGTTTTCGGAACTGAGCAATATTAATTTCTTAAATGTTTTCCATAATACTAAAACAAAATTTGCACATTAAAGAACTTTAGATTATTCAAGGCAGAACGGTCATCCATAAGCAATGGTGCTAGTTGATCAGTAAATCTTTTGGCCATGGATGTCATTTATTTGTTTATTTATTAGGAGAACCAACAGCTACAACAAAAGGATAACCATAGTATAATAAACAAACAGCCAATTACGGGTTCTGACGGGTAGAAATAGTTAAAATAATAGAAAGCTTACAATCACTAAAAAGAACATAATTAAACATCTCCTAAAGTACAATCAGCACTATACATTTTTAAAAGAGGAGAAAAGAAGTGTAAACTTTTAACAGAACACTTTCTCGGCGCAACACTGTTGTTTTTCCATAATTTAATATTTCAAAATAACACGGATACCGTCTACTTCAATCAGTATTATATTTATAAGAGTACTTCTTGGCTTCTAATTTATGTAACAGTTCAATGTGTATAGGAACTTGTCGGACCTATGTGAGTCGTAAGGAGGTAGACCCGACTATTAGTTGACGAGCACTTCACTATAGCCGCGGTAACGAGCCGTCTTGAGAATCACTTGGGATGTGGCTAGGGGACCAGCGGTCTGTCGACACTATCAGTAATTACAAGGGATATTTAAATGTGAAAACGGAAGTATATACATATTTCCTGCGGAAGTCTACGAATAGTTGAATCGGGATCCTAATTTCACCATTGTGACTTTTTTTTTTCAATATCGCTGTAATTGTAATAAAGACATTATATTTTTCTTGGAGAGCAATTTACATTAAATACCCAATAAAAGTGCAGAATATTTCTGTGTTATGCAGACATAGCTTACTAAAGTTTCAGCAAAAGCTAAAGTCATTCAATAAACCGAGAAACCGGGATAAGCAAAACATCTGACTTTATACATTCGTTTTATATATTTTTTTATTGACAGGCTATTAAAACCCATAGACAAAATTAATAATATTATAATTTTTCAACATACTACTCTGTCAAGAAAGTACCGGGAAAAGATCAATAATACACAAAATGTCTGTTATTCATCCAAATTTATTTTATCACCTTCAAAGTATGCTCCTTTAGAAACGATACACTTGCGCCAACGAATAATCCATTCATCAAAACATTTTTTAAACGCTGCTTCCTGAATTGAGTTCAGTTCTCGCCGCGAATTCTCCTTTATGTCTTCTATCGATTGAAAACGGGTGCCACGAAGTGGTAATTTGAGTTTAGGAAAAAGAAAAAAGTCAGCAAGAGCCATATCTGGTGAATATGGTGGTTGCTGGATGGTATTTGTTGAGTGTTTGGTCAAAAATTCGTTCACAATGATAGCCTTGTGCGAAGGCGCATTGTCGTGGTGCAAAATCCAAGAATTTTCTTTCCACAAATCTGGCCTTTTTCGTCGAATTTGCTCTCTTAAACGCCGCATAACGCTCAAATAATATTCTTTATTTACTGTTAGACCTTCCGGTAAGAATTCAGATTGCACAACACCGCGATAGTCAAAGAAAACAGTCAACATGACTTTGACTTTTGATCGACTTTGGCGTGGTTTTTTCGGTTTCGGATCAGTTGGAAGGCGCCACTCCGAAGCTTGTTGACTAGTTTGCATATCAAACTCGTAAACCCACGTCTCGTCACTAGTAACAATGCGTTTCATGAATGTTGGGCCCGAACTGACTCGTTCTAGCATGTCCTCAGCGACTTTCATGCGATTGAGTTTTTGGAGAAAATTCAGATCTTTTGGGACTAGCCGAGCAGCAACATGTTTCATACCCAAATGATTAGTTAAAATGGTACGGATCGACTCGTGAGATACAGAAAGTTCGGCGGCTATCTCTCTCAGAGTTGAATGGAGATTTTCAGTCACTATTTCCTTCACTTTTGCGATGTTAACTTCAGTTGCAGACGTTGACGGCCTACCAGAGCGAGGCAAATCTTCCATCACATCTCGACCGCTTTTGAACGCTTTGAACCACTCATAAGCACGAGTTTGTGATAAAGTCGATTCACCGTAAGCCTTCTGTAACATTTTCAGTGACTCCGAACACGAAATGCCATTGGCGATGCAAAATTTAAGACAAACTCTTTGTTCGATATTTTTGTCCGCAATATAGATATTACTAAAACCAGCACTGTATTTAATATAAATAACAGATGCAACTCAAACTCCGCGCCAAAATGGAAAACAGTTGTGCCAATCTAACAACTACAAAAAAACAAAAATTTGAATTTGGAACCATAAACAAATCATCCATTCCCGATACATTTTTGACTGAATGTAATAACATATTAAAAATCTCATGATACAAAAAAAAAACAGATGTAACGCACTTCAAATAGGTCCTACATAAGCAGGCTTTCCACCGTAGAAAGATTTTAAGAAAGCAAGTAGGTAATAAATTTACCAATATAGGCAAACAACACAACGTAACTATTTTCTTGCCTGCGTTTTAATACGCGATCAGAAGAAATCCGCTTGTATTACGTCATCTACCAAGTATCAAGAAATCCTTCAGATAAGGATTATATTTTTTAATAAAAAAACTTGGGACACAGGCGGCACACAAATTACTTCTCCTGAAATATGTATTTTACTAAAACGTTTTTACGTAGGAATTTATTTAGAGAGACAATAATTAACCCGGAGGCACTGAGGAAACTGGAATTGGTTTTTAAACATTTTAATTTGAATAAGAAAATTAGAAATTACTCATTAAGATGAGGGGAGGGGGGGCAGTTCCTTTGTTTGCCAAAGATTGCAAACAATGCCTTGCGGTTGTTTTGGATTAGGTTAAGGGTCTTAAATCAGAGCCGAGCTATGATTTGCTTTTCTTCAAGAAAAGAAACATTGATTGGTAGACGTTAAAAGAGAGAACTAGTGTGTTTGGACATACGTAGGTATTACATACCTATCTTTTAGCATGTTTCAATTTAATAGCATTTGCGAAAGAGCACGTGTGAATTTTTGGTACACAGTCAAACACTGAAGAATTAATATGTCTGCGAGTATAATATTAACAGTTAATAAAAAAATATATTCATATTAAGTTCAAATTACAAAAATTTCTTCATTAGCTTACGAGTATATCATTACTTGATTAGAATAAGAGTCTTTAGGTCTCCAATCAAACAAGACACTGATAATAATATACACACAATAAAAAAAAGTGTAGCCAAGTTAATGAAATGAGCGGTGCATGAATAGATGTTTTTTTTTTCCACCGATGTCCTCCGCTCTAAGGTAAAAATGGTGTTCAATCGCTCACTTGCATCAGTGACTGCGGGTGCAGCACAACTTTCGCTGTCCAGGACTCTATCTATTATCTCTATCAGGATCTAATATTTTTACGACGTCATGAACTAAGACAGTTTTGTATAACTTGCGCCCGCGCGAGAGCAGAAGACGATGCTATCAACAATCAAAACTGTCTGCACAAGCGAAACCAACAAGCAAATACAGCTCGAAGTGCCGGAAAAGAGCACTTACATAAGCAAGCACTCGTACAAGAGGGGTGGTATCAACCCTTCCGCGAGTTTCGTGGCTCCTCACGACGAGAAGGTTTCTCCGTAAGTCAATATTAGAAGTTACACGACGATTGGAAATAAACTGTGTCTATACGGGGTGGAGGAGCAGTTATCGATCACTGCGGAGATGATAGTTTGTGGAACGTACCCGTGTTGACTTAGATTCGTCGTGAGTGACAAGTGTGGCTTAAAGGGTCCTGGGAGAGGCCGGTGCTGGGTGCTTCAAGATGGGTACTATTGGGGCTATTAAATTGTGGCAATTTCTAAAACGGCATACAGCTTTTTTGTTGCTTATAATATATTTCCCGACGACGGTATTGACTAAATCGTATTTATTTAAATAGAGCAACTAACTTTAAGTGCCAATTAAGTAGGTTCAACTGTCAAAACCTAGCAAGATATAGGTATTCTGGTATATTTGCTTAAAAAAAATCAAAGAAAAGTACTTCGGTAGTTGAAATCATGAAGTCAATGAAAACATTTGATTTAGGACCTGGGGTTTTACCATGTCGTGTTAAAATGTCAGGCATACGAGCGAGAAAGAGGGATGGAGCTATACACCGTACATAGCTCCATTCCTTTAACAGATCAGTTTAGGTTGTCAAATGGAGTGCGTTAAGAGCCTCTAGACAGCCTGCTGTTCCCATGACTTAGTTGCACAATGAGTCATTTTGATGATTTCAAAATTCCGTATCTGTTATCAGATTGAGGTAGACAGTGATTATTAGGTCGCTATTAGGTAGTCACGCTGTGTAGCCAAGCGAGCCATCAGATCTGACGCGAAGTACTATATCAAATGCTGATTTTCAAATTACTGCCATGTTCTTGACAATCTTGATGTTATGTTAAAGTGCTCAGAATCAAGATACCTAAATTAAAATTAGGCAACATATGAATTAACATCAAAATATTAATATACTTAAAGTTAGGTCAGTACTTTAAATTTATTAGCTTAATACTTTACTGACATAAAGTACAAAATCCGTTGGACAGAGATTAAGGTAAATACGTATATTTTCTGACTACATATTGTAAGTCTTTTGGTATTCTGAAATACGTTACCACGTATTCCAATATCAAATACCTAGAAGCCCTCGCTTAAACTTCAATCTTTCAAAGCTCATCGCCTAAGTATCGTCTAACAGTAACCACTCGTTTGATAACTTTATATCGATCTCCCGATGACGTACCTTAAAATAAATAAACCGTTGAAACGTGCGCCTCTAATAAATAACTTCAAACAAACGGGAACCAACTGTTGTATCAATCAGTTTGTCAATCACTCAGCAGGTGATATTTTCTCTAGGTTTGTCACAATACCGATAAATAAAGAAGTACCACTCTCAAACTTGCTTTAGTTGTTTTTAGAATTTGCAATTTCTTCCATATCCTGAACGTAAGTTCACAAATATAGGTAGTTATACCCAAATTCTGTAAAGCGTGATCTTTTTTGAAAACATAATCAAAATTCTTTTGGTTACTCCATTTAAGTTTAGTAAGCCAACCGTTTCGAGAATTTAAAGTACTATGTTGCTTCAGCAGTAGTTTTTTTATTTGGATAATTCCATATATTTAATTTCAAACTATATGTAATTATCTTTGCAATCATATCCCGTATAAATGCATGAGTGTCGTTATATATTTCAAGTAAAGGCTTCTTAGTGAGTGTTGTGGGAAGCTGTCTTTCTGCTTTATTTGTTGAGCTGTTGATTCAGGATGATTATCTAGCAGTGATTGACAAGAGTTTAAGATAAATAGCGGGTGTCGTAGCAGCCGGGATATGTGTGTTTGTGTACTTCACTTATACACGACTTGGTGACGACTGCCTCGTTACAAGAGATTGGAGAGATTTACTGTTGATTGATATCGCATTAAAAGTACTTGACAATGATTTTTAGAACAAGAAACGTTAGTTCCTTAAATAGTAAATAAAATGATAGGTAATAGTTGTTGAGTTAGTTCTCAAAAATGTATGTAAAGGAAACCCTAAGTCAGTATAAACCACACGCTATCATTATTTTAAAGTATAAGCAGTTAAGTTATTCGCCTATAAATTCACTTCAGCTTAGCTGCCAATAAAACGCTGACTTAACGATTATGAATAAGATATTTAATATTTGTGCATAAATCACTTTTGACTTGAATAGAGACACATACCTACGAGCCCAATTTCTATTAAATGAGTTAACAATTCCATTCCGTTTCACCACCGTACCATTTACTGAAACGCCCATAAAGCACAAACAAACAAAAAACATTCGCAAGTAATCTATGCAGATATAAATATCATTGTCTTGTCACCACACGGTAAAGTTAATTTAAATTGAACTATACCCACGCAGCAAACCATGAGAATTGAAATTACGAACAGCGATTGCAGTATGTTATGTTGTCATTTTGTTATACATTAGTGCCTATGTGGGGTGAGATACGTAGGCGTACAGTGCTGAGCGCGCAATGTATTAGTCAACATGCAAGTAATTGGTTCGGGATTTGTACACGTGTGTTGTTAGAATTTGTTTTGATGTGGTTCAAGTTGCGAGATGAAGCGAGTAGCATAGGAAGCAGGTTATTTAATTTAGTTTCAATACAGACTCTACGAGTCTTATTTCCCTCATGTTTGCAATGAGAAGGTTTAGCACAGTGCTATTTGAGGGTACTCATGTAACAACAGGCACATATTAGTCTAATTTATATATAGCTAAATTGTATCTTGCAAATACGACCACTTTTGCTGTCGGCGGTGCGTCAATTGATTTTACCCGCGTCCACCTGGGATCATGAGATCGTCACAAAATAAACATGCTACCTTATAATATGCCTATTCAGCTCTTCTACAGACTTCCGCTTTATCCTTAGTCCACGTCCGAGCTTCTGATAAATGTGGGCACAACAGGCAATTAGGCGGAACACGAAAATAATAAAGGACACTCGCTGCGGACAGTGTCTACACGATTTATAAATGTGGGCACAGACTGCAGTTATATTCGACGCTAATTGTCTAACTGGCTCTATAACAATGATTAAGTCGACTGTTTAAAGAGTTTTCCTTTGTGCGGTAGTGGTAGGGTATAAAATTATGTAACAATTTGCTGTGGTAATTTTATCGTTAAAAGTTTGTTATACAACGTGTAATGTGAAATGCGCAAAACCTCAGACACCCTAAATGATTTTTAATGAACCTTTCGAATACCGGAATTAGAGACATAGCAGAAAGACAACAAGAGAGCGAACGTTCACTTGGGGTTTAATGAACTAAATAGACCGAATCCTGAGAGAAAAAAACATGAAAAAAAATGTAAAGGTTTTATGTGCTGTTTCAATTTGTTTAAGATTCGTAATTTTGAATAAAGAAATAAAATAAAATTATCATCCCGCGTATGAAAAAAAAATGAAATGGACGACAACCATTTGTGTTTGATTACCTACCTATTTTGACGGGTTTACTCACGTGATGGCTTGACCTATTAATAAATAGACAGCGCAACATTTTTAATGAAGATGTTTTTGTAAAATGTGACCTATATTAAAAAGTGGTTCAATTGATTCTACTAGTTATTCTGATCTAACTAGTTTCTTTATCTATATCTACTAAATTATTTCATTTTTGAATATTTTATAACATTCTCTAAATGAATTCAATATCATATTCTTCTTTCATAACGAAATTGACAGCGATCCAAACTGGACATTTAAATCTGTCTTTCTCTGTAAGGATAAAATCTCACATCACTATAATATCACATTCCTTTAAATATAAACACATTCAGAGTATCTCCATACCACAAGACCCCATAAAATAGGCTCATACAATAAATTCAAAGAAATTGAGACTTAACGCGCCGCGGTGGCGTATTTACAAACGCCATTCTTCACGGACGCATAGTCGACTGGGTTTGCGCTGGGACGCTGTATGCTTGTACAACCGTACAGCCATATAGCCGTACACTGCACAATTTATTCATTGCGCAGTCGAATGCCGGTAGATTTATGACCGCGATATCGCTTCCGCGCCGCGTATGAAACATCGATTTCTGGAGACACGACCTGACGATCGCACATGAACTGACTTCGGTAACGAACCAGAGAAATCTCCGCTGCCCTCTAAGGGTTTTCGTAACGTCATATTTTCTCGAAATCTTCTGTTGAATTTTTGATTTATATTATGATATTGTAATGTTAAGTTCTCAGCTACCCAGTAACTTTTTTTTAAAAGCTTTATTTCAAAGCTCAAAATCTACGACAACAAATGGCTTATCAGCAATTTTTATACTACGCATAATCAGAACTCTGTCTTCTATCACACTCTCACTTCTATCACGAGAACTCCTTTCAGGAAAACATTCATTGGAAACTCTATTCAGCTTCTTGAAACTATCTTTTCAGTAATAGTCTAATATCCTAACAGCTAGCTATTCAAGATTCAGGAAGGCGTGGAACATTTATATAGACAGAAGAAACAACAAATGGATGATTAAGATGGGATTTTCATCCCTAGCTTTAGTGGAGCGCTTGTTTTTTTCTCACACCTGCTGTTCTGCAAGAACTCCATTTACTCATACCTCTGTGTCTGAATGTGAACGCGTTCGGAGGCGTGCCATAACCGATTTATGTCGGGGTCTTGAGAGCCCCCGGGGGCGCCACTAGTTACCACAGAAGCTTTGTTCCACTGCCACCCACTACCTAACTTATTGTCTGCTGATTTTTGAGATATTGCTCACTATATCAAATATATACGAGCAGATTCAGAAATGTGATTTGTCGCTTGTTTTCTGCTGCGAGAAACAGAATTCTACTCAATACAAAATAAATATAATTTATTAAGATAACTGTCTGTTTCACCTGCGATCGTGTGAAAAATAGGCAGAAATATACAAGAAGTTGTGTTTATACGATTTTAAATTATATATCTTTACCGAATAAACTTAACTAATAGGAACCAGAACCATTCGAGCAGCCAAGTTATAAAAGTAAATATGTGCTTATATTGTAGTTATAAAACAGAAAATATCTAAATAACATACGAATAGCTTCGTCCAAAGTATCGACAGAATCCATCAAAGCCCCAATGCATTAAAGAAATCATACACAGATACTTTTAGAAATTTCAGCACTAATATTTCAAGCAGAATTTCCACTGGGAGCAAAAAAGAGCAACATATCATAGCGGCCGATACATTTGTGCTAATGCAGTTGCCTAACGCTGTGCATATTTGATAGAACCCACTCCACCCCACGATTGAGGATAAACGAGAGGCGCTTAGAGCTTAAAAATATTATAGTGCTTGCGATGCTCATATTACCTGCAATGTCGGTGTTGCTATGAATGTATTTTAAATTCTAAAGGATGTACGTAGTTGATTGAAAATTTTGAAAACTTAGTCGAAAATAATTACATATTCAAAAGGAAGAAATAAAATTTTAATTAAAATCAGGTGAGATGGTGGTCAAACACAAGCCTATCAATAATAAAAAAATAAATAATTAAAAATGCATTTATTTGATATAACCGCAGAAAAGTTACTTGAACGTAAATAAAATCACATAAGTGAAGGTGTGCAATAAAGAAATAAATAAACGAAAAACACATCTGAGGCAGAAAAAAAAACAGAATATATATGTATATCATATACATATAGGTATATTACAGAAAAAGCTTGTATCGATTACAATTAACATCATAATTTTCAATCAAATTGTTTTAAGTTCACGTTTTCATTGTCTTTAATTAAACAAGTTAAACTCACTTAAATTTTAAAATTAGTTAACCCATTTAATCGACACAAAAGTGCCAATACTTCTAAACATCTTCTCACCCCAAAATAATGAATAGTCATGCTAAGCCAATAAACTCATTGAAAGTATCGGCAGCGCCAACTCACGCTAACTCGAAATTGATTACTTGTGGAACTTTGTAATCAACAGACGCTATGGAAGAGGCTTTTATTAAAATGGCTTCGACACCAGGCAGGTAGGTATCGGCTTCTGCTGCCCTTTGGTTATCCGATCGTGTCATTTCATTAATTTGATTAGACTTTTGATCGCCTGTAAAAGTGTCAGAATGAATTTTACGAAACTCTTTGAGGCGTTATTGAATACATACGAGTCGTGACCAGCATTTTATTACAACAAAATGGAAACATCGCGATAAAATAAAATATGTGGTAAAAAGTTTGTAGTGTGGATCAAACAATACGGTATCAAACGAAATGATAACCGATTTTCTCAGAACTCGTCAGAACTCTGTATCCTGAAGCAAAGTTCAGCAACACACATTACTTTCCAAAAAGCAAGCAAATTTATATTCCAACGCACGTCTACAAACTATACCTCAGAATTACGAACTTTTCAAAGAAAATATTCTCCCATTCATTCACTTTGCGAAACTTATCGACGTCAATACTGTTAACCTTCGGTTATTCAAGCAAATGTATCCACCCAGCGCATGAAACGAGTCAGTAAATCACGCGGCGCATTCATTGCCGCTTCTGAATGGGGCCGGGAGCGAGACACAATGGCGGCCGCGCAATGGACCTAGCAACATGATTTATGATCGCAGACATGCTTTGATACAGGCTTATCCTCTAATGGACTGAAACTGCGGGCATTCCTTTAACTATGATATTGGATGGGTATTTGGATGTTGTCATTGGTAAAATATTTCGGGAATCTATTGCAATTTTATTTTTCTACAACATTGTTCGTTTTAGTATGTGTGACCCATTTCCAGTAAATCCATTATAAATTTGTCCTGGTTTTAAAACTTAATTAATTTAATTTAATCTAATATAAATATTTAAAAAATAATCAAAAACTACTACAATCGAAACGCAAACAAAAACTGTCTTGAAGTTAACAGAACAGAACAATAGAACAGATTAGATTTGGAACAGACATAACCTTAAATTGGACAGATTAAGAAAAACCAAATAAGAATATTTGCAGTGCTTTGCAGATGTGTCAGTGTATGTATAATACTGATTCAGAATCATAAGTAATATAAGGATAAAAAAAAAACAGTAAAAAATATATAAAAAAAAGCATTAAGACAACAAGAAAAAATAAATTCAAATAAAAACGAATAGTAAACGACGCATATAAATATTTACTAAACTCAGTGGCAATAAAAAATCTCGAAGGATATTTGAAGCAATATACCCAACGTTCAAATATGGAGGATCAACATAACTCCGCGTAAACCTTGTCTGACTAAATTGAACGGCCACAAGTAAGATACGGCTATAGTCGGCTATGCTGGGCTATATACATGCAACACAGCGATATTTAAAGAGTAAATATTACAGTATGTTTTATCGACCCAAAAAACTTGTCTCGTAACAGAACAGATAATATGTTAATTCTTAAATTGTAACATTTTTATTATTTACAATACCTTTCTATAAAGCCATGATTACATTTCTTCTACTTTAAAATATATTAAATATATAGCTTGTACTCTACGTTGGAAGTTATGATGCAGCAAATACGAATATTTCCAGAGACATACATATTTGTCTCGTCAAGAATATAAACATTGTAACATGCAGCTGTGAAACAGTGAACACATACAAATAGTAGAAATATTATATAGAAGCCTTTTTGTAATGTCAGGATTGAGGATAGTTATGGTCATAAATAAACCCATAACTGTTATTGTTGACATTACGCACGGTATATTGCCGACTTAATACCTCTGTGTGTCACTGAAAAAATATTGGAAAAGGTTTGCTTCAAAATAATGGAGGTACATAATAAAAATACGAAAAATAGTTTCAGACGAAGCAAAGAGGTCTTTGTGGCACTGAATTCAGTTTTTTTTTTCATCAGTGTATTATTTTTACACATTGAACCTTCTGTTTGTCATTTTACTTTTAGAATGTTACGTTTTTATTTCTTTGCAAATAAGTATGGATGATATTGAATATTGTGTGGGTTATATACATACAACCATTCGCAATCCGGTCTGACCTTTTAATAAAAAAGGCTTACTTCAACAGTTTTGTGTCGCGTTGCTTTTAAGGAAACTATTATTTTATGCATTGAGTTGTTGACATTTTATGTTACAAGCTTTCTCTGTTGTATGCGGGTACTTAAGTAAATGGGACTGGTTATGTTACCTATAAATGCTATTTGTTGGCATGAAGTCATGAATAGAAATGATGTGGTAGATTAACTTTGTAGCTTTACAGTCGAGGTACAGTCAGGCGATCATAACATTTTGGGACACAACTTACTTTTTACTGTCAACATTAGGTAGAATTGATTCTTATATCTCTACAGTGCCAAAAATACAAGACAAAATTTTCGTTCAAACTCATAGAGACTAAAATACCGTCTATTTAAATGTGAATGCTCAGATTAGTGATTAACTTTAGATGTTTGTAAATAAACACATGTATCTACAATGAATAAGCATTGCATTTCAACTTGATGATGTAATACACAATAATAAAGATAGCAGTCATCAGACGAATGGTTTATTAATTAACAAATACATATGTATTTCCCAGATTTACAACAAACATCGAGGCTCTGACTACGACCAATCATGCTTATTTACAAAACACAAATTGTTGACCATCGCAATGTACACAAAGTACCCGTTGCCGGTGCCGCTATTATGAGTACTTTCCGAGGCAACATTGGCCCGCCCCTGCCCAATGTGCCGGATATTGGTTCCTTGGCGCCACGGACCAGTCAAATTAAAATCGTATTGAAATCGTGTCAATAATATTTTTGAGAGGAATTTTGTAGATTTTTTAGGGATGAAAGATGAAAATGTGATTGAATTGGTTTCTTAAAGAAGGATAACGTAAAAGTTTGAAACCTCTGCAAATATCAATTGATTCAGTAGAAAAAAAAGACTCATAGACAGCTTAGTTAATACCGATTGCAATAGCGTTAGAATTATAGGTAGCCACCATTTACTAAAAACACATCAATATACAAAATTTTGCGTCCGGTGTGTTTACCTTTACCCAACATCAACCTTCTCAATTTTCGGGTGCGTAGGCTAAAGCTGAACGCTGATCGTCCCGAACTAAACAACATAAGCAAAACGATATCCTTTACAAACATTATAAGAAAATTATGTACACAGTTTAATGAAAAACCTTGCGAAGCCACTCCCATAGCTATATTAGGCAAATAAAAAGAAATGTATGTATTTAATAACCTCCATATAAGTTTGTAGCTGGTCTGTTGCGCAATATCTTGAACAAAGCGTAGTTCAGACCACCTGCTGTTAGGATATGAACTTACTTGGGTACTGAATTCATCAAGTGATAACTATAATCATAAAGCCGTAGTAAACGTACATCGGGGATTATTGCAAAGGGGGTTCATTATTATATACTTTTGTCACGTGCTGCCTGGTAATGCCTTGGAAATCGATGTGTGTTGGAGCATTCAAATCCCTTCAAAATGTTTAAGCTGAGAGGTGAGTGAGTACCATTGATGCTGCAAATGAACGTAGCCACCAACTGGGCTCCGAATGATTAACGAATTTACCATCGATTCTAAAAAAAGAAACTAACGTGCACACGTCATGTTCGTGAACAGTTGTGACGGGTTGTCTCTTACATGCCACTGGCTTATTTGAATTTAAATTGGTTTATTTATTTATGTGAATTTATGTAACAAGGATTTTGTAATACATAACATGTTTTGCAGTGTAAAACCGTGTGTTTTTTTGCCCTAAAAGTGGGTCTAGGTTAAAGGAACTGAGCACGAGAGTAGCGCGAGCCGAGCTCCAATTTGTGTAGTGTGGACCGACTCTAGAGTAGCCGAACACGCGCGACACTACACGAACTTGACCTCAACTCAACTCAATTCCTCTAGCGTAGATCTACCTTAAAGGATACAGTAGCAGTTTGCCCCACTTGAGCGAAACACCACCATACTCCTCGTGAGAGCAATCGGCGGAATTGACCTCTAGCGTCCAGTCCTGGATCATACCATAGTATGGAGCGAGAAATAATAGGAATCAGCCAACACCTTGTGCAGTGCAGTTAGGAGATGGCGAAAACGTAAAATGCAAGATATCCTCACGCCTCAACTACCATAGAAGAAACTATTATTGACCACCTCATTTTTTACCATCCATCTAGTGAGAAAGTGGATACACAATAAAAAAATAAATAAACAAGGTAAGAGTAAATAATAATTATAATAAAGTCTCTTAAGAAAGTCTAAAATGTTATGATGATTTATAAAGACACAATCAAAAGAATTTATGAAGAAGAGTTACCAAAATTCCGAGCCAAAATGTAATTCGCAGCGATGAGACTGTGATTAACTAGATTTTTTTTGCGAGTCATCTTACTTCAAACATTTAAAAATATATTTTTGCGACGACTTATTTCGAAGTTAAATTGATAATATTTTTTTGAATTACTTTCTAATTTCGTTTCAAGTTTTTTCAACGTTGTCAATTTTGATTTCATTCTTCAGCATGAACACTCATACTTTAATACTTTTTTTCTCATCTGAAATAGACAGACGGGTTACCCAACGTAGATCTACTCAGGTATTTTTCTGCGTAATTCGAGACTCCCTTTATAAAACGCCCTTTTTGAGAATTTTCCACGTATCTACATAATATTTTCATGAGTATTTTTTAAATACTATGTTACATAAAATATGTTAGTACCTATCTATTTATTGATGATATAATACCTACTACGTATTGAATAATAATATACCTAATTGACATTATCACACACAATAATAGCAAAATGATTTTTTTTTTTAAATCCCCGACGCATAAAATCTATAAAAAGTAAAAAAAACTGGTTCAAACGAATTGAATGAGCCAAAACTCGTTGTGTTTACTAGTAGGCATTCCAGGGTTCCATCAGCCACCTCCCAGTTCTAGCATTAGGTCTTCGTCATCAGGTTCTTGTCGATATATCTAAATGAGCCAAAACTGGATGACTTTTTAATAGACAATTCTCAATAGACCAGTTTGATTGCGCTGACATGTAGGTATAAATATATAAACACATCTAACATATCATTTAACCCTTCAGATACCGTCAATTAGAGACACAATAGTAAGACAATAGATGCGCGGCCACCGGTGGTCGCTTGGGGATTCATGAATTAAACTACAGACAACATTTAAAAAACGTCTAGTTTCGCGGTACTCAATTCCACAATAAACCAAAATCCGCAGCTAGCTGATATTTATTCAAATTCTCTTGTTATTTTTTGTAAGCACCCATATAACGAGAAGTCAGGGTTATAACAAGTATTTATATTTAGTCAAGTATGTGTCTCCCCGGGATATTAATATTGTTGTAGTGTGAGTGACGCAACAGCAGCCATTTATCATATCCCTCTTCTTATTCTGTTAGAAAAAAGCCGTCCCTTGAAGAGTGTCTGTCTAAACAAATAACCCTTTAGGCGGGGAAAAAGGATGAACGAAAAAAACACAGCTACTTATAGCAGGGTGGTTGACGTCGTCGTTTGTTTTGTTTTGTTAATTTGATTTTAAAATAAATAATCTTGTTTTTTAAATGAATCTACCTAGTTGCTTCGAAAATATCCTATGTCTTATTTCAAAACGGCTTATCCGTGTGTCAAGTTCCATATAAATCCGTTCTGTTATGAAAACGAGAAGAGGAAAAAAACAGATAAATAGAATTACTTTCGCTTTTATAATCTTAGTACCTACAGATTTGTTAAATTAAAAAAAAAACCTGTAGTAATATAATATTTGCCTATGCCGTTGTCAAAATGTTACTTAACTGACGATGAGTAGATACGAATGAGTTGATATCTTTCAGTTTCCGTTTGGTTTCTTCTATGTTAAATTTTGCAATAGACTTCTATTGAATCAATATCGACCATATCTAGAACGTTTTCTTTCGGCTAATGTTCTAGTAACGAACTAGGACTTCACGTCCGTCTTCCAGAGCAATAATTTACATCTGTCCTTAGTCTATAGTTTATCACCACAAATGCGATGAACGGCATGTGCTGGTTATAAATCTACCTGCCAGCCGACGGCACCAATGGCAAGGTGAGACTTTGATCTATGCTCATTCTGTTAGTGTAATGCTTTAATAGAAGATAAATAAGCACTGTCATGTTAGCTAGCACCACCTTTCAATTTCAATGACATTCAATAGATTTAACAGATATTTTTCGGTGACTAACACCATTCCCATACCTTTTCGACTTTTCCGTCACCATTATCGATGATACGATGACAGGTTGGCGAGGTTAGCTAATCTTCTACATCTTCGTATTAATCCAAGAACCCAGAGCGATCACTTATTTTCACATGGATGAAACCTTAGGTTCCTGTGTGTCTCATGTGGCGTCCTATGCGCTTTGAATACCTGTGTTCTTGTGGAGCTCTCCTTGTGACCCCTGGGCACAGACCAGGGGATGCTTTTAGATACTTTTTGTAACTTAATGTAAGAGTTATTTAAGTCTATCTTTTTTATCTCTATATTGTACATTACTTGGCAGACTGCCAAGGGTTATTTGCTCGAAATTATAAAAACAAAAAAGACTAAATCAATCCATGTGGAGGTTCGTTCATGTATCAGAATACATCAAACAAAATAAACATTTTATGCAGAGGTACATAAAGTTTATGTACGAATTCTTAACTCAAGGTTTAGTTTCTTCCAAGTGAACCTTATTGTTTTCTTAAAAAAAAAAAAACAGGCAAGTAGAGTCGGACTCGCGCACTAAGGGTTCTGTAAAAATCTACCAACACAATGATTTTTCATTGTGTTAATCAGTTGCAGGAAACCGACAAAAAATAAATCTAATTTAATAACTTCCATTTGAGAGTTTTCTTCAACCCATGGAATAATGCCAACCATTTAACTAGCACCAATTGGTTTGTACATTCGTTTGTCACGTACTACATAGATAAGATATACCTCCGAGACATTACTCCTGGAACTGAAGAGAAGAAGGGCTCTGTTTTTATGTTTAGTTTGTTTCGCGTCACTGACCCGCTATAAGAAGAGATGAGACGTTCTAAAGGACCATATACATGAAACTCAGATAAGTTTATTAGGATTACTTATTTTCCTCTTTGCGGACAATATATAATGTTTACGATACTAAATAGTACAATTCTGTACAAGCTAAAATATTTCCTAGATTTTGAAAGGTTCATAATTAATCCAGAACCTTCACGCTTTGGTAAAATACTCATTAAATTAATTATAAACTCATTCTCGTGTACAGTATCTTGAAGGTCCCTCACAGCCCTGCCTACCCCCTTCTCTTGATTCAAAGCGATACACACATGTAGATAATAGGATTTTACATTTGGACGAACATTGTTCACAATTACTCCACAGGGACTTGAACGCTGTGAAAATAATTTAGCAATGAACACGAATATTTTATTTTAATGAACCGTTCAAACTCAGATGGGAGTGAGAATTAGGTAGGAACATAAATATAATTTGTCTGTATGTTCTGGTAAACTCGATTTGAATTGGCTCAATTTTGTTACGTTTAAAGCAATTCCAAATTGGGTGTTGTACATTTTATCAAACATTTTCTTTTATGAACCGTTAATATTTTTACCTACTTCCTTCATATTTTTATAAAAATATTCTTCTATGAAGCTTAACTTAAAAATATGCCTAAAAAAGAAGAAACTTATTTTTAATAATGTTTGTCATGTATTTTTTGTTTATGTGGTGTAAGTTAATGAAGTTACATTAAAATAAGCAATAAAGTTACAATTTCAAGATACATGTTCAACGAGTCATTAAAATTTTAATTATAATTTTTCTTTTTCATAACACTTTATTTTCAGAGGCAACAGGTCTATAAACCTCTTCAAACAACAAAAATATAAACAGAAAACACCACAGAATATAGAAATTCACGAACAATTTGAGTAGCTTTTGACGCGAGAGCGCGCGGGCGTCGACGCGGTAAATAACGTCAACATTATGGTCCGAATAACATCAATATTGTGTTTCCAATACTGCCACTAACTTAAATTACTTGCAGCGGGCTGAGCAACGTTCTATGGAACTTTGTGCTTGACCGTGTCTCAAAGAGAGAGTCTGAGTCGCACAAGAGCGAATTTCGAACGACTTAATAACGCTTTATCAGTTTCTGTTGCTACGGGTCATATCCAATCGTATTCTTTAGATATCGAATGAATTCTACCAACTCAACTCTAAAGACTTGCATTATGGTCGCTGCGACTTTAAGACATCTTATATGTCACTTTTGACAAAATCGCCTTTTTCACATTTTGAAGCTCCATCGAATACAAAAACTCTCATGTGTATACGACGATCTAATCGTCATTTGTTTACCAATTAAAGATCAACAATGTACTTCCTGATAAAACGGTGCTTAAAATATCTTATGTGTTAACTGAAATTGTTATTTTTATATTATTTTTAATTTCAACTAAAGATAGAAAAATTGAAAGCAGAAAATCAGAGCTATTACCTATATTTTTTGTTGTAGTTGGTTTCATTATATATTTTCAGGAAACAGTTTTTATCGATTTTCTCATAAAGTCAAATTTTACACATAAGAGGTCTTAAAGTCGCCACGACAATATTTAGGATCTAAAATGAAACTATGCCACACGTAATGTTAAAAGCTGGTCAGAATTTCAACAAAATATTTTTTTTTTAGTCCGTCAACAAAACAAAAAGAGCTTAGAAACATTAACAGAATGTCAGAACAAAAAAAAACAGGATATTCCCAAATGTATTATTTTACCGACCGTTGAACGATAAAAATAAATTGCAATACTTTTTTAAATGTAACAGCAGAGTAAAAAATATCTGCATTTTAGTTGGAATCCCAAACGGCTACAATTATTCATTGGAGGCGAGAACCAGACGAGTGTCGAACAATACGCCAATTCATTTGTAAACTGACGCTTTGTTTGCATCCAGCACTAATGTGTGGGCTACAGTGGCCGACAATGGACAGATTTGACTCGATAGTGATAATGGTTCGAAATAAGCACGGATTTTGGAAAACGTAGTAACAATAGGAAAACGGATTAATTTTTGCTTTGTTGGATTTTCCATTCGCATAGAAGATACGTTATTGATAGCAAATGTGGTGGAACGTTCCCTAATTGAACAATTTGTAGAGTTGAATGTCGCTGCTTCCAATGCAAGGTAAGCATTATTCGTTTTAACATTTTTTATTTCAAGAATGATACTAGCTAGAAGTACTTACCGAATTTATTACTTTATAGAAACTGCAACATACCTGAAAACAAAGTAATTGGGAGTTATTAATTTTTCTTTTCAGAAACACGACTTTAAAAATTTGATATTTGACCGAAACAAATATACTCTTTCGGGATACGAGTATAAACGCAAAGTAATGGAAAAAAAAACAATTTTATCTCTGAGCACTTTTCTTTCCACATATGATAAAAAAGTTTATGATTAGTAGTAAGGGATATTTATTCCGTATACACTTAAGTCTGCTTTGTAATTTTTTTATAAGATGAGTAACTTTTTGCGTATTTGTGAGCTGACATAGTATGCATGACATGACTATCATATTCCCTTTTATTGATTCCATAGATGCAATCCCATACATTGGTGAGATTGAGATTGGGACTCACAATCAATATGTATTTGAATGATACGGATCTAATCTAGCCCACACCATAAAATTTGGGCTTCCGCTTTAAGGACGTATGGTTCTGTAACAAGCGTTCACTTTGTGTTCTCCTCACGCGAACTCATTTATCATGATCGATCATAATATGGATACTAAATTATGGTAAGGCATTTAAATCTTGAGAAATATTGTAATGATACCACGCAAAATTCTCAATAACCGAATGACATCTTTTCTACAAAATATATACCACAACAACCTATCACAATAGAGACGGGCACGAAAATATTCTATACAAAAGTGTATGAGGTCCCTCCTTCCTCACCCTCCCCGAACCGAAGCATTTACGTGCACACGAGCGTAAACCGCAAGCACGACAGATATTAATATAAATACATGACATCTGCAGGATGGCATATTATCTGATCGAATAAGAATCAATAAGAATATCATACATTGTCAGATGATCTGTGTGATCAATTTACCGTAGTTTCTGGTAAGGATGACACTAAATAAATTTTGGATGTTAAAGAGATTACAATATTGTGATACTATGATGTTACGTCATAGATGCAAACTGACCAACTGTAGTCACCTAATAAAAAGGTCTCTTATTCAATGAGGAACTTTTCTCTCACTATGTTGAAATCAAATACAGCTATACATAGGTACTCTCGTATTTGACATACTATCCATTTCTCTTACGACAATTTCAATAGTGGTAATTGAACCATCAACATTATTTAGAAATAGTAATCAATTATTTCTTGGAATAGATTGTATCTTACCTTGAACTGTAAAGGATAAAGATTCACATGATGCCTAATAATTGAGAAGTAAAGCATTACAGCTAAATAACAATGCACCAAGAAAACGCAGCTGAAACACCAAAAATTTACAGTCTTCTGTATCTCGTGTCTCCTTAATATTATTTATTTCTTAACAACCAAGTTATTTATACAGTTTAAAATGTACGTCGCAAGAATACAAAATGAGTGGTGCATACTCTTTTACGTTACACAAACGGCACCATGAATTATTTCTAAGAGAGCTTCTGAATTATTGTCCACTAACATGACTTTATAACTATATAAACAATGATTATTGAGCGTAAAAATGTGATCATAATCTTGGTTTAAACTTGAAGTTCTTCATTTTCCACAGAGTAATCTTGAATAGAGTTACTAGAGAGAAAGATTTTTGACTACAGAATTCTTTTAGAATAAGAATATACTTTTATTTATACATTATTCTCACAATTATTAGTTGATTTTTTTTTAATCTTCTGAATGTATAAACGTTCAAATGTAATATATAAACCATCCCCAAAAGATATTAAGATTAAATAAATTAAATTATTCTAAAGTAGGTCCCGCGATGATAAATTAATCCAAGTTCCAAAACGGTCCGAAATAACAGAAAGTTGCCACTAATGATACAGTACTATTTTAAACTCGATAAATCATGGCTGCATCCTATTCAAACGGACCGGACCCTAATTGAGTGGGTATCGATCCAATACACTTTGAGCGGAATCTTCATACACTTTTAAGCGAATGCAAAATAAATAGCTGGAAGACGGATGAGCAACGATCAGGTTACCGACTAATGCATTGTGGACTCAAGTGGAAACGGTATTGTCATCAATTGAGGATGCATCGATCATGACGTCATCGTCTGGCAAACTGCCGCGTGTCGTGATAGTAGCGCTTGGAATTGTAGTGTGGAATCTTTTGATACTAAGCCATGAACAAGGACATATTTTAAGGCCCCTAGACAAGGACTTATTATTATTTGGTTGGGGAATAAAAACATACTAAAAGTTGTAAATATAAAGAATGCATGCATTTTATGTAAATGTCAGCCAAAACTTTCTACAAAAAAATATCTTAAAGTATAAAATTACAGTATACCTATGTAGTTCTTAAGATTGCGGTTTACAATAAGTCATAAATACTGCAATATTACCAAAAATTTCAAATCGCAAAAAATAACTAATTAAAAAAAAAGTACTTTTAATCATTTTTATTTGAACTTTTATTCCAAGTCGGTCCAAAGACAAAGCCGTTTTAAAAACACGCCAATTTCATAGGTATGGACTTATTATAACTGTCAGCTGAAAGCGTGTAACAGTGATGGCGTGGTGATGGTGATCCAAAAGAATATTATTAGAAATTCCTATAACTTACGCCCTATTTCTAATTCCAATGTCCCTTCAGTGCGTGTGACTATTCCAGTCTCCAATCTTACCAACAGATCTCTACAACTGTTGGACCGTTGCCACTATATGATTGTCTTATTTCTTGCTTTCTTTGCTCTTCAATATCTATCTTAGCGATCTTAACTTCATCTCGAAGATGTTCAGTTTTTGCTGAACTAAATATACTGACTTGTTCATTCAAAGGTCCGGACAGAGGTTTGATACAATCTAAAACGGTTTTTAGGGTTCCATTGTGTGAACGAGAATGCTACGAGACTTGTCATGTTTGTTCAGCTCTTCATATATCTTCAATTGATACTTAAAGTTACAAATGGAAGATTAAGTTCAGATTAAGTCAAAAAATAACATAACAGGATTTATAAGAAGTTAGTTTTATTCATATTATTTAAATAAATAAAACAGTTATCAAGTACTTTCTGAATTAACGGATAAATAAAATTCTATAAAAAGTTTATAATATATTATGGTCTATGTTCACTTATTATTAACATTAATTAATCGACTCTAATTATATAATAAAGTGGAAAAGTTTGATTTTTTGTTTGTAGGAGGTTAATCTCTGGAAATACTGGTTCGATTGCAAAAAATTTTCAGCGATAGAAAGCTGCTTTATTTCTGAGTGAAATAGGCTATACAAAGTATGAAAAAATCGGCCTCTCCATACAAACTGCTTAATCAAGTTTATAATTTTGTATGGTCAGGCTGTTTTTTTTTTTTCGTTTAATGAAAAAAACTCTTGTGGAAAGTTGTTCAGTTTCGTCTACCGAGCAAGCTTTTAAAGTTTGGGAAGGACTCCCTTACACCTTGTATATTATTACGCGGGCGAAGCCCGTAAATTTCATTAATGTGGACGAAGTTGCGGGCAAAAGCTAGGTAAAAAATAAAGACTACAAAACCCAGTTATATGAGTGCTATACGCACTTGGTAAATTTTTACTTGCCGACTTTGGACCCTTATTATAGAGCATTAATTCTTCCCATTTCGGTAATACGATCGCGATTGTGGCTCGCACGGGCCCAAATTGGCTGTAAGCAGCTTAGTGCAACTAATTCTGGCGCGTACCGACTCCCCAATTATTAGTAATGAGATTATCAGTTTAATGTCACACGAGTCAGATGCGACTCAATGGAGCTGACGGTGACATTGAAGTATGAAGATGCGATCTTTCCTGCAATGAAGACCAGGATTAATAGGATCAAAAAAAGTATTCATTCGAAAATTGCTTGTTAAGTTTTTAGCTATTTATTTATTTGTATTGTAGTAACTATTTAACCATTAGTTTATTTATTGTAAACCATAAAATAATTAATTCTAGATATAAACTTAAATTAATTAAAACTAACTTAAAAAATTAAAATAAAACCCTAGAGAACTAAAAAAAAAAAAATGGCAATTTAATGTAAGGCGTCGAAAAATTCCTCCGCATCGCTGTCGACTGGTAATGTACCCAAAAGGCTGGCGGCATTGCCACGCTGAATGGCAATGCTTATCCTTTGACCGAAGTAAAAGCCAGCCTTTGGGTCACAGTTTTTAGCACATATACATAATACAGGTTTTATAATTTCACTGAAGTAAAGTTTCTTAACACAGAAAGGAGACAAAGAGTGCCTGCTGGAACAATTCGCAAATAAATTTAACAGATCTAAACAAAAAGATAGTCACAAATGGAGATACTTTCTTTAGACAAAACGGGCGTCTCGTAATCCAAGATGTACTATCAGTTGCGCACAGGTGTAACTTGTAAGACTCCTATCATCTACATAGTACTATCTAGTTAAACTACTCTATCCTTTGCTGTCTCTTACAGCTTCTGTATAAGTAAATTGCAAATAACATTTCTGTTTTTAACAAAATCAGAGAGTGAACCCGAGTTACTTCATAAAAATAGGGTCAAAGTTATTATGTGTTTTGTAAAAGATAGCATGAATGAACATAGAGGATATTGTGTTTAGGAATATCTTGTAATAATAACAATGTTTCGTTTGCTCTAAATATAACTTGGAATGTTTTTGTTGTAGTCTTATTTGTAGTGGTTTTTTCAGGAAGTTTTCATTGGTTAATTTTAATATGGTATTTTAGGGATCACATCACTGAGTAAATAGTGATCGAACCAAAATATCAGAAATACTTTTTTTTTAACTCACGTATTAGCATTGTAGTTTTTAATTGATATGAATTATTGCTTGACTGCGATCCCACTTGATGGTAAGTAGTAATGCAATCGTTGATAGTGAGGCAGTTTATTAAAAGACTATTCACTCTAGTCTTGAAGACACTAAAATTATAATCGGCTGGGAAGGACGCAGCAAGCAAATTGTTTCAATCCCTCGATGTATGCGGTATAAAAGACGAGGCAAAACTTACCTATGCAAGGTTCTAAATCTGACTTAAGAATGTCTAATACCGTCTCCACACTGCGGATTCTTTAATAAAACCATAATGTATGCGAGGTCTTTCATCTAAAAGTAATATACGTAAAATATTTAGCATAGAAACGCGACAAATATTCACATTTCGGTGTGAGGGGCGGCCGTAACGAAGTAATCCACTGACAAAGGGACAGAGACCCGGACATTTCTTAGACTTGTTTACTCTTTGTGTGAGAGCTATATGTGTCTGTCATTTATAGCACGGGAGGTGTTTCAAGAAGGTTTACTTTAATCCAAAGTACTGTCGGAGTTTCTTACGTAACTTATAATCATGGTGTTTGGGGGAGAGTCTATGCTCAACAGTGAATTTCCTTTGGTTGAAATGATGAATCTACCTCAATCTTACTTGTTTAACATCAATGTTATGCATGAACTATTTTCTAGTCTTAATGTCATGTTCAGATGTAACATGTTTTTTTCTTCTATTCTCTTCTATTAGCCATCACGCTATCATTTACTCTCTCTTTCATATTTTTTTTCCCAATCTCTCCATCTTTTTGCTTTTCATTAGCATTTTACGTTATATTATTCGCTAAAATAACTTAAGTCAATGTATCAAGTAGGTTTAATATGTTCATTTAACGCCATTTTGTACTTTTGATAAAATATAAATTATTGTTTTGTCTTGAATGGGTCTTTTGAGTCATCTTGTTTGTGTTCCACTTCACGGTCCGGGCATATTCACGTTTCATGGCCGACATTTTTCTTTGAGGTTTGTTGTCCGTATAACGTATGGATGTCTTTTTTTACTCGCCGTACTGAAGTACACAACGTTTATCACTACATTCTCGTAAAGTGAAGTCAGCCTATGGAGTTAGTTTGTTTGAAAGTGAGTACAAGACGGACTTGATTTGTAGTTAGTTTATCATTATATTACTAGTGTCTAATCTGAGCTTTACTTTCAGAAACAAACGTCAAGGGTATGTTCCCAGTAGGCTTCAACCCTACAGTAGGCACGCGCCCTCGACGTCTTGGGCTTGGTCCGGACGGTTACTGGACCCCTTGCTCGCCGTCCACAGGTCTTCGTCTACGGTGGCCGGAAGTCGGGATCGGGATTCCGGAGGCTGGGGCGTGAGGGTCGCTCCCTCGCGCGTGCACGTGCGTCCTTCTCCTTGGCTAGCATTACTGCTTCGCAGAAGGAGACGACCAGCCACTCTTGCTTCGGACTATGACCTGTACCAAAGCCCAGCGCGAGAGAACTTTGCCGCCGACCGCCCTCACGAGGACACGTGGCGGTGCCTTGACCAAGCGTGGTACACCTCTACCATATGCTCCACCGTGTCCTCCGGGCGGTCCACACAGTGGTGACTCCCGAGCACCATAGTTAAACCCGAATATTGTGCAAAGTTATGGCAAGAAACCAAAAAAATAAAGAATGTCGTAAACCACTTATAAACAGAGTACCTACATCTATCTCATCACAATTCCAATAAGCCCAAACATGGTCAGGATATAACGTTTTATTATGGAGTTCCGTTGCAAACCTTTCGGTTTCATCATTAGATCGGTTTGCCGCCACTTTCATCAACAGAGTTTTTTTTTTCTCATCAGTATTTTAACTGAGAAAACTCTTTTGTGAAGTCAGTCAAAAAATACTAATAATATTAAAAATAACTCTAAAATAAAAATAAGCCAATAAACCAATTCAGTCCAATGAGTCCATCGACTCCATTTTATAACGTTACTGTCTGTTCATTTATATCACCCTTCTCAACAACAAGCCAAGCATTTTCTTTGAAATGACAACGAAAGAATTGCAATAGTGCACAAAAAGACTATTGTTGCTCCAGAACGTCAAGCGTAGCCAAGTAAACTGTTTTCTCAGTCGCCGTCGACTTTTTCTCTTTGCACAAGTAACTGATATGCTTTAGCTTTTCTTTCTTCCACTGAAATGAAAAAGTCTGCCACAACATTTCAGATTTTAATGAAGCAAGAATTTTATAGTAGGATACAGAAAGGTCAGATTTAAATTCATCTGACGCAGTGAATGATATTGCTTACGGAGGCAAATGAATGAACCCTAAACAAATATGTAAATTCGTGACACGATTGTTGTAAACAAACTCCGAGCCAGCACTCTTGACAGAATTGGGGACGTTCAGTCGTTCAAGTAATGTCGGGACCGCGGCGTCCCTTTTTGTCACGTTACAGGCGACGCGGTCGCTATTTTGGCCACTCCTTTTCAAAGACAAAATACCTCACGCGTCCTCGCAACAATGCATGTACTGGTCGTGCGTTATCATTCCCTTTCTTACAAGAACATCTCCCGAAAATTTAATAAAAATCCTAGGGACCTAACCGAGCAAGAAAATTTTCGCTGAATCGCAGCCCTTTAAGACGAAATCGAGGTATTTGTCGGATCGGCGGGTCTAAGCCGTTGGGGGTGCGGGGCTCGGGGCGGGATATTCGTCGCGAAACGAATTCAATTTGGATCATTCTTCTATACTATTATCCCGATTGAAGGTCTTTCCTCGCTGTCCCCCGTTCGAAATTGGATCGTCTTTTGCATAAAATGAAAATCGAATCGGAACTAACGAAATATCCTCGGAAAGGTTCCATCACCCTGCGATTTGATGAACGGGACCTTTTATGGAATTATGAGCAGAGAGGGGGTCCGCAGTAGTGGGGGACGTGGGACGGAAAATTTATATTGTTATGTGCGAGCGAGGAGTCGGACGCGACAAGTTTGTGCTCTTAATGATGTGAGCTGCCGGACACGGATCATGTTGGGGACGGTAAGTTGATTACTTGGAACAGGTATATTGTTTCAGAGACCGGCTTAAAATGGACTCCGGAAGTAGGAGATTTATTTGATATACCTTTTTCTATTGGGTTATTTAATTTCCATTCGAATGCAGGATACACTCTCTCACAAAATAAGTTTACCTACTTAGTTGTATGACCAATAATTGCCAAACCGTTTGCCCAACTAACCATTAAGGTCCATACAACATGCGATATTAATGACACAATGTTATTCCAAACCACTGCTCCGACAGCGGCTGCCTCGCTCAATAAACTAATTCGTAGATGGAGCGTTCGTTCCGATTCAGTACACGACATGTGAATTCTTACCCGTTCGGCTTTCAGTCGTAAAATGTAAAGACTGTTTGATAGAACGATGCTGTGTTGCCGAAGCAACAGTTTGGGAGTAGAACGGCTCCCAATGAGGTGGGGAACTCGATAACATGCGCCGTTTGTTTCGCGAACATGAGACGGGAGCATTATGTGAGGTTGGAAACGTTTGTTGCTGTAATGAAACGGTTGATATAAAACCCTCAAGACAAATTTTGGAATTTTATTTTATTCGTTCAATCAGAATTCTTTTTCCAGATTCAATTTTAAAAACGACAGAACTTCGAAAGTAAAAATGATTTTTCTGAACGTCATGTTTTTTATTTTTACCAGTTTTTACTATTAAAGTTTAAGTACCTATAATACTTGATTACACTCATCTATACGAAATTATCACTGATATGGGTAATCCTCAAGAATACTACCGAACAATAATGTTTATCACCATGCACTCCCGCAACGGGCTCCTCGATCCACTTTTAAGTAATATAAAACAGAAAAGAAATGAAAGGAAAGTAAATATATTTATTGCCTTGATCAATTTACGATCTTTTATAGCAAAGTCAGTGACGAATTCCGATCAGTCGTAATTTCTATTTTACTTTTTGCTCTCGGGGAATCGGATCCGATCTGGTAGTGAGTGAAAATATTAGTGATAAATCACAGTGGGATTTTCACATCTAGTTTTTGTGCCTGAAACTTTTCGCTCGCCAAATAAATTCCCTTTATACAAAAATACCATCCAAAATATATTGAACCTAAACTTTTGGATGAAAAATAAATGCTGAAAATACTTTCAGCTAACATTTTTGCGTAAAAATAAAATAGTTGACGACGATGTACATTTATCTTGTGTGCATTTATTGGAATTCCGTTAACATAAATCAATTTTAAAAATCAAATCAGCACCTCTTTGACAAAGATTGAATACCTGTACGTTATAATATCCTATCATACTTTTTTATGTGGGAAATCTTCCAAAGACATCTCCCGCTCTTGTGTGAGGGAATGTCAGACTTTTATTGACTGAAAGCTCACTCCTGTTTCTTCGTTGTCTTTCATACCAAGGCCGAGTTTTCCTTTCAGGCTTCGACCTTGCTGGGCGCCTACGGTTTGCTGACATCTTCTTGAGGCGCGCGTGGAACAGTACACGATGTCGACGACTTGGGCTTGGTCTGAACTGGTCCGCGCCTTTAGTGGCCGAAAATCGGGATCGGGATCCCGGTGGCAGTGGCGCGAGGGCCGTCAACGACTTGGGCTCTGTTTGGACGGTTACCAGACGGTCGGATAGCGAGCTACCCATTGCTTGCCATCCGCAAGCCCTCGCCAACGGTGGCCAGAAATCGGGATCGGGATCCTGAGAGAGGCTGGCAGGTGCACGTGCGGCCTCCTCCTTTGCTAGCATTAGTGCTTCGCAATGGGAAGTGACCGCCTGCCACTCTTCCTCGCCTGTCACTTCTCCAATATCCTATCATACTTATATATTATAAAGGTGATAATGTGTAAGTATGTGTGTATGTTTGTTACTTCTTCGCGCTCGGATGGCTGAACAGATTGCGATAAACCTGAAATAGCACAAAGGATACTTTTTATACAAGAAGATGTCCTCTTGGGACAATTTTTTACTTTCACACGGGCGAAACCGTTAGCAGCAACTAGTTTGATGAAATAAAATGTGGATAGATAGGTATTTCTATATCTGCTTCCAAAATTCGTGATCATCTCAACCGCAATTCGTCGGCAACAAAAAGCGTAATTACGTAGTGTGATGTGTTTTCCTCGTCGGCACATCCTAGCTCCCCGCGGTTTTCATTCAATCAGAAAACATTCGCTCGTCATGTTCAATGTTACAACGGAATTCTTTTTTACGGTCTTTTGGGCTATTCGTCTGAATTTTTCGCCGACGCGTACGAAATGAATTACATTGAAACTGTGGCGTCAGAGTGTTTGAGTTACAATTTGTCGACGTTTGTGAGGGATCCGGGTCAAAGGGATAATCGTTATATCAAAGATGAAAGAAAAACGGAACAGATTATACTGTGAAGCTCTTAAGTAGGCACAATATTTGCAAACAGTATATGTTAGGATCGAAGGTATTTTTGTTTTTTTTTTCTATTCTTTGGTGGGTAAAAATCATCCAGATGACATCCCCCGCCTTTGGGCGGAGCGGGGGATAATGTTCTCTTACTGACTAAAAGCCCACCCCGTTCCTTCGTTGCCTTTCATGCCGGGCCGAGTTTTCGTTTCAGAAAGAGATCCTTAGCCCAGTAGGCAGAAGCCTACCGTAACCGTAGGGAACAGCACGCGCCATCGACTACTTGGGCTCGTTCCGGACGGTTACCGTACGGACGGATAGCGAGCTACTCATTGCTCACCGTCCGCTAGCCCGCGCCTACGGTAACTAGATGGAAGGTGTATTGTTCTGTCATTTTTACGCATGAATTAGACATTAGTATAAAAAGCTAAATTTATTTACTTCAATAAATGAAAATAAAGACAGAATCTTTTTAAGTAACAATATAATAACTGTTTCTGCTCACAACACGATTGCAACCACTTCTACCAGCAGATATGCAAATAACTGTGCAGCAGAAAGTTTGCACATTTCAGCTGTTTTCCTCATTTAAGTAACACATTTATAAATTTGATTGTAGCCTATTTTTCACGCAATTCCCTCGCAATTACACTCACAATAAATAAATCATGCACACGATAGCACAGTGATCATTACGGTGGGTTGTATTAACGGGGCTCGGGGGATCAATCCGCGAGATCCGGTGCGAGTTGCCTTAGGACGTATTATTACTTACACTTTATGAACACACCCTTGGTGGTGTAGAATTCACCCTAAAGCAGTATACAAGTAGAAGTAAAAAAAAAAGTAAAAAATATATGTTTATCGTTACTTATAAAAACTTTTTCTATTGTATAAGTGATTAATTATAATACTATAATGATTAGAAAAATGGTCATTGCACTCATCATTATCACAAATTATTTGATGACATTTAAATAGGATGGATCCTTTTTTAATGTTCCATCTAAGCATTTTAATTGCACTTTGAAAAAATAGAAATGACGATATATCTAAGGATGACTGTTTGAAAATCTCCGTAAGGCCCTGGAACGCAAAGAAGTACTGAAGGAACACGGTGGATTTTAGTCAGTAAAAGTCTGGTATTCCCTCTGGGTAGAGGGCAGGAGAAGTTGTTTGATTTCCTATCCTCCAAAAAAGAATGGCCTACATACAAGAAACACTAATAATCATCTTGATCCTTTATAACTTGCAGGAATATGTATATCTATAAAAAACTTGATTCTGTGTTTTTGTTGTAATGTTATTATTTGTACAGAACATGACAAATTTGTCATTTGGACTACGAATAACCGGTGTTTAAGCTGAACTATTACACGGGAAATATTGTTACATTATGTGGTCATAAAATTAACGTTTTAAACATCTGTGTACAGAAACACATCCATCAAAATTTTAATCTACAGTAATATTATAAAGAGGCAAAATTTATATTTTTGTGTTTATGTTTTTTTGTTTGTAGAAAGTAATTTTTAAAAGCACCAGTCCGATTGCGAAAGTTGTTTCACCGATATACTACTGCTTTATTCCTGAGTGATAAAGTCTATATTTTATGTATTCGGGTGAAGCCGCGGACAAAAGCTAGTCATAGATAAATATAATTTTATCTGTTTGTATCATAAATTCCCTTCTCGAAAATTTTAAACCCTCCGCCATGTTCACAGCTCTTCAATACATTGATAAGTCAGCGAGTGCGTCACATCGACTTAATGTCGTGTGCGAACTGCTGCAGATACCTCGAGCCCTGCTGACTGACACGTGCCTAATGAGGCGTGAAGCTCGCGATACAACCATATACCGAACATTTTGTTACCCTGTCTGTTTCGGATAAAAACTTTATGTTCAGGGAAATATAGTCGCCAAGCTCATGTGAAAAGTTGCTGTCAACATCGATCAATACATTATTTATGATGAATTAAAAATGCTCTCCTATCAAAAAATGTACTGATCTTTTCCTTTTTGAATTAACCTTTTATGAAAATGTTTTATGAATTCATTATTGAAAATCATAATTCTAAAACTCTTGCATTTCGCTTAAATAAGCATTATTGGACACTTACATAATCCTACTTCAAGACATCGTTGACTCTAAATCAACGGAAACCTAAGAAAATCCTCCAAACAAGACAAAAACCTTCCCAACATCATAACAAAAGCGTTCTAATATACTAAAGGACAATAAAATACACCTGATAAAGTCCAGAGCTCCCTAATTCGATACAAAGCAGACTTCATGATACAGCTTGAATGACCCATTCTTGCATAGGTTACTAACGACCCTATCTTCCAAAGAACAACCTTAAAAAACAGGAGCCCCAAGCCACTACCACCCTTATCACTGTTGCAATAAATTTGAAATTAAATGTAAAAGATAACGTTGTGGAATGCACAGCTTATCTGTTTTAGGGTTCAAGCGTTCTCGCTAATTATCGAGTAGAAACACTTGGGAGGTCAGTGAGGTAGTGGAATAGTAGATGGGGAAATAGGTACAATACCTCACATAAGTAAGTTAAATAGAGAAAAAAGTAAAAAAGAAAACGCTATAAAAATCTTCAGTACCAAAATGTAAATTATTATTGTTATTATCTATCTCTGCTGAGCCACATGTGTGAGGCAAGATAACGTGGTTAGAATTAAATTATAATTGTACACAATTATGCAAGTTTCTAAGAGGGTAAGAAGCTCTTCAGAGAATTGGGCTTTTAGAGAAATTAGAAATTCTGTAGCTTAATGGCTTAAGCTAACTTGGAAGTGGTTTGATTAGGAAATTAGGCATGTTTGCACGTGTTCCTTATTGGATAAAGAGGTATGTATACTCGTCCTAACTCTGTATTAACTATTTTAAGGGTATTATCAGTGTACAAAGATATGAGTAACATAGAGTTACCAGCCTCAACTAGTTTCAAAACATTTCAAATATTGCAGACTATCTTTTGCTCGCAGCTTTGCCCGCGTACATAAAACATAGCCTATGTCACTCAGGAATAAAGCAGCTTTCTATCGGTGAAAATATTTTTGCAATCGGACCAGCACTTTCAGGGAATTCCTCCTACAAAAAAAAAAAAAACAAAAAAACATACTTTAGCTCTTTAACATAAATTAGTGCAGAGTATCACTTGATCTTATATTTAGCGGCATAAGATGCCGCTAAGATGAGCACAGGCAGGTCCTGGCGGACAGACCTCCGGCGGGATCTCATTGCAGTATGGTGTCAGTAACAGTCGCAAACTAGGGCTGGGCACATAACTATCGAAGCTGTTAGGTTTCGGAAAGTTCCTATTTCGGATCCAAACGCTTGGGTATCACCATTGGGTAATTCGCTGGAAAAACATGGTGGAGCATACGTTGGAGGTCAACTATAGTTGGGTGGAGCACCAACGTGTCCTCGTGGAACCGATCAGCGGGGGTAACCTCTCGCGTCCAGCAGTGGGCCAGACCATGCTACTGAGTGGGAGAGAATGGGAAGTAGTCACTTCTTTCTTCAAAGAAGTATTGTAAGCGAAGGAAAAGACGGCCAACGTGAGGAAGAGACAATTCTTATTTCCCGGTCCTCTCAGAATACGCCCTAGGCATAGAGAATCACTGAGCGATTTTCAAGAAAAGATTGAAGTATAAACGTAATTGTAATATTTACCTTTTTACAATTATATAAAACTTAACTTGGGCAAGATGTTCTAGGATTGAATAATGTTATCAGATCTCAATTAGAGGACATTCATTGGTTTTTCTTTCTCGCAAAAAACCACGTTTCAAAAATTTTATGACAGAACTGAAACAATTCCTACCTTACCCCACTTGTCAGTTCTGTTTGTAACCTTATCTATTCTTTGTTCAGTGTAATGCAATCTTTGTCGTTATCCGTGCTAACGAAGCGACGCGGGTGTCCGCGGGGGTGAAGAGGCTACCTCCGGGGAAGCACGGGGGGCGGGGAGAGGGGGAGCCGTGAACAGAGGTAATTAAAGGCGTTTATCTGCTTCAGGTGGTGCTAATCCCGCAGATATGATACTGAATGTAAAAACAATTCCTTTTTTGCTGGATTTTCGGTCCGAATTTAAAAAAATATTTGGAAAGTTGAAAACATAGAAATGTTTGCTTATCTTTATTAATATTTCTCTTGTATAAAGACTATAACTATAAAACACAGGATAACGTTGTGTTATTTAAATGTTGAGTTATTTTGTAAAATGGTAAGCTGAAAATTTATATGTAAATAATTGTGACTTTACACCATAGTCATTACGGTCTGATTTTCTGAATATTTACAAATCTTGTGCATATATTACAAGACCTTTGACCAATTGTCACTAAGATAAGGAAAAAAAAAATCCACCATTAACTGTTCAGGGTGAGCATTTTAACTTAAGGCTACTAAATGCTCTCCCCTCTCACAGTAATTAAAAATCACACAGAACGTGAAGCCGGCTTACACCCTATCATTCCGTTTAGCGCTCAGAAAATAATTAAATCAGGAAAAAAATCTTTAAAATTCCCGCCCGTACACGGCACTTAGCCTCCGTAGGTACTAGCTAACAAATGTAATTAACGGCGTTTATCTGCTGGGAGGACGTAGGCAGGGAACTATCAGAAGTTCTACTGCTAACAATCTTAGATCGGCTGATGGAGGTTATTGAAGTCGGCCTGTCGACCAATTTTGGATATCGACCGATGTCAATGCGACTCAAGGGGATCTCAGCAAAACCGTACGGGCCCAGCAGGGCCAAAGTTTACTGGGGCCATACATTGAATTCTGAAAGGAAAAATCGAGGTCCTGCAATACAAGAAAAAGAAGGAACAAAGATGTGGTTTTAGTCAGTAAGTCTCCATTTTAGAGCAAGAGAATGACTTCTTTTGCTCTAAAATGGAGACTTATGTGATTACCAAGAGTATGAGACATATGATGATTTCCAACTTAAAAAAAAAAACCTTAACTTATAATACAGTTAAAGTAATAAAGGGTATTCATTCAATCCATTGGCCCCATTGAATAGAACCCTATTTTCCACTAAACCGATTAATGACTAGCCCAGTCATGGCGCAGCGACCGCACCAGCTAATTGGTTAAATATGCTTTTGGTACTTAACATGAGGAAATATAGCAGTAACATAAGTTTACAGGGTAATATTCTGAGAATCAAGGCTCATTCCACCGAAAACTATTTGATGGATTTTATTCATGGTATCACTTCTAGCAACTGCTTATAAATTGCAATGTCAGAATGGTGCATGAAATCCCCTAAGCTTTAAACGTATTTAGAGATTTGTAATGCAAACAACCCTTAAGCTTGTTCAGTACCGAATGTAGAAGTTTCATGATATTATTAATAACATATTTAAAGAAATGGAATTAAAATATAGATCAACATATAAATTACTTTGTTTTATTAGTCCATCAATAAGTGACTCAGTAATTCATTAATTTAGTTTACCTACAACGTTTTTAGTCTCTCACTGAGGTGTGATGTCGTTCGATTTCGATGAGATTGTCACAACACAAATCACTCAAATGCACAAGAGTTTCTATGTGGCATTTGATCTCTCGCACTGTTCCTAGTTATTTTACGTATAAGCACGACTGCTTGTTTTTCATGATAGTGTAATCATGATAGTGTTGTTTCACCGTAATGTGTAAAGTTCCTTGTGATTTCACACTCTAAAGCTCCACGGAACACGAAATTATTCTGTAAAGTTCTGTTATTATATTGGTTTGTAGAAATATTTTAATGATTTTCTTTAGAGACTACACCCGCCTGGTCGGAGAGTCGGAGTCCGAGAAGCCGGTAGTTGATATCGGGTTGTTGTATATGTATTAATTGCACGGAGAACTTGGATACCGCGATGCAGGAATTGGGATTTTAGTTCCTTTAGTGGCGTCACAGATGACACTCTTATACTTATATCTTTTTTTAAATATTTTAAGTGCTTAAAATCTTTATCATTTATTTATTTATTTATTTATGGTTTTACTTTAACAAAAACGGCTATCCGCCAATTACATGAGTTAAAGACTAAGTATATACAAAAATAATAATCATAATTTATTAAGAAAATGGGAACTTCCCCGTTGGACCTTCTGTCCATGTCTATTTGCAGGTAAGCAGGTGTTGAACTAATTCCTGCGATGGCAACATTCCAGCAAAAATATTGTCTACACCAAGCTTAAATTAAAACTACATATTTTATAAGGACTACTTCTCATTTTAATACCTAGAGATGAATGATGATGGTAATTTCTGAATGAAATTAAAATCTAGCTTGTGCGGGGAGGAACGAAAAAATAAAGTGTTATTATTATTTGTGACACTTGTGCAAGTAAAAGTATTGATGAACTAGGTTTTTCTCACGGATTTGCTCCCGAGCTCTATCCCACAAGCATAAGCATAAACAGCGCTTTAATTTTCCCACTGCTAGGACTCAGGCCTCCTCTCTAGGAGAGTGAACAGCATGTCTTCGAAATTTTGGTTCTAGGATATCCCACGAGAACCATGAAATTTTCGGAATATGTAAACAACGTTTCTCAGCGATAGTGTTACTTAGAAATCAAGGCTTTTATCAGTAGTTCTATAGACGACCTCCTACAAGTAAGCAGTTATTGTTTCTGTTTACGTATTGGTTTAGATCCAGACTTCTTAGAATTACTATCTTGATGTTACGATGTCATATACGATGACATATGAATAGTAATGAGAAAAGACAGACAAAAACATATAAATATTAAATGAATACATCATTTCCAAATGTTAGTCTAAATGTTTTCATGTAAATATTAATAACTTAATAAATATTTGTGTACTGTAATGGAGTCGCTTTGTAATAAATTATTTGCTTATCTTGTTTAGATTAAGTACGGAGAATTTTATCTTAAATATATTTTTGAATATTTATTCCAACTTGTATTTCATGCCTATTTAACTTTCTGTGTAGAAGACAGTAATCATTTTAATGTCGCTGACTTATGTCACCTAGATTGAAGAATTGAATAAAAAAAACAAAAACATGAAGTTAGCATTTCTAACTCCACGTTTTTTTCATAAGTATTCAATTGAGCAAATAAAAAAATTTACGCAGAGTATTTGCATAAAGCCCAAAGTATCTATTTACAATTCTACTGAAGAAACAGTGATTAATAACATCAGTAAAACAGTATAATGCGGAAAGCAGAGAACAGAGATTATAGCTGGTTCGAGGACACGAAACCGATCCTTTCAAGCACCGGAGCCTCCCGTGAATACTAAGGAGCCAGGACCAACATCATCTGTATTCAAATAATAACATATTCGTTTCTTCATGCCGTACACGACAACCCAATATTGCTTTTTGATGACAGTAATTACCATAAAATTAGGTTTATATACCATATAAGATGAAAATGATATTTTTCTCTAAAATTTTCCGAGAGATAAGGCGTAATGGTGAATGAGGCACATGGGCGTACTTAGATTTCAATGATCGCTTTTATATTGCTTGATATTGTAATGATTGTGGCTGGTAACGTCAGAATGATGGGCGCAGGGCAATATGCGATGTTAAATCTACAGGCTTGTTTGTAATTGAAAAAAGATATTAAAATAAACAAAAAAAGCTAATTAACCGAGGCTAAATTATTCATCAGGATTTTTACTTGATATTCATAACCAATGAAACAGAACAGCGCTATTTTCAAAATATAAAACATTAATTTTAGTATATGCGAAGCCCGATACACGTGTCTGGTATTTTTATGGAATCTATATACTTTTCATAACTGTATCACGAAAAATCACCAAGTTATAAGCTTGTTACGTTATCTGTTTTGTCCACACAAATACATGATTACCAGGTTATCTGGGTGACTGAGGTGTTGTTTTGCTCCCGCACCCAGCTGTGTACTGGTGTCTAATGCCCGCAATGACATGCAGTGACCTGTGTTGTACTTATTGTCGGTAGTGTCCAACTATTTTTGTGAAAAAATATAACGTGGTGTAAAAATTGGAATCGTTTCAGTTACTGATTCTAAACACACTATATTCAGGTTTCATACCAAAATAATGTTGTATACAAAAAAAAAAAGATTATACACTTCTGTGGGGTCAAAACTGTAAGCAATGCTGATTCTATTCATAAATTCACTGACACAGTTTAACTCTTTTAAATATAACCTCAACATTTCAAGAATGGCTTGAAACTATATATTCCACATCCACACTCGCCGACTGCATACCTAGACGGTGAGGCCAGGTGCCCTAGATGTACCTGTGTCCGAAGCTAAACGAACACGGTCGATTTTTACACTGTCCGCCTTTTATAAGGCTTTTTGCGTGAAAGGCTAGTGAGATTTTTTATGTTTCGTTAGCCAAAGGTACGCTGTTTTCTGGTGAATATTTAAACTGGTGAAGCTAGAAATATTTCGGTGGAAGAGCGTTTTAAAGTGGATTGTTATGGTTGGTCAAAATGTATTATGCAATAACTTTCGGATAACTTATAGAATGTTCTACATAATTTTATATAAAAACTTCAAACAGGCATGCCCCTTTTTTTGGATGGGAAATTGCCAAATAACTCTTTCGACTGCGAGTGGAGTTAGAACGAGTGACAAACATTTGCAAACTAAAACCCACCCGTGTATCTTTAGTAGCTTTTTGTTGTGTTCTAGGACCACACTGACTTTTTACCCCTAGCTGTAGGTACTTTCACATTGTGCTAATTTGGTTCTTTGTAGATATAATCCTATTATTGTAAGTCTGTCCTGTTTTGTTATTTTTTACATATTAAAGAAAACATTATCAATTATAAATAAAGGTGTCTTGCAAGTTCCGAGTGTTTGTTTTAAACAAATTATGTATCATCAACAATTTTTTACAAAGATCAAAAGCTAATAAATAAACTAACAGAGCAACCTGTTCCTCTGAATATTTATCTGCCTGTATGAGTCACGTTTTAATTCCCAATTCACTTACAACCGCCCACCATTCACTTACACACATCCCAACTTGTAATCAAAAGCAAATACGATGAAGATCAAAGATTACCTCATTACAACATGTCCCTTAACTCATACTGAATTCATAGTTCAATGATTGCTTCTCCCAAACGAAGTACTGTTAAATAAAGAGATTAGTAAACAGGGTGGTTCATTACCTACAAATAAAATGTTGCACGTATACGATAAAAACTTAGGCAGATATGTTTAGAGTACCTACATTTATATAACATTTGCTACATAATATTTGCACATTTAAAGACACTTTGAAGTGTATTCAAGTGGCACATTACCAGTTGACAGCAGCGACCCCGAAAAAATTTATCGATGCCAATATTTTAGAATGTTTTTAATTAGCGATAAATAATTTAGTTTTTTTTTTTGTGTTTACTTAATTATCGTTTGCTTCAAGTAGTTACTCACTATATGCATATTTTGTTAGATACGCAGCTTCATTGATATAGTTTTCGCAGTTGAGATTCTCAGGTCGGTAAAAGTTTTACTCGGTTTCCTATCTAGAATTTCTGATTAAAAGTCCAAAATCTACATTTTGTATGATTTATAGTAACAAATTTTCCCTTTTTTACCCGGAACTCAAGGAAAACTTAAAGTAAGTTTGTTTTTTACAGTAATCTTAAAGTGCACCTCAGCTTAAAAAGATTTTTCTTTTTAATATACACAGTATAATAATTAACAGCTGTAGGGTATTGAAGAGATGAATATTTCTGCCTAGAAACCTATCTCTTTGTTCCACTGTACACTCATTTGTACCCTTTAATATTCTAGTAGGTGGAATGTCACAGGAGACTTGCGGCAGGTTTCAATGGATTTATTGAATTTAGAGAATTCTTGTTAATTATAAGGAGCATATATAATTAATGGCTTTGGTAAATAGATTTTGTATTTATGGCTCTTAGGGATGTGGGACTTAATAGTTTAACTGAATTGTTTTAGTTGGAAAGGTGTTTGAGAGACCGTATTTTAGTCTCTTAGGCTCCTCCTGCAGAATAATAGTTTAGGTTTAACCAAGATAAATAAAAACCTAAGTTTTATTGATAACATTCCAGCGATCCGCCTCAGCTTCAGAGAGGTCTTAGATATCGTTGAAAGTCTTGACTTTTCTTAACTATAATATGCATTTACTTTAAAAAAAAAACTTAATTTTTTCTCATGCCACTTATGCTTGATACTCAATACTTTATTGCAATCCATATGTTTACATAGATGGTGTTGAGAATTGTCATAAATTAATATGGACCCCGTCGGGCAGCAAAATTAAGTTTAGGGAAGAAGAGACTGATAGCAATTCACGGAATTTAATAGTATGGTAGATCTAATTGTGATAAGTTTAATTTGGTGTATAATATTATGTATGTAAATCATTATAATACTCGTATGTCTGTCTATTAAGAATTAGTAATTTATGTCAGGTATTTTTATTTATTTCGTGTCGTCATTATTATTAAATTATTCATGTTTATTCTGTATATTGGTCAAAACCGTATAAAAGACCGATTAGTAGTTTTTGAGTTTATTGTGAACAGATTGACTATCTCGGTAGGGGATTTGATTTTATAATATGTATTATATAATTATTATGTAAGTTTTTAGAAAGCCATCAATGTGTTTTAACACTTACTATGACAGCCAGCACCATGGGTTTTTGATTGAAAACCCCACATTAGGGTAGTTTCCAGGGTCAAAATAACTGCATTTTATTTAGCCCATTAAAGTTACGTGTAACGTCACGCCGTGCTACATTTTTTCGCACGGGGTGACGTCACACGTAACTTTAATGAGCTGTATCTTTGTTATTTTTTGTTTAATCTAAAAAAGAAAAAATACGTGTCCGATATTTTTTTATAATCTAAAAGACGGACTAATTACATTTTTTTAGGCAACTAGCCTATTAAATCTAAAACAAGACTTTAAAACCGTAAGTTCCAAGTACTCACTAGCCCGCCAATGGCAACGCGTTATTAATCACCATCAGACGGACAGATCCCGCAGATATCGCTAAACCCTGATTTATTGCCCACAGATACATAATTGTGTTTAACCGATAAGATACGAGCCAATCGAGCGATCGTAGAAGGTACATAGATGTGGTGAACGATTGTGACTCAGCTAGGCTTTGCATATACAAGTAATAATTGTAACTAACGGTTTCAGTTTGCGATTGGTTGGACATCGGTTAGAAAATCTAATGTTTGATTAGTTGAAATTTCAATGTATATTGATGCTGATATGTTTTTCTTTTATTTGGCCTATTATGTCGCACTGCTGGATAAAGGTCCTGCCTAATGGACGACTCCACTAAAGTTGGTCTCGGAAAAGTTGGTGAGGAGACCTAGACGCCTACCTCAAGAATATTGTTTTTTTTTTGACATTTCAAAAGTGCCTGTAAATGGTTTATTAGAAATATAATGCTTTGAATCTTTTATTGTTATCTTATATCTTACTTGGTTTTGCAAGGATTAATCTAATTTAGTTCTTCAATTAATTAAATTGACTGTATCAAAATAAGAAACATTTTTATCAAGATGGTGGATGAAAGATAACATAAAGTAGTTAGAATTAATCATCAGCTAAATAATTAATGATGATACCTACGGACAACATAATGTTTATTTTAATGTAGCAGCACTTAAAAGGCTCATTTTCAGGCAACACTAACAGATTGATAAGCAGAAATGATACCGCGTAGGCAGTGAAATGCTGTCTAAATCTGTCACAAAACGTTTAAAACATGATAAACGTTTACAAAATCCTATTAAGTACAAGGGATTTACGTCACGAGATATTTAACGGTGGCAACATTAGTCTAGATGTGACAGGCTGTCTACCTCATTTCTACGATCTTAGGCGTTGCCTCTACTATACGTTAGAGTTGTAGTGTGGTACTCCTCTAGTGAGTTATAGTGTACATATTACACATTATTACGAGTTATTTATTACGCAATAAAATAACGTTGTCAAAGTGATTTAAGAGCTGTTGGTATTTTATAATGTTGTTACGAGTTTGTGTGGGGTAGCGATGTGTCATTAAACAGGCTGTTAATGTGCGTATGTACGTAATACAGCGTCTTAATTATATACAAAGTAACTGTTCTACAAATTCTTCGTTTTCAAATACCTTATCAAAAAGCTTTTCTATCAATATGAGCGGAATAGTGAGATGTGAAGCTGTGAAATGCTGTGCAGCGTGTTTGAAACATGGTCATACTTTGCTCTGTTAGCACAATTTTGCCAGGGCTGAACCAAGCTTGGCTAAGAAAATGAAGTAATCTCATTGGCTGATTTTAGTCATGGACACAGCCTCGCTACTTTTGGGGCTGTTGGTACCTAGCCATGAGTCACGTACTTCAAAACAAAGAAAGAATTGAGATAGCTAAGAAAATAGACTTCTACACCACACAGCCTACACGTAAAGCGAGGTCTAAAAACTTTGCAGAACGTTGTAACTTCGACGTAGTGTTGCTATTTATAAACATATATGTACATAGCTATCTATAGATACTATAATTAGATATTCGTATAAAAGCTGCAGACTTTGATTATTTATTTGGGAGTGATAGTAACAAGAACTATTGCGGTGTTTGGTAGCTCAGTTATCGGAATAGGTTATTGGCTATATCATCACGCTACGACCAAAAGGAGTGGAGCAATAAACGAACACCCGCGTTTTTTGTAAATACTCCGCTTTCGTGGAAGTAGGGGGGATAGCATGCTAATAATCTAATAATATGTGAAGTTTAATCAAACTACGAGTCTACTAGATCTAGCTCAATAACTTTATTTTCCCACTGCTGGGTCAGGAGCCTCCTCCCATTTGCGTATCAATTATTCCCTCCAAGCAGTTGAAATCACCACAATTCTCAATGGCAGCGTTGATGCTATCTAATTTATGGGAAATATTAAATTCGTTTTTTAAACTGTTTTGTTTCATCGATGCTTCGACCGATCAATAAGGATACATAAGTGGACATAAAGTATCCTAGAAACACACGCCAAAGAAGCAACACTGCATGTTGCTTGTGGGCGGAATATCACGAATATGATGTTTTACTTATAGTTATGGTAAGCTTTATTTCCGTATTTTCTAACAATGACAATCATGGTAGGAGCAGTTCGTGTTCCACACACCCACCGGCCATTACCCGCGTCTCGAACTGCCGTGAAATATTATATTAATACAAATCGAGACCCGGACATTTTGTAGAACCTCATGCATATCTAACGAGAATATATTTGTCAATTCGTTATCTTACTAGATTTCTCAATCACAGAAAATGATTTATTTTCACTTGAAATTACTATGGGTCCCAGTTTATCGACTGAGGCCGGTAATTTATGAGGGTAATGTGGCTTAGATCTAGTTCTGTCTGTGACTCTGCTTGGTTTGCTTTTTGCGGAGGTCGACTAAGGTCACACTATTACATTTATAGTCATATATCTCGGAAAAATAGCAAGCAAAATTTTATAAATAGTCCAGTTATAAATCTTTTACGACAAACGGCCATAAAAAAACACATTTTTGCACACGTATTCAAATTCAAATATGCATGAATGTGTGACAAAGGTATTGCAAAAACACGATTATAAATAGTGCAGCTTGTCCACATAAAAATTGATGTCACAGTTTAATCGTGAACCACAACGAACAGACAGAACCGTTTAAATAGATTTATAGTTTGAGTGTTTGATAGATTAATTATTATTTATAACAGCAATACATTTTGGATTTAACAGGAAATCACTTTGATTGTAAACTTAGATAACAAGGACTTTATAGCTGTTGGCGTAAATAATAATATCTATTATTACGTGATTTTCATGTTGGATTAAATACATAAATGCCAGTTACCCTCTTTATCGAACAGCCGTAAAAGTCAAATAAAATCGTGTATGGATACAGTGGTCATAGAGTCAATAGGATTACTGTAGGTCTAGTGCCGTTTTATGTGGATAGAAAGTCTGACAGTTTACTGAGCCTGCTGTGAATTGTCTGTATTGCTTGTTCGTCTACGTTAACAAGTAAATATTCAGTATAAAAGTGTTTAAAGAAATGTAAGCTACTAGACATAGTGCTTTATTGATTGGGTATTTATTTGTTTTTTTCCTTATTCAGTTCTTACATTTTTTTTCTTCTTCTTCTTATCGTGTCGATGGCAAAACTAATTAAATTCCTTGCCTGGCCCAGTATTCGGCCACGGCAATGCCGTCCACTGATTCTGTCATTAGATCCCTACGGGAACAGGTAACATAGCACGTTATGCAAGATAGCAGATGGGACATGGTCTGCGGAGAGATGCCGCACAAACACTGAAGGTCGGAACCATCCAGGAACCCATATCTGTGGAGATTTTCTTTACTGCGCCCAACTTGGGTGCGGAGTCTGTTTAGAATTTTCCAGATTGACTATGGCAACTCGTGTCCAGGAGAGAGACTCTCCAACGGATTGATAATATTTACAAGCTAATTGCCAAAAGAAACAGTAAATAACACAGATTGTGTACTGGTAGGACGTCGATACCCTTTCATAAAATGAAGGTAGGTGTAAGGTTTTCTAATTAATTTACTTCAAGACAGGCTTTCAATAAAGTTACATTAAACTTCGTTATCCAACCGTACCTTGTTAATTTTGTACATAAATTTCAGCCCGAATTAGTGTATCCCACGCAAATAATTATTTCTAACAACAGCGCTTTAGTTCATGTTGAATGGAATAATCCTCCGCCTTTGGGAACTAAGGAATATGTTCTGAAATAATCTCAAAATGAATCACTTGAAAGGTTCGCTAAATAGGTCACAAAAGATTATTAAGTGATTTCAATTTTGAAGATCATAACAGCGATATATTATGTATTTATGAATATAATAAAGTTAAACAGTCTTTTTAACCGACTTCGAAAAGGAGGAGGTTCTATGTTCGGCTGAATGTATGTTTTTTTTTATGTATGTTCACTGATATTTCGGTCAATTGTGGATCGATTTTGAAAATTTTTTTTTTGATTGAAAGTTTATGCTTCCAAGTTGGTCCCATAGAAATATTGTTATGATCTGATCATGAACTTCGAAGATATGGAACAGAACTCCTCATAGAATCATAGCAGAATTGTCGTAACAAGTAAAATTGCTTTGTTTATACGTGTAGTCGATGACTGACTAAAAGAAAAGGGGGAGGGGTAAAGGGGAGGGGGTAAATTCATGTAATATAACCGTATTTGGGATTATATGAATCGTTATGAGATGCACTCTGGCTATAAGGTAATTTACGTTTAGCTGAAGGGTAGGTACTTTTTAATGGTGCTACCATAACTAAAAAGTGAAAAATAAAAAACTTTTTACAAAAAAAATTAAACCGACTTCAAAAAGTACAAAATAACTTTAATTTCGGAAGTCGGTGTTAAATAACGAAGAGACAAGATTAGGTATCTATTATAGAAACACCGACTTCCGAAATTAAAGTTATTTTGTACTTTTTGAAGTCGGTTTTTTTATTTGAATGCACTTATCTAAAGTCACCCAAAAAGCAATGGATAGGCCTATATTCAGTTTCCTTGCGTTATCTAATCCGGAATGAAGATATCCGCAGCAGAACCCAGGTTGCCGACATAGCACAAAGAAATGCCAAACTTAAGTAGTAGCCGTTAGGGCCGAAAGGTTCTGTAGTCGCGACCGCGTACCGCAAGACGCAGCATTGGAAGGCATCTTACAAAGTGAACTGATGACCTGGTAAGGGTTGGAAGAATTCAATGGACGCGAGACGCAGACGATCGTTAATTGTGGTGACCCTTGGGGGAGACCTAAGTCCAACAGTGGACGTAATTCGGCTGATGATGACGACTAATCACAGAAACGAATGATTCGAATTGAAAAAATATTTTAGTGTTGGATAACGCATCGATCGAGGAAGTCTGAAGTGTAATATAACATGATGCTACCAATCACGAGAGCGGAGTTAAAACCAAAGACGCGGATGACATCCCGGAGAAGAGTAAGTCAATCATATATTGTAAAAATACTACCCATAACATTAGGAGTAGATCAAATCATTTATGAATATTCAGGATTATTGTAGCAACCCTAATTCCGACTGTATCCAGTAAACAAAGCATCTGTCGTGTTTACTAATCCACATTTTAAACGCAGCTATAACTGTTGTTGTGCTACCACAGCTCATTGTTCGTGAAAACGTATGAAACCTTCAGGACGAGGCTTAGAGTAGTAGTGAGCTGCCAGTGGTAGCGAGAATAGGGTTTATAGAATAGAATAGAATAAAGTACTAAATGTCGTCGTCGTCGTTTATTATACTATTGTAAGAGTGAGTAATTCAGTAAATGATAAACGATATTTATTTTGCAAATAGGTTCTTACACTTTTACACGTCAATTTAACCTAGATGAGACTGGGGTTCCTAGCTCTCTAATTGTTTAAAACCAAAGACTGGTGATTTATAATAAATTTTCAGTAAAACTAAAAAATCTACAGTTTTACTGGAAAGGGACAATGGCCTTTGTAGAAGAAACTTAAGAACGGCAGTGACAATCCTTTTGGTTGGCCACAAAAGTAATTATGTTTGAGAACCCATGTAGTGACCGTGTTTATCTTAGAAAGTGGAAATAGTTTTCCTTTTTTTACATAACAATAAAATACATATAACACAAACCTTTCAATCGTGATACTTAGATACAGAATAGAAAGACAATGGGTGTGCGAGCGCCGGCGTTAGCTTAGGGTTTAACCCTTCAGATACCGTCAATTAGAGACACAATAGTAAGACAATAGATCCGCGGCCACCGGTGGTCGCTTGGGGATTCATGAATTAATGAACTAAACCAACACCTTCTCCAAGATGGTCCACTCATTCACAGCCCATCCTGCAAGAAGGTACGTAAAGTCTCGCTACCACTCGCGCTCCACGGCACTTGGCTCCGGAATCACGGCGGTCATTAGGGCCAATCAAATAAAGTGGTCACCGTCCCACGGGGCAGGGGGGAGTCGCGGACGGGAGGGGGGAGGTCAGTCAAGCGTATTGTTGCTTACTAGTCCAGAAAAGTATCTGGCAAAAGTGGATGTACCGAGGGGATTTTATACATAACCATAATTGGGGTTTATTTTTCAGCGGAAATTGGCTAAAGTTTTAGCAGGTGAGGAAAAAAATGGATGTAACAATGACCATTATATTTACTAGTAGATTACTGACAGTTTTTTTCTAATACACACACTTACTGGAGATCTATAAACAACTATACAGCTCAAATATATAAATCATTGTTTCAGTCAAGTTATTTGCTACTTTCAATTGCACTTTTTCCATTAAAGATAAATTCATAATGCAAAACCACCAATTTTGGACATACAGAATTAAACACTAAGTCTATTAAATTGTAGTTATACTTACAGAACTTTCTCCACACATAACACTTACACTACACTTATAACACAAACATAGCACTTCCACAAATTTAGCGCGACGTCCGTATGCCACTACAGGGACCCAGCAGAATACCAGCGTCGGGTATATTTGCCTGACACATGCTGAGTTGGGCTTCCATTTGATGCAGCCTTGAAGCGCACACTACACTTTGCTATTAACTCCTACTTTATTTGTTTTACAAAACAAAGGGTACCTATGTTTATGTGTTTAATGTAGGTACTCGTAACATTTATGTTTGTGATTGTTAACATTTTTATTTTTTGTTGATTTATGTGCTTGGTTTTGTAATTTTATTATGCTTTTGTACATTACCTGTTATTTTTCTGTGCGTATCAAATAAATATTATATCTATCTATCTATATTGTTAACTTTGTCGTCCGGAGGATCCTCTGATCACTGATCTGGGCTTCGTGTCTGATAGCAGATTTGGGGTTGAATATGATATCAACAAAATGAAAAACAATAAACGTAATTTGAAATTCTGCATTCGCACAATTACAACAAGATTTTGAATTTTACTTGAATAATTAATTTTTTTTTTCCAAAGGAACATACTGCCGGGGTAAAATATATTTATGCTATTCCCTCCAAATTCGGTCAAAAGTAAAATTTCCACACACACAAATTACACAAACCTTCATCTTTAAAATAAGTAAGTATTGATGTCACAATCAGTCTTCAATAATAAAAATAGTCCTCCTACGACAACACTGTCAAGAGCGAGTCGCGTCTGTTCTCGTAAAAACATCGCGTGCGGCTGAAATAAATCCTTCAAGCTGATCGTAAGGGGAAACCCAATTTGTGACATTAAATTAACTCGAGAATTTTCCCACGGGACATTCGTAATCTTCATTTTCATAATCGTATTTTTTATTTTTAGTGCACGATACGATGGTGTAAATATGGCAGGTTGGCGTTTGTAAAATTATTATTTGTCTGACCACATTTTAATGAGTAAAATATAAATTGGTTTTTTATACTATTCTTAATCTCCTTTCATTAAAAGAAGTAGACAGGCTTGATTTATGCAGTGAAATAATACGAACTTTTAGATACTTCGTTACGTTTCTGAGAATAAGCTTTGTAGACAGCGCGCCAACAATACGTGCGGCGACAGAACTAGCATATTGTTCTACCCTCAGAAATAAAAAGAAATAATACACCTAAAAATATCAAATGTAAACTTAAGCAATATTACTTAAGTATTATTTAAGAAAGTTTACTACTTATTTAAAGAAATTTTTTATAAATTGATATCTACAATAATGTTTTGTCAATTAAAAAAAATAATTTTGTTTTGATATTGAGATAGATTCATGGTAGCACAAGTTTAAACCTTAGTAGTTTTTTTGTTGTGATTTAATTCATGAATCCCCAAGCGACCACTGGTGGCCGCGCATCTATTGTCTTACTATTGTGTCTCTAATTGACGGTATCTGAAGGGTTAACCTAGACAATCATGTAATATTTTGTATAAATGATAAATAAAAATTTAAAAAGAAACTTACATTAAGCAAATGGTTTAAGTTGCCATAGTTTGACTTATTATAATCTAGGAATTTCATTTGTTACCTTTTAAGGTATCACTAACTCGCAATAATTTAATCTTTAGATCGTGAGGCTCGGATAAGTTTAAATTAAGTTATAAATCAGGTGTGTTTTATTATGACATTGAGCCCACATCCCAGATATTTCAATTGAGGTGCAGTTTATCTGTAACTCCTTGACCTAGATGATTATAATTAAGGACGGAACGGTAACAATGTCAAAAATGAAAAATTATAAAAGAACCATAAAGCACTGAATTTGACGCGGACAAAAGCAAGTAACTGTTTAAAATATGATGATCACGTAGTATGATTATTAACTCAAAAAGGATATAAAAAAGATGAGGAAGCTGAAATAACAAGCTCCAAGCACCCTCACCATTTCGAACAAACAAAGGATTACAGTAACATGCCTGTATTATAATTAACGTAAAATAAAACAATATGATTTCTTAGTTAAGTGTATACCGTGGTAAGGAGAATTATAACACGAAACGATACGCTGCCGTCCCTGGCGTGTTGTTATGCAAAAAAAAAACTTATCGAGGAAAAAATATCAATGCCTATATTGATAAAAGTTTTGATGGACTTTAGTGTGAAATGGTGTTTTAGCAAAGGTGATAATATACCTAGGGCAATTAAAAATAACTCAATTTTCATCATCGATGTGGCATTTGAAACTTGAAGATAAAAACACTGTTATGCCAACACAAATAGTTATTTTTTGAACACTGGTGTAAATCTCTAATTGAGGTTATGGTGTTTTAGAATATTATCTCGATGGGATCGCAGCCTACTTCTTCCTCGTTCTTTAGATTTTTTTTTATTTATTTATTTATTTATACTTTATTGTATACCAAGTTGTATGATACATTTGAGCCTTATATTTTTAAACATATTTGTAGCCTTATTGCATTCCGCGATCTCTTCCAGGCAACTTGGCATGAAAAGAGATGGTTTGGACATAAAATGAGGTTGCACTTGGCGCTTTACAAAATAGGCTAAATAATTACAATGGTAAAAAAAAAACAAAGTACATTCTTAACACTGGGTTTGTTTATACCTACATAATTTATCTGGAGATTTTGTTCACTGCTTGACATAAGTTTCTCTTGTCTTGTGCTCACACGTTTTGATACCAAATAGCCATTACCAGTGTATGACTCTCATTATTTGAATGGACCTTCTGTATCTCTACCTCATGTCGTGGTGTACCGTGTGCTACGCGACGTTACGTTTACAGTGCGACACGCCGACGCGCCGCGCGCCGTGCGTCCTCGGGGGCGTTTATGCGAGCGCTGCGCGCTGCTCGGATTGACAGCGCTTTATTCGCCCGAGCTCGGTAACTGAATCATTTACGGGTAGTATTCATATTTTATTCGGTGTGACCTCTTCCTTGTCGCTTTTTTACAGCTTAGTGTCAGGTTTGATGTTGACGAACCAAACCTTTTTAATCAGGTTTTACTCGTTATAATACTTTGAAATAAAAACGAGGTGACTGGTTAATTTCAGATCTAATTAACAGAACAATCACCTAAAATAACGACTCAAGAACAGTCCAAAGACATTTTTATTTTTCAGCGGCGTGCACCAATACAAACGCTTGCCAAGAACTAAGCCAATAAACTAACATGCCAGACGTTGGTTTACTGTACCGCGACCCAATTTTATAGTCCCCCCAATATTTATCCCACAACCTCCAAATTCGGAAAACAAAACCAAAAACAGTCAAATACTGTGTTCTGCCCAACAGCAGGCTCCGCGTGTACCGTCGTTTTATAAATCAGCGAGTTTCGCAAATTCGCCAACACGTGCCGTTATTTACTGCGACAAATATTGTTCGTTAATTCGCAATTAATTGCATCCCACTCGCTAAAATATCACCGGAATGTTTCACTCGGGGCCAATATTATATTTTTTGTAATTAATCATTAAATATTGTGTTTTCATTTCTTGTTTTATTTTGTCCACAATTGCGTAATCCTTTTTTGAACACGATGTTGGTGTTTTATTGCAAAATCTATAATATGGTGATGTAATATTATTGGGGTAAGGGGATAATGTGTGAGTTATGGGGATGGTTGATATAATATCTCGATTTTGTATTATGACATCAGAAGGGGGTAATGTTGACCGAATTTTTATGGTCGTAGGTTTGTTGGTTTCATTTAATTCATGAATCCCCAAGCGACCACCGGTGGCCGCGCATCTATTGTCTTACTATTGTGTCTCTAATTGACGGTATCTGAAGGGTTAATGTGAAGAGCGGTAACAGTGAGACTAGACTGAGAACCGACGATAGTTATTTAGAATATAGACATCTAGATATCTTTAATAAACAGAAAACGATAGGTTTTCAGACGGCAAAGTTAGGCATTGAGATTGGAAAAACGATAATTTATGTACTGTATAATGCTCTTCTGTTTAAAAGAAGTCATCATTTTAATAACCATTGCCAATAAACTTTATCTAATATAAGTATTCATTGTAACATACCATTAAATTGTATCGTAGCGGGCATATAACTATATGCACGGAATAATAACACTACCTCCTGATCCCAAAACTATCGCAGCCTAAATTAGAATCTTCTTAATAGGCCCTTAAAGCCAGGTAAGACGGTTCGCAGTCGCAGCCAAGGCCAGAGCCCTAAGCCACGTAATCTGGGGCTGTCGCACCAAACAATATAGATAGGCGTATTAATTGCATTAGCGGATAGAGCTGTGTCTAAGCGCCGCTTCTGAAACTGCCTTTTAGTCTCAGTTAAGCCATTTTTAACGTCTCTATTATGTACCTTGAGGTGCGAGTGTACACGGGTGGGGGGTTGGAGCGGGACGTTTTGTATTGTGTGCTCTATTGAACAGCTAGGGCTCTTTTGTCTGGACTTTTCACATTAAAAGACTTCACGCCTATTTATAAGAAGAAATTAACTGACTGACTAATACCTATTTGACCGAAGGCCGAAACTACAGGGACTAGGAGCATGAAATTTGCATAAGGTTCCTTTTATGACGTAGGTGGGCACTAAGAGAGAATTACTTAAAAGTACACACTACACTGTGGACGTCTATCGGCTGATATGATGATGACACATTACACAGCATGAACATCACGCCTGTAAGTATTTCTCGTAGAGTTTGGCAGCCGCGTGCCTACAGTATACCTGTAAAGGGTTTTCGAACCGTATAGGTAATATAATAGCCTGTTGTTACCATTATTTTTGCATAGTATCAGACTTAAGGCTGTTTCTTTGAAATTCTTGTTAGGAATACAAAATAATTCTTTACTCGACCTGGGCATCGAAACCAGAACCTTACCCGTTTACCGGTAGCGCCACCGATTACTAGACCATCGAGAAAGTGCGAAACGTAAACCGCACCGCAACCGCCCTTACCAATGTTCCCCGTATGTTTTCACGCCCATTTCCACACTAATACTAATTGAGTGTACGACTCTCGCCAAGGATTATGCAATAAAAGCGATAAGAAACGTCGATTGTCTGTGTTTAGCCGAAGGCAGCTAACTTTTATGTTTATGGAGCCGTAAACCGCGCCCTTGCTGATTGCGGAGACGTCATTAAAATTCGTTTTATTGTTAAACAATTGTGATGAGTTGTCGCTATCTAATGCTTTATTATGATCGTAATTAACCGTTTTCTTCGAAATTTATCATTAAAAGAGTCCTTTTCATACTCGCCTATCGTCAACGTCGGGCATGGTTTAAAAGCTAGTTGCTTCATATAACACAATCCAACGCGATTTTTGATGAAGAAGCAATTCGTAAAAAGAGAGATAACGCTTGAAAACTCTGTTGACAATGTTGGCATACGTTAATTCCGTGGTTTTCTCGAATATTTCATATTGAGCGTTAATCCTGTTTCATTGTTTAGTCTACTAATTATAATTGATAACGTAAGACGTCCACGGTGTGTCAACAGGTGTGTTTTAATGTATTTATAAAAAAAAAAACTACTTGATACTCGGCAGAGAAGTGTATCAAACCCTTTAAAAATCTAGTTTTTAAGTTTAATGTTAATATGGGAATAATTTCCTAATAAATAAGTTATTATTATTATGCCCAAAATAAGCCAATGACTGATCTGTCAATTTATAATCTTTGTTCGTCATAAAGGTATAAAAACAAATCTCTTTATAAAACTCGGTCTGAAAGGGTTAGCCGATTCTTTAAAACTTGTTAAAACATCGTCTTTTCCTTCAGAAATAACAAAATTGGATTTACGAAATATCCCAGAACTGGGACGTCTCAGAAATAAAACAGAAGAGGCTGTCTTATGTCCTAATTGTATTGCTAAGCTTCTAGACTTTTTATGATTACAAGAAATCGGTTATAAAATCGGATTTGTGATTGTACTGCTGAAATATGTAGGCCTAGTCAATTGGTGCCAATAAAGGCGCTGAGTGCTTTTTGTTTCCACAATAATTGTACCTATTCAAATACGAAAGTACGTAACATATTTGATATTTTTTGAGGATAGGTACTGAGTATAAGTATCAACAAGAAATCTTATATTCTAGTAGAATATTTATGTTTCGCTACCGACCCCAACACCGCATTTCTTTCACGCACTTATCTTTTTTTCACGTACTGCCTCAAACGGCTCTATCAAATCATACAGACAGGGCAAATCCCAAGAATATCTCGACCACTGAGTTTTCCTTCTCTACAATCCAAGATTTGTCCGAATCAATGATTCGGCCTACAGACTCCATAGAGGGTGATATCGCTCGAGGCACACCACAGCTCGTATAATCCGCACTATTTACTTGCGAATCGGGAAAAGGCGGGCCAGAAACAAATTTCCGCGGGGTTCTAACGACCCCGACCGTCATTTAATCAGGCTCAAGTGTTGATGCGATAGCCGCCACCAACGTTTTGCGACGTATCGAAATCTATCATGAAATAACCATTAGCTGTCCCTCTCGCACTCTCGAGTGTGCGGGCGCAGAGAGTAATAGAACGATACCGTCGGCCATCTTAATCTAAAGACAGGAAATAACCAGTTCCGAGCGGCTCGGGCCGGACGTATCAGGATTTTTCCGGATTTCAGACGTTTCGTGAGCTCTGCCGCTAAGGGGAGAGGAACAGAAGGCTTTCCCACTGCTTGGTTTTATTCAATGATCAATACCGAGGCTATCATACCATACCTTGCCAACAAAGCCATCAACAAAATAAAATACCACTTTTGGACTCTATGACACGATCTTTATCTCAATCTTTCAGACATCCTGTGACTGAGATCTTCAAAGGCATTTGATTTAATGCTTAAAATATCTAAAACTTATAATCAACAACCTTTTTCTGGCATACATTTCTAAAAGCTGATTACGGCGCCTTACCTAGTGAACTGGTTCTTCTGAACTTTTTTTATACACTGTCTCAGTTAATGTAAAGTGGGGCAGAAGCTGCGATGTTTTGCTGCGAGATGCTGCGACTTGAGTTGAGTTAGGCTTATGTAGTGGAAGTCGGTAATTGTGGCGGTCCAGCCTTTTTGCTGTAAGTCGGACTTTGAGGCGCGGTCACGTTGTCTGAAGTTTCAAGACGAGACTGTAACTTTATGTGTTGAAAGGAATGTTGGCGGGTAATCATGTCGGCAACTTATCGTGGGCGCTTTTGTTTATGTTGAATGATGATAAACTGTGATTGGCTATTCAGTAACTTCTAAAAAGATTTTTATCTTAGAATTCTCGTAATTATGATGAATTAGTAATTTTCTGAAATAGACGTAAATCTGACTTGATTGAACGAGGTCAACGTTTTGATCTCGTCTTGTTACTCTGATTTTAAATAAACGTTGAAGAGAAAAGCGAATAAAATAATGTTAATAAACCTTAAACATAAAACGTTAAACTAAAACCGTCACACAAATTCCACACGCTAACTACATAACTAGCAAAGTCGCACTAATTCATTTATAACTTGCCTGAACCACCTACCAGTGGTCGTCCACAATGGCACTACATGGTCATACGTGGTTCACAGCTTTCATTCACTCACGTAATACCATTAGCAATTAAATATTTAAATGAACGAATGAGTATAATTAGACTGTGTGGTAGGTGTAGCGGGAATCTAGAACTATAAACAAGGATCATTATTTGTGTTATTATTTGATTTGAAGTTTCTGTGAACGTGTTTTGAACTGAATCTGGGTTCTACGTTAGACCGGAATAAAATTATTCTGATTGTTGTGTTCCGGTTTTAAACAATAAACAGACAAATAGGACAACATTATGAATAAGGTTTCTAGTGAATTGACTAGCCTACTTATTTTTAGAAATCAAAAAGTGTGTTTTACTTCAAAGATACAGAAATGTTTCAAAAAGATCCGTTAGTTGGAGTTCTTCTTCCTCATTCCTCTCAGTCCCCTAATTTTTCTACAAAACTGCACTCATCTGCAAGAAAAACCAGCAACTACTTCCCCCAATTTGCCACAATGCTGACATCTTCAATATGCTTCACATGCTCCTCGTCACAAAATAGATTGCTACAGAATGTCAACTCCATACATAGAGCAAAAAACGATGGGAATATCAAACATGACTGCCTTGAATGCACTTACAGTAGCTATAGGTATGTACTGTAGAGTCGTTTCTATGTGTGCATGAATTTTGGTTTGTTATAATGGAGAAGTCGTTGCAAGGCTTACCACTTAGCATAACGGTTGCAAGGTCTACCACTTAGCATAACGCCCTTGATTTTATTCCCGGGTCGAGGAAGCTTTATAGGGCTTTTTCATCAAAATTGTATCATATTATCTGCTTGATTGTTGCACTTCATTCGAAACGTGGCTGCACAGTTAGGTTTATATTTTTAAAAGTATTTGTATAATAGTTTGATGTAATGTTATATTTTTGAAACCTTCTGTAAGCTATCTATTCTGTGAGCTCGTTACGGAGTGCAGCGGTCACCCGATTAATTACACCACTCACAGTTTTTCCCGCACGGGCCACAAGACAGTCGACGGATATATTTGGCACATTGTTAGCGAGTGTGGCCGTTCTTTGTCTATTGTTCGCTTCATCGCCAGATGCGGGAAAATTAGTTGGTTTTTAGGGAGTGTTGGAAACACAGACCGTGTTTTGTTTTTGTTGGGAAAGCGGAAATGGGGAGTAACTGTTGGAATAGTAAGTGTACACAAAATTAACGTTGGGGTGCATAAAAACAGCCTCCACAAAACACACGTTATGTGTTGTGTGCAGATAGGGTAGTCAGAGTCACCCTCGCTATATAACTTGGTAGCTGGCTAATCTATTCACAATATAAAGAATAGAATATCATTTAATAAGATAAATATATTTATTATTGCGCATTAAAAAAATGGCAGGAGAAGTTTAAAATTAAAAGGGTGTAAATAATAGGCGGATTTATCTAATAATTTCTTAATGTCAAAAGAAGTAGAGAAAAGCAAAGCCAATGACAATCTAGACAACTGACGCTAATCGATCTAATATACTTCAAATCTAGAAAAGGACTTTTAATAAAATCTAAAATTAACATCACTTATCAATTTCATGCAAAGCGGGCCATCGTTTATACAACTTATTAAAAGTTTATTTCTTTTACGTTGTTTTTTGGAATTAATTCTGAAAGACATTAATTTTAAAAGGTTTATATTTGAGAGCTGTTAAATGAGATTAAACCACTTGTCAGTTTATTCGGGCTCGGAAGCAAGCGGATATCACTGACGGCTGGAAACTGAAAATAGGCTGAAGGATTAATAGCTTGTAGGACTCGCTCAAGAATAAGTGCTTTCCTTCCGGATGTCGTAAGGTGACTGAGCGAGTCAAAATAGTCTTAAGAGTCGGGCAACGAAAACAGATACTATTGATTTTTTTTTTTTTTGCGGGAATCATTCACTGACTTCTCCTGCTTTAGTCAGACCAATCAAACACCTGTGTCCTTCAGTTACTCTTTGCATTCCAGGATCATTGTCCATGTCCCTAGTGGGCATCAGCCTTATTCCCTACGATTTTTCTGACATATTTTTGAGGCGCGCGTGGAACATACGCGCTGATATTTATTTGTGCTAATAACGGATTTTTGGGTGTTGTCTAGCTTGGGTAGTGGAAGTCAAGAAAATAGTCGCTACAGGTATTATGCTGATCTATTAGGTTGTGCGAAAGTGAACTCCGGGGCTTTGAAAAGAAAGCAAATAAGTAACAAGAGTAGGTTTTAGTCAGTAAAAGTCTGTCCCTCCCGCTCCGACCAAGGGAGGGAGATATCATTAGATGATTTATGGGCGGCCTTATCGCATTCCGCGATCTCTTCCAGGCAACCTGGAATGGACATTAATTTCCAAAAAAAAGGTATTATTCTGTTTATGTGTAAATTCAGCCACATCCGATAGATTAGTCTCTTAGTCAACCTCTATATAGTTGGGAAAAGATCACATAGGTCACATAGGTTAAGATTACATACATCGATAGACGAAATAAATCTATTAGATGAGTATTTCAGTGGGCGATAATTTTTGCTTTCTTTCATATAATATCATCAGTATCAAAATTAAAAACTTGAATAAGTTGCAGCGTAAAGGCGCTGTAGATGAGTTTCAACTAAAGGATCATGATACAATAACAAGCAATATCACCTACAGATAATTATAAAAAGTTTAGGATCACTTATTTCATGGCCCAAACCTATCAGGTAAGTGTATCAGAAAATATCTGTTTTCACCAAATTAAATCCGAGTTAATCCTTGCGATACGGCGACGGTCCGTATTAAAATGAATTAATTCCTATTATGTAGCTAACAGTCTGTCCGCCCGATAGTCAACCTTTATCGTTTGATCAAAGACTGCTTCTCAATGATAATCCTGCTTGTCTGCAAAAGTGATGACAGGTTGAAATCGGTTGTTTGTTGAGTTGAGTTTTAATGAAATTATTGTTTTAATTATAGGACGAATACGATCATATAAGTTCAGGTTTACCTTCATAAAAAACTGCCTTTAGACAGATAAAGCCTACAAACAAACGACACACCAATGTGACAAAGATACAACAGCTCTTTTTGTCACATTGTCGTATCGCACCTGTCTACGGGAGACTGAGAAAAGTGCTACGCAAATCAGCAGGTCAACCTTGCTGTATGTTACAAATAAAGCGCTTTCAAATAGTTGTTTTTGAGTGCAAGTGTAAAAAACAAACAAATTACTTATTAATTTAACTGTTAAAATTATAATTATTATGCAAATAGGGTTTTTTTGAAACTACAGTACGACGCCGGTGTTTCTCAGCTGACTACTTTGAGAAACACCCAAACTCAGAGGTCAAAGCGAAGTAATTCTCAAGTATGAATCGCGCCAAAAGCCAGTCGACCCACTAAATACCAGTAATAAGCCTTCAAAATCATCACTCATACTTACCCGTTGATAGGAAAATCCAGTATTGAAATATGAGCGGTTACTTCACAATCGGGCTGTAAAGCAACGATCGATCACTCGACAGATATGCTATCCGCATTATGGTATAAGATAAATGATATCCCCGGACCTTCTAACCCCGCGTGTTGGTGTAATGGTGCTTGCATACAAAATCTTAATCTGGTAGGTGTGAGACCTATCACGCTTTGATTCTAAGGTAAACAGATAAGTATTTGTTGTAGATTAGAAAACAGGCTCGCAAAAAACACACAAAAATATTCTGTGAGACTTGTGTTTCACATGGTGTCAGTCTATAGATACAGGGTTATTTGTAAAACACTGCTAATCTCTCAGGACTATGTTACTAACATCATAAACAACAACTTTTGTTCGTCATAGAACAAAATTTGAAAAAAAAGAACATATTTTAATTTATCAGATTTTCATACAAATATAAAAATATATAAATTGGACGTTCTAAATATTAAAAAGTCTATATAAAGCAAGCGATAGCACAATACGGAGGAGAGTGGAGATCGGGCGGCTGTGGTACTTGATGCACTTGCGTGATGTTAGACAGACGTAAGTAGGTATAGCAAAATGCAGAGTTGACATGTGTAAGATAGAACAACGAAATCTTGAAGATTTGTTTTTGGTAAATGAATTATATTTTGCAAAAAGTCATAGAAGAAAAGTTGTTGCTTGAAAATCTCATTAAGTGTACAAATATACCTACTTAAATGTTAGCACAGATAGCAAACTAAGTAAATATTAAAGGTTGTCATTAGAAGTAGATGTTTCCGACCCCAAAAAGAAACAGAACAGGCGTAAGTTTTATGATACCCCTGGATAACGCTTTACTTTGTATTTTCTCTCTCATCATGTTAATCAAGCACTTTGCATACCTAGTCTATGTACCTTAGCATAATTAATCTAAAACTTTGCTCAATATAGAGCAAGCACTGAGCTCACCTGAATACTGTGTAATCCAATGAATCTAATCCGACTCCCACGTAGTCGCTTTCATTAAAAATGTAAATGTCGATGTCAAACAGTGGCGGTAACGCGTAATCCCGCAGCGCAGAACATGGAGAAGGATAATATCGAACTACTTACGTATAGAGAAATATGGTCTAAAAAGCCATAGAATAGCGAGACTATAGTCACAGAAAATGGACAGAAAAACTCAGACAAAATTGATCCGTCTGCAGAAGGAGTTAGTTATAGGATCGGTTTCTTTTTTAATGACGAAGTTTTTGTACCCCAAAGACTACTTCTGTCCGCATTTTATCTCTCCCCGCCAGGCTATACCTACTTCATCTCTGGATAGGAATGACTCAGTCTATTTTATTTTCGTTTATAGGTGATACCAAATACCAGAGTATATTGGACATTTAGCCTCTCTGTAACAAGTCACTATCTTAGTTAAGCTAATTATATTTTCTCTCAGTATGAACTCACACATCTGGCTGACTGAGTCCATATAACGAAATACACCATGTAATTAAACGAGGTCTTAGCAGAACCAGGATAAAATAGTTATACGCGTTGTATAATTTAGGAATCAAAAAGAATAGCATCATCATCATCATTTCAGCTAAAAGATGTCCACTGTCGAATATACGCCTCCCCAAGTGTCGCCACAAAGAACAGTCCCATATCGTATCCATCGCATTTCCGACGCATTTTCGAAACCCTCACCAGGTCATCGGACCACCTTGTGGGAGGTTTTCCTACGCAGCATCGGTTCGCGGTAACCACTCTAGAACCTTTCAGCGCCATCGACTATCTGCTCTGCGAGCAAAATCTTTGGATATTGAAAATTCGAATAGCGTATCATCAAATAATTTGGAAGAACAGGAGTAATATATAATATTTTAACATATCAGTAACATACTCGTAAAAAAAAAAACATTTTCTAACAGCTGTATGACTTTTGAGAGTATACTGGGAGGTGGCGTTAATGCGTATTCCGGTAGCTGTATCGATACGTCTTGATTAAACTTATCTGTGTTAAGTATTGAATACATAAGCGGTGCTGTTAGCACGTGCGTGTAAAGTGAAAGTACCCTTATCTACCTTAAACTTACGAGATGACTAACTGGAGATACGTGGGGTATTGATCAGAATATTAATTAGGACAACCAAGAACAATGCTTTCCTTTGTATTTTAATTATATTGAACTTTAACTTGTAGATCCAGCTATTCATTCTTAAAATCTTTTTAACAGAATCTATGAAACAATTTTATATTTAAACAATTGGTTTCTTTAGTTTTGTTTACATTCTTTTTTTTCTTATTATTGATTGGTGACAGGATTGGTGCCCGGACGACCTGGATGGCTTCAGAGAAAGGGAGGAACCGTGATCGTTGGAAGGAGTGGAGGGAGACCTTTGGCCAGCAGTGGGACAATATGGGCTAACTATAATAATAATAACTGGTTAGCAATCTTATAATCGACGATGGAGCACGTTCGCCTAGAAGCTGTATGTCGTTTGCTTTTTTATTTTGCCTTAAAGATCTAACCTGGGGGAAAGTTGCAACTATTAGGAAACACAGACTTCGCCAGGAATCTCTATAAAAAATTTTTCAATAACAATGTTCCGAATAGATCAAATCATGATTTGCCTCGCATACCTTGGAGCTAAGAACTTAACAAAATCAGGAAATGGTGGAATCAAGTACTAAACAGATTAGTTTTCATAGAATAGCGTCTTTAATAGCGTCAACATACATACATTACTAAAACACCGTCAACACTAATGCCTTTAACAAAACCCGATGCATATAATTCTCTCGACACCAGATCGAAACTAAACGAGTGTTTACATTCCATTGCCGCTTCAGTTTGGGATGACATTAAGCGCGGCGACCAAAATAATCGTTGGTTGATCCCCGCAGGCGCGCAGTCGTACTGGTGTGCTGACAAACAGATTGGGATGCTGTTTACACGTCATAATTGAGTCAACTTTCGATACGTGTGAAACGCGTTGAGCTGTATTGGATTGTGGGTGGAATGGGAACATTTTTATTTGATAAAGTTTAAATTGATTTTTACTAAAAGCTTTGCAAGCGGGCCACCAATTAAGTATACAATATTGGAAAATAAATAGTAATTCTCGAATTACTAACTAATTCTGGCATAAACAATGGCTGTTCTTTAATAGATGCGAATTGCTCACGTTTCATAAGACTGCAGAGAGATATCAAGAGTGAAGTTGTGTACTTCTACTTAAGATATCCTCCTCCTTGCGTCGTCGTATTCCTCAATGCTGAGGGTCGTGACCTCCCTGCTTCATCACTTTAACCTTTATGATCTTTTTCCATCTGTTTCTGTCTGTACCATTAATTTCTAAGTAAGTACATTATCTGTTTTTAGTTTACCCCATAACTTACATTACGCCACCATTACACAATTCGATCTAACTTTTCACAAAGCTTCTTATTATTCAGGCTTGTGGCTTTTCTTGATCATTTCTTGCACTTTTTGACAAATAAAAAAGAAAATACAATAGAACAGAACTATTGTAGTATTTAAAATGAAACCACACAAAAGTTAACCTAGAAAATCGTTTTTATTTGTAAAATTTAGAAGTTACGAAAAGGATAATAATATTTAAAATAACATCATATACATTTGACGTTGTGAAACAACAAAAGCACGAAACTTGATACGTGTCATTGTTGACGCGAATGTGGAACACAACCTCCCTCGCGTCACTCGGGATCAACTTACATTACGTTCTATGGTCTTTTATGTTAATGTTATTAACATTCTACCTTTTTACGTTAACACAATTAATGTTATGGCGGCCACAAAATGGGTTGACCGCTTTATTCGAATAACAAATGTGTGAAAAGATAACCCAACTCTCTCGTGGTCATTTTGCGAGGGTCACGTGGTTTACATTAAAACGAAAAGGTTCAGTGCTCGAGTGCGAGTTGTTTTTACGTTAACGCGATTGCAACGTTTACTGCGTATGGCTTCCTGATTGGTTAAGAGCTTGGAGCGGGCCAATCGGAGCGCCGAACATCATAAATATGTCGATCGTGTTAGTGTAAAATAAACTAGCGCTAGATACTCTGTTATGTTTTAAGAGAATAATTATATAATATGTAAACTCACGTCTTCAAAGGAGTTTTTGGAATCGGCTACTGTATCAATTAGGTTACAGCTATTTTTAAAATAGGTAATTTTGTATCCTAAAATAATCCTTGATTATTTTATTTTCGTTGCGCCACTAGATATGAGCGTGCCAATACCATTGCGCTACTAGTAGGTATAATGCGTCGATTTTCAAATTATTTGCCTATAAATAGGTTAACTAATTTCTTAAAAAAAAAACAATTCCAAAGTAAATTTCAGAAATATTGCAGTGTTTGAATTATGATTGTAAATTAATTTTCTAATTGGAGTGTCTATTATTCCGGTTTACATGTATACTAACCTAACCTAACCTAAACATAAACGCGCATTTACTAGAAATGGTAAAAATTTCCTATAGGAAAGTTTTTTTAAGATTATAACTTAGCATTTTGTCTTAGTGACATGTAATTTCGAAGTAAGCCGGTGAACTCAGATCATCATCATCAGCCTTTTTAATGTTCCCACTGCTGGGACTCAGGCCTCCTCTCTAGAAGAGGGAATGGGCCGTAATCCACCACGCGGGCCCAGTGCGGGTTGGTGAATGTCACATGTCTTCGAATTTTTGGTTCTAGGACATGCCGGTTTCCTCACGATGTTTTCCTTCACCGTTTTGAGAGCAGTGGTGATGAAATAAATTACACAAAGTAATGCGCCTGGCTGGGTTTGAACCCGCGACCTACAACTCGTAAGTCGGGGCCGTTACCACTCGGCCACCACTGCTCGAACTCAGATCATCGCAGGAAAAACCAAACTTGACACTAGGCAGTCTTGCTTAAGTACCTATACCTAATATATTGACTAATGCAAAAGTAAACATGTACTGGAAAAACAAAAATAAACACGAATATCAAAACATAATCATTCTCCTCCCACAACAAAAACATTCACCATCATTATTATTCACAAAAAAAAAAACAGTTCAGAAATCCATCAAACTGTCATCAACAAAGTTGTGCGCGACACGTGTACTGAACATATTCGAAAAAAAAACTTTTAAATAGGTGTCGGCGAAGTTTGCATCAAGTTTGTATGAATCACTATGGAGTTTATATGAAGAAAGTTGGGATTGTTTGCCGGCGGCATCGCAAATAGAACCAATAAATCGATTACAAATTTTATTAGGGAACTTGATTCATGTCAAAGAATTCTGAAGACGGAAGGGGTTACGTTTCTACGTTTTCCACAGCGCGTCATTGTAATGTAAAAAACTCAAAGAAAAAAAAGTAAAATGCGTAGCTCGAAGTATCACACTACTTGTCATCGGTATGTTTCAGCGCTGTGCTGCGGGGTGCATTGTAAGTACAACGCATGAATCAACGCTAAATTTTTCGCTCTAAGGGTCACCTCACACAGAGACACGACCAAGACCGTCCCACGAATACTTCGCAGATAGACGCGGCACGCAAATGTAGGTAGACGTGTTCTACGCCCTGCGGCTTCACAATACGCCACGTGGCGACCGGCGATCGACGACCAGCTTTGCTCAAGGGAGCAAAGCTGGTCGTCGATCAAGGGATCGTACAACGCTGCGGTACACAATGTGAAAGTTTCACGATACGTGTTGTGGTTGCCTCCGTGCTGCGTAGCATGAGCATCGTCGCGTTGCGTGTCAGTGTGAGATGATCCTAAGTCTGTATGTTGGCCGTCGATGTACCATTTACAGTTTGTATTGCTTTCCAATGATCATAAAATATATATTTAAACATCAAACAAAGGAATTTCCGGTTTGCACCAAATTCAAACCTACAATAACGTGAAAATACAGCCAAAACTTGAATGTAAATACTTTAATATTTTACGTGTTCATAAGTCAAATTTTATGTGTCTAGTTGACATATATTTTATTTTAACTTACCTAGATAACGTTCACAAAATATTACTTTTACGTGCTTAGCATAACCCAGTGGCATTTCCATATAATTCTTATGCGGCAAAACAGCACATGAACTCTTCTCATTAACTCTGCAAGTTAGTTACATCTTAATGAAGTCACATACTCCACAAAAATTAAAAAAGCCACGTCTTTCCCTTTAAACTTTAAACTGTCCCCCCTCCGCTCCCAGTTCCTGTTCCCAGCTCCGTGATATTCATGAAGGCGTGCATTGGAGGGAAAAAATGTGAGTCTCGTCGCCACTATAAAGTGCACGTGTGACGGCACATCGGCAAGTTCGCGCCAACTTTCATATAACATAAGTTTTTCCCCCAAATGTTGGTGGAGGACGGCTTGCGGTGCTGTCGACAGTTTTGGTGCTGGTATTTTGTAACACTATTAGATAGAGCAATAAGAACTACGAATCTTTATTTAGGATTGGCAAAACGTAATAGCTGTGCCTACTACTGTGTGAATAATTAAATACCTATAGGATTTTGTTTAATATTTTCACTGTTTACACTAATTTTTTTTTATACAATTATTATCTACCAGTGTACTATAAATCTCTCCTATCTAAACTAATATAATAAAAAGGAAAGATTTGTACTTTGGTATGTTTTTATATTTCTATTTTTGTTTGTAATGAATAAAAGCAAAACTACTGGATGGAATAAAAAAATCATATCTTACCAATAGAATGCTACTAAATCACATTGTGACATAGTCTATGTATTTTCTATATTCTCACGAGCGAAGCCACTGGCAAGAGCTAGTTATGAATATCCCTTTCACAATTATTGTAAATCAAAATCCGATAAGCAAAATACAGTTATACATTCAAAGCTTTAAAATTATTATGTTTTTAAATTGAACAAAGGCTACATATTCCGCATGAGTATAACCCAATTTGACATAAAAAATAACGTATTCACATTTTCCATTTGCAACAAAAATTCACACTGAAATAATGCTGCTCTTTTTTATGAAACCCACAATCCCCCGGACCAATTTAACAAAAAGATTGTATCAGTATCCAATCCAAACAGCCGCACCGCGAGTACTAGGTTCGCATAACTCCTAACATGTGTTGTGACAATTTGTCTCTGCAACAATATTGCGGACATTAGCCACCGCGCTGATTTCCCGCTGACGAGAGGAAAGAAAAGCATTATAACAGCCATTCATCTTGGGCAAGTCGTAATGTAGGCTGCTGAAAAAGATCATTTGCAGCCTAGGTCGTCAAAAGAAAAAGTAGTTTTCTGCTGTCGGAAAAGCTACAAAAATAGTCTGGAAAATTCTTGCCATATTTTCATGCTCTAGCTGTGATTAAGAAAACCGTCTGCTAATCAGCGGTTAACGTTACTTTTGTGTTTGTTTTTATTTTGCCTGTCTTGTAATTCCGCCGAAATATAAACCAAGTCGGGTAATCAAGGAAGACCTGGAGAGCAAACCTCGGATCAAAAAACAATAAGTGTCTTATCGCCTAGGTACACCTATACAAGGTGTAAGGGCTCCGCAAACTTTAAGGACTTGTTCAGTAGACGAAACTGAACAACCTTCCACAAGATTTTATTCCAGGTTATGAAAAAAAAAAAATTGCGTCAAATCGTCAAAAAATAATCTTGATTGGACAGTTTTTATGGAGAGGCCGATTTTTTATTTCGTTTCTTTAAAAAAAAATGTGGAAGGTTGTTTAGTTTCGTCTACTGAGCAAGCCCTTAAAGTTAGTGGAGGGCTGTCCCTAACATCTTGTATATCAACGATCCTAACAAGGGCTGTGGCTGGGACAGACTGTGGCTATAGTAGACCAAATGTTGAGAGAAGTTTATAAGAGGTCTTTGATATTATTCCATAGTCAATTTTGTAAGTTAAAATTCAAAATGATCCCTAATTGCTAACTGTGATAAACGATTCATAACTTGTAATCATAAAATTCTACATTTATAAGTAACTGCTAATGAACTGTGCTATATTTCGGCTCAATTAATGTGCGTAACTTCATTTGCAGTTAGACCTGTGGGCTTTGGAACTGTGCCCAAATATCGGCAGGCTTTGTGACCTACGCTGTATTAAAAACTACTGTCAATTGGAAATAATGGTTTGAACTTTGTGTATAATTTTGAGGTTATTTCTGGGGTATTAAGAGTAGCAAAGCTTTGTATACTTTTATCTGCTTGGAATATTATCATATATTAGGTATAGTTGCCGACCAAATGAACATTGAGAAAAAAAAAAAGTTGCAACAGTGTTGGAAACGTTCAGCTAAATCTCGAGTACGTGGTCAATGTCCAGATTGGCATACATTTTTGGCAGGTTCAACATTCCTTTTATAAAAAGAGACTAAATGATCGACCAGAATATAGTTATTTAGATATCTCTACAAGTACCTATGTTTACATTAAAACTCGAAATAGTTTCATCTAGTAAGTTATAATATTTCTAATAAAAACCACGTAGCTACGAGTATTAGCACAAAATACCTAACGCCTACTCGTGTTTATTCAACACCTCAGATATTATATTTGATCATGTTTCAAACTTTCATCAAAATCTATTTCACCACCCGTTTATTGTAGGCACATGCCAGTGAAAGCTAATAAAGTTATTTATTTATGACGTAAAAATGCGTAAATTTTTCAGTTTTTTTTTTAAATAATTGGTTTTAGTGTTCGATATCATATCATCATAGAGTAATTGAGTCAAATAACCCCACGGGAAGTTGATAAATTTCATTCTTTAAAAAATAAACTTTTCACATAAAAAGGAATTAAATTATATCAAAAGAAAAGTCTTTAACGCAGAAATCATATTGAGTGAATGAATCAGTACAAGGTACACTTACATCCGCTTGGTAAGCACTTTGTATTTATCTACAACGTTCAGGTACGGTACGCCTGAAAAAACTTTTGACTTTCTATAAAAACAGATACCGTCGAATAAACACAACGTAAAACCTTTTCCACGAAAACTTTTCAAAACTCCAAAAAGTTTTAAAACATCAACGTAAATATTCATATTCCTAAAGTAGACCTTCTAAAAACAACGAAAAATTTATGAAAAAATAACAAGAGGCTTACACCAGTTTAAATAAGCACCGGCCCGCTCCAGCAATCCCTTAAATACTGTAACCCTTCGGCCGCCGTCGTAAAAAGATTCCCTACTAAAAAGTACAGCGGGGTTCGTTGGACCTCTGCCATACCGCCCCGCGCCCGCTGTCTGTTTAGAATGGAAACAGTGAAATGGCGCAGATTCAACCCTTTTTGTAGCTAAAAAGATTGGATTGCATTCGCCTGACGCTAACATTTATGTGGGTAAGACAATGCTCTTTGTGTACCACAGGCGACGTACGGACAACTTATTGAGGTATTCATTTGAATTTGTGTGCAATATAGAGCTGAATACAAATGGGCGTGTTTACTTACAAACACAATAGTAAAGTTACTTGTTCCGAATCGTACAGACAACAATACGTTGCTTAATACATGTAGTGCAACGCCCAGTCTATTAAATATGAGTCAACAAACAAGAACGCGGGTTTACACATTCACTCTAAGATGATATCGAGTATACCATCTCGGCATTAACAGTTATAATTTGGAGCAAAGCTGACAGCGTGTCTAATGTGTGACAGTATCGCAGAGATCCGAGTCGAAGTTACGCCCAAACCGTGTCGGGATGAACCGGGCCCGCGGGTGACCCCCGGGTGGTCGGGCCGGCCGCAGTGGGGGGTTACACAAATTAAATTACGAAAAACGGTCGAATCAATGTCTGGCGCTTACGTAGCGTACCGACAGACCGACAGACTGACAAATATACGGAATCAAATTGCTGTGAACGCGCGGTTTCGGAAAATTGCATGAGTGTCGGATTTGTTGTGATTTGTTCAAGTTATAAACGAATGGTGTCAACGAACGTATTGATAGATTGGATTTGTAAATCGTACCAGTATATAAATTATATTAAAATCACCAATAATTTGAGATTGGTATCAATACAACAGTGCACACTGGCACTTTGGCCTGAAACTCTAGTGGCCTGGCGAAGCTGCTGGGATAATAAATCAGATGCCGCGAGAGTCGGAGAAACACAGGACCAACGATAGATGTCGCGACACTTGGTGAAAGAGGCCCCTGTTAAGTGATAAGCAGGGAATATCTCTCAACAACAATAATAATACTGAAGTGATCAGTTTACTTACTATAAAGTTTGTCTCAAAATTCTAGTGTCAATCAGAAGATAATAATATTTTCTTAGAAATAAAAATAGCCTAGGTACACGAGCATGACCATTTTTCTTAACTTTATATTCTTTGGATTTTTGACTGAAATATTTTTAATGAAGTCCATTGACGTTTTTCCTGATACCTTTTGCAAAATATCTACATATTGAACTTAGTAATATGGTTCTTCTAATTTTATTTTTGATAACCATGCTTACAAGCTCATAATCCAATTAATCATTCAAAATCATAATCATAAACACGATCGGTACGTACGATGTCCCATCAAGTTAGCGTATGCGAAATTTCCACTCGAGAAACGAACGGATCCAATCTCTTACAAGCTTCCCATCGTTTGTGAAATATAGGGTGCAGGAGGCCCGGGGCCACGGTATAAAATAATATCGGATATGAAGGGAAAATGGCTGATAAAGGCGCCGCGATCGACGATCCTATCGGGAACTGACAGTAGGCTGGGAGGCGGGAACTAGCTTTTTTTTCAACACTTATTTACTGATAATTATGATAAGTAATAACCGAAAGACGTCTATTATTGGACATAGGCTTCCCCGAAGTATCACCATAATGACTAGTTCTCTGCGACTCGCATCCATCGGATTTCCGTGACCCTCACCAGGACATCGGTCCGCCTTCCAACATTGCGTTTTCTGGTACTTAATAATAAACAACACTTCCCGTATTTTCTGAAAGCAGAGCTTTATATAATACGTCTACCTGTTCTATAAATCTGGTGCTTTATAAATGCATGTACATATTTAAATAAACACAAAATAACCAAGCAGTATGTAGCCACATACAAGTATTATTTTATCAGTTTTCGTTATGCAACATGAACGTCGTAACTTCACGTGCAGCATTTTCATTTTTACCTCGACGTGCCAACCACTTCGCCCCATATCGTTAAAACTCACATATTATTATAGCGATAATGTTTCATATTTAAAGGTGACTATAGAACAAAAGTGCTCACTGCTGACCCACTTCTCAGCACTTGAATTTTACAACTAAAAATAAGCATCTGAAGAACATACATTTCCGACTCCAAGTGCCCATAAAAACACAGTAGCGTACGTGTTATATTTTTCTTGAATATCTTCAGCATCAAGTTTTAACCAGGTGTCAAAAACTTTAAAAATAAATCTAAAGTTTCCATATAAATCCAAGTTTGAGTTAAAACCTAGATACGAAATTTTAAATAGGCAAAAATAATTTTAAGAAATTTCAAAAGTACTATTTGGCTCTCGGCCTAAAACCGTTCTCCGTATGAGTAAGTTTTGTTCAAAACAAGGGGTGAAGCCGGGCGGCGCGCTATATCGCCGGAACATTCACTACTTGCTCCATTTATTTCGTTAAGATACAATAATTTTACTTTTCTTTCGTATCTCCGGTCTGGTGTATTGCTTTTGTCTGAACAAGTTTTCTTGGACAAAAGAAATAACTACGTCCCTTATGTTATAGTTCGAACCTATCTTTACAATATAACGAAGAATTTCATTTCTTTTTGTTATTATTTAGTGATCGTCGTAAATGTCAACAAAAGATAATGTTTAATTTATGAATTATGCCTTTATTTAGGACCAAGTACCGAGCTCGCTCGAGTTGTCAAGGCTAACTAAATTGGAAGTCGCCACAATTTATGACGGAGTCAACATTTTTCATTTTGTCATCTAAAATGTTATGAGCGTAATAAATTAGTAGAAACATGAGCATCGAAGGCCTTCCCGCCAAATTGCATGGATCTATATAAAAATATGACCTTTTTAACGGGAAACGGAGCTACGGAACATCTACACGGAATAAATTACATTTGATGAAAAAGGTATTTATCTTTAACGTTTTCCATTTGGAGCAAATCATAATATTATTTGAACGAATTGCTTCCGCATCGCACTGGAAGTGGGACATAAATTCTAATAGGAATATAATAGCAGTCGTCATATCAGGAATATTCATAAAATGCTCGTCTACATATAATTTTACGTACATATAATAAATCTTTTATTTATAGGTATACATTGCATTCAAATAACATCACAGCTGCATCATTACAAATAAAGATCATATAATTGTACAAGTGACCATAGTTATTAGATCTAGTCATAATGTATTATGACTTAAGTCGTGTAAGATTTAAGGGGTTGCCACTTGACAACCATTTTCACTGTTTTTCATACCGCTCTCACGCGATTATGACGTTATTACACATTTTTCATTAGATATTTTAGAAATACAGTATTTTGTGAATATTATCTAGGATTCTATTGAAATAAATTTACTTTGTGTGAAACTAATCCAGTAAAGACCTCAGAAAATCTGCTATTTTGCATGAACAACATTATTTGCATAAGTTGCCAATTTACTCAAAACAAAAAAGTATAATAACAAAAGCCTTGACAACTATTTTTTTTTTCAAAAATTTTAAGTGTTTAAAAAACACGTATCTCCTAAAAAAGTTTTCAGGTTTTATCTAACTAAAGCCTGAAAACTTTGATACTACTATTCAGTTCACACATCAGCGTGAAAATGATTACAGAATTTTAAACAAAATCGATCGTGACGTCTGAATTTTAAATCTAGATATGTACGTAATAAAAAATTCAACTACTTTTATGAAGTCGTAAAGTGCAGTCAGAGCTCCCGTGCTACAATCCGTGATGTCATATTTCAGGGGAAATGAAATACTTTTTATTGCAGAATTTCGCAGTAAAATGCTGGCAACACTGTACTGGCGAAATTTTACGGATGATTCATTATTTAATATGATTTTAAACAGCGTCATTTATATTTTTACTAAGTGAGTAGTGTACATTTTTAATATAAAGGATGAAAAAAAATTAAATTTTCTTATTTTTAAAGTATAAGCGATTATTTTTACAACTAAATATATTTTACAAAACGTGTGAGCCTGTAGTTTTACCACACTGTTATTGAGTTCAATATAGATTTCAGTTCACAAAGAAATAAAGGATAGATTTTTGCAATTATTAGTTTCATTTGTACCTTTTTGAGAGAAACAAATAAAAGAAACATGAATTATTTCCGTAACTTGGCTCTAAACTGTGGACATCCATATAGTAAACTTAAACATAGATTCTTTAGCCCTTCCAACATAAATCAATTTTCTAAGAACAACCTACTTGAAATAACTTAACTGACCGTTTAGTCCCGAAAGTCGTCCGTCAACCCCTCAAGGACCAAGGACCAGGATAAATATAAATATCCAAAACCGTTTCATAATACACACTATTAACATGGTTAAGGGGAAAAATCTCCAGCTCCCCCTTTTCGCAATTTAGCGTGAAGTTGGCCGATGGTGGCGGGTAGACGTTTATAGCCCCAGCCCTGCTTTATTGGACCATATATCCTGGGACCCTCAGAATGCCCCTCGATTTTTACGCCATATATAAAAAACATGTGTGATATTGGTTTAGTACCGTTTATATGGCGCACATTTTTTGATGATGAAGTTTTTAGGTAAGGAAATGGGAAATGTATGACTTATGTATTGGTATGAAATTAAAGTGTTTTTCTGTGAAAAATCATTACTACTAAACTCACATTTTCTTTGACAACTTTTCAATATTTCTGACAGCACCGTATAAAATTTAAATAAAAATGTAAATTAACTATTTTTCAAACTCTAGTCTGAAAAGCTACCAAACTTTGTCCTTGAGGGTTTGACTCATTCTTAATGTGAAAATCTCAATACCACCAGCTTTAGTTTACATCAGAGTGAAGAACTACATAATACATACAGAATTAATTAGAAAATATAAACTGACAAAGTATTTTGTAAACAAAGTCTGCAAAAACCGATATACTTGCTCACAATGTAGACTGCAGACTCCACACAGGCTACAGTCTGCGGTGTTAGGTTCGACTTTGAAAGCCGAGGAGGTTACTTGTTCATTTTCCTGCTAATAAATAAGACAAGCTCATGGGATTCCACGTTAATTAATAAGTTTGTTGAATACGTTCATAATATATTCCAGTAGCATTAATATTTCAAAACTGAAGTCTTAATAGGACGGATAAGATAATTTCAGATTTTGGTTTCAATTAAAATACTTTATTTCTCATAGCCTCACATGGGCACTAATAAATCGTCAGAAGCTGGTGCACGGCTCCAATTGATCGTTTCCTGTGGAGATGAACCAGTAAGAAACTGTACGATTACTATCTAATAAAATGATTGTGTTTTACGATGTTTCTACATTACCTACAATATTAATAGGTAGCGCTCTAAAGTTTTTATTGACACACTAAACAATCAGCAAATAAATAATTTGCATTACAGTATTGCATTGTTATATTGTTATTTTAATCTAATTTTATGTTGTCATCAGTGTTCAAAAACAATCTTTAAAAAAATAATCTTTGAAAGGCGAATTATTAGCCTTACAAAGTGTTTAGATGTATGTGTTATGTATTTTAGGGTTAGTTATTTTTTGTTAACTTTGATAAATTAATAAAGATAGTTTGAAAAACAAATTAAATGAATAGATAGCTAAGAGAAGACAGTGTACACAAGGCGACATGTACCTAATAAGTAAAATGAAATAATAATACAGAGTGAATCGAAATAGAAAACAATCTGTAAGACTGTGGAGTTTAGGGTTTATATTACAAAAAAGTTGTATAGAATTAAATATAATTATAAATGACACGATTCTAAAACAATACTAAATTACTCACAAAATCTGTCAAAATATTGCAAAAACAATATCACATTTATTAAAAGTCATACCTAACTATATATTAAATTAAATTAAAACAAAGATGGAGAAGTTAATAAACACGATATTACAATTAATGAGCTACACTGAAGTCAAATGTGCAGATGTAATCATGACATAGAACCTTGTCCTCAACGTAGTCCTTAATCTTGTAATACACTATCTTGATAAGGTGTTACAAGATTAAAAGAGATTAAGAACTAATCTCTCGCTAATTTCTGTATAAGTTGCCAAAGTCATTACTCGTCATAGAAAACGAGTGTTTATGAGAAATGATCTGTTTGCCATAACTAATCGCCATTCAACATTTTCAATCATTTCGTTCAGTATTACGTAGTTAAAATAATTTGTGTTATAGGCTATTTCGGTTCGTGTCAAAAACTTTATTAAATGCCTATTCTTATAGCTGCTTACGAAAACTACCAAAAAGTAATCATCAAAATAAAATATTATCGAACACTTTCAGGAACCCTTCTCACACCGAAAAAAAATAGTTCCTCGGGCTAAACAAGCTTCAGAGAATGGGCTATTTTACAGAATAGCTGTTTATTGACCATCCATGCCTGATTTATAGTCTATTGGCCGTTGTAATTTGAACGGGAAATGATGGCGTTATTTTACTACCTAAATATTCGTTTAAGTTTGCTTGTGTTATGTTAAATAAAACTAGAGTTTCTTAGGAAATTACTTATGTATTGGCTGTCGGAATTATTGTTAAGTGTGATTAGTATGTTTTCTCAGAAAATTTTCTGTGTCGGTGTTAGATTAATTGGAATAATAGTTTCGATTAAGTTACTGAGATCTTGGAACGTATTACAGTGACTACTAAGAAATACAATTAATTTAATTATATGTAAAACTTAGACTATTTGAACTAGATGTGATCCATAAAGGACTTGATAACGAGGTACCGTGGTTTTGGACCACCAAAAGCAACTAAAAGAGGAGTTTTAGTCAATAAAAGTCTGACCTCTCACTCGCACTCTACCGTAGAGCAGGAAAAGTCACTGGCTGATTTTCCACCACAAAAAGTAGAGAGAGAAGAAGTAGAAGGATAGAGAATTTATTTATTAAAACTTCATGCAACATCGGCGGTCAAGCGCAAACCTATCAAGAATAAAAAAAAAACATAAAAGTACAAAAAACAGACTTAACGCTTTGGGCATTCTTTACCAGTCTACCTAGTGTGGTAAAGAAAAATGTAAAGAAAGCATGGCAGGTGCATATAAAAAATAAATAAAAGATTATTAAGAAAAATCGAAACGAAATGCTCGTAACTTGGCTAGGGTGGTATTATTTTCTCGAGCTATTTTGATCTAGCCCTGGTATTCTTTAACGAGTCCCATTGTGATTTTATCCGAATGTATAGGTATATTGCATAGTGTCCTGTGGCATAGTTTATTTATTTACAATAATATAATTAAAAGTCGGACGAGTAATAAGGTGAACATCTGGAAAACTTGTACAGATTATAAATCTCCTGCAACCAATCTCAATTCACGACAGTATTAAAGTATTATATAGTTTTTTAAAGCTGTCGCACATCTTCGTTAAAATTCTAACCCTTTTTTACAACTTATTTAAAATCTCTCAGCACAACACATCAAATACGCCCAGAAATAAAACCCCCGTTAAACAAACACCATCCATGCTTACAGCCGGGTACCTACAACTTAAGGGTATAAACATTCCAGGAAGGTTCGGTTCGGTCGGGCGGAGGACTGTTGGGCCAGAGGACTGTGCGGCACAACCATCGACCCGTGACACGTGCCGACAGCGTGACGGAAATTTAAACTGCTGTATTGACAAGCATGTGGAAACGGTGCAGAAGGTTTGAGGTTGCATATAGCACTTTTAGGTATATCAGTCAATCATCAAGACATCTGGACCTTATTGTGTAAAACTACAACTTACTAAACAACAACAATGTAACAACTAAATTGTACCTGTCTGTGAATATCGTCACCGATAACTTTCTTTTTCGATGTGGGAAATCATCCAATAACTTTTCTCTTAGTGTTTTAGGGTGGATTGAGAGGGCCCATGTCTTTCAATTGCCCTTTGCGTTCTAGGACCACTGGTTTCATTTTCAGAAATGCCCTGTGGCCCTAGCAGGTATCGCCCCTGCTGGGGCAATCGTGTCTTTCGGTCGATCCGCACAATGATAACACTGAAGCGTTTCTTCTTCCTGAATCCAGTGCAAAAACCACCTAAATGTATCATGTCGTCCGGTGAGGATTTTCATTTTTCGGGAGATGAGAATGCCTCTTCAGCCACTCCACAAAGAGAAAACTTACCGTTATGGTGTGCCTATCCCCGATACACTGCTATTCTATGTAACTTTTAAGGATGGAACAGAAAACAAAATGATATCTACCTTTTTTAACCGACTTCGAAAATGAGGAGGTTCTATGTTCGGCTGAATGTATGTCCTTTTTTTTTGTATGTATGTTCACCGATATTTCGATCAATTGTGGACCGATTTTGAAATATTTGTTTACCGATTCTGAAGGGTAGGTACCTACTTTTTAGTGGTGCTACCATAACTAAAAAGTGAAAAATAAAAAACTTTTTACAAAAAAAAATTAAACCGACTTCAAAAAGTACAAAATAATTTTAATTTCGGAAGTCAGTGTTAAATAACGAAGAGACAAAATTAGGTATAGAAACACCGAATTCCGAAATTAAAATTATTTTGTACTTTTTGAAGTCGGTTTAATTTTTTTTTGTAAAAAAGTTTTTTATTTATGTAATGTCAATTCCTTTAATCGTATCTATTTTCTCAAGTTTGGCCCGACTGAACTTTCTGTGTACAACATCCTAATCTGGCGCATGCGGCAGTCATAATCGTTAGTGGTCCCGCCGCAGCCCTGCAGGCCGCGATACGTCGCAGGGAAATCTTTTCCCTTTAATATTTATCCCTGAAAATGTCTCTTGAATATTTATTCAGACTATGTTAACAGCTGTTACCATTTTTATCTGATTTTTTAACAGCTTTAACTCGTAATATCGTTGATAAATTCTGCAAACTGAGATTTTTAAAATAACAAACGATGAAAAGCCTTGGACTCCATTAATTCATCATCATGAAGTCTTTTTTTCGGAACTTGCCCGGGTAATAAAGTAGCTGATGCAACTGATGCTCGGAGATTGAATAGTTATCTATCATATAATGTAATTTTGTAATCGGACTAGTATCTCATTTTATAGTCTATATCAATCAAATCAATAGGATATAATCATGTCCTAATGGACATGATTTTCTCTTGCGCTTTTCATTCAAATTCATGGATTTGGAGTGAAATTCAGAAGAGTGAAGAAGTAATATTCTAGGTAGATAAGTATGTGACACATACCTACCAACAAACTGTTGCTTTTAGGTATAATGTTATAGTGTGATCAAGTATCTGCCGTATTCTGTCGTGTCGTAATATCGAAGATTCCAGTTTTTCCAATATAATTTGAATGTTTGATGGTAGTTTTGTCCTAAACCAACCTTCTAGTTCCACTACTGCATGTCGCAGGCCATAGTCATAATCGTTAGTGGTTGCATCGTGGCACCATCGCATCGCTGCAACCCGCGATACGTCGCGCGTCGGAAGGAAGTTTTTAATTGCTCCATCCGTTTGTCCCAAATGCTGGCCGTGCTACATCCCCAACTCTGGTAGCAGGAGATATGTAGCTGCTGGAACGATGTAACTGAGCGATTTTATTTAATCACTTTATTAGTCTACTGGTAGCAAAGTAAAAGAACTGTTTCAAATTTTTGCTGGAATCTTTCTTTGTAGGAAATATTTAATCTTAAAGTAATTTTTTATTGCTGTGAGCGATTGTCTACGTGTTCACTTGTTTGTTTTAATTATTCGTAACCTATTATTATGTACTCGTACATAAAAAACTGGAACTGTACTAAATTATAAGTTTTCTGCGTCAATAGATCATAAAACTAAATTTTCATAACTTTGGTTGATAAAGAGATTAAATGCATCGTGAGCCACCCAACTAAAAAAAAAAACAAATTAATACAGGTTGGGAAAATACGGGACCTAGCAAACTTTTTTCATTTTAATGTGTTTTTGCTCATAGAAAATACAAATGGATATTTTTTTAAATAACAAGGCGTGAAGGAATGCCTATGATTGACCTCGTATAAGAAGTTGCATACCGTTGTTCAAAGTATCCATAATTCCACAACTATTATTTATTACCTTACAGAAATACCCTGAAACAGTTTCATCAGTAATAAATTCTAACGATCTCTGTATACAGATTAAACCACGCGAAAATATTCTGTCGAATGCCCCGAGTCCATTCCGTCTCTAGTCGGCCAACCACGGAAATGTGCGCGTGGATAAACTGTACCTACGGGAGGCAATTAATTGGAATGTCCAAAAAAATATATTGACAATGTTTATAAATACTTGTTTTATTTGACTGATTGTTATGTTTCTTAAACGTGTAAGTTGCAGGAAAGAAATTAATCAATTTGTGATGATGTAAACGGCAAGACTGGAGTGAAAGAACAGATGAAAGAGGTTAGAATGGTCTTGTGGGCGGGGCAGGCGTGCCACAACGTATGGCAATGCTCATAGTTCAACTACCAATAGCAAACTTGCGGTCTAAGTGTGCGTGGTCTGTTAGTTGCGTAATGCGCGTTCGTATTAGTTTATTACCTGTAGTGGAGTTAAAGGGTGTGTGACAAGCGGGGACACTCGTTGTAGTACAGATCGGAAAGGATTTCCTTTCTAACTTCTTTCATCGTTTCTGTGATTGGAGTAGTGGTTGAGCAACTGCTGTTGCGTGTCACTTGATTACCACACGTGACGGATATTTGTATGACCTATAGATAAACTATCCGGGTCTGGGTGTCTTGTGTATGTGAGTTTACTAAATAGGTTTGGAAATTCACTCACGATATAGGTCTTATTTCCACAGTGAGGCAAAACTGAATTAGAATAATGAAATATTTATTTCGTCAAAAGTGTTAAGTGTTGTCTGATAACTAGGTAATTTTAACTTGCATCAAATAAAAATAAAGAATACTTTTGTTGGGATTATTGGGACACCAAAAAGAAACAGCGTTTTAAGGATTTAAATAATAACTATTTATTATCCTTTTCTTTATATTGGAAGGTGTGTTTCAGTAATATTAGGTGAGACGTGTGCTCCTAAGCAAGGCTAAGGGAATACAATAACTATATCCATACGAGGGATTTCAGTCAAGTGGTCTCACGGGACTCTGTCCATTAAATATAATATTTATTGGTTAGAAAGAGTAAGACCATAGTATTGAAGCAGGACGGATTTGTTTTTGTCATATTCCAACACGCCCCCCTCAAAAATAAATCCCTTTTTCTTTAATCGCAGTATAATATCGATTACATAGTACTATACCTAACAATTTTTATACAATAATAAAAATACACACCTTCCTTCTTTCTGGGAATACAATATCATCATGGTCCAACATTCGTTGCGCAGGATTAGGGAAAACCCAGTAAAACCTAATCAGACCAATCAATAATTTCATTGATTATTGAAACTATGAATCTTGTTTGTCTACTTATTTTAACCAAGCTCTTAATATTAACATAATATAATAACACATCCTTATGCACATTGCATCTATTTACGACGTCAAAACGAATTTCATTCTTATCTAAGTGTAACACCACGTTCGAAATTTCACAGGATACCAGCTATCTGGTTAAGTTGTAGAAACAGAAAAATATATTTTAGTAATATATTTCTCAACCTGATACTTAATGTCTATGTGTTTGTTTGTGGCTGGTAGGATAATTCACAATGCTTTTGCATTCATTAGTATTATAATTATCATAAATAAAACCAGCATTTTGCTATAGTAATGCCTATAAAGAATAATTAATATGTAATACTTGTCACCAAAGACTTTAATCACAGTATCTTTAACTGTTTTACATTAGACCGTATTCTCCATTACTAGTTTGTCTATCTTGCTTTTGTCTGCTGACACTATGTTTGCCAGCAAATTATACATTGCTTAAATAATTTGAATTAGTGACCAACAGTACATTTTGTATTTATTCATCATTGCCGCTTCAGTCACAATCAACAAAGACCTATTATATTATTCTATTATATTATTATTATACTTGAGATTTATAGTTCCTTTTAAATATTTCAAGACAAAGGGTCTTGTATCTAAGTGTAACCCTTACAAATAGTCGTTTTTGTTTACATATCGAATTGAGATGTAAACAGTAATCTAAGATTAGGCTCAATTGCATAGTTCAGTATCAAGCACGTCATAGGATTTCGACAAAGGGGCTCTTGTAATTTCCCACGAACTCAATGATTTGTAGAATACACAGGAACTCAATGAAGTGTATGGGCAAATTTATTGCCCCCAAAGCATTCCTCAAGTTAAACATTTCAAGAACTATTATTTATCTACTGATTTAAAGTAATTTTGTTTTCTGACCTATTTATTTTTGGTTCATAGAAAACATATTATAAATTATAAGTCAATGATTAAAGCTACGTTACACATTAAAACATAGTTGTTAAAATGCAATAACATAGACTTAGAATTAAAAGTACTTAAAACTAAAAAAAAACTTTGTCCTTTATCTCATAACATAAACATCACGCCTTTATGACCCAAAGGGTCAGACAGAGGTATACCTATAGTAGACCGATATTTCATCAGTTATGTTTAAGTTTATTTACTTATTTTTTTGATATATTATTTATTGTACACCAATATAATAAATAATAAACCTTATAATAGTGAGCATACCTATTGCCATTAACCATGTACTAGACTTCATGCATCATCATCTCCCAACTGTCTTGGGGTCGGCTTCTAGTCTGACCAGTTGCGTCTAAATACCAGTATTTTACATGGAGCGACTGTCTATCAGGCCACCACAATCCAGTTACTAGGCAACTACCAGTTTTCGTTCATAACCCGCATTAAAACTTAAATGCATTGGTCCACTGATGAGTATTACAAACACCTTTTTGTCTAAGATCACCAAAACATTAGGAACCAATAATATACAGAATACAAACGTTCATATAACGATTTCATTAATGTATAAATTATTAATTGTTAGCCAGAATACCTTTAGCTATATTCATAAACTAAAATTTCTTCATCCAGGTTCCAACAAATTATGCTTATATATCCACATAATAACCATGACAACCAAGACACTACATTGAAACATAAAGGCTTAGCTAAAAACTTTGCTATTCTTTCAACTGATACAAAAGTTTCATTAACATTTATCTGATTATAACCACGAGCCACTAAACTCACTTTACAACCTATTTTCAATTGCACTTATTTTCAATGAATGACTTCTTTTCGTATACAATCGATTTGATTTAATCGAATTAATATTTCTTTTATCTCTTTTTAGAACTAGATTTAGAACTAAATTAAATCAATTACTTCATTGAAAACAACTTCATTTAAATGCTTAACATACCAGCATTTAATTTTATTTTTATGATCCAGCACACAATAAGTACCTAATAACATATTATCAAAAATACTGTCGCCATCGTATTCATTATGCGAAACAGAAAATAAGTTTTGCATCCGACACTTCGTCTCTAACTATGTAATGTTTCTTGGTCTTAAAATAAAGATAACTTATTTCCATTGTGATATGACAATCTCGAGCTCTCCACTGTTTCTCAAACAGATTTATTTGCAATTACGCCAGGTATTGTATCATGTTTGTTTGCTTAAAAACTGATTAATTTTTATCAGATCCACACCTCTTTTCAAACGGGTGTACCAAGTCAGAGTTACCAAGTTATGCTATTTATAGCTCATAACCCATTTAGGCTCAAGTTTCACTGGCCTATTTGATAAGAACTGGGTGAGATTAAACCCATTTCACATCTCTGACTCCCACAAACATTTTTGGTTTAACACATCCCACACTATACAAGAATTAAATTTGATTGATCATCAAGAAATTCCCTTTGACAACCTCTTTGTTAAATTTTGTTTTTTGACTTTTACTAACTTAGTAAACAGTTGAATCAAACAGTTTAACATATACGGCTTTGGCTAATTATTATGCCACAACTCATCAGGTATATTATCTAACCTCAGTGCTCCCCTGAACAATCTAATTTCAGGACGATTTGTCTTATTTAGACTCGTTTTATCATCGGCATTGTTCATCATACATCGTACGAGTACGTTCGGCCATAGGTACCTTTTACAGCCAGTGTATGCAGCACTGTTTAGGGATGACCAGACAATACCTACCCGAGCTCAACTCTTCCATTTAATAGGATATAATTTCCCTTTCATTATCACAAACTAAGTTAACAATTCTCAGACCAAAAAGAACTTCACATTTTGCAACGTAAACCCGAAACTTAACAATAACTTTTGATTTATCCTCAAAATCACAACATAGTTTTTAACTTCAATAGACGAAAAAAAACTGTTAGGACCGTAAAACATCTGTGTGCACTTGAGATTAAACGACTTCTCGTTTGGAACTTTTTGTTTTCAATTTATCAAATAACAGACAAGTTTTTGTCATTTACAAACTTCACACCAAATTCAAAACCGTTAGGTTTAATATTATTAGGTTTAATGTATAATTATCAGACAATACTTTCAATCATTTAATCTATTCTGATTTGCAATTATTTGATTCCATAATAATTCATAATTACTATTACTTTATCTAATGAATATTCGCTATTTAAAGTATTTTTAAGTACAGCTAGCCAGTTACCGCTTGATAGATTGTTCAAAGACTTACCCTGTTTTGCCGGCTTACCATCTTCATCACAAATACACACTCTGTAGTATACCTGGTACGCCCATTTTACTGGTCACTCGATAATTCTTCGCCGATTGTTTAAACGCACCAATACAGCAACCGAATCATTTCTTGGCTTCTCACGCTCAGTGAAATTTACTGCAATTTTTCTTGATTTCCAAATGATCTGCTCCAGAATTCCAAGCAAAAGTAAATTCGTTTTGCCCATCATTTCTCATCATCACATCAAGGCCCGCCATAATAGCAAATCCAGAAGTATTTGAGTAGTTTGGTTTTGAAGTAATCAACTACACCGTTTTATTGTTGGCTCCTTTGTTTTCAATAGCGCTTTTGTAATTCTTCAAATCTCCCTTTTTTTTTTTTTGCCTGAGATAAGAATTTCTTGGGTTTTAAATTGTTCTTTATTGACTTGTGTTTTTGTCGATTCTCTCTTGAATTGTTTGAAGGTGTGACTTGTGGTCTCGTAAGTTTCAGCCTGAAGTACTTGTCTTGTTTTCAAAGTTAACATTATGTTGTCTTCGGTCAGTATCTCCATTGCGGTGATAACGCTGCTCCGTACTCGTTTCGTTTGGTAGAGTCACGAAAAAGGCGAATCGCTTTATCGGATTCTAATTTTGCACCTGCCATAGGTTCAATGACGATGTCATTATATTCTTGAAAATATTTGGTTAGTGTGGTGTTTCTAACCAGTTTCAAATTCAGCAACTTTTTACTAAAAGACAGCTGCATCGCCATGCATTTTTCTTCACTCACTCGGTACTTGTTTCTACCGGAACTTCAACGTCGATAATGTTCAATAGGTAACACACTTAATATTTTTCGAATTCGAAATGTCCACTCGCTGTATTTATCACCATTAAATTGTTTAATGTCTCTTTTATACAATTTGATACACAAAAAGTTTTTATTATTTTATTGTTCGTTTATTTTCACTTTATATTATTTGCACTTTGATTTAGCGCTCTGGGCCCATAACCTGTTGGGATTATTGGGACACCAAAAAGAAACAGCGTTTTAAGGATTTAAATAATAACTATTTATTATCCTTTTCTTTATATTGGAAGGTGTGTTTCAGTAATATTAGGTGAGACGTGTGCTCCTAAGCAAGGCTAAGGGAATACAATAACTATATCCATACGAGGGATTTCAGTCAAGTGGTCTCACGGGACTCTGTCCATTAAATATAATATTTATTGGTTAGAAAGAGTAAGACCATAGTATTGAAGCAGGACGGATTTGTTTTTGTCATATTCCAACAACTTTTTTACGATAAAATAAAGATACTACCCGACTCTGTAACCATTTATTAAAGAGTCATTTTCATAAAATTATCGTTCATTACAATAAAACCCATTCCACTAACGTCCAAACAGCGCTCTAAACTAAAACTAATTAACATAAACATAGTAATAACCACGTAATAAACAAAAACATAACTTGCGCTCTAATCTCCTAAACCGTTGCGACAATTTTGATAAAGTCAACGCCAACTCACCTGCTTCATTTGAGATTCTAAGCGGTTTAATGTACACTATAAACATCTAGAGACATGCCATATCATTAAGATATTCATATCGGTATATCAGTTATTTATGAAAATGATAATAACTATAAAAGCTATCGATTACGCATCGGGTTTGAATATCGATTGAACTGTCATCGAGTCACCTACGCAAGAGTGTTATTCTTAGAAGCCCCTTTGTTTATGGCCAATATCAACATAACGTGATCATTGTATTAAGTTTCAAGAGTTTCGAAATCGGGACCTGTTATAATAACTCATGACTTAACAGTATTCAAAATATTATTTGCACAATCTTAAGTGCCTTATTAAAGGTCAGATTTAAGGCGCAATGCTACAATTATGAATTTACTTATAAGAAAATATTTCAAGAAAAAATATTTTTTAACTTTAAAGACATCTACAAGGTAGAGAATGCTTGAAGCATTAAGTTCACTTTATGTATCTTTACATATCGTTGTAATAAATACATCATCTACCCGCCCTACTCTATACAGTATACATATAATAATATTCTTCTTCCAATCTCTTTGTACAGGGTTCTCAAACGCCAAAGGAAACTAAAGAAACACAAGTTGTAGTAAGGAAAAATCAGACATTCCTCATTCCAACCAGAACGCGACAAATTAATGATTTCTCAGCTCAAAAACACATTTTTCTTTTAATCATTAATTTTTTACATAATTTTGCCATATTTTCTTACTGTATAAAAGCTGTACTATAGTTACTATAAAAACAAAAAGTATATTTTCAGCTGCCACTTAGAATAAGGCGCAGTTATAAGTTTGAAGTAGTGAAAATAGGTATTAAAAGCGACATCTCAATTAACACTAAAGTTTACATCTTCTGCCCCAGTCTAATAAACACCCCATCGTAACTATATCAGTCGCAGCTCAGCCCTGGTTTAGTTGCGGCTGTAAACTTTATGAGCGCTAGTGCTGCCCAAATAACGTTATTAAATAACTGGTATTAACCGCTATTTAACGATAATAACTCAAACATGATAGTCAACTTTTGATGGACGTTTTATTAGTGGTCGAGGTTAATTGTTTTCGTTTAAACACTTTATTATAATAATACTATTTCAGTAATCGTTTTAAATAATTGCGGTTGAAGTTAATTTGATTTAATGGGTAATTTTATTATGCTTGGGAAATAATTTTGTAAGCTTTGGTCTGTTTTCGCGACTACGTTGTTTAAGAAAATGAGGTTATTTTATTTAACTAAACAGGTAATCCATTTTTACTTTTCTTAAAAACAAAGGATGGTGTCTATCCTTAAAAACGTTGAAAGAAAATCACTAATGATGTTGACTAAGTTGTAAATAAAAATTATTATCAATGGTAGGAAATACGAATCGTCTTTTATTGAGATAACCGGTTATTCACATTAAACAATGAACAACCCTATGACTTCCGACCATAACACGTCACATGGCTGAAAGCCAATACACGGTCAATAAGCGCAGTGTATCGGAAGTACATCTCTTCATCCATAACCATTTGGACACTGCACAGTGCACAGGTCTGGATTAAATCCAGGGAATATTCTACAAGACTTATCTGGTGTTACTAGTTGGCGGCTATACAATGGCCGTGAATGGGATAAGTTGGTCTTTGATTGAACTATTGGAAGTTGGGGCCAAGAATTTGAAGTTGTGCCAAGAGAATTAGTTTTGATACAGCCGCAGTTCTTAAGAGCTTAAACGTTTTTAAGTGCGAATGTGTTGTCCGTCTGTATATTCAGAAAAATATAGGAACAGAATAAACGTATTTTTTACCGTTTTTTAAATCTTGTTTGTGAAGAACAGGCGTTGAAAATTAATTATCTTTTCATACAGTTTCTATTTCTAAAAGAATTTGAACATGATTTTTTTATTAGAAAAGAGTTGCTTCCAGTAACAACACTGAAAAGGTACATAATACCTTTCGGCGTCACCCTGGTTAATCAGCTTCACAATCAACAAAATAAAATGGTTTTCAAATGGAATAGTACCGGGTCTCATCTAGTTTAAATGGACTGATGATATGTAAAAGTTTTGAGTGTTTATTAAATCAAAATACTAGTTCTAAACTCATCATCGTCATCATAATTTCAACCTTAAGACGTCCATTACTGCAGATAGGCCTCTCCAAAGGGCCGCTACCTGTTTTGTGCGTCTCCCATCCATTGGAGTCCCACGACCCTCACCAGCCCATCGATCTACATGGTGGGAGGCTTTTCAACGCTATATTTTTCGGTACCTAGCTATGTTTTTCGGAATAGAATTGGTAGCAGCTTGCGGCTCACTAACTAGGATAATAGACTACCCTATAAACTAATCTCGCATACAACAGAAGTTTTCCACTGGTGATGCCAATGGCTATTCATAACAGCAGATTTATCGCAACTACCACACAATTGCACAAAGACGCGCCAACTAATCGCGACAAGATAAAACTAGTGTCAAGACCGTGGTCGGCTATGTACACAATTTGTACATAAACTCATACATAGGTCTCTCTCTCTCTGCTACAATATAACGCTCGGATTAAACGCGCTATCCCATGTGGGTGCACACTGCGACGCGTTCGTGAAGCGTTTACATAGATACTGTTTCAATGTTGGGCAAAAATGATATTGTGTTTGATTCTTAATCTATATATATAAATATTATATATAAAAGAAGAAACTGACTGAAATTACTGCAACTAGGAACGTGCAATTTTTTACAAGGCTTCCTTTTATGATATAAGCGAGCACTAAAAAACTAGTTAATAATAAAGACTGTCATTATTATATTTTCAAAACTACCCTCAAAATAAGGTTTAAGGGGTGCTAAAGTTATTATGAAAACATTCTGGCGAACGAAGACGCTGGCGAACAGCTAGGACTTAAAAAAATAATAACTTTTTGCTCTCATAATTGTCCCCATGAAGACTGTCAAGTACAAGCTAGCATTTAGTCATTGCCAGTCAAAGTGCTGTCAGATTCTTCTGATAAAATTTCACCCACTCGATGGTTCGTAGATCGCTGCTCAGTGAGTAGCAAAAGCTACATGAAAGGGATCGATGTAATCGTATTATCTGGCATCAGAGAAATTTTAGTGTAATGTGTACGCTGTACTGCGTTTCGAACAGGGGAATGTCTACTTTGAAAAGACGCATCAACAAAAATGCAAATACGTTTAAGCACCTATATTATATTCTAAAGTCTGCCAGCGGATTTGCCCACATGAAAATATGTTTGTAAATACAAACTTTGGACTACAGATTTATACCCTTATGGGCTGAATTTCGAAATATCCTTCTTTATTTTTACCCGACTACGGCAAAGCCATGAGGCCAGGAGGGTTATGATTTTGACATAAATGTATGTGAGTATGTTCATCTGTTCCCTCATAGTTCCTATTCTACTTTTGGAACTCAACATAATTATATGAGATATCGTTTGAACCGCCTTAATCATCCGCTGAACATAGGCTACGTGACGTGTCACAAAACTCGATATGGCGCCCTCTAGCGGTCAAAAATGTATGTATTAAAAAATTAAAATGGAAGTAAATACGCCGTGTTTGGTATCATTTGAAAGGGCTTCGAGACGTTATAACTTGTAACTACGGCTTTTCTTTTTATTCTTTTCTTGTTTTTGCCAGTTACCTTGTTTATTTCAGCATCCTAAAAATCTTGTTTCATAAATTTTCAACGTCGTTTTTTTGTCGTAGTTAGTGTTAGTTTTATATATTTTTGTTTTGTTCCCGTGTTCCTTCACGGCTCTTATGTTTCAGAGCCATGGTGAATCTTTCAAGTATTGACTATTGAACCCAAATGGTAATAAGTACCACAAGCTAGCATCCCTCGCCTCCCCGCACTCACAAGTTAAAACAGGATAACTTTGTGGAATTAGTATGCATTGTGGAGCGTTTGGCTTATCTTGCGAACAATGCACTTGTAACACTGCTCATATTTGGGGATAACTAGCTACTGCGCCTGGTTTTACTCGTGCGGTTACTTTGTTTAGAACTGAGCGGAAGCGACGTGTTTTGGCAGACAATGTTACAGTGTATGGATTTTATTGTCACCTCGATTTTGAATTTTCGTAGTAGGTATTGTTACCAGCATTTGGACAAGAAATTGTATTTTGTTATCTTTGATGTTCATTTCTGTTACTGGAAATCTTTTGGGATCATTTTATCATAAGAAAAATTTAAGATTCTATCATTTAAAAAATATCTCGTATTAATTTAGTGAACCGTCAACTAACCTTGGCAGGTATTGTAATATCAAATATATTAAGTAAACCCCAATTTTCTTTCTCATTTTTCAGACTAAAATTCCACTTTTTAGCAGATGTGCCTAATATATTTTTATGAATTGAGCACAAAAAGATTGTCCGTCTCATAAAATAAACTAAGAACCTTAGTCTGAAAAAAAATGCCAACGTTGGATGATTCTATTAAACTTTATACAGCCTTTGAAGAGAGCTCTAAAGAGTGTTAGTTTCTGAGATCACCCCATCTGTGCGACACTATAGTTTTATGATCGGCTATTGTTTCTAATGCTCTTTAATAAAATTGTATGGAATGATGAATGGACCGACCTGTCTGGGCGCAAATGTTATCTTACTTGGTAGTTGTAAAGCTACGTGTAGGTGTACGATTTGTGAGAAAACTCATGAATTCATAAAAGGACACTAAAGGTCACTCTCTGACTCTGAAGAGTTGAGATGCTCAGACACACGTATGCAAAATGCAAAATATTTTAGAGATTTATTAAAATCTACAGATTTGATTATAAAACTAAAACACTATAACGGTAAAACGTTGCTTCACTACTTAGTATAAAACAAAGTCGCTTTTTCTGTCCCTATATCCCTATGTACGCTTAAATCTTTAAAACTGCGCAACGGATTTTGATGCGGTTTTTTTAAATAGAGAGAGTGATTCAAGAGGAAGGTTTATATGTATAATATTGCACCCGAGCAAAGCCGGGGCGGGTCGCTAGTATAGAATAATTTGAAAAACAATCAAAATGATTGCATAATATATCATTCCGATTTTTAATTGATAACAGTAGTTTTTGATAGCATTTTCGTTATTGATTAAATAGAAAAATTTATGGTGTTTTATGTTTTAAACACACTATCTATCAAGTATTTATCCTTATGAATAATAATGTTTTTCTGATTCTGTTTACTGCAGTGGATCATACATGTATATACTTTTGCTCATAATAAAACTCGCGATTAGTAAAATTCCGCATAGTGATAATGTAGCAACGACTTATAATGAGAAAATGTAATTAGAAGAGCTTGCTTTGCCTTGTGCGTTTAAAGACGCCCTAAAAATTATTACTAATATCTTTAAATCAACACAAAATAATGAAGAAAGATTGAAACGCCTGTTTTATTACCCTCGGTGTCTTAACATAACTCTCACGTTGCAGAATGATTTAAACCCTCTTACTTCACCCGGACTTATGATTGCACCAAGTGTTACGACTCACTTGCCTCTACACAGCGATATTCTGATTTTTACAGTAAATGTATCCCAAGCTTTACAACCGAAACTCAGAATAGCGCAAAACTAAGCAACCTCTTGCAAACTTTACTGAACTAATTTTAAACCTAATTTACTCCAGTATAAGGTGGATATTTGTACATTTTCTTGAAATTTAATTTAAAACTGCGGTGTGCACTTATATCTCGAGGGATTTAGCGTCAAATTGGATTGCTTTTCTACAAGTTGTGCATTTGCATAAGGACAAAAGATGTTAACGCCATTGGTCGGGTGTGTTGGTTCGTTGCAGCGAACAGACAGCGCGCGTTATGGAAAGCTTTATCTCGAATATTTAGAATTTTAGATCATAAGCGAGTATGAAGTTGCCCAATACCAACATTCTGCTTTATTCTTTAAAATAATTATCCTACAAAATCGGTAAGTATGGAAATTTTAACAGGTTTAATATTTTAAAAACTTCATTTTGTACAAGTATGTTCACAAAAAGATTTGGTTAATGTTTTGAAAATTATCAAAGTAGAAAATCTGCATCTGCATTTATATCGCAAAAATACTCTTAAAAACGTTCAAAACATTCCAACATTTTTAAAAAGGTTTAAGAGCTAAGCTTTAAATAATATCTGTTGGTTATCTTTAAAGGAAAATACATTATAATTGTCTGAAATTAGAGTACATTTTGGTTTGGAAATAAAAGTATTTACAAGGAAAGTAATGCATGTTGCGCCGAATGAAATATTGAAAATTCCGCGGGACGTGTGTGCAAAACCACTGAAATTTGTTTTTCAGCTATTCTGGTCTCTACGCTGAAGGATATAAGGATCATTTTTGTAGTACTAAATTGATTATAAAATATGTTTTGTACGTGTTTCTACGACTGGCTTTGACACTTGTCGCGATGTTATTCAGTCTTCTCTTTAAAGGAGCTTCCACATGCAGTGCTTGTCGCGACTCTATACGATTACACAATGCCAGCACAGTTTGTAATTTGTTTCTTATACTCGATATACTTTAAAAAGATTGGTAGCAACTTCGATACCAGAAACTCTTCTTTACTTTGTATTTCTACACCACTTTCTTAGTATTGTCTATGTTTAGAACTACATATATTAGAAAACACTATTTATACAATCAATATTAGCATAGCATAGCATAGTCGGCCTTATAATGTTCCCACTGTTCCTTCTCTCTAGGAGAGGGAATGGGCCGTAATCCACCACGCGGGCTCAGTGCGGGTTGGTGAATGTCACATATCGTCGAATTTTCGGTTCTAGGACATGTCGGAAACACAAAAACCCAAAATCAATATTATTACCACCTATTTAAAAATAATAACCATTCCATGTGAAATTTTATTTTTCCTCTGCAAAATTTTAAAGATAATTTATATATGCACGTCTCATAACTTCCACAACCAGACCGCAGCGACGACACCCGTCTCGTGTGACACCACCTTAAGATTGAAAAATATTAGAGTACGCCATGACATCTACTGTCATATTACTGGTACGATGGTAAACGTTAACAAATTGCATGTTTAATGTGATTTGTTAGCGACAGAAGCGCAGTGATGCGACTACATCGCTGCTTTTCGTTGATAAATTGTATTACATAGCGTTATTAATGTTGACGTGTAGTTGTAAATTGCGTATTTGTCGCGAATATTTGACATAATTTAGCGGTTATTTGGAATTCTTCCGTCTAACGTTGTATTCGGAACTTCTAGGATTAAATTTGACATTTAAAAATGAAACAACAAGAAATATATCGGCAATTAAGTTAGTTTTAATATTCAACATACGAGTACCTACCTACGAGTGTCTGCATCACTTCTAATCTGGATATATTATTATCAATGAAACTAATACAAATGTTTAGTTATCTACCAAAAGAGCTTTGTAACGAAATGGGTTTTCTTCTTTGTTTTAAGAAAACTATGTAATTATTATTGTTTTTAAATAATACCAGTTTTCTTTCTCACTTGCATCAACTACAACTAAAACTACTAACATAAACTTTTCTACCAACTGAAAAAAAAATAAGTCCACAAACTCTCCACACACAGCATGATTTTTCGCAAAACCTAATCAAATAACATTTCAGTCATGTAGCGATAAATCTAAACATTTTCAGAAAACTTAGCTGTGGAGAAATAGTAAGTGAACGTTTTCAAAGGAATCCCCCGACTGTGTGTAACGGAGTCAATTTATTTCTTAAATAAAACTTTCCACACGCGAATATCGGGACACAAGTTTAGTTGCGTGGTACCAATACTTACTTTAGAATAAATATATGTCGGACGTCGCACTGGGCGAGAAAGTCGTTGCGATTAAGATTTTCCAAGGAAATTTCTAAGAAAATCGTTTGAATTATTAGTGTTATATTCGACCAAAACATACTGTAGTTTTCGTAAAAATATTATGTTCGATCGATTTTGATAAAAATCATACTTAACACAAGCAAAATACTGAGAACGCATGTTGTATAAAAAAAGTGTTAAATTACTAACAGATTATAATATTAGCAAAGTTTGGAAAAGGCAGGTCATAATGCATCGCGTGGAGATGCAACGCTGGGGTGAAACTCCGCTGCTTTGACAAAATTCAGTATGGGGGACAAGAGTTTCGGGATCTCCTCTTTGAGGAGTGGCTGGAAAGATGTTCGAGAGATTTGCCCGGACCACCATTGTGTTGACGACCCGGAGGACACGGTAGAGCATGCGGTGGAGATGTGCTCCGTTTGTCGAATGAGACAGCCGAACGCGTGGAGGATTTCGACCCTGACTACTGGCCATCGTAGAAGCGGGCTTGTGGACGACAAACAATGGGTAACTTATCGTCCTGCCGTCTGGTAATCGTCCAGACCGAGCTCGAGTCATCGACGGCGCGTAGTGGTCTCGGTTTCAATGAGATTTTGAAGCAAAACCGCTTTTGGCCCGCAGGCCAAGCAGTGCCGAAGCCTACTGTTGCTCTAGAACGCAAAGCGTAACTGAATGAAGATCGATGTGGTTTTAGTCAACAAAAGTCTGACACCCTCCCGCTCCGCTCCAAAGAGGGAAAAGTCATTAGATGGTTTCCCATCTTTTGTGCCGACACCAGAAAAAGGAAAACTACTTAGTCTTCCTTACTTGAAAACATAACCTCAAATATCGTCACGTTTTATCCTCCTAGTGCGTAAACTACATAAGGCTGCTCTCTTGCGAGTTTAAGCTAAGTGTATGGAGATTGTGTAACCGAAGCGACCGCGGCCGACGACGTTCACGTACTACACAACTGGACCAAATAGCACAACAGCGTTGCTTTGTTGTGTTCCGAGAATTTTACGTTAAAATTTATTATTCAGCTACATTTGAAAAAAAATAATGTTTTAGCTTAAAAAAGTTATGTATGAACATATTTTGAAATCGTTCACAGTGAAACGTGAAATTCTCACTGTGACAACCAAAGTGATCAGTATTTATTGCATGGACAATGCATATTATTAGTTATGGCGTCTCTATGAGAAATATTTTAGACTACGGACCTACGAGATCTACACCTGTGATGTTTTTAAACTGCAGTTCTATGTACATTTCTTGTGAGTCTGTGGCGCTTTCCTCTCTTGTAGATACATTTTTTTTTTTTTTTTTTAAGGCCAGAAACTGGCCCGGGTGTCGCCACTGTGCGCAACGCCCGGAGGACACGGTGGAGCACACCGTCGAGGTGTGCCCTGCCTGGGCGGAGCATCGCCGTGCCCTCGTGGGGGCGATCGGCGGCGGAGACCTCTCGCGCCGGGCCCTGGTCGAGGCCATGGTCCGGAGTGAGGAGGAATGGCAGGCGGTCGCCTCCTTCTGCGAAGCAGTAATGCCGACCGCATCAGGCAACGGCGCCCTCGCCGCCGTCGCCGGGATTCCGATCCCGATTTCCGGCCACCGTAGACGCGGGCTCGCGGACGGCGAGCCATGGGTAGCTCGCTGTCCGATCGTCCGGTAATGGACCGAGTCCAAGACGTCGACGGCGCGCACTGTTCCCGCGCGCCTCAAGGAGTTGTCAGCAGCAGGAGGGGCCCAGCTGGGTCGAAGCCTACTGGGGACAGGGTTGTCCGAAAGGGAGCTCGTGCCCCGGTATGAAGGCTAGAAGGAACGGCGCGGGGTTTTTAGTCAGTAAGAGTCTGACACTGTCTCCCGCTCCACCCAAGAGCGGGTTTCGTCAAAGATGATTTTCCCCGTCGACAAAAAAAAAAAAAAAGGCCAGAAACTGCAAAAGCAAAAGTAACAAAAAATACTAGCTAACAAAAACTGCGGTTGCAGAGCTTGTACGCGCGTTTACAGCTTGCAGTAAAATGTCGTATTAAATAAGCTCTAAATATCAGAAGCAATGTAACAATTTAATAGCATAATACCAACATCGTGTAGCAAATAAATGAAGACACATTGACCAAGTACACGCACAGTCATCTTCATTAGTCCACAAGGACAGAATAACATTCATCACATAACAATAACAAATCTACAATCTCCCTACTATAATAAATCATGAAAATAGAACATCTTTGATAGCGTTTTAGCTACTAATAATATTTATTCACTACCCTTTTAGCGAAAAAGTATCATATTCATATATAATGAAGTTCTAAAAAGCAGCTCTCAGTTCAACAAATCATTGGGCCACCGGCTCATTACTCTTGAGTTGACAGACGAATTTATAAGGACGACGGCCATCTTGTGTGCTCATCTCATTTGTCAGGGTGTCTCGTAAATCCTTCCAGTATATAGCTAGTAGTTCGGGCAAAGCTGCGGTGCCGATGTTTTTGAAGTCTGTTTTCTTGTGTTAATGGATCATTAGGTTGATGTTAAAATAGGATGGGTGACCATTATGGTGCAGGCGGTAACATCATTCACGTTAAGGATAACTACTAGTATCAGCGTAGTATTTTGTAAATTTCAAGAAAAAAAGTGTTATGTCACCAGAAGTATATTATGCCTCAACTTATTAAATAAACTTAGTACCTTGGTATTTTTATCAAGCAGTGGTGGCCGAGTGGTCACGGCCCCGATTTATGAGTCGCGGGTTCCAACCCAGTCAGACGCATTACTTTGTGTAGTTTATTTCATCACCACTGCTCTCAAAACAGTGAAGGAAAACATTGTGAGCAAACTGGCATGTCCTAGAACCAAAAATTCGGAGACATGTGACATTCACAAACCGGGACTGGGTCCGCGTGGTGGATTACGGCCCATCTCCTCTCCCAGAGGGGAGGATTGAGTCCCAGCAGTGGGAACATTAAAAAGACTGATTATGCTTATCTACACTAATATAATACAGAAGTAATTTTTTTTGTAGGAAGTAATCTCTAAAAGTGCTGGTCCGATTGCCAAAATTTTTTCACCGATAGAAAGCTGCTTTATTTCTTAGTGACATAAGTGATATAATATATATGTAATGAAATGACATTTCATTAATTCAAATTTGCCGCGCTTCGCGCGTTGAAGTTGTCAATGGAATTTATGTTCTGTGGAACGGGGTGACGTGTGATTGAATGGCAGATGATGTTTAGATTATTTTGCATATTTTATTGTTAAAAATTCTATTGTAAAGAGATAAAATAAAGGGATATAATTGAGGAGGCGATATTAGTAAACTTTAAATGTCGTTTCTTTGATTTTCAGGTAAGTTATAGGTGTAATGGTCATAGTTAAACGTTGTAATATAGTAAGGACGTATTAAATAAACAAAACTTTGATTTTCAGAGAATACAATTTGTGGTTTATTTGGAAAATCCTCAATAACATATCTTATATATATATTAACTTTTCGAATACCGTAATTAGAGACAAAATAAAAAGACAATGAGAGAGTAAACGAGAGCATTTGCGTGGCGTTAAATGAATTAATAGCATCTAATCAACAAATTAAAGATCACAGCTTGAACAGAATAAAAACCAAACGAAACTGTTCTGAAAATTGATTGGATTTGAAATTACATCACAAAGTTATTCCCCAACTTTACTCATAAACAAACAATTTCTGATTAAAACCAATTCACGAGGCTGTTATCGTATAATTCAAACATACAAACATACGCACCTAAATATCAAACAAACAGTAATTAACATATTTTTGCAAAATCAAACGTCGGGTTAAATAAATTACCCGCTCGTTTACTTTATAACTTGTCTGTACAAATAGCCCCGGGTACCCGGCCCATGGGTAGCTACACTCGGGTCGGGTTGCACCCGGTTAACCGTAACCGGACCCTAAACACGGTTCTTTGTAGGTATAAATTTATTGAGCGTATAATTTTATGCGCACTGGTTTTCTAGGGTTAATCGTTCGGTTTTTATACACCGGATATGAAATGGATTAAAACAAATTGAAACATATTGCCGATTTGATAAAATATGTTGGTCCCTTACCCGCATCAGGTATTCAACGATTTGGATCAAGTATTAGGTATATTTGGTACCGAGAAACCAATGTTTCTAAAATGCCAATGCATTTTCTAAAAAAGAAAATGCAGAATAAAAAAATATATCATTGCATATAAATAAAGTTATAGCATAGCTCACAAGGTACGGTTGCCTTAACGTAAAAATGTCAACGTGAAAATAGAAAGAAATAAAGAAAATCACGTTTATTCCACCTAAACAGACACACAAAACATTTAAAAAATGCAAAAACAAATAAATAAAAAACGTAATGTAAAACCTGATGATACTTTAAAATCATAAAACTAGCAATATTAGTTTATCCGGTTCAATAGATGCAACGTGAAATCATTTCAACATCACTAAAATCAATACCCCAAAACAAATACAATAAAACGAGAAAATAGAAAATAAGGGTCCTTTTCGACGCCATTTGTTTAGATAAAACACTTAACTAATATTGCGAAAGTAAAGCAATAAAGAGACGTAGGTATAACGCCCCATGTAACAATTATGGAGGACTCCCTCGCTTGTATTAGAAGGAATAACAGTTATGGAGAGAGGAGGAAGTTGCGGTGCACGCCATGGAGTGTGCTGGGCGCGGGGCTTGGTGATGAGAGGACGCGGGTTGACAGGCAAGCTGTACGTCAAATTAGCAGAGCCTAGATCATGCAAAAAAATTATCAAATTTTTGAAATCTAAAGACAAGATGTGATAATGAAAACAAAATCGAATTCTTTAAATCAAATTAATATAAAGAATTTGTTTATTTTATTTCAAAACTTATTTTTTAATAATGATAACAAAATATCAATTACCTAATCACGTAGATGAAAGAAAATGATGATGATGTTGAAAATGGTAGCAACATTCATGTAAACGACAAAACTATAAAAGCCAAGTTATAAATAATTTAAAGTAAATGAACATGATTGTAAAATTTATTGTTTGGATTAACAGACACAGATAATATCTGTACAACTGGAATCATTTAGTTGGCTACCTATTCGTTTGCAATTTAATCGGTGTTGAAATAAAATTATCGTAACGTAAATTACTGTTGCGTTCCCAAACAGTTTAACGTTTGCAGTTGACACTTGCTCTGGTATAAACTAGCTATATTAAATTCTATCTGTATTAATTATCAATTAAATGCTTTTAACATTTCATAATTTTGCCAACAACATATTTGAACGACTTGCTGTAATGTTTTATCTACTTGGCGACACTGACGTAAATAATATTATTAATATTAGTATTTCAACACGAGAATTATTCAATTTATCTTAACGATTCCGAGTTCGCTTCAGTGCACTTTCTGAAGTCACAGCTCTATTCCGAGAACGTCGGAACTCGCGGAGGCTTCTTTAATTCCGGTCCATGGCGCCTCAGATAAGAAGTAGATCGAAGTAACTTTCCGATGCGAGAACTTCAAACAATTAAGCCTTTATTTCGCGCTTCTAACAATGAGAAGTAATTAGCGGAGTGCTTGACGATTCCGGCATTTTTTGCAAACAGAACTTTTCAAAATACCCCCTATTGTTCGTAAATTTTCATCAAACTCCGCGCTGACCCCGGGGAATCTTATTAACGGAGGCACGCTTCAGTGTTTTATTGAAGCTATTAGATCTATCGCGTGGAGGCTCGACGGAAACAACCAATACGCCGTAGATAACAAATCTTTGGAGCAATTTAAAGGGCCATTTTTAATATCCGCTCGAGGTCAACATCCTTCCCTTCGCACGGCCCTGCCAGCGCCCGCTCTCTATGTATCATATTAAATTGAATAAAGGTTGATTTGTAGGCCTGAAAGAACGTTTTCAATACTCCTTATTGAACCATTATGTCTAATGGCTCTGACAATAGAGCATTACAAATTTGTCTCGTCGAGTTCAAGTCGGGTTTCACAGAAGCACAAGAGAAGGATAGATGTCAAAAGACAATGTAGATCTTATTGTTATCAAGTGAAGGTTGTCTTTCGTGTGGATGCGGGAGGTGTCCCAATTGAGTTTATCACCGGATATTGTAAAATGGTCGTAGTTAGCCGGCACAATGTGTCGGTAGGCATTGACGGGCTTGCGGCACGCTTGCGGGCCCCGATTGTGTTTGGGACTGTACTAAAATTAATTTGATGGGTGCACTCCACAGCTTATGGTATTACGTTGGAAGCGATTGAGGCGTAATTAAATTTCCTCAAAATGAAGCAACGAAGCAAGCATAAACCCGGAACTCAAAGTGACTAAAAACTGGAGTTTCTCTGTTGTAGCAAATTGAAACGCTTGGTAATAAAATTAGAGACTTTTACTACCAATACACAAAATACTGATTTATTCAACTATACCAAACCGCTAAATATTTTGAAGTCACTAACCTGGTGGACAAATGCAGTCTCCTACATCTCGCTCCTTCCGAGACAGCTCTGGTCCGGTGCTCAGAACCGGCTCCTCCACCTTGGCTGCTTCCCTGCGAAACTCCTCGAACTGCTTCTCCAACACTATCACTCGCTGCTCCAGGGTGTGATGCCTGTACAGCCCGTAGCCACAAATGACAAAAAAGAATAAACAACAACACCACAACACTACAATGTTCAGGACATTTTTGTCACCGTCCTGCCTGAAATTTGGATTAGCCATTTTTAGATGAATGATTAATGATGGCTAAGGATCATTGTCAAGACCGGTATGGCCGTGAGGTCAGACGTGTATGGATCAATTGGCTCGTGTGGTTGCTCGGTGGGCCGGTGGGTTGGCACTGGGGCCTCTCTCGCTCCCGCGGGAAAGGAAGTGGCCCGTCCATCGTTAACTGCCCTTCTAGTTGTGTCGATTACCGCTCGAGTACCCTAACAGTAGCAACTACCAAACTTTGATGGACGTGTTACATTGTATGTTCCGGATGCTGAGCTTTGTGATCGTCGATCTTGTGTGTTCAATTATTTATGTATAGGATGTTGAATGGATTATGTGCTGCATATAGAAATGTAACGATTATATTCGTATGATCTATGATCAATATAATGTAGTTTTCTATTTTATTTATATGCCAATGGATAGATATTAATTATTTTTCATTCATGGTTTTTATAAGGTCTTATTATGACTTTTTTTTTATATTTTAGAGAAACTGACTGACTGACATATCAGCATACAGCCGACTGTGCTAAAAGAGGGAAAATTCGTTTGTATTCAAAATTTTATTCCTTAAACTACTTAAATACTTGAAACTCTGCACAATTATTAAGTAAATAAAAAAACATTACTTTTCCTTCAAAAATTCCTCTTTAAAATGATTAACGAGTATTGAAGACTGTATGGAAGAATCTTATTCTTTAGGTTAATGAACTTGAAACAGGACATAAGCATAGCATAATCAGGCTTTTAATGTGGGAACTGCTGGGACTCAGGCCTCCTTATACACGTAACATAACAGGACATAAATATAATTATATTTTATCTAAACGAAATAAAGGGGACATCAAAACTACCCTCAAAAAATGGTTTTGGGCGACTCGAAGTTTCTATGAACGATATATTAAAGTTATAGATTTGAACATGTACGTGTGTAATAAAAATAATAATTATTAGTTCTATTTTAATTTTTTAATAATTAAAATATTGAGTTCCAGCAGTGGGAACATTAAAAAGGCTGATGATGATAATGAATAATTAAAATAATTATTATTTGGCTGGGGTCACAAGAAGTGCCGATACATTCTAAAGTACAACAAAACAACTAGACTTTAGAAAAAAAAACAAAATGAAATTATAGGTGTAAAGAAACAAACAAAGTAATAAATAATAATGACCCGTTTCATCGGCAAAGTTTCTTGTATTCTCAGCAGTAACCCCGCTCTCGAGTTCAAGGTTCGCGGCCGTCGTAATATCTTTAAAGTACTAAACAAACCACACCCAGCCACCCTTTACGATGGCAGTAAACTTTCATATCATATAAAATCAGGAATCTTCGACTCGATTACCATGACAATAAGCAGTAACTAAACAATTTGCATATATATTGCATATAAATTGTTCTTCAATCACGTTGATAGCAATTAAGAGTATTAGTGGGTCCTGTTCTACAAGGCGGCTAATGTCCCGGGGTGACACTGATAAAAATGTAAATGTCCAAAGGCCGTATTAGTACCTACCTACTGTCAGGGGACTAGGAATTTTTCATCTCCCCCGCTGCGACGAATAAATCTCCCGAATCTAGAAGACGGTGTAAGGATCCCCCTTTCTGTCCTGATAGTGTTTGCAAGTGATAAATGGTACGGCGACAGGTGAATCTCTGTGCGTTTAGGATGGCCCAATCTTGGATTGTGGATTTGGGTGTGAAATATGGAAGTGGAGATGATAAAATGGTCTTGAGATGGCCGCGTTTTTGGGGTATTGACTGATATTGATGGTGTGTCTTATGGCTACCACTAAGGTGTGTAATAATTATGTTACAATATACAAATCCAAATAATTTATTTCCCATTTACAAAACTAGTACTACATCTAGTGCTTGTAGTGACATTTTAAGCAAATATTGCCTGTATTAGGGCACTTCGCTCTTCCAAAACTTAAGATTACGCGATGTACTTACTAACGATTCAATTCAAATCTAAAAGTTTTAGTTTTATAAAAATCTAAACGATAATTTTGATGGAGAGTAAAAACATAAAAAAATTAAAGCTGCTGCTTCTATGAAAGCAATTCTAGAGTTGAAATTAAAATTCATTAGATCAGTTTGTTAGAAAATGCAAGCATTCTTCTCATTCCTCTGCCACTCCGTTATTTATTACTTAAAAAGCGCATTTAAAACGGAACAAAGTTAAAGAATTCTTCGGATCCAGTAACAACAGGCCGTCAGCAATCCAGACATTATTGTAGCACATTACGCCGCTGTAATGCGACGCGCTATGCAGGGTGTCTCCAAACATGGCTCTAACAAGGGTAAATTAAAATTCCTTCCCCGTTTTATACGCAGTGGGGTCACCCTTGTTTTGAGGCAAATATCTCTACAGAAAACTTTCGTATAACGACCTGTCCATGATTTTCGAAATCCATTACGCATTTTATATGAAGGAAACTGTGACTACGTACGTCAAAGCAACCATGTATGTTAAACAAGGCGTTGTAGTAGACATTAAAAATCACCTGCGTTGACAAAGCGTGAGGTGTACATGTAATTTATGGGTTACCAGGGACGCGGCGGGAAACAAGATTTTATTACACACTTGTTTAATTTCCTAAACATCTCCGAAGGTTTATGCTTATAATTAAGTAGTGTTAATTAAGGGGCAGTACCTCCGAGCGTCGGGGTGGTTGACCGGGGATTCCGCACATCTTAAAGAGTTAAGTTTAATTGCACAAGTCTTGAAGTTTGTTTTAAGCTGAGGTTGTAACTTCATTGACAATTAAGCGGAAAGCAGCTAAATGAAAATGAGGTTTTTGCTTGTTAGTTTTATGATGATTTGGAAGACATATAATTTTCTGTAATATTTTGTAAGGAAATGATAATTTCTTTGCCAGCTACAATTAAGTTTCTCATTCAGTTAATCGTTATTATTCCCCGGACGTTTTTATGGCTTAAAAGATACATTACTGTTAACAAACTGCTCTCTTATTTTAAATTATGGCATTGTAATATTATTCATGTATTTAATTTATTTATATAGTAGGTACTTAGATTATGATGTTAATTATCTCTCTCTCATTGTAACTCTCTCGGCTCCTCGTGTTACTTTTTACCTTATGTACTTATCTTAATACATTATCATTTTATGAAATGATTGGCGTTCTTGAATAAATCGTAGCTAGTTTTTCATGAAAAAAAAAACGGAAATATCAATGAAGTCGTTTATACCCATTTTCAGCAATTGAAAGCTAATATTGTAAAATTCCTGTGGAGAGAGAGGCGTTCTTTTAAATCGGAAGCCAAGACAAATGGGTCGCTGAGCCAACAGAGTACCGTGGTAAGCTTTGAAGTAGATAATGTTTATAAAGTATGGTTTTCAAACATATTCATCTTAAATTCAAAAAACAATAATGATGAATCGTCAAAATACAGTGCATGATTTATTATTATTATTATTTATTTATTAGACTTTATTGCGTAAGCAAGCTTTGCAAGTTATAAAAATAGTAAAAAAGCAGCAGAATAAATAAAGCTTTGTAATCTTCTAAAGCATTTCGAAAATCACACCAAAAAACAACCGTAAAGGCCAAAAAGGTACGGAATCTAACAAGCTTCATTCAAAAATTCAATTAAGCACTTTTGGGGGATGGGTTGGGAGACACGGATAATGAGTTACAAACGCCAGAGAGCAAGCTCAAACCGATCCGATTTAAAAGGAAAAAAAAACGGATAAAAACGGATCCCGGTTAATCGGCATTAGATGGTCTGGTGAACACGGTGAACACCTGTAGTTCTGTATACATTTGTGATTGCTAGGTATGTAGAGGAGACAGAAATAGATTTATAAATGCCTCATGGTGATTGTTCGTTTTCTGAATGTGTCTGTGATTTAGTTATAGCGAAAAGGTTTCCGATTTATTGAGAAAGGTTGAATTGGATTTTTAAGGACTTGATCGAATTGTTCTTACAAATGGACACTGTGGGATTATAACATTTCTGGAAATGTCGTCAGACTTTCTTTTGATAAATTGTCAGCATCAAACAATGAGTTCGCTTCAAAAAACTATTCATACAATTATAATTAGATATAACAAGCCATGTGGCACCGACATTATTGGGAAAAATTGTGAACTTGTGCAAAAATGCTTATAAATTACTTCGTCTATTCAACCCCCAATGTGATAATTTTTCGTAAGACCTTTCATAATCATAATGCTCAGAAATATTTACAAAATTTCATATTCAATGCCCGTAAGTACATTAAATATGTGCAATGTAAGAAGCAGTGTGTTGTAGTGAATTAAATAACTTAACAATTAAATAAATAGTTTAACACAATTAAAAATAAATAAAAATAACTTTCTAGCTGTTTAGGATAAAAGTTCAATGTATCTAATAGGTACAACTGGACAAATTTTTAATAGGTTTAATATTGCTTCTAAGAATACCGTATCAAATCAAGAAACTCCGACTCCAAAACGAGTTCAACCAATATTTACATTAGAATCTTATCCAAGCTCCACCCACGCAAATTTCGGCCGTTGCAAAACTACATGTAAATCAAAATGTACGTTGTTTTAATATGAATTTATGGCATGTTAATGGTGCTTGTAATTTCTGTAACGACAGCCGGAGTGCTGGCATTAATCTAGTGCAATTGTGAGTTATTGTGAGCATGGAGTAGTGCTAATTGACTAGGTGGCTCGATACCTACGTGTAGGTGGTGTATTGTGCACTGCGGTTCAGCTATTGCATCTATTGTGACAGTTTCTTGTTAGTCAAGTTACCACTGTATTTCGCTTTGTTGCCATTATTCTGAATATACATTCTACTTTTTGTTTGTATTAATATTAGTACAATGATTTTTTTAGAATCATCAATAATGACACCATACTATCTACTTATAAGGCAAAAATCTAGGGTCGCCCATTTTTGACTGTAGTTTTCTTGCCTAGGATATTCAAGCTCAATCTACACTATTATTATAAAGAGATAAAGTTTGTTTTTATGTTTTTTTTTTTGTTTGTTGGAGGTAATCTCTGAAATTACTAGTCTGATTGCAAAATTTGTTTCACCGGTAGAAAGCTGCTTTATTCCATAGGCTACATTTAATGTATGCAGGCGAAGCTGCGGGTAAAAGCTAGTTTCTAATAAATCTGCGTCTATCCTCACTATATCTGTCACAGTATATAGATCACAATAATAATATAAAGGCAAGAATTTGTAAATGTGATGATGTGATGCTGTGTGCGTGTTTGTTACTACTTTATGATAAAATGGCTGAACTGATTTCAATTAAACTTGGTACGCGAGTAGTACATGTCTTAGAATAGTATACTTTTTTGTTTGGAAAGTATGTTTGTTTGGTTGAACGTGCTAAACTTAGAAACTATTGGTTCGAATTGAAAAAACCTTTTGTGTCGGACAGTCCATTTATTTAAGAAAGCTATATATTATACTCGTATCATCACACGACCAATAGAAGCAGTAACTAAAGACGCAAGTAAAATCGCAGGGCTAGTAAAGCTGGTAAAGAAATAAAATGGAATGTATGTTTATTGTTTGTAAATGCTAATCTCTGAAAGTCCTGATTGGATATAAAGCGCCATAATAATTTTGGGCTATTTTTTTATCAGCAGCAACAGGAGGGGCCCAGCTGGGTCGAAGCCTACCGGGGTCGGGGTTATCCGAAAGGAAACTAGAGCCCCGGTATGAAGGCTAGAAGGAACGGCGCGGGGTTTTTAGTCAGTAAGACTCTGACACTGTCTCCCGCTCCACCCAAGAGCGGGTTTCGTCAATGATGATTTTCCTCGTCGACAGAAAAAAAAAATCAGTAGGCTATGTCCTTCTTATTAAGGAGAGACCCGAGCCCAGCAGTGAGACGTAATGGGCTGTTGTAACTAATATTTTTTTTTTTCTTGGAATAATGTCCGGTTATTGCAGGACAGATCACGACAGCAAAGTGACATAAAGAGGCTAGTATTTGATTATTATTATTACTTAATAGCTAATCTTTGTTTCTGTCTGTATCAATATATTAAGGACAAAATAATGAATATTATCAATTTGATAGTAAACTGTCAATTGCTACACAATGGTATATGTTCTTACCGATTTATCGTGACGTCAAAATCTCTCAATGCTTTAAGTGCTTCCTGTACAATTAGGGCGAAAACTAGTTCCTTCATATCTTGTAGCTAATACATTGTCAATATAATTGCCTTTAAAACTAATGTTTCAATCACTTGACTGATTTATTAGAAATCGTATCAATCTATTGCCCCTAATGGTACTCCAGAGCGTATAATTAAATTTAAATGTGATTTTAACTTGAGATTTATTGGCAATATTTATTCCAGCGTTGCAAGAAAACTTGTTTCTGTAGGAGGAGATGGATGGGATCCTAGAATGTGTGTGAGATACGACAAGAATGAGGTCAGTCCCAATTATACGGCTGGATCACAGGAGGGACAGATGTATGCAGATATAGCTTACTCTGTTGACGATGAAGGTACTGCTGAACATCAGCAGATAGCAGATATTGAAGCTCGGGGAATGACTGCTAATTTAACAATTTGGTATTTTTTTATTCACGTCTTCCATTGTTATTTTCAGATTGTAGTTTGTAATTTTGGTTGCAAGCTAAATACCTATATCATTTTGATAGAAAGTTTTTTTTGCATTTATTTTACCATATAATAGTGATAGCGTTTAATCTTGCCGCAGTTGTAACAGTACATCTGAATAAATTTTCTAGAAATGCTTCTTTTCAAAGGCATGATATTAATTCTCTTTAACGTTTGTTAAATACACAGCAACGTGCAGTAAAATGAACAGTCTGATTATGAATATAGTAGGAATATTCAGTTTTTTCAGCGTTTATTTAATTGACAGTAAGAAATAAGAATTATAGAAAGTGACAGATATAGACGTTCTGTACCTAGCACATATCAAAATGTTTTGTATGTATATTTGAATAAGCCTCTAGATGATATGAGAATATAATTGAACTCGGTAGGTGGAGCTGACAAAACAAAAAGGTGTCTTACGGGCAGGACAATGTCTGTCGAGATCGCTAACTTATCTATTAATGTATTTCTTGGGTTTAAAAATTTTACTCGTTTAATTTCTATATCCCATTCACATGTATCTACTTACCATTTAAACCATTTTATAGTGGGTAACTAAGCTGAAAGCACCTTTTAGTACTTATGCACGCTGCTCTTAAAAGCATTCAGTTAGCCAAATTCTACTAAAACTAACCAAAGAGGAAATAACCATAATAGTTTTAGCTGCCACTAGATGGCTTTGAAGCATTTTGCATCTTCCTAGATACTGTCAGAGCCAGGCCGGAGTCACCTCAGAGTAATCCGAAGCACTTTAGCAAATGGATCTCATTTAGGAGCTGCCGTTACCAGCTAATATCTGTCGCCTTTGTAATTAATTTACTAATTAGTCGATTGAGTGCGAACCAGCCGGCTCAGTAATGGCATCTCGGCATAAGATGACATTATCTTAACTTACTTAGACTGTACTTCTGCTTTATTAAGTCAATAAGTATATTAGGGAGTCTGTAGTGGAGGAAAGTTACGTCTAAGTGAATTAACTGTAACTTTGGATAATAGTTCAGTTTCGTTGTACGCGCTTTGCGAATTTTTAATTAACTTATAGTGAAAGGAATTGTTATCTTCTTCAAATTAACTGTTTTACAATGAAAATTTTCAACATGAAAAAGATTTCAAAGAGGTATTAATCAAGTAATATTATTAATTGGATCTTCAATATATTATATTGCGTTTTTAAATGAATCATCACATATTTTTTTAATATATTTTTTTTTTGTATTTTATCGTCTCTTTTATATAATGTAAATGGAAGAACACTGTAAATTCCGCGAATCCTTAGATTACATCTTTTTATGACTCACTTATTTAATATGATTATTTTTTCAATACACTTGCTCATAAAGTGACTTTTATTGCACTGCACTTAGGTATATAATGGCACTTGTAACCAAACTGTGACATTTTGATTACCATTACGCACTAGTGCTATAATGTGGTTAAAACTTAATTGGTCAACCTTTCCACCGCCATAATTTTATTACATTTATCGTATCAGGATTAGCGCAGGTCGTCCCCCACGAGAAAAAAAAAGTACAAAAGTTTTACAGTTATTTTATTCACAAGTGTATTGAAAAACGTCGTATGATACACGTGAGTAATTAGTAAATGCCGTTCTCGGCTCTCTTAAGACCCTCGCCATGGCTCGGGTCTAAATACCGCCTCGACGGTAATCACTAACATTACACACTTGATATCATAATGTACTATTATTGTGCTTTTGAGTACAATATACACCGGTCTACACTGTCCTTATATAATATCTATTAATACTGTAATATGGAAATATTGTAAGAACAACCATTTTTTTTAAAAGAGTAACCTTGGAGTTTCTTGCCAGTTTTTCTCTATAGGAAACGACCATTTGGGAACCGTACAATAGTTTTTGACGTTTTATAAGTGTAGGCCTATGTGAAATAAAAACTTTTGACTTTGACATGATAACCAATACGTACACTATCGGAAGATGCAACGTTGGAAGGCTTCCCACAAGGTAAACCGATAATCTAGTAAGGGGCACGGGAATCCGATACATGCGAGACGGACTTGGAGGAGAACCGTAATCTATCTAACAGTAGACGTGTTACGGCTAAAATGAAGATTATGATAATTAATCAATATGATTACAAAGGCTAAACATAATATTTTTAATAGATACTTATTCACGTTCGTAATGATAAACAATACCAATTGTAAATTGAGTATTGTGAGTAAGATAACATCAAACCACGTCGCAATTGTTTTGGTAGTTTGATATGTAAAACTACAGTTCAACTTTTATCATATAAACTTCAATTTATCATGATGGGCCATATTTCACCGAGACAGCATGGCAGCGCGACCAGTCACCGCTACCAACAAAATGTATACAGCTCTAGAGAGAGTTTACTCACTAGGTGTCCATTTGGTTGCGCAACCAATTTGGCAGCGCGTGGTGTCTAGTGTTGTCTAGTTGTCTAGTGGTGTCTAGTTTGGTAGCTTAGGGCTATATTTCACAAGGACACCATGGCGGCGCAGCTGGTCGCGCTCTTCGTAGTTTATTCTTCAAGACAAGTTTCTACTATGAAATCGGTTAAACCAAAGCACATTTGATTGTTTGAGTGGTGTGTGTGTACTCACTGGATAAATGGCGAGTAAATAGAAGTCCTTGTTATTTCTCCAGGTATAATATCATCACACACAGCACAATACTCGTAACACAGTTTATTAGAAGGTGCAAAAGCTAGGCACTAGGCAGCTAAGCAGGTAAAATAACAATGAGTTTACCGTAATACGGAATAAAAAAAGTACTTAGAATCACAGCGACAAGTTAGCGCGGGTAGATATTGTTCACAATTATTAATCGGCGCGAGCGCACGTAGCTCTAGCGCGCAGCGTAGGTCGTGACTGGTGAGAAACGAAATGTAACTTGTATGTTACTAATTGGCGGTAGATGAAAATAAGTCGCCGGCGCGTCATCGGCGGTGCGCGTGTCCAATGCGTCATCGACGGTGCGCGTGTCCAATGCGTCACGTCAATGTGTAAGTTGTGTTTAGTGTTAGTGAATATGTGTGTTGTTTTTTTTTTTTTTTTTTTAATTCGTATAAACTAGTGCTTGACTGCGATCCCACCTGATGGTAAGCAGTGATGCAATCTCTGATGGTGAGGCGCACTAGTTTATTAAAAGCCTATTCACTCTAGCCTTGAAGATACCCAAATTATAATCGGACGGGAAGACCACAGCAGGCAAATTGTTCCATTCCTTCGACGTACGCGGTATAAACGACGAGGCGAAACGCTTAGTCCGGACCGTAGAGGTTTCAACAACGTATGGGTGGATACTCATTGTACGTCGGGTTGTCCGATGGTAGAATTGAGATGGCGGAATCAAGTCATGCAATTCCTGCGCACACTCTCCAAAAAGCATCCTGTAAAACACCGAAAGGCTGGCTACCCCACGCCTGTGCTCAAGGCTTTGAAGGTTGGACTTAACCAAGTCTGGATCACCAATTAGCCTCTTCGCACGCCTTTCCACCGAGTCCAAAGCTGCCAGGTGGCATTTTGCAGCACCAGCCCATATGTGGCTGCAGTACTCCACACACGAACGGACCTGCGCTTTGTATAACATTAAAAGCTGTTCCGGTGTGAAGTACCGCCGGACTTTTGCAAGAATGCCAAGTTTTCTAGCAGCTACTTTGGCTTTGGACTCAATGAACCGCCCAAAGTTAAGGTCTGAGGAAATTTCGACTCCCAAAAGCTGAAGACGGTCGGTACACTCCAGGGAAACATTCCGAAAAGCAGGAGCTAAGGTGAACGGGCTCCTTTTAGCGGTAAACAGACACGCTTGCGTTTTGGAGGCGTTGAATCCCACAAGATTGGCTTCCCCCCACTTGGAGACTGCCTGAAGTGAGATATTCGTACGCTCTACCATAGCCTCTCTTTCGGACTGTATTAGCTCCTTACTAGCCCGAGCACCGGGCAGGTATCTCTCTACAACTGTGCTATCATCTGCATACCCATAGATACCGGGCACCAGCAGATCGTTGATATGCAACAGGAATAGAGTTGCAGAGAGAACAGACCCCTGAGGAACTCCGGCATTAATCGTCATCGGCTCTGATGAGCATCCGTCGACAAGAACTCGAAGATACCGTTCACTCAGGAAATCTTTTACCCAGTTGATCAGACCAGGGGAAATGCCGTACGCTGGAAGCTTACTCAATAGGCTAGCGTGCCATACCCTGTCAAAGGCCTTCGAGACGTCTAAGGATACGGCAATCGCTTCCCCATTCTTCTCAAGGGCCTCGCCCCACAAGTGGGTGGCATACGCTAGTAGGTCCCCAGTAGACCGCTTGCGGCGAAACCCGTACTGCCGGTCACTGAGGAGATCGTTACCTTCCAGATATGCCATGAGGCGCGAGTTCAATACACGCTCCATAATCTTGCAGAGTATGCAGGTTACCGAAATCGGCCGATAGTTGGAAGGATCGGCACGACTGCCCTTTTTGGGCACGGGTTGCACGTTAGCAAGCTTCCAGGACTTGGGCACTATACCGGTCCTAAACGAGAGGCGATACAAGCGCGTGAGTACAGGAGACAACTCGGGAGCACAAGCCTTGAGAACAATCGCTGGTATGCCATCTGGTCCACTAGCTTTATTCACGTCTAGACGACGCAACTCTCTCAGTACTTCTCGGTTCCTCATGTGGACTTCGTTGTGAACTTGGAAATATATAAATATACATGAATCGATAAATATACATAATAGATGTAGGTGAGTATATATATTTATAGTGTACGTGTCTATACACGTACACAAGTATACTGTGTAAATATAATTATGTGAGTCACACACACTTTGGTTAGTTGTATCCTCTCCAAGTCCAGCATACTAGCAGTTTCTGCTGCGTTAGTGCCACGTCACAATTTGTATTTGAAAATAATTGTAACTTTTGCCGTATCCTATCTTCATATTGAAAACCGACTTTGAAAACAAATGACAGACGAACAACTCAATGTAATTATTTTTTAAATTTAGAATGTTATAGGAGTTTTCGTGTGATATAAGTTTCACTGTGAAATCCGACACCTTGCAGGTTTTATTTTAATTCAAAGCTGTCAGTAAGTTAAAATGGCAATTTTCTATTTAAACCTCTATTACAACCGACTACAACAACAAAATTAAAAAAAAAAAAACAAAATTTAATTTAATTTCAGAATTCAGTTTAAAAAAGTAAAGTTTTTTTTTTAATTAGCGCGACGAAATTTTTTTTAGCTTGATCGCAGTGTCCTGAGACATCGTCTCGCGGTTCGTGTAAAGAACAAAATTACTCCCAAAATCAGAATAATAATTATCTAAAAGGACATAGGAATCTCTAAGTTAACACTACCGTAAGTTAACTGGCAGAGAATGCCTAAGGCATTAAGTCCAGTTTCATATCTTTGCATGAAGATTAAATAAATAAATAGACTGTTTAAAACAATCTCACGGCATTTAATAACTGAGCCTAAACATCGTACCTTGCATCTCACTAGTATTTTGCTGTAACAGTTTATTACTCAAAAAAAATCCACAAGTAATGTTAATAGACCCAAGAAAATTCCAGTCTTTCCTCAATGACAAGCAACCATCCTTCTTACGTTACCCTAAAATAAAATTGTCCTTCACAAATCCTTATAAATAACTTCACCATTTTCACAGAAAGCTATAAAAAAGTGAAGAGCGCACTTTATTTAGTGTATAAAATAAATCTGTTTAGAGTTTGATCGTTAAGAACCGCGGAGGGTAGTCCTGCATAATCCGAGCCACTCTTGCAAATGGATGTCGCTTGAGAGAGTAATAAAGTAACCGGTGAATACTCAACGATTATTGTTATAGTGCCTGAAAGGCTTTTGTTTTGATATTTTGTAACTTCCCGCTTTTCTTTTAAATCTGTTTTTTTAAGTCCTTGGGTTCAATGGTTTGTTTTTGTTTTCAATGTGATGCAAACAATAACACTTCCGCACCCGCAATTTGGTTTTATTATGGCACGTCGCAACAGCACGCGTAAGATTATTTTTACCAATTTTTAGACAAACAATAATAATGGAATCGTAGTCGTCGTGTTGTGTAACTAACTATTAACTATACTATTGTAACTACTAACTATTGTAGTTCTTCAGTTCTATAGAAACAAACAAATGTTTTAAAAGTTGTTACAAAATTGTATTGCCTAAGAAGACTGAAACATGATAATAAAACAAGTGGAATAAAAAAAGAAATGAGAGTAAAATAAAAATTACAACAACCGTCCGGAAGTCCTAAATTATGCATTGCCCAATGTTTACGACGAGAGAAGTCCAAATAAGAAAAGTATTAGCGTTAAATTTAAATTTTATGAGTGAACTTAGCCGACCCTCTGAGAGAGGTCTCTCGACCCTCCTCTCTAAATAATAAACCTGGCTAATGATACAAAAAAATCTTAATGAAAAATCCCCATTGAATATTTATAGGGGAAATATTAAAGTTGTTGGATGTAGAACACGAAGGTACAAGAGATTAAGGCTCGTAAGAAATAGAAAAGCTTTAAATAAAAAAGTAATTCTAAATGTTAGCTTTGATGATTTTAAAATGGGGTGTAAGGTCTCTTTAAAACGCCATCAGGATGAACGCTGAATCGGCTGTAAATTAAGTAGCAAATGGTGTATTATAGGGACAATTTGAATTACTAGACCACTCTCAAGTCCTAACGTTTCGGATACATCCAGTTAACAAAGCCATAAATGTCATGGCTAAACCAATTGACACTCGGACGAAATATCATCAATTTTACACTAAAATGGTGATTTTTATTGTACATGGCATCACTCCAAACCATCACTAGTTGTGCTCAACTCGGGAGCGAAAAAAAAACTCAAAAAGCGGAGCGCAAACTACATTTTCCGGACCGTCGCGCTCGGGACACGCTGTTCAAGTTGCGTTCCTGTACTGCACAATGTGGCTATATACCCTAGTTAATATAAATGTTTGGCGTTCAGTTAAAAATATAAGAAACTGATACTAATAGATTAGGTTATATTTGCTTTGATTTACTTATTCCAAGAGCATCGACGAAGAAAATTAGGTGAAAACAAGACTGTAATAATTTACCCATGTTTATTTAGATGCTTTGAGGACTGAGTGGAGAATAATATACATAACTTTTACATAAGTATCTAGGCAAAGCTAATACATTTCATACAGACAGCCATGAATAATAATTTTAAGAGCAGAAAAATATGCCAGTCTATCTCTGATACGTAGTTAAGTTAAACTTGCGCATACGATATGCTCCCTAAATGCCAACATTACGCTTGACAAATGATAGGACTTGCTGAATGTAAGCTACGTGGTCTGCGTACAGAATCACTATATCTAACATTCAAGAGATTATGACGTACTGCTGCTAGACTATTTTATTGTCCTTTGTCTCTTTTGTTTTTTTTTGAACAAACGTGGATCAGAAAGACCTCATAACTTTTAATTTAACAATAGACTAACAGAACGTGATCGTATTTTTAGAATTATCGTAACTAAATTCGTAAGTAAAGTTTTAAGATACACTTTAAATTGAAAGTGTTGGCATGTTATCTATAAATATCTCTGTCAAAACGGTTGAGTTACTCGACTGAGTAAAACTAAACAAATAATTTATGTTAAAGATACGGGTGCCGTCATCTTCGTTTCCAAGGAAGCAGAAAATTTATGAAAAATTGCGTTCTGTAAACGAGTATTGATTTAGTTGAGTAGTTTCACTAAGTAATACTAAGTATAAACGATTCATCAGGCTCATTAAAGTCGGTAAACCAAGTTGGCCGCAAAATAAAAAGAAGTAAATCTGAAGTTTTCACATCGAGAGAAGCAATAAGTTTGTAACCACGGCGCACGTTACGAGAAACAGCGATCAAAGTGTTACAAGAAATCTCACATAGTCCTAGATATTGCTGTCTTCTCTTAATAGAAACTGTTTGCATCACATTCAACATGCCCGTGATTAACAATATTATTCTGCTTCGTAGCCCTGTAAAGATAATTTACGCCGAATTGACGTAAACATTTTTTTCAAACCGTATACAGTACCTACTGGCCGCTTCTGCTAACTCAGTTGACCCACGGATCTTGCGGGAAATGGTCTTTGCTCAAGTAAGTGCAATACTTTCAACAATCATATACGCCTACCGTGCATCACGTCGAAGTAACTACGCCTCCAAAAATGCACACAATCATTGAAAATGATGAAAAAAAAACTTTGGGTTATAGAAAATTGTTGCTAACACAATTTTTGTATAATGTTTTTACAATATTGACGACTGAGTTACTGTCTACTTACTGAAAAATAATTTTCCTGTTTCCTTTGCCTCATATTATTATTTTGATGAGGTGACCAGTATTATCAATGTTTAACAAACACTGATAATAGTGGTAATACTTGTAATACTGGTCAAAGACATACACCTGCAATCATCACACACAGTCTCTAACTTCCACCACCCGTGGATTCCGTAGAACAAAGTGTGGTTGGTCCAGTTGGAGTTTTATCAGCAGTTTATTGGGCGCGTTTCCAACGAAGCTCTAATGAATAAACCACTACGTATTGGAGACAAACATTTCTTCTTGGAATAACGCGGGGACTACACAATACAGTTACAAGTTGTATGGAGACCGCGGGAAAGTAGGTTATGGATTTTATGTAGGGTTGTATGTGTGCTACTGGAGATGTTCAACAGTGTGGGTGCTTACCGCAATTGTCTTGTTTTTATTTAAATTGCTTTTCAGTCAGCTTTTTGCTTTTATGGTACAGTTCATTATATGTTATTATAGGACTCGATATTTATAGTGTAGTACTAAATTGATAGAACTAGACCGAGAATAAAGTAATATCTTCTAAACAGAGATTTAATAAAAAACTTTTTACAAAAAAAATGAAACCGACTTCAAAAGTACAAAATAACTTTAATTTCGGAAGTCGGTGTTTCTATAATAGATACCTAATCTTGTCTCTTCGTTATTTAACACCGACTTCCGAAATTAAAGTTATTTTGTACTTTTTGACGTCGGTTTAATTTTTTTTGTAAAAAGTTTTTTATTTTTCACTTTTTAGTTATGGTAGCACCACTAAAAAGTACCTACCCTTCAGCTAAACATAAATTACCTTATAGCCAGAGTGCATCCTCATAACGATTCTTATAATCCCAAATACGGTTATATTACATGAATTTACCCCCTCCCCCTTCCTCCTCCCCCTTTTCTTTCAGTCAGTCATCGACTACACGTATAAACAAAGCAATTTTACTTGTTACGACAATTCTGCTATGATTCTATGAGGAGTTCTGTTCCATATCTTCGAAGTTCATGATCAGATCATAACAATATTTCTATGGTGGTCTTGGAAGCATAACCTTTCAATCAAAAAAAATTTTTTTCAGAATCGATCCACAATTGACCGAAATATCGGTGAACATAAATACAAAAAAAAAGACATACATTCAGCCGAACATAGAACCTCCTCCTTTTCGAAGTCGGTTAAAAAACAAAAACTATCTTATCTCGTTTCCTAATCGCGTAGGTAGAAGAGAGCCTTATTCAACTATTGATTTACGTTTAATTTCGTAAATAATGGAGAAAAACCAATCATGACAAAATAACGTACTAGAATATATGACTATTATAATAGTAACAGCTTTCATAACAAATATACTCCAGTGTAATTGCTAGCAACTTATGTTGTGAACAATATCGCAGGCAACAGTTTTGCTCGGAAATGGAACACATTTGCAGCGTGTCCGGAGCGCGGACGGGCGGAAAATCTCGCACTTTTCCGGTCAGTACGCACAGTAACTATGTGCTGCCTTTGTGGTAAAGTAGTTTAATACAAACTGATCAACTTGTGGGTTGAGTTTTCCTCGAGAAATCATTTTTATTTATATTTAGGAATTTAGTTGTGATTGTGACGATGCTTGGTGAGGCGTTTATCAAATATTGGACCTTTTTCGACACAATGATGATTGTAATGATGTTTTGGTTACATGTTTGTCTTTTCTAGATGTTTTTTTCAATAGATTAAGCATATTTTAATGTTAACTCTAGAAGTTATATAAGTTATACCACGCTCATAAGTTTTCTACTTCATCTCAAATTCCTCAGAACAGTTCACATTTGTTTCATATTCGTAATCTAATTTCTTCGTTTACAGATTCGTATCTGGTATCTCGCGTAAACTTGCAAACAAAGAATGCCGAGCCACGCATGGGAACTATATTATAAGTGTGCAGTGCTTGCATATGAAGTAACAAATTGAACCATACTCCATTTTATTGGCTTGGACTGATTCCAACGTTGTTTGCGTACAGTCAACCACATGATCGCGGCAATGCCAGGATCTCTATGTCGTATCAGTAAAGGAGGTTTTTGTTTAGCTATTGATGCAAAATTTACCGCACCAGGGGTACTCCGTACCGACCAATATTCGTAACTCTTGAGTTATACCTAGGACATGAACATTGGATGCAAGTATGTATTTGGTAATATTTAAAATACATATATGATTTAAGAGCAACACATCTAGGACGGAAACCTGATTTACAGATAAAGAACAACTAAAAAGCAGAACATAAGATAAATTCAGCAAACTGTATCAGAGTTACTTAAAATTACAATTTTACAAATGATTTGATATGATATCATAAATAGTAATGAAACGGAGTCACAGTCTATGTGTATTGTGTCCACTATGTGGAACAAATACTAGTTATAAAACTTTATTGTCGGAAATTGGTTTGTACGGTTTCAGAATCACAATACAACAAAGATAACTTACATCCATAACATATTGATTGTTAGGATTAGTAAAAATAGTTAATGTTTAAAATTAGTAGATTCTTTTAAAGTTGATAGTTTTAAAATACGTATGATTGAATTAAACTCATTATATATAAATAAAGTGTGTGTTATTATGAATAATCAATAAACTTACATTTGACATACAATTTCATTAAAACTCAAATCGATGCTTCCATAAAGAAAATCTGTATGTTTATAAGAATGTATGAAGACTGATTGCAAAGAATGATCGGCGGGAAATGATGAAGTCTTGTTCCGTTTTCCTCATGAGTTGTTGTGAGACTTAATGTAGCTTGATGGGATATATTTTTGGTTCAAATTGCTTTACAAGGAAAAATATATGCTTTTGTGAATAATGAAATAAAAATAATAAAAGCAAATAAAAATAAAAATAATAAACGCAAGAACTTTGAAGGGGAAATAGCTAGCTGGTCGTAAAATTGAATAGCGTTCATTGTTGTTTTACAATTTGCCCCAAATTGTACATTTACATGGCAAAGAAGACGTTCCCCCATTCCAAGTATCTACGACAATAACAACAAACACATAATAGCAGTAGCAGCGAACGAAGAATGCGCCATAATTTAACTAAACTTGAATGCGCTTGGTAACATAAAGTAAATAAGTAAAATAAACTTTACAAACAATCCAAAATTAACAAGATTTAAAGTCTCAGAAATAAAATCCGGGACATTTAACGAGTAAAAAGCATTATAAAAAGTGGTGCAAACTGGCTCCTGTACAAAGGCAACTTTTCACAACGCGCTATGAAACTGTCACGCCTGTGGCGCTTGGAACAACTCCAAGCTTCTATTTAACCAACCCCCAGTCTAATTACAATCTTAAGATTTTGCACATAACGTTCATTGTAGACTGGACGAGCCTTATGCAGTTGATGCGGTACTTCGTGCTTTTTAAAAATGTCCTTTTTCCAATTTTTTGTTGTTCTTAAATGGTGAAGGGTTTTAAAGGCTTAAGTGTTAGGTTAGTTATCTTTTGATTAAAAATCGTAAAGCCTTTGAAGCTCAGTTTTGTTTGAATTTTTAATTTTTACTTTACTGTAATGGTTCCAAATAAAAAATAGCAAGTACTGAAACTATATATTCTGATGTTTCAAAAATAATAAATCAATTTGTGCTTATGTTAATATTATTAGTTGCAAAATAAAATAAACATATAAGGCATTTTAAGTTCTGATCTCGTGATACCTGCATCTTAAAATATAGTGAAACTAATATTAAAACCATTTAAACGTTAAAGTAATAACAGAACTAGTTATTATAATGATAACAACAAAAACACAACGTATCCTTAGTTCCATGAATCAGTATCGGAGAAAACTTTGTACAAACCAAATGGTTTGTTATTGTGAATGTTATTAGAGGCAAGATAACCATACAAATTATTGTAATTAGCCTTGATCCCGTACAAACTTGGTAAATAGAATCCGTAGTTTGATAGGAAAACGGCAAGCAACGGGTCTACGGGTAAATGATTCAAATTGTTAAATCCGTATGGCAACGAAACCCGGTACGGACTTGCCGATAAACTTTGAGCTTTACGCTGAAGTGTTAAGTCATAGTTATGTAATTTATCTTCCGAGTTAATATTGTATTTGGACAGAATTTCATAAAACGTGGATGTTACATTTTGGTTTTCATCAGTGGGTGTATCATACTGATATGCCACATTTTCTGTCGTCAATTTATCTGTATCTTCAGTTACTTCGTATGCTTTTGAAGTAGCAGTAGCTGTTATTACTTTGTTCATAGTATGTTTTTCACCTGTCGCACTAGTTTTAGCATCAATTTTAGGTCGTTCTAGATTATTCACTACGCTGTACTCATTATCTTGATTCCAAACTTTTTTAGCTGTTCTTACCGTTTCCTCACTGTTTATTATTTTTTTATTGTTTTTCCCTATTTTATCTGCAGCTGTGACAGTTTCGAAAGACTTTTCATTTAAAACTTCAACATTTTCCTTGAAATCTCTTTCAGTGTTACTCGATCTTTGTATTAAATTATTATCATAAGCTATTGGCGGCTTCATAGTGCGGTAAACAGGATATTGGAGATATTCTGTAGATTCTCGACTTATTTGATTGTAAATGTCACGGTGGGACATCGGTATCCAGCTATTTGTATTTATTTGTTCTGTTGATGTTTGATGAGCAACATTGATGATCTGAAAATCGGAAAAAGTTATACAAGAAAATTATTAAAATAATATTGAAGTGAAACTCATGTAAATAACCTTAGAACAATAATACTTTGTGACCCACAGAGACTAGCATAGCATATAAACAGCCTTTTAAGGTTCCTACAGCTGGGACTCAGGCTTTCTCTCTAAGAGAGGCAATGGGCTGTAATCCACCACGCGGACCCAGTGCGAGTTAGACCCACAGATAATGTTTGATAATATTTAGTTTCCTACATTCAGTATACGTTGCTACTTATCAAACTAATCATTCACAATTTTTCCAACATTTATATTTAAAGAGTGAGTTATTATTATTTAGATATCTAAATAACTCAATTTCAACACTGGTATTACCAGTAAATACGAGTAAACTCACAACAAAGAAAACTGTCTAACACAAAACAAGCTTTCCACCAAAGAAAACACTTTGAAAACAATAAAAAGCGACTCACAGTAAGTAAGACGAGGCCCCGGTTCCTCAGCATGTCACCACTTAGCACGAGTGGTCGCCGCCAGCTCTCGCGAAGGTATGACATCTTTGTGCAGCATAGTGGATGCACGCATTTACGTAAAGCTGAGTTACGCGAGAAAGTCAAGATTTTATGGGCCATTGTCGCGACTTTTGGAATATAAGGAATAGGTCTCATGATTTGCGGTTGAAAAAAAAGGACTACTGAATTAATCAATTGTATATGCATTATCAATAGGTTGAAGTAAATAAATTAGCTTTATTAATAGTTAAGATCTGATTTAAAAAAAATATAGATTTGAAAAAAAATCTTAAGCATTAAACTTTCTGGATATTTATGGTGTATGTGTAATTATCCACCTGTGCTTGACTTATACCCAGAAACACTAACATATAGAACCTGCCTGGTTTTAAATATTAGATATATTATATTATACATATTATTATTATTGGTGTTTAATAAAAGTCTATATAGCGACTAATTGGCATACTTAATTTAAAACTACTCTTAACTTTCTCTAAACTCCTCCTTAAATTTTGTTAAAGATAGGCAAAAATTAAAAACGTACATGTATCCCAGGAACGCTATCATGGACGCAGCTTAAGACGAGCACAGCGCAGGGCGTGTACAAGCGTTTTCTCATCTTAATTGCTTCTTTGCGCCACTCAGTGGGACAAGGAATTGCTTTCAAGCGCAAGCCGCAATCGTACCTACGTTTACATTGTCTGTCTGTTTGTTTTACTTTATTAACTCTAAAGGGTTTTTTACTTTCTTAATGTTAAAATGGTTAGCGTTGTTTTATGTATAAATAGATTGGAGTATGCAAATTTGTGAAGTTTTAGAAAATGCTACTTAGTCACATGTAGTCAGACCATATTTCACAGTCTTTTGTAGTCAAAGCGAAATCTGAAGTTGAACATTTAAGACTTGCTTTACCTAAATTTATCTCTATTATTTGTGGGTTTAAAAGTATAGGATTGCCGTCGTGGAATCTGGAGTAAAAAGTTCTTGTATGAATGATTTGCGGATGTACAACGTTGGGGTAAGAAAGTTACGGCCCCTGACCAATCGTGGCATGGCAAATGACTGGGGAGGATCCACAGCGCACCTTCATCACCTTCCGCACGATGTAAGTCACTCACCGAACATACCGTAAGGGAACAGCATCCTCAAGCCCAAGCTGCTATCATCCCGACCCCGACTACCAGACACGGTAGGCGCGGGTTTGCGTTGAAAAATGGCAAAATTGTGTGGCCGTCTGGCTACCTTCCTGACCGAGTCCGAGTTATCGACGGCTCCGCGTAGTGTTTCACGCACGCCTCAAACAGTACTCAGCAAAACCTTAGGGGCCCAGCAGGGCCGATACCCACTGGGGCTGCATTAAGTTTCTAAAAAAGAAACTTACTGTCTCAGAACGTTAGGGTCACTGAAGGACACAAGTGTGGCTTCAGTCAGTAAAAGTCTGACACGCCCTTGCGCTCCTCTCTAGAGTAGGGTTAGAATAGGTTGAAAATTATATAATTACAGAGAAATTATTGAATGACTTTCCACTACAATAAAAAACGACTACCTACTCGAGCATAGTCAATAACAGTGTTATTTAATTAATTAAAATGATTTATTTAAAAATGATCGACAAAATATTAAAGTGGAAACCAGAACTATAAAACTCACTTGATAGAAATCGCTGCCAAGTTACGGTGATTTAATCGAGTTTATGCCAGAAGCAGTAACATGGGGAACCAACGCTACATAAACCCCTAACTAAGGTCCACTTCGTTTCATAACTCTTCACAAACCACTGGAATACCCAAAACCGTCCAGACCAATTAACATGCAGATAAAATTCGGAACGCTCCGTAAATTTTTGTTAGCTGCGGTCGCCGACAGAGAGCGTGCGGATACACAAATTTATCTAATTACCGACCGTTAAAACTCTCTTGCAGACTTCAATTATGCGTTCAACAGATCTAAGTGAAATCTCTTAATTTGAACAAGTTATTAGTACCTGTTTTAAGTGTGAAACTTGGAGAATTGGGCTTTTGAAGTTGCTCGTCTTTTATGTGTATTGTTGAAGTTACAGTAAGTAATGATCGTGTTGCGCTCTGGAAAATGTATGAGACTTAATGAGGAGCTTTGTGATAACATCATTTTTGCTATTTAAGAATCTGTAGCTATATTTTTCAAACATATAACGGTACGTACGGAACGGACATAGAGTTTATTTCTTTGTTTTTATGTTTTTTTTTGTCTATAGGAGGTAATCTCCGAAAGTACTGGTCCGATTGCTAAAATTTTTTAATCGATAGAAAGCTGCTTTATTCCTAATGTACACGATCGAAGCCGCTGGCAAAAGCTAGTTTGTTATAAAAGGAAACTCATTAGATTTCTACATAAGATATAAAATACCGATTAATCTAACACTAGAGGTACGTATAGATTCGTTCTGAATTCTTGCATTGTTGGATCACCGTGGCCTATATTCTCCGCATGATCTATGACGCGTAAAGCGATAATATCTTCTTCGACACGGCACCTGGCAGGTTTGTCTCATAAACACTCGTCATTCAGACCACCTCGTGCTGCGTCATTATCATTAATCACTTGACTAAGATTGATGGCTCAAATATATTCACTTTTCATATTTTTCTCGTTGATACTTTTTAAATTTTGACTGTTTACGATTTTGGGATGAAAAAATGTTTTCTGGTAAATGTCACAAGTTTCATTAATCTCTCGATTGACGAAACTTTTTATTTAGGCATCTGTGAGATAAATAAGGATTTATTTGCTCAACTAGTATGTTTTTTGGTTAACCTGTGCTTACTTCTAAGAAATCATTATTATTATTATGTATACAGTTAATTTAATGTTGCTTTGTTCTATTTGCAATATCAATTATTTATTTATTGTACACACCTATCAGTGTTTTGAAAAAAGTTTGTCTGGTAGAGAATGACTCGTTACAATAAGTCTGCCTATGTACCACGACTGTGCATAAAGTTTAAATAAATAAGTTACATGTAAGAGGTAGCTTTTCTTCTGTAGTTTATTATCTCAAAACATTTTTTTTCAGAAAACATAAGAATAAGAATAAGAATCATTTATTTTGCAAACATGGGTATAGTACACAGGTGTTATTTTTTTTTTTAATAATAAAGTTCTCCATATTTTACCATCACTTTGGCATGCAAATTTATACAATATTAATTCCGTTGCAATTTAAAAAAAAATGAAAGAATTATATAATTATTTCCAAAATGTCAGCGTAATAAAGTTCATAAGAATAAAAAACAAACTAAGACTACATAATGTCAAACAGAAATAAAAAGTTAGTCAACCAGGATCAAAATAATGATGTCAAACGGAATTAAAAATTAAGTTAATCAGGATAAAAATAACAATTTCAAACAGAGTAGCTGTATGTCAAATAAAGTAGCAGTATGTCAAACAGATTAGCAGTATGTCAATCAATTAGTGAACCGTCATTAATTCATGAATCCCCAAGCGACCACCGGTGGCCGCGCATCTATTGTCTTACTATTGTGTCTCTAATTGACGGTATCTGAAGGGTTAAGAAAATCGTCAATCGTGTAATAAGTTTTCATAATTAAACATAAATGTGTGACGAGTCGTCTGGAGTTTCACTAACGAATCATTACTTAAAATTTATAAAATAGGTTTAGGCATCTTGTAACAATATTGTAGGAGCAAGGACATAATATTTTAACTCAGATTAATTTATTTTCTCAATTTTACCTCTATATCCTTATTTCAGTCTTTAGTTAAATCGATAACAGCGTCCTTAGTTTTTGCGTCCAATATTTCCAAACACTTAAACTTTCTGTTACGTGGTGACGTTTCTTCCATAGGCTTATTTTCAGTTATGAGTAGCAGGATATTGTTAACTGGATTTTGATTCGGAGTATTGGCAGAATTATAAGTTTTAATCCTGTAATGAAGTAAATATAAGGTAGTGTTAAAAGTTTTGTTACTTACTTAAAACGGATGCTGCATATTTCTTAGCTTCTATTGTACAACGCATTAGATATAGTCTGCATTGTTGTACAAGTACATTTAATTATTAAAATTATACCATATTATAGACACTACAAAAAAGTTTTCTATTTGTAAGATTATAACTAGATTTGTAATGAAGTCTTAAAAAGCTCATTTTATTTTTCACTGGCAGTACTTATTTGATATCATTATAATACATTTTGTTTTTACCTTCTGCAACTTTCATCTATCAATTTACCAAGTTCTTTCATTTTAACCCTTCAGATACCGTCAATTAGAGACACAATAGTAAGACAATAGATGCGCGGCCACCGGTGGTCGCTTGGGGATTCATAAATTAAACCGCTGTTCAGACATTATAATGTACCTTTCAGTCCAGCGGTTCTTTTATCAATGAATATAACAGACGCACGCATGGTATCTAAAGCTGATGCAGTGAAGATAACAATAGCGCGATTTAGAAAAGTACACTATTGGCACAGTGACATCTGGGCCCAATGTTGTGAACTATAACAATTTATTGAAAACCACGCCATCTATCATGAGGTCTGCGAACTATCGAAACCATCTCGCTGACTGAAGTACAGTAAAAGTTATAGTTTTTGAAAGTAATGATAGGTGGCACTGTGTTCCACTATGAATAAGTTGAGTTGAAAGTAGCAAAGTACATAATACTAATATAAAACAAAAATTCACGGAAAAATTACAAAAGAAGTACAATCGACTTCAATGTAAAAAAAAAAACCAGGCAAGTGCGAGTTGGATTCGCGCACTGAACGTTCCGAGCAAACTACAATTCCCGAATGGAGTCTCGAAGATATTTACGAATTGCAAAAAAAATAATCTTTTTTGACGTAGGTAGGTCACAAAAAACTTACTTGAAACATGGACAAATATTCAGTTGATTACAGGTAAGATAACAAAAATTCCTTAACCAAAATAAGAATTTCCATGAGAATTATGACGATACAATTATGTTAGGTGTTGGTATTTTTTTTCGGTGATACTCTATCATCATCATCAACTTCATTATATTATCTTATCAAGATGGAACAGGAAGCTAGTTTATTGTTTTACCTACCCATTTATTCTGTAGCAAAAATTTTCCATTATACGAGTATTAACTTTGCTTGCCTTAAGTTATGTCTAGAACGAAAAAAAAAATATTAATATTAAATGACAAAAACTAAATGATAACAGTATAATGATAACTAATCATTTAAAGTTTAAAATCTGAAATTGAAAGAAATATTGATTTTAAATTTTTTCCACAGCTTTTTTTTAATTAGACAGCCACTAATTTTGAGACCAAATTAATTTTGAAACGGAATCGCTCAAGACGCATAACTTCCTCTTATATCACAAACATCGACATATACGTATCTAAGACATATAAATCCAGAGACCAAAGAACTTTGCATTTTAGAAATTTATTTTACATATTGGAGAAGTCCATAAGTTATAAGTATTCACTAACAATGTGAGAAAGTGATTTTATATGAATTGTTAATGGAGGAATATTATAGTAAATGGCGAGTTTGAAGATTTGCCGGACGTTCGTGAATTATGGTAAAAGACGAAAAGATTTGGATGCGGCATTTTTAATTACGCTATATAGAATTAGCATCGATACATCCACAGTAATTATTAAGACGTAGGTTAAGTTTGTTTTTATATTTTGTAGGAGGTAATCTCTCTGAGAGAGATTTTCCCTTCTAGAGAGGAGGCCTGAGACCTGACAGTGGGAACTTTATAAGGCCGAGTATGCTATGCTATAATCCCTCAAAGTAGGTATTGGTGGATCGGGCAAAAAATTTTTCACCGATACAAATCTGCTTTATTCCTGAATAACATAGGCTATGGCATATTCGCGGGCGAAGCCGCTGGTAAAAGCTAGTTTAGATTGTGAAATTGAATTAAGAGTAATAAATAATCTATTGTGTTGAACGAATAAATATTATAACTAAGATTTGTCGTAGTTACTATATCAGTTGATTATATCAGTAAAAAAATTCTACGACAATTAGTTCATATTAATACTCACAAATCAGCAATCAGTAAAGTACTAGCTAACGACATTTAAATCCATCTCAACAATTGTTTACCTACTATTTTAACAACAAAACGATATATCTTTATTTTTGTGAACCAGCAGAGCGAGCCTTTTAATACTAAAACTATTATGTGTATCCTAAATTATTGTCAGTTTACAAACCACACAGGATATTGCACAAAATTCTTGTAAATTCGCAGTTTGACCTTTCCTAATAAAATTGCCACATCCATTCTGAAAGCCGGTCCAATCTCGTGGCCAGTGAAAGTAAAAACTGTACGAGTGTATAACACGTGCAAATGAACTCGGAACCGGTCGCGGCCACTGTTACTCGTATCTGACCACTTAGTGACGATATATCTCACATAATCCGTGTTTAGTATCGTTGTGACTATTGATCATTCACAAGTCTTGATAGCTGCTGATAGTGCAGTAACTGTCTCATTCATGTCTTTGTTTGTTGTTACAAAGTATAGTTTTGATTCGTACCAATTTTTTTTTTATTGATATAAAATAGTGTTTGACTACGATCCCACCTGATGGACAGTGAAGCAATTGTTGAGAGCCTATTCACTCTAGCCTTGAAGATACTTAAAATATAATGGAATGGAAAGACCGCAGCAGGCGAATTGTTCCAGTCCTTCGATTTACTCGATAAAAACGACGAGGCCAAACGTTTAGTCCAGACCGTAGAGGTTAAATCAACTAGAAGTCCCTCAAAAACCTAGAGTATTGGTAGATCCAAATTAAGACGGTTGAGAGAACTAAATTCCTAAGTGGTATTGCTACGATCGCCGATATTATTCTCCTAGTCATAAGAACTAATTATACCATTAGAGTGTACCAATAAACTGAACTATACAATTTCTAACAAATTGCTATTTACTTGTCCGGCTTGTAGTGCTCCGGTACGCTTCCTGACCTTCAACCGGTTTTAGGGATCCGTAAACGGATGGTTCTAATAATAAAATTGAATACAGTACGAGACTACGGTTAGGGCTTAGATTTTGTTACAAGCATCGAACACAGCATCTTGGGTGAAGTTAATCTGATTACGATATAATAAAAATTACATCTGATATTTATTTAGTGTTGAGTATAATATATTTATGGTATACTGAAATTCCATCACTTTAAAGATAGAAAAATAAACCTTGGTTTACAAAAGTTTCTCGTCTTTGCACGCAAACTCATTACGAGTTAGTAATAACTAACTGCGGAACCCACACTTACATTGTCCAGTGCAAGTAATATCTCAGGAAGTGATCGTCGGTTTGAAAACGCTGGAAATGGATATGTCAGAATATCCGGGAACACCGTCTGATAACACGCTCGGAATGACTCCCATTTATTATAATATAGAACTACTTGAGACTAGCTGAAGCTTGGGAGCTTCTTCTTCTTCTTAGTCGGGCACTCTTGTCAGAGTGGTCGAGGCTGTTGATGAAGAGGCCTGCGTCGTGCCGCCGTCGTTTGCCTCTTGCCTCTAAGGCTGCGGCATGTCGAGCGATGTCTCTCCATTTCTGGCGGTTGATGGCATTACGCGCATACTGTACTGCTATCAACTGCGTAGCCCTGGTGATGAGATCGATCCATCGAGTCGGAGATCGACCGCGGGTTCTCTTGCCTTCAACGCGACCGTGGACCACAAGTCTCTCCATGGAATCCTCGTTTCTGGAGATGTGCCCAAAGAACTTTAGTATTCGCAACTGCATAATCGACGAAAGTCTATCCCGTATGTAAAGCTCCTTGAGGATGGAGTTATTGGTGCGGAATGCTATCCATATGCTTGGGAGCTAGCTGAAGTTACATTTTTTGTTTTAGTATTGTTATTTGATGTACCGTCTTAGACAACATTTTTTCTTGGAAAAGAAATTGTGTTTTATAAAAGCATGAAATTGGTAACCTGCCCGAACAAATGCATTGACTCATCTGGGCTTGGCTGTTACAATGAGTCCTTAACTAAACAATAAGTTTGTTAATTACTCCAGGTGTGGTTATAATGTCAGCCAATTGCCAAAGTTGGTATAAAAAGATAAGGTCAAAAGAGAGTTATACAAGTGTTGACATATGCATATCGATAGTTGCAAAATCTTACAAATAGCTTACAAATGTAGATGCACATAGAGTCATTTATTACACGAAAGCGCATACAGGACAACTACCATTAAACTCATAGCACAATATTTAGGCAGCCGTAACAGCAGGTTTCCTGATAGCGAGAGCCTAATACTCTTAGCCAAAGACTACTTTTCAAAAATAAATATCAAAATTCTTCTAAACTAGACGTGATCTACGCAGTTATTAAGATGAGACCAACAACCAGTAACGCCCAGATTGGACAACGGTAGTTACAAATCATCATATTGTTGCATAATTTGTAATATTCACGGCTTGAACACAATAATCGACGATACGGTGTATAATTATAATATTGCAACATGACGCTACTGCTCAATGGGTGCGCCTCGGTCGGGGAAATCGTATCAATTGTTGTATGACAAGAAAATCGTATGCGAAGGAGTGTTGATTTACAGTAACTAAAAAATAACTTAACAGTTATTTCTTGCCTTTCCTGTCACTATACTATAACTAGTATAGTGCCAAAAAAGACAAATAAGAATAATTGACGTGATATGCTGAAAGGAAACAATACAGATTTATTTGAAGTAAGTAATGTCTGATCAGTGATCAAATTTCGAGTGTTGATATATACAGATATTTTAATGAACAATTTTTTTTTTTAGTTTAACTAGATTGATTGTGTTTGTAAAGGATTGTTATAATTAAGAGGCTACAATAAGTTATTTTCTAATTAAATAAGTATTTGAGATACGTTTACAATTTAATTTTTTTTTAGATGGCGATTTCAGTTGAAATGCTAACTCCAGAATATAGAGTTAGAAACTGAGTAATTGTTAAACTCTATATTAAACTGAAAACGTATCAAACTTTGGTTTCAACGTAAAGTTTGACATATTTATTTATTTGGAACTTAAAATACATAACTCAACGACCGGCCCTAAGCTCCATGCAATAAGAAAGTGTTAATTCCTATATACCTGGATTGGCAGCCCTGGTCACGATTGTGAAATTAAGTGATTGACTAATTGGACCCTAACACACTTTTCATCATTCAAATTAGGTGTTTTATATGGACACTGAGTAATCCTTTCACATTCTTGCATGCTTGGCCATATTGGCCTTTAGTGTTATACTATGTGCAACTTATCTGTATCTAGAATTAATAAAAATGACATCATCTATTAAGTAAATTAAGATAAGGGTAAGAGCTCTCAGCCTATTTTACTCTGAGCCGGCTTAGGAATTTTCTTTTTTATGTTCCATTCTTCCTCAATCGTTTTCTTTTTCATATTCTGGCAACATAACCCATCCATTTTTTTTTTCTTTTTACCTCTTGTTAAAAGAGTTATGAATTTACATGTGGATGGATGGAGAGGGAGAGGGAGGCCAAAGAAAAGATGGATGGATTGTGTGAGAAGTGATATGAATGAAAAAGGAGTTAGTGATAGCGTGACGAGTGACAGGACAGAATGGAAGAAAAAAACATGTTGCGCCGACCCCAAATAAAACGGGATAAGGGCAGGAAGATGATGATGACCTCTTATCTAACGACCATCTAAATTTTATTTTCCTTAGTCCTGGAGTACATCTAAAGGATGAACCCTAGTTTTTATTGCAATCTAGCCTTATATATAGACTAATAAGTAATTTAATTATATCTTAAACTAATAAATTATCTTTACTACGAATGTGTCCAATAGCACTTTTCTTATTGCCTCTATTAAGGCGAATACACTTCGTTCTTGTTTATCTAAATGACATTCAACATAATATGTTTATGACTTTAAATCTCGATAAATATCAAATGACGTGTAAGAGCAAACAACTTTAACATTTATAAGATTTTGAATTATTAATGTAATTGCGCCACCGAAAGTGAAATTGTTTTTGCATAAACGACTGAATGTCTAGGAGCTCAAAACAACAAGGATAAATAATTCATGAGGTATAGAAAGCATAACATATGACATTATGTTTATGTCACTTACTGGTAACACCGATTTCGTGTTTAACATTTGAAGAGCCAATAAGTCACCGGAACCATCAGACAAGGGTCTCAGTTTAGTGATCAGTTCCGCGTTCCTAAACTAGTCCATGCTACAATAGTTCTTTGAAAGTATGACTAAGTAATTTTATAACCCATTAATTACTGAACCTACTTACAAGAAATAACTAAATGTTCGAAAAATAAACTAAAAGCACATTGATTTGCATGTAATGAGAAGCCAAATTTTCGCAATCTAAGTATCTCGAATGCCAATATCAAACCAAACTACGCTACGGTTTCAATAAAATTATTCATATTCATAAAGAGTGACTTAAATCCAAAAGTTAGACGAAAACTGCAGTATCAAAATACATTACGAATGTCATTTATGGACCGTAAAATATTTAAAGAAAGAAGAAGAAAAGTTTCAAGAGCTCGGTCATCATTGCAGTGGAATATTGATTACTCTGGCACTGAAAGCTTCCAAACTGAGTTTAGATAAGACGAGTGCATTCCATTCCATTGATGAACTTCGCCTAAATTGCTAACTTACTCCTTTTATCTACGAATAAAAAATCCTTTCTGTTGTAGATTTATACGAATAATAATATGACCAATGCGTTAACACACTTGCCCATATTTTATTGCATCATAGTCATCTTCATGTCAAACGCAAACCAAATCTAAAGCTGCGGATTGCTTCTGAGTTCCGCACGTATCCGTCACGCTTGCGGGTTGCGGGTAATACTGGATGCCGTAGAAAGCATTACTAATCTTTACGCAATCGTGTCATGGGACTTTAATATGCGTAAATAGTGAAGGGTGATGATCATCGCCCAATAGTGATAAATATAATTATTACTGTTGCAATTATGTTCAATAGTGTGGTGTGAGGTTTAGTCAAGATAATTATGCAGAGATAAAGGCAAATACCGCGCCACTGCCGCTTGAGTGCCGAAAATACAAACAAAAATTATGAAGAGATGAAATTATGTGTAGTCTTGTGTAATCTTTAGAAGTACGGTTCTTTCACAGACTTTACTACTGAATACTTCTTCTTTATCTTAAAATAATCACATTTTATGAAAAAATAGACGACGGGAAAGAAACCAAGGGGAAAAGCGAGCTGAAATACGAATGTACCCTATTAAATTTATTTGTGATCAGAAGACAGGCAGAGTTAAGACAGAGTAACATGATTCTAAATAAACAGTAAACATGAACAATCGAAAAGAGAGTTTAAAGTACATTTTGCTAAAATTATTAACTCAAATATTCATGGACTTAAGACAAATATCTTAAAAAAATATATAAATACTTCAGACTAATACAAATTTTGTTAATTTTGCTTTTTAAAGGTATACCAATAACCTGGTGAAGGTCACACAGCCCACATCCAGGGTTTGTGATAACTCTTTAGGGCAGGTCTATTTCCTGCGGCTGTTTTCTAACCAAAATTATTATGAAATTTTAACTCACTTTAACTATGCGAGCTTTTTCATTAGGAATGATGTTCCAATGTATCTTGGCCTGCTATTTAAATTATTACCAATCGATTGTTTACTTAGATCTAAAGATAAAACTATGACATCAGATCCTTTCAATCACAGGCCATTGAACTGTACAAGTCGATTGGACAAGTTTCATCAAATTACAACTTTCTTCGTGCGTCTGAGAGAGATATTGAATAATTTTCGCATATACTTTTGCATACATTAGGCGAATAGATTTCCATCGTCTGATATCTATTAGTTTAGTTTTAGGCTTACGCAACGGACAAGCTGCAATATTAGATAGGAATTAATTCAAAATTTTGTAAGACTGCTAACAATATTAGATGATCTCTATTTATGTCATTTCTTTGACCTCGGTTTGATAAAATTGACAGTTATAGCTTATTATTATTATTGAAATTAATAGTTTTTTTCATTTGTGACTATAGTGAAATGCGGAAAAAGTTTCCATTCTTTTTTTTTTTCAACAGAACTTAGAATATAATCTTAAGAAGTTTTGAATGATAGTTTTTTGGAGGCAGTTTTTAATATTTAGAGTAGAATAAATCTTTTTTACCAAAATCGTAACAAAACTTTTACTTAAACTTAAATCTATATGTACAATAGTGATATCTACTAGACAATCATCATTGACTGTTAAGGAGTTTGACTTGTCAGTTTAATTTGAATACCAGTATTATTATGAACTCTTTGCAAAGTGATAACCTTTATATCCCATCAAAGCCACTTCCGACTTACCACCGCTAAGTTCATTATTTTTTGCGAACGAAAGGACCGCGGTGGTACATTAATTGTTAAATTACTGATTCATAGTGGAAAATCATTTTAATCATGTATCGAACCGGCACTATTTATTAACAAGTTGTTACAATTACTTCAAGGAAATGGGCCGTTGCGGTTTGTTGGCCAGCAACCTGTTGATAATTGACTGCTATCAGTTTTTATATGAAAATATTTTTATTTTATTTATATTTTATATTTATATTTTTCACATTTTAGGAAAGCTTACAGACTAATAACTACATAAAGACAATAGTAGGTAATTAAATTGCTAATTACAAGCTTCCACATGTAGGTAGCTATAGTGACAAAAAAAAAACAAAAACTAGAGTTGGTCCAACAACAGGTTAACACAAAGTTGTTAACTCTTAATAATTCTAACATAAATATTAATTCTGTGATTCAAGTGCTAATAGTTGTAGTATGCAATGCTGGTTGTTCAAAAAATGGCTTTGCTAAGTGCTTCCTAACTGTGCTCGCTTTCGTGCAAAAATAATTTAATAGTATTTTTACTTGTTTGGTATTGTCGGAGGAAATAAACCAAATAATTATTGTTCTGATTGATTCGTTCCGATTTGGAAGGAATCTTAAGCTTATATTCACGTAAGTTGACGTTGATATAGATTCTGATGAAAGATACTAGTTCTGAGAAAACTTAAGACATATGATAGTTGAAATTTTTGTTGATTTAAAGATTGGTAATACATTCGTTATGCTAAACAAAATACTTGTATAAATAACGCTGTTATATCTTTGTAACTAACGTTTAATTAATCCAAAAACAAGTGTGTTATCCTTAACTGTAAAGACTGCTGTTTAAAATATTGTAATATTTGACTAAATATACATCAGTTTAATGTGCCTCTTAGCAAATGTTGCCCCTAACATCTTTCACTGTCTTCTTTCTATACCCACCCTTCTCCCGTTGGATCCGGCAGTTAGTTTTATCTCATTTTCTCATCTGTTCCGTAGCCTTCCTATATTCAGTATACCATCTGTAGGGCACTTTTCCGGGATTACCTTACTCCACTTTTAATCAGTACTTTTTAGTAAGTGACCCGTCTATCTCCTTTTTAGTTGTTCTATCTTTTTAGCCGACAACCAACGTTAGGTACTTAGTTGCAAGCCGGTGACAAAAAAAGGTATAATATTATGAAACATTGACGGCTACTTCGATTAAGGCTATTTCAAATGCTGTCCTCCAAGCTTTTAGGTAATTTTGCAATTTCAACAAACAGATTGTATATAACCACAAATTTCAGTGTGAAATAAATTTTTAGCAAGTTCTTTAATATTTTCTAATTGTTATGTAACCGTTTGTAATCTGATCCCATTCGAATGTAAATAAATATGAATATTTTGCACATTTACTGCTAAAGAGCAAAGGCTATGTCTGCTAAAATGCAGTGGTGACGAAACCAAGTAACACATAAATACGTTGATAGATACAATGTTATAAGCACTTAACCTGCTAAACTTTTTAGTAGAAAGTGTTAGTGTATTACCATTGATTGAATTTGTCAATTTCTGACCAGTTAGCTTTAGAAATTTTTGTTTTTGACATTTCTTAATTCAAGGTGAGGGTTTCGGGAGTTGACTAAACACGAAAAGTGGAAGACCAGACCATATGGCAATGCTTAGCGGGGATCTAAGTTGAACTTAGAACTTAAGGCACCGTAGACGTCTTGGGCGGCGAGATTGTTCGAAAGAGTTACCACTGCCTTGGAACGCAAATGGTAGCCGACAGAACAGGTGGGTTTGAAGCAGTGAAAGTTTGAATTTTCTACTCACTCCACCGAAAGTGGGAAGACATTATTGGATAATTTGACAGTCAAAAAACAAAAAGGAACGTCTTTTGGCTGTAATTATAGCGATGGTGACGATATTCTTTTAGACAAAACAATAAATATTCTTGATCATGTTATTATTTTCTATCATATTTTTTTTTTCATTTTAGCTTCCAGCTAGCTAGAAAGTTGAACAAAAATGAAGAAATTAGAAAACATGAAAAAAAATCTACAACATCACAATTCAATATCACCACTAAACGAGCACAAGTAAAAGATCACCATAATTATCTACATATTTATACGGTTAACAAAATAAATATATATTTTTTAAAGAAATATTCAAAAATGTAAGTAAGTGAAATAGGTATTAAAAATAATAAAAATATGTATACACCTATTTTATATTATTATAGATATTTAAATTATTTCAATGTATAATCATTTTATCTTTTTCAATATCGCGATCTCATCAATCTATTGCACTACATTGGGTGTGGCCACTTCTGCTATAAAACACACTAATACATCAAAACCGACATTAATCGTTTAGCACGTATATATTAAACTGACACCAAGCAACACGTATTGTGCAATGTCTTCTGCACAGTAGTTGCTAAAGATGCGCTCCAATTTGATGAGCTGTTGCGATAGTGCCTAGTATTTGGTAAGTAAGGAATCGAAATTGCATTAGTCGCAGGGTTGTCTTAACACCTTACCCGTTTTTGATATGTTATTTTTTACCTCAAAAAGATAATTTGAGGAATGAATGCGAGTACTCAATCATTATCATTAAACCGCCTGGCCTCTGAATACTGATCTGATCCAAGTTTGTGACACAATGTTAAATGGCTAACAAAAATATAAGCTGAATAATACCAATTTGCAATATAGTCTTTATTACTATGATTATATAGTGTTGCAAAATTATAGTATTAAGTCCAAGTATCAATGTTGTTAACAATGGCCAACATTCTTTATTACATATTTTTAATAATATACCTGAATATTAGACTGTGAAAAATGTACGTTGCATGTCGCGGACTATGTTAAAATGAATGTGTAGAGTGACGAGAATCGGTAAAGTGAAAAATGAGTACCTAACTACAGTCGAGGAAGAGGAAGTTTGATAGTGGCGCCAGTGACTGAAACAATTAATGGAAACCGTTTGTCTTGGTACGGTCGTGTAAAATGTAGGGATGAAACGCATATTATTGAAAATGTTATAAATATATAGGTACAGGTACATGTAGATGAATGGAGAGACAGGGAAAATATGGATGGATTGTGTGAGGAGTGATATGAAAGAAAAGGGAGTGAGCATGACTGCTGACAGGATGGAATGAATTAAAAACAAAAAGGTATTGCACCGACTCTAAGTATACACATGAGACAAGGGCAGGAAGACGATGACTCTTCATTAAATATTGTTATAAATAATAATATAACACTGACGATTAATTTGAACCCGAAACCGGTCTTTTTATATTATTGGTACAACTCAACTTTCAGCCATAAAAGCAGACTCCAAGACATACTTACTTTTTGTAGCCCTGAAACCTGTGGTTAGTACACTAACCACATATTCTAAGAGAATTTAAATAATGTGAAGCAAGTCTTTAATTAAAACTTACAATATTTCGTTAACCTCTATTACTTCAAAACTACAACTTACAAATGTTGTTTGTGATATTGAAACATAACATATTTAATACTCTATGTCTAGGCTTCCCACGTTAGCGGTTACATATATTTAATAGCCTAAAATTAGAAAGATACCTATCTATCGACATTAGATTTCTTCTACAAGATTACTTATTGATTACTGGTTAAGCAAGGTCTTGCTTAAAATGATCTATTTCGTATATTATAAAATATTTTGATTATCTTTTCAATCTAATAAATACCAACGAAGTCAATGTATGAGCGTTAACTAATGAAAATAAACTGAATTTAACTTCTGTAAATGTTAACACGTAAATAATAAAATAATAATCAATTTATTTCAGGCAACTTGTACCCATATCACAAATATCTTATATATAAACTAACATACATAATTACTTATAGTAAATAATTTCGTTAGTAAACATGATTTAAAACTACGTTATAAATCATATTTACTAACTATAGTACCATATCGTACTATAGTACACAGAGTTAAGCATTACCACCGTCACGTATTAATTTCTAGAGTATATATGAGGTTTTCGGACTTTTTTATTTTTAAATATATCTCCGCTAATAATAATAAATAGGTAACGTTTTTTTTTTCTCTGGAAGAACTGGTTCGATTGTTAATTTTTTTTCACCAACAGAAAGCTGCTTTATTATTCAGTGACATAGGTTATATTTTCTCGTGTGGTTGAAGCTGCATGCAAAAGCTAGTATCTCATAAAGAGAAAAAGAAAAATATTTTTGTGACGGCCTACTTCTAAGTCATGTTAATGTGGTCGACGATGGAGCACGCTTGCCTAGAAGTAACCTATTCACTTTTGACTTAAAAACCCCAAGTTGTAGCTATCAGGAAACACAGACTCCGGCAGGGAATTCCGCTCCTTGGCTGTACGCACAATAAATGTGTTCCCAAAGCGCTTTGTGAACACATTGGATTTTGTTGGTGAAATATTAACCAACATCACCATTTTTCGATTGTACACCGAACACTTAGTAGGAGAGTTTCTCGAAATAAATAAAATGGCAGGTAATTCATCATTCAGGCAAAAATAGAGTAATCATAATCGGTGCATTTTTATTGAATAGAGGGCAATTTAATATAATCAATACACAAGTGCTCATTATGACCTGCAAGTGTCAGATATTCCTATTATTTGACGTTTGTTACGTTTACAAGTGAATCCAGGAGGAAAAGTCTGTAATTTCTCTCGGATAGAGCACAGCATCGGTACCGTTAATCCCTGCAGGTATAGCGGGCACGTAATACAATAATTTCACCCGGCGCTGCTTGTGGTTGCGCGTCGCATCCCGCGGTTTATCTTACAAAACAACGGGGGATTTACTGTTCGATTTAGTTTCATTTGTATTTAGTGTATTGTGAGGAAAATTGGTGATGTTTGGAGATGATTGCATCTGAGGTGTTGTGTTCGTGGTTGGTGATGAGATTATGCGCTAGATTTAGTTTTCAACTAATTGCTCAGGATTCAGTACTACAATTCTACAAGAACTGATAGAGATCACTGCGAGAGCAGCAAGAAAAATAATTTAAATGTTTAGCAATGAATTTGTCAGAACGTTTAAACTAAACTCTCACCCTAAATCCTTATTGAGAAAGCTCAATACGTCAAAATAATTTAATTGTAATCGTAAATCTCAACAACCATTTGTTACATATTCATACAGACATACTGTTAGGTACCACTTATTTCATTATTCTATTAGTATCTGAGATTAAATTAATCTGATTGAAAGATTCCTCCAAAGTTAACAGGCCATTACAAATAAATATGGATGAGTATGTATGTCAATATGTCATTGAACAAGGCGGCTCAACACCTTTCACGATTATATAACAGTACAACAAAGATCGCTAATCTGATGATGCTACCAGGCTATCAGAAATTATAGACAAGCTTGCCTCAACACTATCTTCTATACATTATTATTACACCGATGCTATCTTTCGTAGTGTAAAGTGTGAAATATGCTATTACGCCTCTTCGAACAACGAGGGGTATATTTTAGCAACAGAGGATGCCTGTAACCGGTTTTGCTAGATAAAAACTTTATCAGATTTTATGCGAAAACTGTAGTCGTTGGTTGCTCAAATCATGCGTTTCAGATAACTCAAGTTATGTAAGTCTGGTGCTTATGACAAACTTTTATTTAGTGAGAAATGTTTGAAGAAGAAACTTTTGTTTACAAAATCCTTGTGATTTCATTAGAATCTTTCAAGTTTTACCTAAACTTGGCTTTCTTCTCGGCTTCGAAGATACATGAGCTATTGCTGAGCTTGAAGACCTTTTTTGACCCTATATAGTGATTCATTCTTAATACACTTTTAATGCTGACGATACCGGTGGGTTGTTATATTATGGTGCTGATCTTAAGTACTAATTTATGAAACTAACCAAAAGAAAAAAATAAGACGAGTAAAAGCTTGAACGAAAAACTAAAGGCTAGTAAGTACAATAATTCCTCGACCTGTGATGCCTATCGCATTTACATCGAAAAATTGCAACGTCATCCAATCATACTCACAAAGTAGTTACATCACTGACTCACAAATGGTTACTATGAAAAATGGCCGCACATTGAGTTCACAACTATAGGAAAAGCAGATGCGATTGAGCATAATGCTGCTTTGCAATTCTTGTGACCACAGAATATTTGTAAGATTAGAGATCCCACGCAAATCAGTGTGAGTACAGCAAAGCTTGATAATTTGGCTTTTCTATTGCTTTTTCAAATATGTGAAGGGATTGTGTAGGAATTTTAATCCTGTTATTTTGACTGGCGAAGAAGAGAGAGAATACCTAGTAATTAAAATTTATTTTATGAAGCAATGTACCGAATTGAAACAATAACTAGTAAAAAAAACTTATATTGTATACTATAATTTTTAGTAAGTGATGATTACGACTAAATTATTAATTTGATATTTTTGAGTTCATAAGTTGTTTACCACCATCAAATGAAAGATATTAACATAACCAATTAAATTGGCTATCTGGTAAGTATCTCTTTCAGTGATAAAACCGCCATTACATCTATAAATATAAATATGTATATTAAAAGAGTTTTATTACATTACCAGTATAAAATAAAATATCTTTCAATCTAAAATTCTGGATGTCGGATAGTTTTTTTAATATCTGCTTGACGCATAGTACATAGTGAACCCTCTTGTCAATATTTATTCTGTGTTTGTATGAAATGCGTGTTACGCATGCGTAGTGTGCGCGTGAGTTTGCAGCTTTGTGTATTTGTATAGAGTTGTTAGTACAAGAGACAAATATTTGTGAACTAATATTTAAAGTAAAGATTATTTTGTGATGAATGAATGAGTGTGTTGGAAGAAAATGAATAGGTTTATTTTTCAGTCCAAATATTATTACAGATTATGGTTTAAAATTTGGCGTATAGGCCTTAAATATCTTTCCGGCAAAACCAGTTGGTTATTTAGATTATATTTCAATATCTAATTAGACCATTCCAAAGGTGTATCTGTAGTTCAACCTCATGTCGAAGCCCATTTCTTCACAACAGTTACAGCTTTTTTTTACCAACTTAGGATTGATTTATTTGTTATAATAAAAATAATAATATTCACATTAAGGTACACCTATTTGTATATAAATTATGAAATAATTATTAAAAAATGAATAAAATAGAATAATATAAAATCACAATAAAATATAATTATGATTAAATCAATCATTGCCAGCACGACTTTGGAGCTAGACCATACTCTGCTCAGCAAGGATGTAGCGCGCTTGCTTCTTCTTTTTTCCCCATCTAGTCCCGTAAAAACAATCAGTGCGCGCTCTGCCAACATACCCGAAGTCTCACAGTATTTGGACAGCCCCATCATCACTCTGGTATATGTCAGCAAAAAAACGTCCTGCTGGACTTAGACATCTGCACTAAGCGTTGCCATTGGTTACGATAACATAATACTAGTAGTCGGTATCGCTCATAGTTTATTCTGGCAGTATTTGTGCTTATGTACTGTACCTTTACTGGATTTATGTCTAATTTTTACGCTGTCTGTCCTATAAAACTCTAAAATATGATTCCCCTTGACATTAAAGAAACTAAAAGTAAATTATCCTTCAACGTCAAATTTGATACTATTATTTGAAGTCTTACTCAACTTTAGTTTGGGCTTCATCATAATTGTTATATTTTAATTTCCCTTAATTATAATGATTTTAAACATTTTATTGTATTTACTGGATTATAATTTTAGCATTATTTAAGTAATTTATTATTACAAGCCATTTAATTGAATGATACTTGATTGTATTTGTAATTTCTATTATTTATTTATTGTGCACAACTACCAGTGTTGTCTTTTTTACTTAATGGTTGACTGGTAGTAAATGCCTAGTTGCATTAAGTCCGTATATAGGTTCAGTACTACTAAGTCCTGTACATGAAGTTTAAATATAATAAACCTTTGTTTCACCGCTCCACTCTATAAAGTTCTCTGTGCGTCTGCACAATAAAACCCTATCGTTAAGAATATGTAGTAAGACAACATTGCATTACATCGAGGATGTCGCCGGCCCATGAAATTGTCCGCCACACACCGGCCGCTTCCTAGTTTATAACTCGATCTACAAATAACTGGGTGCGTCTGTTTGTATCGATGTAAGTGGGTCTTATTCAATATGTAAACGAAAACGCTTATCGAGTAGAGTTCGATGTACGTACGTATTGTTAAAATATTAAATAACGCTTGATTACTTTTACCAGGACTGCAAATTGGTTCGAAAGACCGCGATCCTGGAATGCCAAGGTCTTCTCAGGGAACTTGATTACTTTCACATGCACCACCAAATTGATATACGTGATATATCACTGTCGCTGGTCATCAACGTCATAATAAACGCCTCTAGCTAAATGATGATTGGGTCTGAACAAATAAGCGTTTTGCTTTGTCGTTTACACCGCGTAGGTACCTACATCAAAGGAGTGGAATCATTTGCCTGCTGCGGTGTTCCTGTCTAATTATAATTTAGGTGTTTTCAAGGTTAGAGTGAATAGACTCATAACACATTATTGTGATCAACCAGTGTGATTTTTGATTTTACATTTCGCTTTCAGACATAATTCCCCCGAGTGCTATATCAAGTCAGCATTTAACAGTAGTTGACTGGATATTTTTCGTGTCCATCATATACTCCCATGTAGGTAAGTACCTATTTGAACGCATGTAAACTTTTTAACTGCCATTAAGTTTATTTGAAAGAGACTATGCAATCCTACAAAAAATACATACGAATACGAAGTGACATTTCGCTAGCGTGATTTATATCGTGTATACCGAAATAGAAATTAATGGTTCATTAGGTTGAACGGCCAACAAGTTGTAACTAGAACCTGCTCGCTGGCTTGTGGGCGATAGTTTGATTAATTTGTAAGTTTTTGCTCAGTTGAGAAACCTTATTGTTTTGGAGTTCGTTGCGTGACCTGAAACGTGTAATTAATTGTTACTGCTTCTTTTGTTTCTAGATTTATTGACTGTTTGATGTCGTGTGGGTATGGAAAGTATGCTCTTTCAGATTTTTTTCTATAAAAAGGTAAGATATTACGAATTACGTAGGATTTATTGATAGTACATGTCGGATTATTGAATAGAAAAACCTAAGAAAATTATGTATTTTTGCAACCATTTGTCCTCATATATCTATTTACCCGTTGGCCTCTGACGTAAGTAAGTGACTACCATGTTCGAATGTTCAAAGATATTTTGTAATTAATTCGTTGTGGTTTTTTTTAAGGTAGGAAGTCATCAAATTACCAGTCCCGCTCTGGATGGTGCTAGAGAGAGTGGCAGTTGCCCTATTCGTTCCAGGGCCTAAGAGTCCTGCCATCTTGGGATATGATGAGTATCTATGCTGGTCGTAGACTTGGAAACCATATGATATACCCGTGAACATGCAAATAAATTCGTATTAATATAAGTATTTTTTATTAGCAACTACGTCCTAGTACGCATTTTTCGTGCCACAAGTGGTTTTCCTAAATTATTTAGTTATTTCATATGCATACAACGATCTCCATGTCCACTATAATAACGCACTGGAAGCTCCACGCTGAATTTCAATTTAATTAATTTAAGTTACATATTTTAATTTAATCCCATTAATTTAATTGTTACATTTATAATTGTAACTACTAATACTATGAACTTTAAAATAAAAGTTGAATAATAATATGAAAGTGGAAACAAACAATTAGTGATAGTCACAAAGCGGGTTTCCAAGAATATATTTTTAGCAACATTATATACAAAAGCAATAACTTAGTCTAGCATAATGCAATATTATGCAAGCTGATGCATAAACATTTTGATTGCATCGCAAGTTTTGTATTCAATATAATTTGTATTTTTTTTGTTGTTTTGTATTTATAAATCTCTTCTATCTTCACTCATATTTTCATGCATATGAATACCGAGTTTTTAAATATTAATAATAATAGTGTTCACGTATAATTTTTGAAATTAAAATTTTGTTCGAATTCAATTTATTCTGTCATAATTTAATGATATAATAATGTATTTCGATAAATTTCTAATTAAAAACTCGATACATTTAAAAAGAAATGAGAAATAATAATTACAGATTTAAATTCAGTTTTGAATCTGTTGCATTTCGAGGAGTGTGTGTCGGAATAGCATATTATTATTCTGCCAAGCTCGTTTCATCATCGGGCTGCAAGACGTACGGTGTGCGGTGGACCACCGGCACATAGTGGAATACATCGCACAAGAGTTTTTGGGAATATGTACCATTACGGTCGTTTGTACCAGATCACTTAAAAAAAAAATGAATTTAGCGGCGCGGTGCCAAACCAAAAAGCTATCAGAATCTTTTGAAGTTCAAGTGCAAGTAAATATGAATTTAGAAGTGGTCAGGCGGAAGTGTATTTGATACATTAATAGTTCCCTGCCGAAGTCGTGTGAATTCTGGTAGCTAAAATCTAAGTCTAAGTAAATAGTTTATTTCGGGGTAAGGATGCTTTAACGTCAACCATAACAGCGCTTACTAATTATTTAAGTAACTAGCTGCTCCCAGCGGCTTCGCCCGCGTGACAGCAGAAAGTTATCCCAAGCGAACATACTTCCGGGATAAAAAGTCATCATATGTCCTATTCCAGGACATGGAACATCCGTGTACCAAATTTCATCAAAATTGGTTTTGCCGTTTAGGCGTGAAGATGTAACAAACAAACAAACTCACTTTCGCTTTTATAATATTAGTATTAGTAATATTAATTTTAGTATTAGGATTAGTAGGGTTTTTAATAAAATCTGTTTTATTCTTTTATTTTCTTGGTTGCAAACTTAAAATAGTTAGTATTTTCAAAAGCTATTTTCCGTACTTTATAAAACCATGTACATCTAAACATTTATACCTTTAAAATCTAAATCTTTGAAGTCCTACAACAAGAATGTTCGGTTTTGAAACAGAATGTTAATAATGAATGGGCTGCAGTCGCCTGTCAAACAATGTCTGTGCAGCAGAACGTAGTTGGTTGTTTACCTGCATAAATGCTGCTTTTCTTTAGGCCGATTATCAAAAAAACAATCTAATCAGCAAAGTTGTCAAAAATTTGCTGATAAAATTGCTAGAGGATGAAAAAAAGAGAAATAATCAAGTTAACCGATGTCTTTCTATTTCGAGTTCTCGTGTCCACGATCTTTTGTGTACACATGACTACGTACTACCGTAAGCTCATAAAATGTGAAATCCAACCAAAACCGCACGAGCGCGCATGTATCGCACGCGCATTAATAGTAATAAAAGGCATTATCGTGACTTTGCCCGCAAAGTTGGGCAAACGCCGGCAATCCAACATGAGCGCTTTCTAATGACGTGCGCTACCAAAGGGTGAGAGAAAGCCGGGTTTAATGAACAATTTAATTAGTTTGTAAAGTTTATGCAATGGCAGGTATGTCTCTGGTACCTACCCAGCAGGTGTCTTATTATTTGCATTGCAAAAAAGAGACCTAACTTTTCATCGTGGTTCATTTACAAACTTAACACCATATATACATTTAAATTACATAATAAACAGGCACTTGTTAAAGTTATCACTTATGCCAACAATAATGCACATTCTAATGAAATTTCATAGAGTAGAATGTGTGAGCAAACTTGCTCAAGCACAAAACAAAAGCAAGAATATGAAATTACAGTTTCGAACATTGGCATGCAAATATTTGTTAATCTCGTATTATGTATACATGAAAACAAAATTAAAAGGGTCACTGCACTTATGATTATATAGGTGCTAGTTTTACTGTGAAACCGTCTAACGTTGAGAAAAAACATACAATTTGTTATTACATACATTCTCTGCTAGTTTGATTATGTTTTCTATAATACTAAATCTTTAATTTTTTGAGGAGTGGAATTCCTTGTTAAAATATGTGTTTCTTTATATTTACAACCTACGGTTTCAAGTCAATAATGAATATGGTTACTTCTAAGCAAGCATAGCTATATTTTTATTTGTTCTAACCCATGTTGACAAAGGCCTCCCTCCATTCCTTCCAATGATCATGATTTCACGTTTCCTCGTTCCATTTCCTAAAAAAAATCCATCATTTATTAGTACGGAACGATGCGCAAATACGCGTTGTATGTGTCTTTCTTGCAGTACGGCTAAGAAAAACATGACCTTTGCTGTGTAGCCGTAACTTCAATTTTGGTTTAGCTTACAAAAGAGATGAATATAAACCCAAAATGCACTGTTATAAAAGAGTGCAGATTTAACACACTTTAATACGGGGTCACTTTGACCTCAAACCACACAAAGCTTTTAGTTTCTTAAACGTTACGGGGTCTATATGCCCCTTACCGTCATAATGATAGCTTTTAAACGAGGTCTTGAACGCCCCGTACTGCTGAAAAAAAATAACCGACTTAACTAAAAAAAATAATTGAATTTGAAGAGTTCCTCGATTTCGCCAAGTTTCCATCATCAGATCCCAAGTTGGACTATGGAACCATTAAGGAACCCTTTCCAACAAAAAAAAGAATTTTTGAAATCGGTTGACGAGCGACGAAGCTAAGCGCGAACAAACTTTAAAAAAAAATACAAACATCTGAATTGAGAATTCTCTCCTTTTTTAGAAGTCAGTTAAAAATGAGTGCCGCTGTCATTGTGTCAAATGTCTCCACACTATTAATAATAAAAAAAAAACTATGGCTCCTACGTAAAGAAGGTGCTTATTTGTGACAGAACAAGTCAAGCCGTCAAAAGTCAAGTCGTATTTTCTTCATCAATGTTTGTTAACTCATCGTTAACAATGGTTTCACTGCACTTTACGTTTATGTTTGCATGCACTCGTTAACACTAAGCTTACAAGCCAACTGTCTCACTTTATTTACAAGTAAACGACATCATAATGACTGGAGAGACTTGCGGGGTTCGTGAATGACAAGTTTTTATGAAAAGAGAGTACATATGCGCGAGTGAGTAAGCGCCAGTTGCGATGCTTGTATGATGAATGACACAAATTTTGTAAAAACGACGTATATGTGAATGTTTGTTGCACGTGATGTGCTTCACTCAAAGACTGAACGGTTTTCGACGATTTTTTTTATACAGGTACGAACATTCTTCTTGCATAAAATGAATTATAAGTCCTATTCCAGGATTACTATGTCCTGGAATAGGACTTATAATCATAAAGTATGTTCCTTCGGGATTATTTACTACGTTCACGCGGAACCGCTGGTTGAAGATAATTTTGTAAATAAACTAGCCTCTTCCTTTTCCTAGTAAAAAAGAGGCTGCACGCGTGAGGCAACGGCCTTCACGCCCTAGCCGCCGTCGGGATTCCGATCTCGATATCGGGCCACCGTAGGCGTGGGCTTGCAGACGGCGAGCAATGAGTAGCTCGTTGTCCGACCGTCCGATAACCGTCCGGACCGAGCCTAAGACGTTGATAGCGCGTATTGTTCCACTCGCTCCTCAAGGAGTTGTCAGACAACCGTAGGGGCCCAGCGGGGTCAAAACCTACTAGAACCAAGGGTCTGTTTCTGAAAGGAAAATTCGGCTTATTCGGATTCAGGATATTTTTAGTAAAAGGCTGACACTATCTTCCGCTTCGCCCAAAGGCGCGGAGATGTCATAGGATGATTTTTCCACCTACAAAAACCCCCTTTCTTTGGATTTGCTTCCATAGTCGGTCCTGCAGGTATTGTTTAAATTTCGACACTCAGTGTTAATATAATTTTACACCGTAATTAGAGACACAATAGAAAGACAATGAGAGAGCGAACGCCGGCAAGCGAAGCTTGGGGTTTAATTAATTAATATCTTACAAATCAAATTTTTACCTTTTTTTGTTACATTGGTTTTGAATTTTAGATAAGAAAAATTCAAGTAAAAAAAAGAAAAAAGAGTTAATTATTGGCGATGTCAATCTGTCGTACAAACGTTGATGTAGATAACAAATCAGATTCACGTTCAGACTTTCAGAAAACCCGGAACTGCCACCGATAGTTTTATCTCTGCCAATTTTATATTTTACAGCTTCTTATATTATGCGCTATTCATAAATAAAATGTGTCTTTTTAAATATTGACCCTGAAACTTCACTTATTGATTTTACAATATTTTTGATAGAAAAAGTACATAATATTATTTAATTTATTCTATGTCTAACTGTGGACGCGTTTAGGCAGAAATAATGATAATGAGAATAATAATAAAAATAATATTATTTTGTTTACATGACATGATATAATATAATATATTCCACAACTATCACACAACGATCGTCTAGTCCCTTGGGACTAAACAAAGCTTGTGTTATGAGTGCTAGATAACTGATAAACATACTTATATATTTCTAAATACATACATCATAATTATATATTATTATAATTATATATTATAATTTAATATCTGATTTATGATTATGATGATTTGTATGGTGAGGCTTTTTTCGTTTCCTGAAAATAAATCTTGTGGAAAGTTGTTCAGTTTCGTCTACTGAGCAAGCCCTTAAAGTTTGCGGAGGGCTGTCCCTTACACCTTGTAAAAAAGTAAAAACAAATACAAACATTTTAAAGAAACTACAACTTCTAACTAAAACATATTCACTGCCATTTTCAGACGTAGCGTTAAAAATTAGAATCCAAACAAAGCGCATTCGCGAATTTTAACTCCATACATTCCTCACTCATCTTCACCTTTCATCCATTACATAAAATTCACGCTAATATGACATTCAAAAGTTACATCAGACATATTGGTTGTGGTGCGCGGGAGTTCGCCAACCCAGTCGTGTTCCGTTCGACGCCGGTGTATGACGTGCCGCGTTCCAAATACAAACGATTTGACGGTTTCTGTCGCGCGGAAATTTCATGTCAAATAATTTGATTTCTATTTTATAATTTGGAAGTGTGTAACGTGATTGTGTTATAAGCTGTATTTTATTTTTTGGATGTTTCTTGCGGGACAGAGGTGAGGTGTTCTGTTATGTTTCTATAGTAAGAGCTTTTCAATGTTTTCATTTTACCGGGAAAGTAGTGATTGTGAGAAAATATTTTCTTAAACCATATTTTTGTTACTTTTTGATCTCCACCCTATAATTTAGCTATCTTCACTATTATATCAGTGATAAAATCTTAAGTTTCCTTACATTTCCACTTAATAACAGCTTTTCCTTGCCCAGACAGTACCTCTTAAAACTGTCTTCTCAGAATTGGTATAGTGGTACTGGTCGTAGTTACAAATGTGCATAATGCTTCCAGGCAAGCCAGTAATGTGTATAACTGTGAAGAGATCGTATCCGTAATTAAATTGTTAAAACCACTGACTGCAATGTCTTAACATACAAATATGTAATAACAGAGATTTGCTTCATGTTAACCACGGTTCAACACGTTTGTGGGTTAATATTGTGAAGATGATTTTAACCGTTTGTTGTAGAGGGTATCCCTTTACTTTCAAGCTATGAAAAGGTTTTAGTAAAGAGTTTTAGTTAGTAAAAGCATCCTACTATCTTCTACTGCCAATAAAGCACATTCACCAAGCATTTAATCTGTCAAGCTCAAGCGACAAGCTTAGTGAAATTGGCAGGTTTCTCTCTGTTTCTTAAGCGAATAAGAGAGATTTATACTATTCTGTTGAGACATTTAATTCATGAATCCCCAAGCGACACCCGGTGGCCGCGCATCTATTGTCTTACTATTGTGTCTCTAATTGACGGTATCTGAAGGGTTAAGTATCAAGTCAAGGCATCTAAGTGACATGCTGTTATGATTTTTGTAAATTAATGTCTATGGAGTTTCTTATATGTTCTTCTTCATAGAGATCTGGTTTGAGATGCGCTATAACTTCACATTCCTGACTGATTTCTTAACAGTTAATAGTACCTGTAAAAGCTTTTATAAATGTTCTGAGTTTCAGTTTGATGTTTTATAAGATACATAAGTGAGGTTGTTGACTGCCAGTTACTGGTCAAGTAGAAAATAAGCTGGTACGCGTTTATAATTTTCCTCTATATTATAATGCATTAGAGTTAACGATATCTATAATTATAGCTATAAATTATTATATTAATATCACAAAGAGAAAAGTTTTGCATCGGTCGATGTGAAAGCTTATAGATTATATTATTGTTTTTATTTTCAAACAAAAGACGTGGAATTCTTGTCTAATTTATTTTGGTGAGATTGTATTTCGGGCTGCTATTCGCAAATCGTCGTCTAAAGCGCGTATTTTGTGTACGGGTGGGACAAACGTGTCATTCGGACCACAGCAGCTCCTCAAGAAAGGCCAGCAACGCCTTGGTGTCACTGACCATTTCACAGCGTACTAAGGTTCTCGAAGTACTTTGTCATTTGCCAACAACTGGGCAGCTTAGAAGCAGATGAGCTGTGGTCTCGTTCTTGTCATATATACTTAAAACAACATGCCATAAGAAAACGTCAACTACTGAACATCTGTGGGTTGGTTCAAAAGCGTTATCGCGACGCTAGAACGCAAAGAGCAGCTAAAGGAACGAGGGGTATTAGTTAGTAAAAATTTATAAATATTTTGTTGCACATAAAGTTAATAAATTTACAAAAAGGAACCATATAATAAAAAAAACACTTGCTCTTTCCAGAATGTAAGGAATTATTAAGTGATTTCCCACTTCAAAACAAAGTACAACACTGAACATAAAAAATACTGAAAACTGTAATCCCATGATCACAGTATGATGAATAACAAGGAAGAGTGTTGTATGAATGGAACAAACTTATTAAAGTTTCTCTATACAAATTTGCTAATACAAAGAAACTTAATCATTACAAATTACTAATGATGTTATTAATTAAAGTTGATGAGTCTGTGACTTGCAAATATAAGTTATTTCATGTGTCAATACGGTTGCGTAATGAATCTTGAAGAATTGAGGTCATTTCAATCATTCAACGCTTTACAGTTTGCGTTTAACATCTTTATGTTATTATGTGAAAGTTAATAAAAATCGGTCATGTGGTCTGTAGTAGCTTCAGAGTTTATTTTTATCACTTGGGCTTGTTGAACATTGACCACTTAATTGAACTGCTCTGCAACGTTGCAAATAATCTTTTGCGGATTGCATTTGAAATCGTAATATATATTGCATTAATTAATATTATTGAGTTGTGTTACATATTTCTCTAGCTGACTAATTGATAAAGTAATCACTTAAGATCGTAATAAATGATAGCGTTTCCACTAATAAATAAGTTTTGTAATATAAAATTAATTTGCACGTGCAAAAACACACTTATTGGTAATTGGTAGTATATTTTTAGTGGCTTTATTAAATGTTGGTATTTTTTGTAAGGATAGGGCTGTTTTAAGGTTTTATTATGACACCGCATGACTTTTCTTAATAGCAGCATTTTCAACCTCCTGTCCATAATCCCATGTTACTGGGGGTTCAATAAATTCATTACATCAGCCTGTAAAATGTTCCACTATAACTTACTCTATTTTTTTCTCATAAAATTCCAAGCTACCCAAATGAATAATGATTGGTTATTGCCCAGTGATCCGGTACCAGCCGGTCATGCATGAGATTGCAGAATCGATACCAGACAAGTAACAAATAGAATTTTTGCATTCATATATAATTTTTAAGTTTATCTAGTACATTGATGACACCCTGTGCCTCTGAAAGTACATAAAGTCGTTAGTCCCGGTTGTCATTTGTAGATCTTTGACAGTCAAAACAGGTTGATGCCAGACGGGTTGGTCAGATGCCAGAATGTCTGGCCATCAGCCTATTCAAAGAAAATCGTATTGCCCAATAATGGATTGTGCAGGTCTGATAGGCATTCGCTCCAAATAAAATTCAGCCACATCTTGTTAAACTAGAGACCGACTTCAACTCATTTGGGAAAACACTAAAGAGATGATGATAAATTCCAAGCTAACAATATTTTCTTTGACCCCCCTCCCCACCTGTTTACATCAACATCATTTGCTTATATTTGGTTTATAAATTGATGATCGTTAAGAATGTATTAGTATTCAATGGTCATTTCAGTGCCTGTAACGCAAGCTCAACATTTTCCAAACTACTTCTAACATTTGATCTTTCCAAGTATTCCTATAAAACTAGGTAGTGTCTATTTATCTTAAAGAAGTGTTGTTAACAAAGCCCTAGAGCAAGGGAAAGTGTGATCTTAAGTCTGAGGAAAGTGCAGCTGCAACGTAAATATGGCAAAAGAATAATGTCGATACAGAAAGTGATAGTAAAAGATTATAGTTGAAACCACAGTTCAGAAGATATTTTTGTTTATTTTAGTAAGTACGAATACCGTAATTTTATAGTTGCTTAAGTTCTCAGTAAAAATAGTTGTATCTCAGTTAGTTAAATTTTTCTAAAACTCTTAGATCTATTTTATCATAAATCATTTTATCCGACTGACAGGAGTAATAATTTGTGCCAGATCTTTGAAGCAAATACTATTAAACGAAAAATCCTTAACTAACTTCTCTTCTCTTGCGTGAAAGTAGAAAAATATCCTAAGGAAATTTAATCCTGTGAAAAAAAGAGCCTTATGTCAAATCCTAGGATATGGTCTACCCGTGTACCAAATCTATTTGAGCATGAAGATAACAAACAAACATATACAGAAACTTGTACGCTTTTGCAAGGACTATGCTTCTTCCCGCTGTGATGCTCTCGTGGCCTGTCCCTAAGGTACAAAGAAATTAATTTAAAAACTTCAACCTAACTTCTTCAGTGACAAAGAAGCTAAATGGGCGTGAAAAATTGTTGTTGGAGAGTCCCAATTTTTGGGGTTCGCATCTTGCAGAGTACGGACATAAATTTCATCATCAAAATTTCAACCAAAAACGTTCGCTGCTGGACGTAGGTCTCTCATAAGTGTCCTTCGCACAGACCGGCCCTGTTTGTCTCGTATCCGTCGGATCTCAGTGACCTTCACAAGGTCATCAATTCACCTTCCAATCTTTTGGTACGCGGTTACCACTCTAGTACCTTTCAAACTCATCGACCATCTGTTCTACGAGCGACGTGTCCTGGCCGCTATCACTAAGTTTAGCGATTTTTTAGGCTAACATAAGCGGTTACACAATACCACTACTTTTAAATAAAAGTTAACCAGATAACACAATTTTGCTTATAAAATAAGTGTAATTAATCAATAAATTAATTAAGTATACCAATTAACCCAAGAGAACATAGTTGCGTGATAAAAGGTATAACATGTACTGTTGCATATAAGTATGCTAATAAATTCCAAGACCTAGTGCATTCAAAGGTGCATGTGTATCAAATTCCACTCAAACCTATTTATCCGTTTGCACTTAAAAGAGTAATAATAAAAACATACTCATCCAAAATGTATTGTTTATAATATGTTGTGATACTCGTACGGAAGGCTTCCCATAGAGTAGTGGCTCAGTAATTCAATCAAAGTCTACTCATCCGTTCCAGACATCAATCAAACACAAACCAGGACGTCTGCATAAAATATTCCATTTCAACTTAGTCAGCATCTAAGTTTCAAACAGTCTTCGTTCAGAATTCAATTTATTCAATAAATTACATTTATTCATACAAAATCAGCATATGAATAGCCATACATTCGTTACGGAGAAAATACGCTTAAGTAACAGTTAAGAGAAAAAGGAAATTTCTTAATATATTCGTCGTTATTTTTACAATTGAAGTCTTCAATAGATTGCATAGTTTTGCGTATAAATATGGTTTGCATAGTGATTAGTGAACTGTTATTGTTGGTGAATTATTCATGTTTCTTTGCTCGACTTGCGCAACAGTAACTATTTGTTATTAACTTTATGTGTTTTTTGCAGAGCCTTACAATCTTGCTTATGGTTCCGTAGTAAATTTCTGTGAATGAATAACAAATGGTGGTGTGCAGCCTCAGGGCCATTGGAATAAAGTAATTTTCAATCGTCCATTTTGTCTTAGTTATGTATAAAAAAAGCTTTCACTACTTTATACAGTGTTTCTTGATAGCTACAACGTAGGGGAAGTAACTTATTTACTCTTTAAATCAAGAGTAAATAAGTTACTTTTGACAAGCGTGCTTCATCGTCGACAACATCATCGCTTACCTTCAGGTGAGATGGTAGTCAAACGCGAGCCTATAAATAATAATAAAATATATGTATGTAGTGTAAAGAACTAACATTGCTATACTATATTTTTTTTCAGATTTTCTAATTTACGTTATCTGGAAAAAAATCTAAGTGTGAATTACTTTTAGTATTGAAACAGTTAGCCGAACTAGGCTTCGGGCCTGTATGTCAGCTCACAGCGCAAAGTCTAAGCCTAAGTCTTCAAGTATAAGCTCATGCATCAATGGAAGCAATATCTCGCTAGCATTTTCCTATCTAGCTTCGTGTCGACTTCTAGTTTAAATAGAAGCAATCATTTTATAAAAAAAAACTTACATAAAGATTACAAGCAAACAAATCAAAATTTGAAATGTCGTTAAAAAAAAAAGTTATGTCAATTCTCATACTCTTACAAGACTAAAGATACACTTAGTCACTGGATAAGACAATGATTTAGAATTCACAGAACCCTAAAAATATAAAATTAAATAAGTGACGGATGTCCATTGTGTGTCCATCGCAGTGGAGGATCATTTTCGTGAAACAAATGAACATCGCAATCATTTCCGCCAACATTACTGCGCATAAGCAGAGTAATGTAATAGACTTACTTACAAGGGGGTCACCATCTCCACTACTAAAGCTTCTTGTTTTGGTACAGATATGTAGATTTGAATCTTGAAATGCGGTTTCTGCTTTTATTTGTCTTGTCTTAATAAGATGTTTCCTTTTATTTATATCAAAAATATATTTGAAATCAACTACGATACTATCCGTACTAATCACACAAAGCTGAAATTTGTGATACTAATCACAACCAGTACTGTCAGGGGGTTTTCTTGCAGGGTGTTAAGTAGGAAGCTACGGAGGTGTGAATAGAAAGACGGAATGATTCGCACTGATGTATTAGACAACTGTTGTCCTTACTATGCGGCGCAGCAACATCTATAACTACGTATACATACATAACACAGGCTTTGTGTGTTTGTTACTTCTTCACGCTCGAACAGCTGAACGGATTTCGATGAAACTTGGTACACCGCTAGACTATGTTCTGGAATAGCACATAGAGTTTTATAGATGGGAAAATAAATCTGTCTGTCCGGCTGTTTGTTACTTTTTCACTTCTTGATATCGAAATGGATTTGAATGAAACTTGCCACTTACTATTTACTTTTTATTATTTTATTTTATTATACTTACACAGGTATACTTACACAGGTAAACTAAGCCATTTTATTAAGACATGGAACTTTTTATTCTGGGAATATGTTTTCTTGGGATCATTTCCGAATCTTATCGATCAAAGTCAAAAGTCAAAGTCAAAATATTTTATTTCACATAGGCCTACATGGGCACTTATAAAACGTCAGAAGCTAGTGCACGGTTCCAAATTGGAATCGTGTTCAGTTATCCCAAAAATTTAAGAAAAAAAGTGTCTCGAGCTCCCTTTCCGATAACTCGGGCCCCAGTAGGGTCTCATAAGCGATGATATATTATTTCGTCTATTAAAAAGAGATAATATTTTATAAATCTAACTCTTAACTCGTTTGGCGTACAAGAGTTTTAAGCTAAAGGAATACAACCTCACCTAACTATGTAGTTATCAAGTCATATCAGTAACTGGGGTGAATTAAAGCAGGTTTTTGGCACGAAACATTAATAAGCCGAGAGCGAGTAGTTCAGTTAAACTGCAGTTAGTTCTACTAACTTGCAAAGCTATTCATAAGACTGAGCTTTTTCCAACGCACAATGTAAAAAGATGTTATTAAATCTTAATATGTTTACAAACCAGATTGAATTAAAGGATATATACACTATTTTGGGGTCCGTACGAACTTCGTAAATAGTTCGAAATCCGAATCGAGTCTCGAAGATTCTTTTCCGATTTACAAAAAGTTATTATATTGTGGTGTGACACAGTTTTGAGACATTTTCCTTTACATGTGCATGTTTATAAAACATATTATATAGGTAGCAGACATATTTGGTACTAATGTTAGCATAACACTTCTACGTGTTCCTGAGGAAAAGGTCTTTGACAGACAAACAGATGAATAACAGAGTGATCCCATAAGGGTCCGTTTTAGGCAACCAAACCCTAAAAAATAGATGGTTTGAGTGTTCATTTTATTTATTTAGAGTAGTCAACTAGAAAACATCAGCCTCATTAGCGAGTAAAGAAAATGTTTTTATTTTATTTTTTTATTATTATTGATAGGTTCGCGCTTGACCACCATCTCACCCAATGGTAAGCGATGATGTGATCCCCGACATTGTCGTGCTAAAGTGTCATTTTTAATCAACAGACAACAAAAGACAACTGTAAGTAAGTAAGTGTAATTTGTAATCTGTGAAATAAATTATTATTATTATTTTATTATAATTAATTTACGAAATAAATATATTTTATTAACACATTAACAATACAGCGAACTTTAACCTAGAAATTCACAAATACACATCGAATTACTAAAACATAAATTACTCAGTAACAGGTCCTATTCATGGCACCTTCTCGTGCGATACCACCCATACCTGTCCGCGCTAACTATAAAACAACTCAATAAAATTCCATACATTGCTCACAAGCGATATCTGCACACTTGGATCTGCTCGGATTGGTAATTAATCGTCAATGAACCGCGTCATAGTACCGTATGCGCGCGCGCCGTTACTGCATCCCGCCGTCTCCCTCTTATTACCTCTCTCAAGCATTCCTGACGTGTGTGTGTATGTGAGTTTACAGTCTTCGGGAAGATGGGTTTCTAATCTTATAAAATAATTAGTAATATTATTTTAAAGAGGAAAGATTGATGGTTTTTATTTTTGTGATAACAAATTTAAAAACTACTGAACCAATTGAAAAAAAAATCTTTAATATAATACTTTGACGTAGTTGTAAAAAATTGATTTCGGTTTTAAATGAGACCACTCATTTATTTCTTTTAAAAATATATATTTAATATTTCACAACTATCACATAACGCTGTGTAATCCCAAGCTAATTCAAAATTTGGGTAGGGTAGAGTAGGCTCCCTATTCTACCATACTCGTTTTTTTCTCTGATATAAACTATAAACTCTCTAGGATGATGATGAAGAGATATTGTATTAGCTGGTCTATTATGATTACTTAAAAAAAACTAGAACTATTATCTGGCCACATCTCACTATTACAGTGAGCTAGAGTTTGACAGCTTACATCACAGTAGCACGTGTTGTAGATACGCACGTGTACAGAATACGGTCGTACTGGTTTTGACCAGTTATTTAAAAGTGTGCACGATTAACTATTTAACACATTTAATGAGAAATGCTTGATAATAAATAATGATGCTGAATTGATGAAATAAAGAGACCTGACAAAAAATGTTAAATAAAATCAAATTAGAAATATGTATTTCAAATAATCTATATACAGTAATTTTGACTTGTTAAAATGTCAGTCAATCAAAAACCAAAGCTAAATTACAATCGTAATTTTAAATTGTTTCTGTATTGTTATTGTATACATTCGGTACTAAATAATTTCATGAAAACATTGCATTTGATATATCTTTTAAGATAACCTCACCCACTTTTCATATTAATAGAGCCTCGTTAGATACGATCTCCCATGTCGCCATCTGCGGAGGTTTCCCCGCACCTGGTGCCGCGCACAGTTGGTAACGGTTAGGCACAGTAACAGGCTGCCTGCAGGGGCGACTCGAGTAATTCTGATTTCCTAGTGAAACATTCCACAACCGAAAGTAAATAAATAAATAGTATATAGAAAGTAAATAGTATACTTTTTTAATAACGATAACAATATAATTAACTGCTAAGTGAATATTCGGGGCTAGGGCGTATTTGGGGTTACGTACCTAATGATTTCTTTTCGGAGTCAGGAAATCTTGTTATGATTTCTCTCACTCTGAAAAAAGTCTGCTCCAAGAGGAGCGAGAGGGTTTGTCAGACTCTTACTGACTAAAATTACACCTATATTTCTTCCGTTGTCTTATGTTTTCTAAGACAATGATCCATCTCAAATGTACGTAGAAATCGTAAACAGATCAATTTGTAGTTGTGAATGTACTTGATTACTATTTCACCTAATAGGGAGACAATGTGAATTAATAATGTAGCTTGACATCGATGTGGACGAATTTTTTGATGCCCTTTGAGTTTTCCCCGGTTTTGTGCCTTTTTTACTCGTTTGTACATATTATTATTTTAAGTTTGTATATACCTATTAATTTATAATATTTTAATAGTTAAGATGTATATAATTATAAAATAAATAAAATTCTTTATAATGTAGCTTTAAAGATTTAGCCGCTATGAACAATAGAGCTTAGGGACGTTTGCATCAGGTACGGAACCCTGAAATATAGAAAAAGCTTACTTTTCATTTTAGTAGTAGAACTTGCCGAGGTTTTGCAAATATTTTCAGTTTTTCCACAGCTCACCAGTATAGTGTCTACTGCCCCCGCAGCCCGAGGCTTCGTTGCTAACTTTCTCGGCTCTACTTTATATTACTGTAATGATTATGAACCCAGGTTAAGTGGATACATTAAACACAGATTTATAGGATAGACTTAGAATAATTGAGTCTACTAAAATATATTTTACTCATTAATAGAGAATTTGCACTACTTTGTAGTTTTTAGAGTTAAAGACATCAACGCGCATCACGTCAACAAAGTAACACGTTCAAAATATTGCTATGTTGAAAACTTTTCACTTTTCTTATCAAATGTCTAGTTTAACAACCCATTAATCTAGTCATACAATGATCAGCTAAACTTTCACCGGTTCATTCTGAGACGATAAATTTAAACCCCTAACGTGGGAACGTCAACGTGGTAGTAATCTCGACTTCTGAATTGGTAGGTCTCGGGCTCAAACCCAAACAGCCAGGCGCAGTACTTTGTGTAATTTGTTTCAACACCACTGCCTTCGAAACGGTGAAAGATAACATCGTTTGGAAGCTGGTATTTGCTAGAACCATAAGTCCAAAGAAATGTGACATCCAGAAATGTGTCGCGTGGTGGATTACGGCCCATTCCCTTTCCTAGAAAAGAGGCCTAAGTCCCAGCAGTGGGAACATTAATAAAAATTATATTTTTTTTTTGTGTGAAATCATCCAATGACGTCGCAGACTTGTCAGACTTTAACTGACTAAAACCCACTCAAAGTTCCTTTGTTGTCTTGCATTCCAGGGCCGGGTTTTATTTTCTGAAACGAACCCAAGGTCCCAGTATCATAAGGCTGACTATACTTATAGCATAGCATAGCATAATCGGACTTTTAATATGGTTACGCTATACTTATAATATCACTAACATAGTTTTACAGGATGCATTTTGGAGAGTGTGCGCAGGAATTACATGACTTGATTCCACCTTCTCACTTCCACAATCGGACAAGCCGACGAACGGCGAGTATCCACCCTTATGTTGTTGAGACCTCTACGGACCGGACCAAACGTTTCGCATCGTCGTTTATACCACGTACATCGAGGGACTGGAACAGTTTGCCGGCTGCGGTCTTCCCGTCCGATTATAATTTAGGTGTCTTCAAGGCAAGAGTGCTAGGCTCTTAATAAACTAGAGCGCCTCACCATCAACGATTGCATCACTGCTTACCATCAGGTGGGATCGCAGTCAAGCTCTAGTTAATATCAATAAAAAAAAAAAAAACTAACATAGTCAAATCTTTGGCAGAACAAGATTGAAATCCTTTTTTAACCGACTTCTAAAAAAGGAGGAGGTTCTCAATTCGGATATTTGTATTTTTTTTAAATATTTGTTCGTGCATATCTTCGTCGCTTGCCAACCAATTTCAGAAATTATTTTTTTGTTCGAAAGGGTTATACGTCCCAAATGGTCCCATAGTCACCAAATTGGGATCTAATAATGGAATCTTAGTGAAAATTCAATTCAATTTTTTAGTGAAGTCGGTTATTTTTTTTATATAAAAAGGTTTTAATAACTAGCGAAACTATTGTTGTTCTTGTTTTTTATACGATATTATCCTTGTCTACAGGTGAACAATGAGGCAGTGAGGGTGTTGAGTGCGTGTGGTGACGATGGTCGGCCGTGTGTGATCAGTGAGCAGCATGTATATCAAGACCTATTTGTTTGTGGCGGTCCTCGCCGGAGTGGCCAGGGAAGCCTTATGTAAGTACTTATCTACTTTAGTATTGCCTGTTCGTAGCATAGACTTATAGTTACCAGCTTACTGACTACGTATGTAAAGTCAAACAAAGAAATTTGTGCATAAGTAGATAACTCGCGAGCACTTGTAAAAATTGTAACTGTTTCTTTACGTTAATTATTTAATTCTGGTTTTAGTATTTGTTTCTGTTTTTAGTGTATTTAGAGAGTCCCATTTTTACCCTTACCCTGGGTACGGAACTCTAAAAATGAATCCCTTTCCCATAAGTGTGTTTATTTTTAATAGGTATTACAATCGAATATTTGTAGGTAGTACAATACGAGTAGAAAATGTTTTTTGTAAATAACTGGCTCGTGACAGCAGCTTGGCGCGCGTGATAGTTTTTTTTCCGGCAGGAAAATCATCTAATGACATTCCACGCTCTTGGACGGAGCGAAAGATAGTGTACTTTTACAGCCTAAAAATCCACACCTGTTCCTTCGTTGCCTTTCGAACTGGGGCTGAGCTATCTTTTGTAACTAACCGTGGTCACAGTAGGCTCCCACCCAGCTGGGCTCCTGCTGTTGCTGACAGCTCCTTCAAGCGTGCGAGAACAGTGCGCGCCGTTGACGATTTGAAAAAAAAAAAAACGAACTAAAATAAGCGATAAATCTTATCAAAATGTAATCTTATGTTTCAAACGTAAGCAATGAACTTGCACCACAACAGCGATACAACAATTACTTGAAAAGTTAATAATACAAAATCATAACCCCATAGAGCACGTCACTAAATCTTAATAGTTATTTTTATGACAAGATTATTCGCTTAATTACAAACAAACTTAGTTCAGCCGCTTTCCAACTTTCACTTCGCGGCGATTTTGTTTTAAAACGATTTACTTTACGATAAAACTGAAGCCGCTGCGAGATTGTCTGATACACAAACAGGAGTTTATTGTTTGAAATGTTATCTTTTAAATTGAGGAAAAGATTGGCTTCGTACGTAATGAAGTTTGACTTCTGTTTAGTCTCGGTAGCTACTCTCTTGTTACCACGAGTTAAATTAACGTGGATCAGCCTCCCTAGCCAAGTTACAACCGTTTCGCTTGCGTCGAACGCTTCGAGTTGACCTTGCCGCCAATTCTTTTGTTCTGACCACGTGACTGAGCGTTAAGAGCGCGTCATTCCCATACATTTAAAACTTTCTACTAGCGTTAACTATTGCAGATTATCAACTTGGCTAGGGGTACTGTTCCCTACACAAAACTACAGTACGAGTACAAACACGATCAAAATGTAAGGAAAGTCGCTGTTTAGGGTCCCATACCTTAGGGGTAAAACTGGACCTAGACTATTACGAAGGCTCATCTGGCTGTCTGTCTGTCACCAGGCTGTTTCATGATCCGTGATATGAGTAGCTAAACAGTTACCATTTTCACATAAATGTGATGTATTCCTATTGCCGCTATAACAATTACTTTCAATAAACGTGTTTTTTTGCCGTTTTTTGCTACGGACAGTATAAAACACTTCATGCACGAATCCGACTTAAACTTGGCCGAGTTTTCTTATTGTGGTTTAGTACGGGACTGAATAATGAAAAAACAATACGTTCTTTTTTATGGGTCAGCCACTCTATTAACCTTCTAATTTAATATCGTACATACCTAAGTAGATCTCCTGTTGCTTGCCTGTCTGTTTTCTATCCGCCTTTCCGTTTTCTACCGTTTACATTTCGAGGAGTGTGCACTGTAGTTACACAATTTAATCCCACCAAGTCCAATCCATCATCGGACCACAAGACGTACGGCGTTGCGCCACCGCTACATGGTGGACATCCCACCCATACGCACAAAGCGTTTTGGGAATACATTCATTATGCGTACAGCCAAGGAGTGGAATTCCCTGCCGGAGTCTGTGTTTCCTGATTGCTATAGCCTAGGGGTCTTTAAGTCAAGAGTGAATAGATTGCTTCTAGTCAAGCGTGTTCCATCGTCGTCTCTTACCATCAGGTGAGAAAGTGGTCAAACGTGAGCCTATACATTATAAAAACAATCTCCAAACAAGTCCTAAGCTTGTTACAATTGGTCATGTTTTCAATACACATACCTCTATTAATATTGCAACGATGCGTAGCGGTAATGCTCCAAATAAAATTAAGAACTCCAGTGTAATCGCATTGTGTGAACTTAATTCTGTTACTTGGTGAGTTGGCGTAAATAAACATGTTCAATCTACGAGTAAGTTTAAGTTTTCAGACAGACGATATTATGATGGCAATTTATTTTCGTTACTAAAATGTATATTACGCTGCGTTGACGTAGCGTTTTTATGAGTACATTGTTAATATTCACTACAGGAGGTTTTGTAGCAAACATCATATCACACATAACCTAGTTTTTCAGCCAGTTTGAAGATTTCTCCCCAGAGCAACAAAGTGCTTACAAGTGTATTGCTTTACGATCTCTAAATGAAAAGATGTGAGAAAACTTGCACAGGTTTCAAGCTGTAGTTCTACAACTACAGCTTGAAACGCTTGATGACGCTTGATGCTTTTACAGACGATTTGCCATTCTACAATGGCAAATCGTCTGTAAAAGTAGAGGTGGCCAAGTAATATCAGCTCAGACTTACAGACGCATTACTTTGTGTAATTTATTTCATCACCACTGTCTCAAAACGGTAAAGGAAAACATCGTGAGGAAACCGGCATGTTCTAGAACCAAAAATCCGAAGACATGTCTTGTGACATTTACCAATCCACACTAGGCCTGCGTGGTAGATTATGGCCCATTCCCTCTAGAGAAGAGGCCTTAAAAAGGAGGAAGGAAGGATTAAAAAGGCTGATGATGCTAATTCGTCTGTATGCTAAAGGCATTGGTCGTAGATATCCGTTTACTAGTTGGTCGTCCATTTAAACTCGATAACAGTAATTATAATATTTTAAAGAGGTCGAGTTGTATGTTTATTCCAATTTCCGAAAAGACTGACCTAATATATTAATAGTAAGTAACTAAAGCTTACATAGAGAATGACCTAGAATAGAATAGAATACTAGTAAAGTATAGCATAAACATTATTGTACACCAAAAAAGTAACACAACTTATACATAAATTAAATCTATGGGTACAATGGCGGTCTTATCGCTAACAGCGATATCTACCAGACAACCTTAGGATGCATCGTAAGAACTTAAAGTAATACAGGAGGTAGTCTGCGGTGTACTGCTAACAAAACCGGAAAAGGGCTAGGTGTCTGTGGTATAAACCCTGGGAGCAAAACAAAAGAAAATAAGTCAAAGTTGACCTTATAATGTTCCCACTGCTCGGCGCCAGGCCTCCTCTCTAGGAGAGGGAATGGGCTGTAATCCAGCACGCGGGCCCAGTGCGGGTTGGTGGATGTCACATGTCTTTGAATTTTTGGTTCTAAGACATGCCGGTTTCGTTCTTCGGTTTCGTCGGAAAGGAAATAAGTAGTTTGACATAAAGCACACGCATGCTCCACTTCCATAACCTAATCAAAACCTGTCCAACATGATTCCACTACATGTAATTTCGAGACAAAACTGATTGAAAGTAAATTGCCCACATTACCCACACGTTGCTGACTGCTTATCAGTGCTATGTGGAGCGGCACCAGATCTCATCTGAGATGCACGGCAACTGGGTCAGCTTGTCAAGGTGAAAACGAAAGTTGACGGAGTGCCCAAAGAACTATTGTTTTTTTTTCTTAATTCATGAGTAGTATGAGTTATGAGAATACAAGAAACAAGTGAATGTTGGATATTGTGGAATTTAGATTTATGTTGTTTTTGTGTTTATGAATTGGGATTTGCATTTTTATTTTACTGAAATGTTTTAAGTAATTTTGTTTAGACATAGTATGAATCGACAGACGATTAAATAAGTTAAACTATGTTTTTTGTCTGCCCCAAGTATTGCCACAACGTCGTCCCATTCCCGTGACTTTCGCTTGGTCATAGATCCACCCTGTGGGAGGCCCTTCAGGGCCGCATCTTTTGGTGCGCGGTTGCCACTATAGAATCTTTAGGCCCCATCGACCATCTGTTCTGCAAGCTATGTGCTCTGCCCACTGCTACTTATGTTTGGCGATTCTTCGGGCTATGTCGGCGACCTTAATTCTCCTGCCGATATCTCCATTTGTAATACAATTATACAAAAAACCTTCGAGTACAACCATTACCAAAGTCCTTTAGGTGACTTTAAACCTTCTCATGATGCCTATTGTAAAAGCTCAATAAGAGCTTAGTAAAACGTAATTTGGACTTATAAGAATTCAGAAATACCTTTGAATTTCCTTTTAAAATAATAATAATAATAATTTTTATTCAAATAACGTTTACAAAAAATTAACGTAAAGCCAACAATAATAAGGTTTTTCATACAGTTCAATGCCTAAAAATATACTAAAACTAAATTATTATTAAAGGTGCAAAATAAATAATCGTGGTTCAGATAAGCAATGTTTGTTAGTGGACCACCCGAACTAGGTTAATTTAAACCTGTGTTTCAAAATATATAATTTTAAACAAAATTTATAATATAAATAAGACAGTTAAGTTAAAAACTCTTTTGTCTGCTAACTAAACAAATATCTTAATACCTTAATAAGGCAGACTTTACCCGTCTTGATTTATATGCTATTAACTGGCTAAGTGCAGATTTTATAGGTAATCTAGTTAAATAACTCACTCACAACAACAAATAGAAAGCATACAATAAATTTAAAAGACAGTTTTACATCACAGCATTCAAATAATTACTCTAAGCATAATTTTACGACCACATCATAATAAATGTGGTCATAAAATAAGGACGGTAAATAGACCACTTTATATGTTAATTTAGAACTTTTAAACAAACATGGAGTCAATAAAAAGAACATTATTTAATTTACAGTAAGCATAATGTTGCCATTACTTTACTGTGAGATGCAAATTATGTTACGCCGACCACTCATCAAAGTAAAGTTAGAAAAAAAAAGGTTTAAGTTACGTAAACCGAATTTTTCTGTAGGTATTTTGCGGTAGTTTTGAATTTTTTCTTCACTTGAAAATAATCATAACATATATTTTCTTTAGTTTTTTTAAAAGGCAAACAAAAGTACAACCTTAAAAAAATTGTTTTATTTCTGGGACTACACGAGTACCGCTTAACTTCACTTGATGAGACTCTTTATTGATGGGTTTAAAAAGTCCACACACTTTGACATTTCTAACCGTTCCCTGTTCGCTTCAACCGTACGATTAAACACTTAGTACTTTTTCGCAACACTTAAAATGCTCCTACTGAAATTTTATAGGTTTCAACTCTAGCACGTTATTGAAAATTAAGCAACATGGTCGGCTGTAATGTTGTAAAATATCTGACATTTGATTGTTTTATGAGTTTTGGCGTTAAATCGATGGACGAATTAGTTATAACGTGTAATTAGTGTACGCGGCACCAATAAATAAAAGCATATTGTTGTTTTAATGTAGAGAACGTGTTTTATGTTGTTATTTAAAGCATGACGTAAAAAGCAATTCATTAGGTACGCCGACAGGATTGGTAGTGCTCTTTTCCTCTCTATTTATTTCAAAGGTATTTTTTGATGGCTTACCAAGAGTGTAAATTGCGTCGCATTATTGCGTTATTAAATTAATATTTAGCCGATAGGTATGCTTAAGTATCTAATTAATGATAAGCGATATTTATTTTGCAAATTGGTTTAAAAAAAAACACTTTTACACTTCAATTATTTTTTCGTCACTTTAAACTAGATGAGGCCGGAATAATTCTTCTTATTAGTTATTTGGTAGTAAAAAAGGACATTCAACAAGCATTAAAATTCATTGAAATTACAAAAAATAATATTTCTCATTTCAAAAGTTAACTTACTTAAACATTAGAATAGAATAAACACCACACTACACCACCAAAGCACCTATGTTTGTTGACATTGATTCTTTTATTTATTGTACATAGCACCACAGTGTAGTCTTTTTAACTGAACTGTTGACTAATAAAGAATGCTTTGCTGCAATAAGTCCGCCTATGTACCACTACACTATAATAATAATAATAATAATAAATCATTTATTTTCAGGCATCTTGGCCCATAGATATATACCTTAATCTTGCCTTTAATACCCTAAACACGTCCAGTTCCTGTATTGCTGTAAAGACTACTTATCTTACGAGTAGACTTAGAGAAAATCCAGATACATTTCAAGAATGCTGACATGATGTGCAATACAGGAAATCCACTTACACCACGCAATAGACTTACCCTTAATTGAATCAGACCATATGGCTCAACTGAGATTTCGGAACTTCAAACCACATTCTGTGGCAAAACCATAAAGTTCCATGATGTCACTTAATAACTTGGACTTGCATCATAACATAATTGAAGGAGTTTTAGTAAGTAAGAACTAAGTACTATTACTTGATGGTGTGTAGGTAGAACACGCCTACGTAATAGGTGAAACTGCGTAAAATATTTTCTCCAAAGCGTTGTATCCTTATATTGCTAGGCTCATGTTTGATTATTATCTCATCTGTTGGTAAGCAATAATGTAGTCGATGATGCAGCACGGTTACCTAGAAGTAACCTATTCACTCTTGATTTATCTTTCTTTTCATTTTGCCGGTTTTGTTCTGATCCCACGTCATAGGCATGCTATACTCATTAACGTCAAAAAAATACAGAAAATCTAGATGAAACCATCTAATAAGACTTTGCTCGACTGGGTAATTATACCCAGGATCTTATGATAAAGAGTAGCACTTACAATTTCTACACCAGTGAGGTAGTCATTTTATTTCTTTATTATATTATTTACTGTCCACCACATTAACAAAAAAAAAAAAAAAAAACAGGACAAACATTATTGAAAATAGGTGTACAATGGCGGTCTTATTGCACAGGACAATTTCTTACAAACAACTTTTGGATGGACTGAAAGAAAGGAGAAAGATTTAGGGCGGTCAGTGTACAACACAAAGAAGAATAATACATACAATACAAAAAAAAAACTAATAGATATCAAATGTGTAATTGAGTCAGGAGAAGAAAGAATCAAAGTGAACTCCTTCACCACTTTTTTAAACGTCGTTAGTGTTTGAGCACGCCTGACTTCTATGGGTAACAGATTCCATAAACGAGCAGTTTAAATTGAGAAAGATTTGTCAACAAAAGAAGTCGAATACGTGCGAATCTACGTTTATATATTTTTTTAATTAGCATTATTAAATCACCCAAACGAATTTCGTTCATGGAGGCTAATCTCAACAGAGATTAGTCAAGCACGCAGGAGATATATTGCTTATGTAGCACAAGTGTGTGCGCAAACACAACTGCAATGTCTGTTCTATTAATTTCATAGTCCAACGGAACGGCAAACTGACGTGACCGGAGAGAGGTCAGGAACTGGATCAATGGCTACATACTTTTTGAGGCACGGAGGTGTTACAGCATCAACTTCCAAACTCCGGATTCGGACTTATAACGACGAGCCCAACAACAAAAGATAAATATTTGGCTTCTACTGAAGTAAAGACTTCCATTTCCTTCCTTACCAAATTGGAAGTATCGTCACGCTTTTAAAACAAATGGTGATGCGAAATGTTACTCTCTTACGTAAATAAGGATTCTACCGTCTAAGTTTACGCTCTGACACTTGACCTATAAAATGGCCTCTTTTATAACCATTGCTTATAAATAGCTGATTAGAGTACAGTAACTGTTTTCCTTACTCTCACTTACTGATATTGTGGCGTTCAAAGAGACTACACATATACTGCTAACTTGCGATTTGGTAAGAAGTAATTTGCACCTTTAAAGGCAAAAAAGCATATATAGCTTTTTTGCCAACAAGATTGATAAAAGACGTCAAATAAGTAAAGTATAGGCGGACATACGTTTTATATAATGCTGTATCATAAAAAGTTCTTCTAGTAATATAATATAGCGAATTGACTATACACGCCGTTTGATTGCATCTCTACACTCGACAATATTAACATCTACTTAAGAATTGATATTTACCTCTGTATCTTACTTAGGCTGGGTATCAAATAGCATTCAGTCCAGACAGTAATCAAAACTGATTGATCTCAAAACTACATTATTTACGCTTCAAATATCTGTAATCAAGTGATAATCAATCGGTCACTCATTCACAGAACGCCAAGGTCTAAGTTAAGCTAATTCTAATCCCTTTTTGTGGTTATTATGAAAGTTCATTTTCGTTTCTTCATCTGGTAATTATTTATGCCTTAGCTTGTCGACAGCAGCCCTTGTGTAAGACTGAGTTATGAAACTGTGCAGATCTCTAAAAATGCAACGAAGAATATTTAGGGCAGTTGCCTCAAAGTGACGATCATCGCAATCAATGGTCGTTAAAATTTGACAAGCTGTTGATCAATATGATCGTCATATCTGACAATAAATATCATTATGGACAATTTAACATCACGACTTTATCTTCATAAGTTATTGGGAAATATTTTATTCTACATTTGCTACATATATTTAAGCCTCATTTGCAAACAGAGTGATAAGTTATTGAGTGCGTTCTCTCAAATAAGATGTTTTAGAGCCAATTCTCAAATATAATTTTGATAACTTAAGGCCATAACTCGCATAAAGTAAGGTATATTTTTAAAATGTATTACATATTGCACTTTAAGTTTAAGAACTATATCTTTATATCAACGTAGTCATGTCACCGATCACTAGTATTTACAATCCCTCGTACACATTATGAGCAAAGCAAAGAACTGTTACTGTACATAGTGTACACTCATAGCTCATTCGATCACCATTGTTTACTATTTTTTTCACGTTACATATACTGGTGATGTACTGTGTTTAGCGATGAAATCTTCATTTTTATTAAGGTCTAGCGGAAACTAAAGCCTACTTCCGAAATAGGACAGCATTGAGGGCATTTTATAGACAGAGATTCTGGATGGAAGAAGTGTGGAGTGGAGGAAGTGACTTTTTTGAGGTGGGATCATCTCAACGATAATCTTTTAGTAACTAAAATTACACCAGTTACCATTTGCGTTTTAGGACCGAGTTTCCTTGTCAAAAATAGCCTCTACGGTTTTGCTGACTACGTTTTGAGGCATGCGTGGAAAATTACGCGCCGTCGACGACTCCGCATCGTTCCGCACCGGACGCGCGGAAGACGAAGTACACATTGCTTGTCGCAATCTGACATATCCTCTTGAAATAATTATTTTATAATACAAATGAGCACTTGTCGGTCATAGGAAGGAACTCAAGCATAGAGAAAGCTAATACAAGCGATTAACATAAATTTACTGACATTTATTTATTAATCTCACTACAAACTAGTAACTATCATGATATTTTTATCACAGAATAAGTTATCTAATTACTTCCCGTGGATTCCTCACAATCATAAATTTACAAGCCGGGTGCTCAATAGATATTCCCAAGGGCATTTCTTTTTTTTCACAATGGTCTATCCTCTTCGCTTAACTTTATAAATAAGATGATGACTTTCAAAAACCATTCCTAGTGCTTATTTTAGACAAGTCGGTTACTATTACGTTTAGATGATCTAGACCCACTATGTAAAAACTTTATATAAACTTTACGATGTTTGGTATAGAATTGGAGATTGGTTACACATATAACTACTTTTGCATATACTTATTTGGTATCTCGATTTAAAAAACCGTGTCTACTCAATGTAATCCATAGATTTCAGTCATGTTTTGTGGATAGCTTTTAACCTTGTACTGGACTATGAGACTTATTATAATCATGGCAGTAAGTCGTTCAAAACCATTTAAACCACTAGACCAAAAACAACAAAGGCGTTCACAACTATCTCACTTAAGCTGCTCTTCAAGGTTTAATCACCCCATCACGACAATCCTTGGACCATAACCATAATTTACTGATTAGTCTAAAAATGAAACCCATGAAAAATATCATTTGCATAAGACCTTATGAAACGTTGAACCCCTGACGACACACGTAGAAACGGCCACAACTCAAAGAAAAATAAATATCTTAGACTAGTCGACTACTCCCATGGATTTCTCTAAGCCGAGCAAATTAATTAATGAAGAAAGGAGGTGGCGTGTCATCGCCATTATGGCATAAGCTAAACAAAAGTGGGCTATGACTTTACAACATTACACTAACTTAACGCACAGACCGTGTTCAACCTTACTACCTTTAAGATAAGAACGTCATTGACCGCAAATTAGATTGTCAAATACAAAAAGATCTGATGCACCTGATTACAAAGATTTTGAATCTTATACGCTTGGTTGAAAGGTTGTGTTGATAGCAATAATAAAGTGGTCTCATACTCGTGGGACACGGCTTACTTAGCGTATAACAACAAAGAAATGGCGTCTAGTTTTATTGTTCCGTTTTCATTGAATTACTTTACGTTTGTTTTGTAAAGTAATTTCCTACGGGAAGTGGGGAAGTGCGATCTTTCCGATAACTCTGCGCAATTATTAATGAGTAAGAATTTTGATTATGTTTGTTCGCTGTTGACAACAGTACATACTGTAGCGTTAAAAAAAAGGAAAATCACTACTTGTATACGTATAATTTTGTAAGTAAAAAATTCCAACATAGAAAAATTATAAAAGGAAATAAAAAATCGGCGACTTTAAATATAAAAATAGGGTTTCGGTAAAGTGGCGAAATGGATATGAAAAAAAAAAAAAAAAATATAATTTTGGAAGTAGTGCCTATAGGTGTAAGGGATTGCAATCACTAAGCCTCAGGCGCGAACTAAATATTACCGTAAACTATCAAAGAAATCAGTTCATTCCGCAACCTTTTTACACGAATTGCTGTGATTATATAAAACAAATAGCGTAAAAAAACTACTCAAATAATACTTTGCTACTGCTATAGAATTAGAAAAAAAAAAAGGGATCAGGAAAACTTCACGTGGAGTGACGTCACGATGTCCACCGGGGTATTCTCTAGTTTAGTACTGTCATGCGCTAGTTGGCGCACGTATTTATGAATTGCAATGGAGAACAGTCCACTTCTGTGAATTTCTCCCTGACTATGTCCAGAATGCTCCAAGAACCGATTGACAAATAATCTATCGTGAGAAGAAAAGGAAAATTATCACTATGAGACACGAAACTGAACCTTCAAAGCAGCCAAAACTTAAAATATTTAAAATACATACCGGTTCTTTATATTGACTAAAACTTATCCGTTTTTTTATTTACTACGGAGTTTCACAAAACATTTTGCAGTTAGATCATTATAATCACATTTCCTTTTCAATTCGTGTTCATCAAGCACTTTTTCTCAGAAAATTTCGTCGCCGAATGACAAATATAATTTTTCCTTGTCAAACAAACAAATTTTTCTATTCCAAGTTCGAATCAAAAAAAATAATATTAGAAAAAGGTAATCTAACGCAAACGGAAAAGTTTTTATTAAGCTAAACGAATTAAGCAGCATGATAATGCTGCAATACCCACTACCATAATTACAGACAGCATAAGTCACAGAGATAACACTTAGCGAATATTTAAGCTTCAATGTGTCAATATCACTTGCAGCATTATCATGTTGCTTAATTCGTTTAGCTAAATAAAAACTTTTTCGTTCGCGTTAGTTTATCTTTTTCTAATATTATTTTTTTTGATTTGAACTTAGAATAGGAAAATTTGGAGGTTTGACAAGGAAAAATTTTATTTGTCATTCGGCGACGAAATTTTCTGAGAAAAAGTGCTTGATGAACACGAATTAAAAAGCAAATGTGATTATAAGTAATGATCTAACTGCGAAATGTTTTGCGAAACTCGGTAGTAAATAAAAAAACCGATTTGTGTTTGTGAATATAAAGAACCGATTATTTATCAATCGGTTCTTGGAGCATTCTTGGAGTATTCTTGGAGCATTCCATATTAAGGGATAAATTAACAGAAGTGTTCTCCATTGGAATTGGTTAATACGTGCGCCAACTAGCGCATGACAATACTAAATTAGAGAATACCCCAGTGGACATCGTGACGTCACTCCACGTGAAGTTTTTCGTGAACCATTTTTTTTTTCCTAATTCTATAGCAGTAGCAAAGTATCATTTGAGTAGTTTTTTTTAGGCTAACTGTTTTATATAATCACAGCAATTCGTGTAAAAAGGTTGCGGAATGAACTGATTTCTTTGATAGTTTACGGTAATATTTAGTTTGCGCCAGAGGCTTAGTGATTGCAATCCCGTACCTATAGGCACAACTTCCAAATTATAAATTTTTATTTTTTTATATATCCATCTCGCCACCTTACTTAAACCCTATTTTTATATATATAAAGTCGCCGAAGTTTTTTTATTTCCTTTTATAATTTTTTCTATGTTGTTTTTTTTAAAATGCAAAATTATACGTGTACAAGTGGTGATTTTTCTTTTTTTTAACGCTACACACTCTAAAAAGCATTGGTTTCGACAGGTAGAGAAGCTAAATTTTACTTCTGCGTCTTTACTTTATACCTAGCAATTATTTCAGTGTCTATTTCAATAATTATTTTGAATGTGGTATCTATTTTATCTAAACGACGAAAAAAGACGTCTACTGCCGAACAAACGGTCGCTGTGGCGCCCACACTGAACGGTTTAGTGCGCTCCGCATCCATCGGATTTCCGCGACCCTCGACCTTGTAGGAGATTTTTCAACGCAGCTCGCTCTTCCGGTACGCAGTCGACACTCCAGAAGCTTTTGTATCATGGCCTTTTAGGATCATAATATTAGCCACTATCGTATCTAATGTCAATAAAACAGTTTTAGTTAATAACAGTTTGACTCTCTTGCCCCATCTAAAGCATGAAAAAATATTAAAAGATTGCGAACCTTAAAAAAAATTAAGCTTTACCCTTTGAAACATAGTATTAAGAGTTTCACAAGTACCTACTACATATCCTACATTTGCCTCTCGTTAGCCAACACACAACTATTTAAAAGCCCCGCGACTGCACCTACGTTATAGCTCTAATAAGCGCCGCAGTCGTTTGCAAAAAGCGTTTACTTACAATCTTTAATGTCAGCTAAGATCGTGTCGCAATGCCTCACTTATAATATACTATTAATGTTTACGGTAGCGTGGAGACCTGTTCTCAATTTACGGTTTAGAGGATAGTGTGTTTATTAACTTGTCGTGTAGTAACTAGGTTGTGGGAGTATCTGTGCATGTTAGATCAGTATCGTAAGCAGACCTGCAAATTATTTTATCTAAGGGCCCCACGGTTTCCAGACGTAGCATTAGATAGATATGTAGTAATGATGGTCAAAAATCAAAACATATTTAAAACTAGTCGTGGCATTATGTCAACCTGACTTCGCAAACTGCCGAGCAATAGGCCTCTCTATTCACCCATCTCCACTTTTCTGTGCCAGTCTCATCTAGGTTTTACCGACAGACGATGGCAACAATATTGTCTGACAATCTCCATTCTGGACGATCGACATTTCTGCTTTATTCTTGCACAACACTCGGTCACTGCCCTACTCCATCTATTATCACTGCGTCTTGCGAGGTGTCCTTTCCAACTCCATTATTTTTTGAACATCTTCGAATCTTGACATTTGGAGCTTTGTCTATTAGACGTATGCCGAACATGGGACGTTCCATGACTCTCTGTGCAACTCTGAGCTTGTATATAGCTTCCTGCATGAGCGTTCACGTTTCAGCATCCTAAGTCATAATACGCAGAACATGATGGAAGAGCCTTCAGACTTCAGACACTGGAATTTGGATTAATTTTAGAATAGCTATTTTAGTATAACATGTCACTTCGAAACAATCCTCTGTACAGTCTGAGTGACCGCACACATAAATTAATAAGGGATGGCAATCAATGTTTGCTTCAAGTCTATATGAAAATCTGGTTATTTCCAATTGTTCAACATTATTAAGGTCCGTTCAGTTCAGGACAGTTACGTGGTGCGTCATTATTGGTTCTAACTTGACGTGTTGACTTGAAAACTTATTAATACAACATTTAGCTGTATATTTAAGCCGAGCTACAAAATAATGTTTACTAAATTTCGGTTTAATGTTTTAATTTCCCAGCCTAAATACCACTTCCGAACAGGTAGTTAGCCAACCAGCTCGACTTGACGTCTGTTCATTAAAGTAATTTACTTGACGTAATTATTGAAGTACGAGTTCATTCACTTCAATCTACAAAGTTCTATATTACGAGAATATGTTTTGAATTAAGTAAAACTAAAAGCTTGAAGTCGATTCAGTTGCGAATTTTATTAGATTAAAATCTTATACATATATCTTTTATAGCTTGATCATAATTGTATAAAATACCTAACTCTCATTTATTTCTACATGATAGGTTTTGTACAATATTTTCAATTGTCGTGGATGAGTAATTTTCAATAAAATAGCCGACGATTTTCAACGGTTGTTAGCCGTTAAATTGTGATTAACAATGAAATTGAAATAGAAGTGTATCATGAACTTGAGAAACATTTTTTTACATTTTATTTCTATCATTTACTTAATGACATCATTGAGGAATGATTGCAAAACACAAATTTATGAATCGTTTCGTAAAAGCAGAGAGAATTTCATAAAAAAAATCTGTTCATTTTCATCATTCTGTCCCTAATTATACGCTTGTTGCTTAAATCTAAGCAAAATGATATTAGAATTATTATTATCATAATGATTGATCAAGTGCATCTAAATTGAAATTTTCTAGTTATTGCAAGTAGGCAACCGAACCCAATATAATTGTTTATTAAAAAGTATTTTAAAGCTGCCTTTTAATTAGCAGCAATTTTTTATTAATTTAATCACTGTCGAATAAATATCGTCATATTGACGCTAAACCATTCCTCATATGTATTTATCCCTAATCATTTTAAAAGCCTGCTCACCGAATAAACCCGACGAAGCACGCAGATCACAAGCACCCTCTTACGTTACTTCCTCATACCCGCCCTCCTCACGTGTCAATTGACCCATCCATCACGTTGACAGCTGACAGGCGCTCGTAATCGTAACTCTACTTTTACCTTCGCGTAGATTCCAATTTCTCGATACATTTCCTGTATTCTAGGTGGTAGGGTAAGGGCTGCCAGCTGATCGTAGATAAGAAAATCTATAATGTTATAAAGAGATAAAGTTTGTTTTTTTGTTTGTAGGTGATAATGTCTAAAGTTCTGGTCTGATTGCTAAATTTTTTTCGCCGATAGAAAGCTGCTTTATTTTTGAGTTATATAGGCTATATTTTACGTAGGCGGGCGAAGCTATGGGTAAAAGCTACTCTCAAATATATTAGCACTAAGAGATTTTTTGTACTGGCTTGAAAAAATCTAGGTAGAAACAAAGAATACGGCCAATAGTAAAACATCTAAATATTAACAATGAGCTTTTAAAGCAATACAAGCTATGTGCGCCACTTCTAGACTCGTTTGTTTTTGCTTTCTATTCATCCTCACTATTTCCCAAGTACAGTAGCGTCTACAAGTTACAAAGCTCAGCGTCTCCGACGATCGATTGGGTCGTTGGCATCGACAGTGCCTACCGACACGCGTCGCAAAAACTAAGGAAACGCACCTGCGCCAGCGCAGCGACGACGCAGCGGTGGCGTGCGTACGTAATAACATGGGAACAGCTGATTGTGCAGAAAAAAGTACAACACGTCCGCATTCACTCCAAGATTGGACGCGTGCTGTACTTTTAAAGGGACATTTTTTATAGCGTAAGGAATTTAAATGGAAAGTGGACTGAGAAGGAAGTGTGATTTGTATGGAAATTATCAGACTAGTCATCGAGTTTTTCTTCGAAGCAGCTCAATCTTCATTTGCGTCTCCCAATGCATTAATACTTAAATATAAATCTTCTTATCGAGATTTCATCATTTCAGCTAAAAGACGTCACTGCTGGACATAAGCCTCCCCCAAATGTTGCCACAACGATCAATCCAGTGTGTCTCGCATGCATTACATTCCCGCGACCCTCACGAGGCTATCGGTCCACTTTGTATTAAATGTACCTAATTGAAAAAATCTAGGTGTGCTTAAAAGCACATGTCACACTTTTGCCTAGCTCTTCAAAGATCACAGGCGTGGTTTAAATATATTTAAACCTAATTAATTTCTTTACTTGCATGCCAGCTTTATTGCCTTATTTATAGTGAAGTTCTGCGAAGCTATGGTATGGAATAAGTCGAGGCCTCTTCCGTCGTTCCCCAACAGTTTACTACTTATTGCTGGTTATAAATAAAGTACCAATCAATCTGTCTTCTAGTAGTATTATCTTTCTGGCATTTTATTGTAGCAGTAATTTAGTGGAGACGCTTGCTTCCAATTTAAAGTTAACCTATGTATAAGCTGGTACAATAATTCAAACTGGTAGAGAATGCCTTGTTGCATTAAGTCCGTTATGTGCCACTACTGTACATACATGAAGTTTAAATAAATAAACTCGGTAGAATGTTCTATTTGATTGTCCGAAAAAAAAAAACGCTGACATGGCCAAACATTTTAATAATAATATGTTTAATTAATCGTCATAATCTTCCCACTCTTGTAGCATATGATTAGGTTTACTAAGATCAACTAACTCGCCTATCATAAAACAAAAATGTTTCATATCTTAAACGAAAATATTCACTTCAAAGGTCAATACTACCTCTCGCATGGGTCGTACAGTATTCCAGTACTTTGTTCTTGTTGGTAATATTATCACTGAACCATAAACGTACGATTATAAATTGCCGGACGATCGCGGGCGTGACGATATTGCTTCTTCTCACGAATGTGTTGTAAATGTTGTAATACTGGTCATGGATAGGAATGATCGGAACTTCAACATTAAACTGTGAATGATCTCTATTATCTCTCAAATTTACTGTTTTTGTTTGCTACTATTTGTGTGAAGGTTTCAGCAAAACACTAATTAAGAAAAATATACATAATTTTTTTAATTGATATAAAATAGTGCTTGATGCAATCCCACTTGATGGTAAGTAGTGATCCAATCTTTGATGGTGAAGTGCTTTAGTTTATTAAGAGCCTATTCATTCTAGGTTTGAAGAAACCTATACTGTAATCAGACAGAAAAACCAAAGCAGGCAAATTGTTCCAGAAATTGAGTTGTTGAGAATCGAGTTGTTGTCGTTTGTTAAGAATGGTTGTTGAATGGCAATTAATCTCATTACACAGAATAAACAGTCTTGACTAAGCCGATAAAGCTATACAAACAGCTATTAGAAACAAAACTGAATCATAAATAAATAATTCACCGCTCAATTATGTTAATATACTCGTATCACGCCTTGCGTAATAAAATAGTAATATTATGAATAAACAAACTTTTTCCTTAGATAATAATACGGTGATTTCCAAAGAAAGCGGTAAACGCGTGCGTATCAAACTGGTTGAAAGTTCAAGATCTCTTGCGTAACTACTATTACCATAATAACTTGAGCGGATTCGCAGCTAAACCTAAATAACTATCTAATTCCATTTTTTCTCATCATCATCATGATCATTTCAGCCAAAAGGATGACCACTGTTGGACATAAGCTTATTCTAAGTGTCACAAACAACGACCGGTGAATGCATCTTGCATCCATCGTAACCCACATCAGGTTCCTTACCTTGTGGGAGGACATAGGCCGTCTACAAAACTTTTCCCAAAAAAAACGAGCGAAAATGAGAAGTAGCTCTATTTACGGTAGTCGATATTATTATTTCTTTTATCTACTAGTGATTCCTGGAATTATAGATTTTTTGCTTACTTAATATGTTATTTTTTAATATAAGTTGAAAGTTATTTTTTACTTTTTAGTTGTACCCTAAAAAATTGGACCAATTTGTAAGCATGTCCTATAAATTAAAAAAAATTATCCAAGTCTATTGCTAAATAATAAAAAGATTCTGCTAACGGGGTGCAACAAACGATTTAAAAGAAAAACTCGTCGTCACTTTCGGTATTATATCATTTTCCTCAAAAAGAGCGAGTTCTTTATTTTATCGACAACTTGCTAACTAGTTTATATCCGGTAAAATTTATTTTTAATAAATGACTACAAAAGTTTGCTACCTTATGCCTATAGAAATCCCATCAATTAATCACATGAAAATATGCAAACGAAAGCCTTGAGAAAGCGTGTGAAACTTTGACGTTTAGCGAAACGTTTATCGATAAAAATGTTTCACATTGGCAGAAGACTATAATTATGACCGTTATGAATTTATCATATCTTGACAGATATCAGAAACAATTAAGATTTCAACTATTGACCAATGTTATGGATGTCATCAATCATCCGTCAAAGACGTCGAAGTGGATAAAGAGGAAGGCTGATCTTATTCAGTATCACAAATACCTACTGCGTTTAGCTTTTTTCTTCACTTACAGATTGAAAGCCTACGAAGTAAAATTGGCAGACTTGTAGAGAAAATACAAAACAAGGAAACAAGGAGACAGTCTTTTAATATCCTCAGGTAAAACCAAGAGTATTGATGGACAATGTTGTCTTCTTCACGTTTGAGAAGGTATAACTGATACCATAAGAGAAAAGAGCTGTTTGATCGTGTGTAAAAAAATGGTACATAAATGAAAATTACTCAGACATTTTCGTTGCATTTTAAATGTATTATAATGATTACAAAATAATGTTAAAGTCTGCGTTGTAAGTGTGACTTCCTCGAAGTAAATACGGAGGAAGTAATAAAGGCATGGTGCGGAACCACTCCGGCTTGTAAGTTGTTGGCAACTTGTTTTTATGTACAGGCACCACTAGCGTGGAAGTAACAGCTTTATCCCTGTTAGTGCTTCGAGTGCAATAGTGTTTATTACATTACAACCTGTTCTGTCATAAGTACGAAACAGTTTGTCTCTCTATGTCGTTTATTAAAACTCCTCATCATGGGATAATCATGGCAATGGTTTTATATGATAAAATGGTCTTTATTATTTAATAATAATAATAATAATTCTTTATTATCAGGCAACTAAGGCCCATAGATAAATAGACAAATAATCTTACAAAATAATAAACTAATACATAAAAAGATACTATAACTAATTACTTTTATTTGTCTTTATGACTATAAGCAAGCCTGTAAAATCAATAAAAAGTTTTTGTGTAATTTAAATATTAATTTTGTTATTATAAACTCATTAGAGGAATTTACTGACTGTTCTCATTTCCATCTTAAAAAAGAGTGTATTCTTTGATTTTATTCCCACTACCTACATTATAACAGGTATGCAAATACAAACCAAAAAAAAAAGTAAAAGTACGGTTAGTGGGTATATCTTTTCTTGATGGTTTCTCAAGTGGCCGCAGCTCACAGCAAGGTCAAAAGTCTCATGATGATATAATAACGGGCCTGACCTACGTTTCGATTTCTACCGGAACCCGTTAGCAATATCTTGATTGCTACCTTGATTACTTTTCATTTCAAATGCTTTTATATCATTTCTTTGGTATCATTAACGTAATACATAAGAATTATTCGATCTGGGAAGTTGATGAAATGACTAGATCTGTGCAGATAGCGGAAATATGTGATTTAGCAAATGAGATAGATATTAGTCAGAATCTAGTCGGACCACCGCTGCACCGATCGAGATTTTGCTGCCTGATATTAATAACTTGTGCATCCCGTTCCTGGTTATTCCAATTCCGCTTGCTTTGCCACTAACGGGATGCAATATCTTGAAATTAATGAAGACCATTAAAATACGAACGTTCTTTGATATGATGATCATTTCAAAAATCGATATATTATATAATAAGAACAGATTTATTTTTTTAAGTATATAATCTTTTTTTTTAAGAAACCTTAAAATACAACTGACTGTTTAGCTATCTATTTATTTTTGAGCATACGAGATCAATAAACTCAGATGATAGAAAATAGAAATATAATTATATGGTATAGATATTCTATTTCACGAAGGTGGGTTGGTCTGTATAATATTATAGATTCAAAAATACATTATCTTTGGGTGCGTAAGCAATTTCCTGTATCACCAGGTGTTTTGAGCTTATGCACGTAGAAATAAGGCATACATAAACTTGCAGACACATCCTAGACTAACCCATCTAGGTGAGATAAAAAACTATACAAAATGACAAAAGTCATGCTGCCGGCCTGGGCTGGCCTAAATAAATTGGAATAAAGGCATTTTTCAGCCTTTCGATGATGAAAATAACCAACACAAACACAACCAGCAAATTTAAACTGTAATAACAGCAGAAATGATTGATTGTGGAGGACAGAGATCTACCACAAATTGTTTTATCTAACTGTAATTCATAGACCACACTGTCGCGCCGTCGACGACAGACTATCAGACCGTAATCTTTTAGTTAATCAAAGTCATTTCCCGGTTGACACGATTATGATGAACCACATTTCAAAACTTTACCATATTTTGTTTGGTCATTCTGTTTAAGTAACAATTCAAAATAAGTGACCTAGACAAATTAGGTGTAATTTAGTAAAATATTTGGTTAATCCTGAAGACAACTAAGACAGCAAAATAATGCAAAAAAGTTCCAAACGCTTAATTGTCGTAACCGTAACCTTTACTAGGTCATTGGTCCACCTTGTAGGTAGTCTTCCAATGCTGCGTCTTCCGTTACGTCATCGCGACTCTAGAACTTTTCAGCCCCAACAGCCATTCTTCGCTCTATGTCGGCCACCCTAGTTCTTCTACGGATATCTTGATTCCCGACTTGATCACGCAAGGAAACTCTGAACATAGCCCTTTCCATCGCTCTTAGGGTGAGTTTAAGCTTTCTGATGACACCGATTGTGAGCTACTACGTTTCGGAACCGTAATATTATCACGTTGCCATTTTACTAATATTTTTTTTATTGTGACTAAATCTACCAATTATTTCTACAAAACTAAATGCATTGCGAACAGACCAAGCAACACAACATTCAGTAAGTATAGTAACCTGTATTGATAGATCGTGTTGATCGGAAACACGTGTATCGTGTATATCCGTTTTAGTGTAACAAGTTCAGTCGGAACTAAAAAATATACACAACTGTGACATAATAACGGATATCAGTTGAGCAGAGCTAATTACGTGGAGTCGTGCAGTCGGAGAAAAAAACGAAAGTGACCGGACCGGACCGCACCGGTTACTCACTGACAATCATGCAAATTATTTTTTATACTGTTGATTTCATAGAAATTAATTAACTTTGTTTATAATTAAATATGGTAAGGAGATTTTTTTTGGAATCGTTATCCTTACTAATATTATAAAAGCTAAAGTAAGTTTGTTTGTTAAGTCTTCACGCCTAAATTGCAAAACTGATGGTGATGAATTTTGGTACAGAGATAGTTGGGACCCAGGAGATGGATATAGGCTAATTTAAAAAAAAGTGAGAAAAAGGGGAGAAAGATTAAAGTATATTAATTAAGGCGGGCGAAGCCGCGGGTAAAAGCTAGTAAAGACATAAAAAGTAAGAGTACTTAGTATTTGAGAAAGAAATATAAGGCATGTTTTTAAATGACAACAGGTCATTAAATTGGAGGCATTCTTGATCCAGTGAACTTGATACAATGTTTCATAAGAATGTTATGGTACTAACTATGTATAAAACTGTCAAAACGTGAAATTGAATCAGTCTTGATGAATAATTAATTGAAGAACACAGGTTAACAATTTATGTTCAAGAACGTTTAAAACTAGTTTATCAAGGCCAATATCATTACTAAAGGTTATAATGTAGATCTCCCATAAATATAATCAGAAGCAGCTATCGTTAATGTAAGTAACTAACAGACAAATCCGACGCAGCATTGACACTACTGCTAGCAATATTAACGGATCTTCATTGAAAAGGATATGAAAGCAACAAATAGAGAGATAGTTATCTTTAATGACAAGAGAAAGCCACCCTTTACCGCCCGTTAGACCTGGAGCGCAAGGCTGTTATAAAGCCGAGGCTTTATTCAACTGATTGCATAGAACAACATGGTGATTTGAAATATGGGACAGATACATCTTGGTATCGTGAAAATTATTAGTAAGATATCACTAGCGCAGTTTAGCTTAAAATGTAGGCATAGGCAAAAAAATTAGAATGAGCATCTGACATTGATTATAAAGCAGATAAAATTAACACACATTTTAGAGCATCAAACGCATAGTCATAAAACAAAACTATATGTTTTTTTGAGCTGTAAAGACACTTGTTTTTACAAAAGGAAATATCATGTGTAATTCCCTGAGAACAGTCGTAGATAGTAGCTTCTGCCAAGTTTAGTCACGTCATGCTCTCACTGAGGTGGTTGACATCTAATTAAGCATTGCTAGCCGCTTCATCGGTCTAATCTTAATTAAAATAATTGTAAACTTTAAAATAGCCGTTTCTTCAATTAATTCCGCAATTTTATCGAATTTCTGCAATTGTATCAAGAAAGAATCCGGAATAGGCATTTAATGATCATTTAATATTTTTCTACATTTTCTTAACAGATTATTTCATTTTATGGTTGTCTGGAGGAATTTTCTCTTAGCTATGAGATCGCCATTTGATTCGTTCTAATGTATAAAGTATCTTGTTAGAATTTCAGATATCTACACTTATAATAGTTATTATAAAGATGTATATAAAATCAAGTTTTATTATAGTTGTGAAATATTATATTATAAAGAGATAAAGTTTTTTTTTTTTGTTTGTCTCCTACAATCTCTGAAATTACTATGCCGATTGATAAAATTTTTCACCGATAGAAAGCTGCTCTATAATTTCTGAGTGTCATTTTATTTTTATCGTTGACATAGGCATAGCATATCAAAAACATAAAAGATAATCTTTCATTTATATATTTTTATAATTATACTATACTACGAGTAAGCAAGCCCTTAAAGTTTGCGGAGGGCGGTCTCTTACACCTTGAATTCCTTCATTTAAAGCTGCCTGATGCAAAAATAAGTATCGATAAATGCAATGCTTTGGGAGACATCGTCGGTACAATACTTAGTCCCTTGTCTTCAATAAAAAACAATCGTGATCATCTTTTTAATGACTAATCAAACGGAATTACAGAACTTTGAATTGCATTGACACAAATCTAGACAATTGTCAGACGTATTATTTTGCAATCTAACACTAGTACACTACTTATGCTCAAATGCAATGTTTAATTCGATTGCGAAGTTACGACATTTGCACTCGAATATCTAGTGAATAAACTCAGCAGACGAAAAAGGTAGGATATGAGTACATTATGTTGCAACTAATTTAATCTAAGCAATATACGTTACATTATTAGCTTACTGACTAAAAACCCACCCCGTTCCTTCTAGCCTTCATACCGGGGCTCGAGCTTCCTTTCGGATAACCCTGGCTGGCCCCAGTAGGCTTCGCCCAGCTGGGACCCTCCTGTTGCTGACAACTCCTTGAGGCGCGCGGGAACAGTGCGCGCCGTCGATGTCTTGGGCTCGGTCCGGAAAGTAACCGGACGATCGGACAGTTACTGGACGATCGGTTACATTATTTGCTGATACATTCTCAAACAATTGCAGTGTCATTTTCATTTCGTGGATTTTACAAGTTTGTTAAACTTGATCCATCAAATGAATCCATTATCATAATTATAATGAATTTCAAAAATATTTGTTCAAAATAGTTTCAATTTTGATTTTGTTTCATAAGAGATAATTTAGATTCCATTACATTAAAACAGTTTTTTAAGCTTCGTTGGTTTATTCATCTTATCTATAATCTCTCATGCTTCTACAAAGTAAATTACTTATCTGCATATGTTGGTAATTGCAACACTATTACGATTTCGAGACCATCACATGGCCACCCAAACAACTTCACAACCTGATCGCAACAGTCGCAAGCAGATCATTGACTCTTATGATTATCATATTATTATTAACAAACTATTAAAACAAAGGTAGAATCTCAATTCTGTTGTTTGTTTTTGTTATTATTTATGGTTAGGTATATCAGAATTTCATCTTTATGAACCGATTTTTAAAGGAGAATTTGGTCCTTTTTTATCAAAATCCAGTCCTAATGATGGTATCTTAGAGAAATTGAAAGAACTTATCAAATATTAGACATACATAGTGTTTTTGATGTTTTCATCAAGCTTCTAGCGTATCACTTAATAAAGTAGAACTGAAAAACCATGAATATTGACCATTTGTAGTCTCACAACTTTATAAACACACATAATTATATCTCGATCAAGATAGTTAAGCGACTATGACGAAACAAATTGATTATGCTAATGAAAATAATACAATTAAACTGATCTGACAATGAAGCCAGGAGGTTAACACAAAAACTCTGTACTAAAACAATGTACCCCAAACATTTTTGAGCTAATTATAATTATAATAAATTGTACTTTGGCCACAAGATACAGTTGAATTGCTCGTACGATGTAACCGGAGGTTAGCACAGGAACTTTGTAATAAAACAATAATTATATACTTCCCATATTTTGATTCATTGGTATTGCCGTAAGATGCAGTCAGGTCATAAATGGCTTTAATGATTGTATTTTACTATAGAGCTTACTATATTTTAGGTTAAGCTGTGGGCTACCTTTTACAACCAAAAAGTAAAAAAAAAATTGAAGTTGGTTGCATTTTTTGTGAAAAAGTTTTATTTAATACGTCCATTTTATGCCGAACCATGTAGTATTGTACAAAATGTAACTGATAGTATCTTTTAACAAGAATGGTTCCATTATGTTGTAACGCGCGAGGAATGTTAACTGTCGTAAGTAAGTCACGCAATGGTAGTATGTGGTATTGTTTTGATAACCCCTAATTTGGAAGATTGAGGATATGAAGTTATTATTGTAAATGTACCTAATAGATGTCGGATTTAGAAAGGCTCATTAAATTAGACTTTGAGATATATTTTTTTCAGTTTTCTCTTGATGATCGAAAATTGAAAGATGTTTTATTTTCTTAAAACTATTTCTGAACAAAAAATAAAATCTAAACTTAATATTATAAAGAGGTAAACTATTTTTTTGTTTGTATGATGTAACCTCTGAAAGTACTAGTCCGATCGTTAATTTTTTTTACCGATAGAAAGCTGCTTTATTTCTGAGTGACATAGGTTATATTTTATGTACACGGGCAAAGCTGCGGGTAAAAGCTAGTAAAGGATATTTGTTCTGTGATAATGATTTAAACGATCTATTAGTTGACACAAGTGTTATAAAATCCCATTAAAATTGTAAATCTACTGTTGGAACAGTGGGTTTTCAAAGTTCTATGGTATCAAGTCAACAAAGTTAAATATTTTTACAGAGTAATTCATCAAATTTGATTTCTGACAGAGATAATTTAATCAAAAAACTAACGGCCGTTAATACACTTAAAAAAAATTAAGTAGTTTATAATTAAGTTTATGAAGAAAAACATGGCAAACAACTTCTAAAATTAGCTTTTAGTTGTCGAAATTAAACTAAAAATCGTGTATTTTCCAAAGGATCATTGTATATGATTTTAACAAGAGTTCCCAAGCCAATTTAGTTTGGATAAAAAATGGCGCTGTTAATAGGAACTTTAACACCAAACCCCGCTAGTTCAACCCATAAAGAAACAATGGGTAAGGAAGTGAGATGTTCCGCCACCTTGAGACTTGAGACTTGAGATTGACTGACTGACATTAAAGTTACTCGATAATTGGATTCAGAAGGTTCATGATATGCTCACATACAAAATTTTGCAGTAAAATAGATGAGGTAATGTTAAAATTTCTTATGAAGTATTTCAATCTCAGCAATCAAAGTATCAAAAAATAAAATACTATTGTTTCTGTCCATGCAATCCATGACTGCAGGCGTCCTCCTAAAAGCTTTTTTAACCCACCTACGTTCTTTTAATTGCTCTTTGCGATCTAGGACTACAAAGTTGTCTGTCCGGTCTCTCTCTCCGCTTACAGCTTTTTCTAAAAATATTAAATACTTTACTGATGGATTCTTTATCTTTCAGTTAAATCTCTATAGACATGAAAAGAACAGGTGATTGAGTTAATGACTATAATTTTGTCTGCCTATTGTGTTTCAAATCATATTATAAAGTAAGTCTTCTGAAACCATATTCTTGGTGGTGCTGCAGTAACTATTCAGTCATAACTGGGTTCCCACGGGGCATATTTAGATCAGAATCGATCCAAATTGCATATTATTGTTTGATTTTTTGCGTGAGTTAAGAGGGCACAGACTGTATCTTTGATTGCTGTAAATGACTGCCCCGGACAAGTTTAACGACTCTTTGAGAAAATTGTGATCGTAAATAATATTTTAATGTGTTAATTTTATTTGTATTTCGACTGTGGATAGACTCAACGATCACTAACTTGCCTGGTCCCATAACAGTTGCAAAAACTAAATCCGTATGGGGCAGTAGTTTCAGGAATTTAATTATTTGACTTTGACTGAAACTATGAAAGCATACGGTTCTTTTAATAATAAATAATTGTTAAATAAAATATTGATCAATAAAAGAACCGTATGTTTTGATACTATAAAGAAATCATTACAGCACTAGCCAAGTTTTATAATTGAAGACAATCGGGAACTTCAACAAGACACATTGTTAGAAAGTTTAGGAACCCAATTCTGTCCCGCTAGTCGTCCCAAGGCGTACGGTATTTTATCCGAACATCGCACGTATGAGAACCTGGCGTGTTATGGCGATCACACGGCTCATTGACGATGCCGCCTTGATTGTATGTAGGTTGTGATATACAGGATGTTAGTTGACTTAAACTATACCTAATTGTGTAGGGAATGACACCGTATCCCCATTTGTTTACGATATTTGCTATCAGCCTTGGAATATTAAGAGAGTCCTTCTCCACTCGCTTATCGTAAACATCGAAAATGGTTTAAAAGCTTGTTACTTCATTTAATGCAATCCAACGCGATGTTTGACGAAAACGCAACGCAAAAAAAAGAGAGATAACGCCTGGAAACTCTGTTAGGTCTCCGGTAATTCCGAGATTTCGAAAATTTCACAAAACTTGCTCCAGGAAATAGCTGATTTTTTTAAACCCTTAAAAGTTTTTGGAAAAAGTTGTCGTCATTTAGAATCTTAATAAAATTTGCAAGAGGATTACTTTTTTGACTTTTTTAATTTTTACGCAAATTATGAAGTGTCAAAGTTCATACAAAATAGGACATTTTCAGAGGTTTTTACTGGATTAGTTTTACACAAATTTAGAAATTGGTTTCTTTAGAAACCTAGATAATATCCACAAGATACTGTGTTTCCAAAATATCTAATGAAAAATGTGTAATAACGTCATAATCAGTTATGAGCAGTTGTATGAAAAACAGTGAAAATGTGAGTCATGATGCACCACCTTAAAATGTTCAATGGCAACTGTCGTATAAATTACAAATATTTTTTGACCAATTTCATACCAGGTATCCCGTAGTTATTAATAAATATAATAAGTCAGACAATAGTTATAATTTGTCATTGGAATGCAATAAAGCTTTTATTTTAATTTATTTTGCCAAAAGCCAGTAGTCTGTACAGCTTCGTAACAAAAAGAGCGTGAATGTAGAGAATTGAGTTCACGTTCATATTGAAAGTCATTGTTATTATTTTCCTCGTCTCAGTGTGATACTTGTCAAATTGCTTTAATGGATTAACAGGTGTTATGTAAGTAATCAGTAATCGCGTTTTCATTAGCCGTGAGAATAGTTTTTTTTTGTTTTTTTGTTGACTGACAAACTGTCGCCTTTCACGATAACTAAGATAATTTGAGGACCTACATATATGAAGCTATTGTTTTGTCCACTTAAATTATTTTTGTGTCAATTCAAATGTGCAAAGTGTGTGCCGTTTAATAACGAAATGTTATTAACCTACAATTAGCAAAACCGAATCATGGGTCATGTTAGTGGTCTACGACGCGATTTATATTACGAATATTATATTATGCACATATTATGTGTGTACAAAGAGAGCGCAAGGAGGCCAACATGCATTCGTAATTTTTTTCTAGTCTCATTTTTGAACTCCGCGTGCTGACCGCCGCTCCTTTTTTAGGTTAATATTTTGTGTGTGTAATTTTTATGGTCATTATAATTACTGCGCATCTAGTCTGCGTTTGAATCACGTCATCAGTGTTAATAGCAGAGTTGATTAGCAACAGTCTAGAATGCAGGAATATGACAATAGAAAACCGATTACGTTATGCAATATTTTATAGCCAAAATTAAGTAACAAATCGTAAATTTTTCATGGTGATGATGAACTAGATTACATAAGCAACCTAAACCCAAAAGACATCGTATTAAAATTTAAAACCATTAAAATTGCAAGGCACTATTTTTTACTATAACAAACAAAAGTAGTTTTAACTCATGAGTTATTGCTGCGATTTATCAAAACCATATATTCAATATATAGTCAATTTCCTACAGTTATTTCAGTTAAAACCTGTCAAAGAAAAGTAATTTCACAGATAAAAATAAGTGCTGCTCGCACAATTAGACTTCTGAATAAGAATAAAGCTTTATAGATAGGAATGTTGAAATAAAACGACTACTTACTTCATACATTTATATAGGTACAGTAATAGCTTCACCACAAAAATAGTCTGCAAATCACATGCGACAAAAGATTGCGTTTTTAACAGCTGAAGCCATCAGTTTCTACTCAGGCGCTGCCATTGTGCAACTGTCGATCTATGGGAAAATACTCCATAACTGCAAGATGCGATTTGTCGCGCAAACGCAACTTCATTGTCGTCTGATGGAAATCAATGAGGAAGTTTTGTTGTTTTTCGATCATTTTGTTATAGCTTGAGCAATGTCTAGATGGGATCTGAGGACCTGCGCAATATTTTGCTTGTTTTCTGCAATGATACTTAAGTTTTTTTGATATAAGGTTGGGTTGGTGGTCATTCAAAAATTTTCATTGATAATTGGGTTTTTAATTACTAAACGGTTTTGTTGCAAGAGTTTATAGTAGACTTGTAGAGTAGAGAATAGGCTTGACTTTTCACTTTTGGTTTAAACAATATTTTTTTCGTCTTGGGACCTTTTTTATGTGAGAAATTATCGCAATCTTGGTAGAGCGAGAATCGTTCGACTTTTATAGTTTCAGTTGTCCTTTTTGTTCCAATGTGTAACTGAACTTATATATATAAATATAACTTATTTTTATATATAAGTTCAGTTGCTATTTTGGCGTATAATAAAGTTTATCTTATTCTATTCTGATGAGTTGTCCTACTCTTTTTATTTTTTAGGTGGGAAAGTCATCTAATGACATCCCGCGCTCTTGGGCGACTCAGAATTTCAGTGGCCAAAAATCCCACTCCTGTTCCTTCGTCGCCTTTCAAACCGGGTCCGAACTATCATTTCAGAAACAAATTTCGACCTTGCTGGGCCCCTATGGTTTGCTGACAACTCCTTGAGGCGCACGTGTAACATCACGCGCTGACAACGTCTTGGACTCAGTCCGGACGGTTACCGTCGGGCGGACGGCGAATGACCCATTGCTCACCGTCCGGAATCTTGGCGGCAGCTGGGGCGTGAGTGCCGTTGCCGTACGCGTGCAGCCTTCCTCCTTTACTAGCATTACTGCTTCGCAGAAGGAGGCGACCGCCTGCCACTCCTCCTAGCTTCGGACCATGGCCTGTACCAAGGCTCGGCGCGAGAAATTGCTGGCACCAATTGCCCCCACGAGGACACGGCTCCACGTGATCTCCAGCCGTTCCTCACAATGGTGACATCCGGGCGTCACTTCAGCACGAATCCGGTGCAGGAACCTCCCGAACTATTTCCATGTCCGGTGAGAATCTGCGGCATGCAAAATTTGAGGACGCCGTGAGGTCTTTCCAGCCACGCCTCAAAGAGTGGACTTACCGCCATAATTATGGCGTAGGTACCCACTTGTTCTACTCTGTGTAGAGTGAGAGAGGAGTGTCACACTTTTACTGACTAATACCCTTAGTGTTTCTTCAGTTGCCCTTTACGAGGGCTAAGGACTTACCATTCATCATTATCTGCAGCTCTGGCTAGCCGATGCTTTTACTGACCTGACTACGTCTATCTTGCTGACATTTCTATGAGGAAAATAAATACCTTCCGTCATATTAGTATATTCTATCGTACCCTAACAATATGTTTTTGTAACATAAAAAAGTGAAGGTATGGATGACGAGACAGAATGCATTCAAAGTCTTTGTACCCAAAACGTTTCCATTAATATGTTTCTTCACAGCTTTACAAACAGTTATTAGCAAATACTATTAAATAGCTCACCTATCACTGACAGTCGTTCCCTCCTCAACAATGGGTCGCCATATTGCCTGGGTCCATTTGTGGGACAGTGTCGTAAGCTGAATAATTAGTTTTGCTACTAGTCTGATTGTCTTTGGGACGCAGCTCTGTTTTTGCTTTATTGTCTTGAGAGTTGTTTAAAATGTTCGCGCATAATGGATATTGTTGGATAGGTGGAGGTATTTTAATCAGTATATGAATGTTTGTTTTATGCCCATATGATTAATGAATTTTTAATTAACAACTAAATAAGATGATGGCTTTGTGTATACTGCATTTGTTTTAAAATGACTTGTTTCCACAGTCAAATAATATCTAAGATAAATGTTAGACGGCCCAAAATCTAAACCAATCTATACGAGTTGTGACCTTAGAAGGTTGGAATCTCAATAACTGTAATATTTTTAATCCAATTTAAATATATATATATATATATATATATATATATATATTATAATATTACATTATTATATTTAAAAAAGTGCAGGAGATGATTGAATATTGTTACAGCCCAAGACAAAAAAAGCTTGAGAGATTCTTAATTAATTAATAAATTAATCAAGAAATGATCACAATTTTGCAAATAAAACGACTACGATTAAATTACTTATGAAATTTTGACTATAAATCCTTCGAATTGTCGCCTGAAAAGTTTGAGTCAGTAAGTTTCACAGAGTGTTCAACGGAACTTTTTCCAGTGATGTTCAGCAGTTTTAATTGTCCACATATTAATACTAGTACTATAGACAAGTTCAGTGAAGCTTGCCAACAAGGCTAACTTGATTGAATATAAATAACTTGATTTGCTACCAAATATTCCAAAAAAAACCTTATTATGTTTGAAAACTACTAACTAACGCAAAAAAGAAGTTATAAATATTTTAATATTTATTACAAACATTCAATTAAAAATGGATTTTAGTGTTCATATCAAAATATTAATGACATCAAATTAAATTAACTAAACATAACATTTTCTAAATGCATTAACTGAACGAAGTTATAAAAAAATTAATTTTCTTTTAAAAACTCTGAGGCCTGATATCAGATTCAATCAATCCAGACACAATCTTCATTTGTCATTGGTTTATGTATTTCAAACGTGAGTTTCAATTGTTTTACTTTATTGTTGCAGGTTGTAATTTCTACCCAGTGGGTGAATATCTGAGGTTCGTGAGAATACCGGAAAATCTGCAAGTTGGTGATGAAGTCCTCAGGGTAGAAGTACACCCCAGGTAAGTTGATTTGGTTTCCGTAAAAAATTGTAAATATTACATTAGGTTTGGTTACGCTGAATTTAGCAAGTCAGGATAGATATAATTTTTAAAATGTTTATTTGTATAATTATTACAAAACAATCGGTATAAAAATTTAAATCATATTCTTCGAAGAGGCCATAAAATGTATGCTTTCATTGCTGAAAAAGTGTTAGATTTGAGGAAGTATTATTAAAGGCATATTGTTGAGCCCCTACTGCCTAACGCCAGACCTCTTGTAGTGAGTTCCACATCCGTACTTCGTGCGCAGTCAAGGAAAAGGAATAGAAATTGTTAGAGTGAGGAGGAGATTTAAGACGATTCCTAACCCTGCCTGGGCGGAGCATCGCCGTGCCCTCGTGGGGGCGATCGGCGGCGGAGACCTCTCGCGCCGGGCCCTGGTCGAGGCCATGGTCCGGAGCGAGGAGGAATGGCAGGCGGTCGCCTCCTTCTGCGAAGCAGTAATGCTTGCAAAGGAGGAGGCCGACCGCATCAGGCAACGGCGCCCTCGCCGCCGTCGCCGGGATTCCGATCCCGATTTCCGGCCACCGTAGACGCAGGCTCGCGGACGGCGAGCTATGGGTAGCTCGCTGTCCGATCGTCCGGTAGTGGACCGAGTCTAAGACGTCGACGGCGCGCACTGTTCCCGCGCGCCTCAAGGAGTTGTCAGCAGCAGGAGGGGCCCAGCTGGGTCGAAGCCTACTGGGGACAGGGTTGTCCGAAAGGGAGCTCGTGCCCCGGTATGAAGGCTAGAAGGAACGGCGCGGGGTTTTTAGTCAGTAAGAGTCTGACACTGTCTCCCGCTCCACCCAAGAGCGGGTTTCGTCAAAGATGATTTTCCCCGTCGAGAAAAAAAAAAAAAAAGACGATTCCTAAGATTTGTAGAAAGACGGACAAAACATTAGCGTAGGCAGGAGAACATTTAAGGGTTGTGAGAGAAAAGCAGTCAAGTTTCTGAAAGCTACTGTAAAATCGAATAGAAAGCCACTTGAGTACCACAAAGGTAAATTACGTTAATTTTACAAATTTTACCCTATGTGGAAATCCGCGGTTACATAATGTATATTCAATCCATTGCATGCGGTCCCTTTATGTCAGTTACTTGCATTAAAATATTGTGCTTGATCAATCAATTAACTATGAGAATGTGAATAAAGAGGGTAATGTATTGCTGTTATGACTAATGTAGCCATAATTTATTCAATGTGCATGTAATGTTACTTGTAGAAGTTGATGAGAAGCCTGATAACTAGCTGTGAAGTACTTAATCAATTAACTGTCAGTAGTCATTAGGATTTCAATTTATAAGTAGTCAGTTGATTGATTGACCCGTTAGGATTTATACTTTGCGTTAGTTCGTACGTTTAAGAGAAGTTCTGTCAGCAGTGAAATCGAAGTGACATTCACTCAAGGATAATGAATGTCAAGAATTCCTGATTACTGATGAACTGACGGTTTTTTTTTCTGTCGACGGGGAAAATCATCATTGACAAAACCCGCTCTTGGGTGGAGCGGGGGGAAAACCCCGCGCCGTTTCTTCTAGCCTTCATACCGGGGCTCTAGTTTCCTTTCGGATAACCCCGACCCCGGTAGGCTTCGACCCAGATGGGCCCCTCCTGTTGCTGACAACTCCTTGAGGCGTACGGGAACAGTGCGCGCCGTCGACGCCTTGGCTCGGTCCGGACAGTTACCGGACGATCGGACAGCGAGCTACCCATAGCTTGCTGTCCACGAGCCCGCGTCTACGGTGGCTGGAAATCGGGGCTAGAACCCCGGCGGCGGCGGCGGCGAGGGCGCCTGGAGCGGTCGGCCTCCTTCTTTGCTAGCATTACTGCTTAACAGAAGGAGGCGACCGCCTGCCACTCCTCTTCGCTCCGGACCATGACCTGAACCAAGTCCCGGCGCGAGAGGTCTCCGCCGCCGATCGCCCCCACGAGGGCACGGCGTTGCTCCACCCAAGCAGGGCACACCTATACTGTGTGCTCCACCGTGTCCTCCGGGCGTTCCGCACAGTGGCGGCACCCGGGCGTCCGATGCAGGAACCTCCCGAACTTGCCCTGAACTGACGGTTGCTGGTAGAGCTTTACTCTTTCAAGAATCCCAGAACTCAGCATTTCAATATATTTTCTCACATCCTTGATCTCGATCCCCTTTTCTTTTCAGATTTGTGGACTATGTACTACGGATCACACAGTCCTAGTTAGAGCTAGAGTTACACCATTCTTGCTTAACTCAATCAATTCCCTTCCATACATTGTAATTAACAATCAACGAAAATATAACCCATTCTTCATTCGTGACTAAAATATCGTGTGTCGGTGAACTAGCGCGCATCGATCGATTGATAATAACCAAGTAATGTAATATTGTATAACTGACCGGTTGTCTAATCTGTTTAATAAGCACTACAGACAAATCTTATTGTAAGGTTGACATTTGTCATTAGTTTGGTACTGATTTTGGATAACAGATGGCGTTGTTCTGATACGTCACGATTGTAAATCGCGATGTTAAGATTCTCCGGCGAGATATGGTCTCAACGGTATTATTCAAATAAAGTGTTGTGTTTTTACTCTGGAAGTTGGTTTTATTTATATAAGTAAGTGAAGTGATCAAGTGAGATATTTTTGGGACAATTGTACAAGTGGTCCTTCGAGCCGGATAAAGGACTGGTGTGCATTGTCAGTGTTGTGGAGTCAGGTTGAATGTTCAACCTGCTGCGAGTGTGACGTCAGCACGCTCAGTGGTGGTGAGCAGCATCGGCGGATCGTACAAGGTTGGCGCTTCGGCGTATATGTACAAGTGGTACACAACGGTCAGCGCTGGTGCTGGCAAACAGTTCGTGTTGGCGTGAGCAGCAGCTGCAGTGCGGGGGGAAAGTAAGCCGCATATCATCACGACGAGCTACGTAAAAGTGAGTGGTAGTGAAGTGATGTGATACGAGGATAAACTGTGAGTACTTTAAAATATCTAAGTGACTAGAGACGAGCAAATTTAGACCTTATTAACTTAGAAAAATTTGAATTAACAATTTGGACTTAGAAAATTTAACGGACTTAGAATAATTTCAACAAAAAGTGAACTACGGGGAACCTATGCCCGATTTTTGCAGCGAAGTGTATTAAGTTCAAAGACTTGTGATTTTTTACGAGTTTTCCAAAACTTAGCATAGCGTTCCGGAACAGTTGGTTTAAAAGACTTTATTCAATATGGAAGCTTTGAGTAATTTACAATTCAATTTAAATTCTACTATCAGTAAAGCAAGGTCTAATTTTAAGAAATCACCTAAGGAGCGATTAACCAGTTCATACATAGAAACAAGATTAGAAAATTTAGAAGCTAACTGGTCAGCGTTTTCTGAAACTCATATAAAAATTGTATCATCGGTTAAGTCTATTGAATTCGAAAAATCGTTTTATAACATAAAAAATGTATATGAAACCACGGAAGAATTGTTCACTGACTATAAAACAGAGTTGAAAGAAGCATTGAAGAAAATAGTATGTTCAGATAGTTTAGGTAAAGTGTCTGAATCTTCTGCGAAGGGTTCTAAAGAGGTGTGTTCTGTAAAATTGCCAAAGATTGAGTTGCCTACGTTTACCGGAAGTTATTCTGAGTGGATAAGTTTTAGAGATTTATTTAAATCCTTAATACACAATAATAGCCTACTAGACGATGTTCAGAAATTGCATTATTTAAAATCGTATTTGTCTGGAGAAGCTGAAGGTCTTTTACGGCACATTCCTATTACAAGTACTAATTATACAACCTGTTGGAAAAAATTAGAGGATCGCTATAATAATAAAAAATATTTAGCGAATTGTATAATTAAACGTTTTATGAGCCAAAAACAAATTGCAACTGAATCCTCCAGCGCAGTCAAGGAGTTATTAGATACTTCTAACGAATGCTTACATGCTTTAGAAAATTTAGGCATACTGGTTGAGCATTGGGATATTATTGTTATTTATATATTGAGTTTAAAACTAGACACTGAGTCACGTAAGCAATGGGAAATGAAAATTAGTAATAGTTCAGACGACTTGCCTACAATGAATCAATTCAAATCTTTCCTTGAACATAGATTTCGGTCTTTGGAATTTTTAGACAACAAAGGTCAACGTCATCAGTTCAATCGTAATGTGCCAGTCAAATCGCTCCATGTGTCAACTACATCTTGTATTTTTTGTCAAGATAATCACAAGCTTGCTAATTGTAAAAAATTTGCCGGGCTCGATATGGATAAGCGTCGTAATTTTGTCCAAACCAATCGTTTATGCTACAATTGTCTAGGGACAAATCACTCCGTATATGCATGCCGCCAGTCCACCAGATGTCATATTTGTAAAAAGAAGCATCATAGTCTTCTTCATCTCAAGAATATCTCCAAATCAGATGGTGATAGTAACCAACCTGATCAAGTTGCAGAAAGCAGCGTTCCTGCTGATACCACTTCAACCCAGAATAATTCCAATCATATTGTAAGTTGTTTTGCTAATGATCATGGTCAAATAATATTGGCCACAGCGCTTATTGAAGCGGAATCAAAGAGCGGTACTGCAATAGTATTAAGATCCCTGTTAGACCAGGGATCTCAGGCTTCCTTTGTGACGGAGTCCGCAGTCCAGCTCTTAGGTCTCAAAAAACTGCCAACTAAAGGTTCAATTTCAGGTATAGGTGGTGATCAAGGCCAATCGATGATTTCATTAAATTCGATGGTTCTCATTAAGGTTAAATCACGCGTCGAACCTAGTTTTGTTATCACTGTTAAAGCTTATGTTCTAAAGAAACTAACAACTATTTTACCGGAAAGGAAGGTTAGGGCAAACGTTTTGACCACAATCTCGTCTTTGGCTTTAGCAGATCCTTCGTTCGATACACCGAACAAGATTGATCTGCTTTTAGGTGCCGAAGTGTATGGCCAGATCTTGTTAGAAGGTTTAGTCAGAGATCCATCTGGTCAACTCATCGCACAAAGCACTAGACTAGGATGGATCTTGTCTGGTCAAGTAGGTGAAATCAACCAAAGCGAGACATGCCACAATACCGTAGTCACATTGCATTCTACTCATACAGATGAGAATGCACTCCTTAAAAGGTTTTGGGAACTGGAATCTGAGCCCAAGGGCGATTACCATAAGGTTTACTTGACCCCAGAAGAACAGAAGTGCGAAGATATTTTTAAGGCCACGACTAAACGAGATGAATCTGGTCGCTATATTGTGCATATGCCTTTCAGGTCAAGCGATCCTGCTTGTAAATATGGTGATTCGAAAGACATTGCTCTCAAACGATTTTTAAGCTTAGAAAAGCGATTTCTAAAGAATCCCGAGTTCAAAGCTCAGTATTCAACGGTTCTAAATGAGTATATCGCTCTTGATCATATGGATATAGTACAAGATAGGGACAAAGAAGGTTCTGTGTACTTACCTCATCATGCCGTCATTCGTAACGATAAAAGTACAACGAAGTTGCGCATCGTATTTGATGCATCATGTGTCGGCAGCAACGGGGTATCTCTTAATCACGATCTAATGGTGGGGCCTCCTTTACAGCGTGAGCTTCGTCATATTATCATGCGTTGGCGTTGTGAACCTATCTGTTTGGTAGCGGACATCGTCAAGATGTATAGACAGATTAAGGTATGCGATGATCACACAGACTTTCAGCGTATATTATGGCGTGAAAATCCAGATGACGAAATTCAAGTGTTACGTCATTTGCGAGTAACGTTTGGAACATCCTCGGCGCCTTACTTAGCAGTAAGATCATTGCAGCAGTTAGCTCAGGACGAAGGCGCTGAATTTCCTTTAGCAAAGAACCGTGTTGTTTCCGATTTCTATATGGATGATCTAATGACGGGATGTCAAACTATAGAAGAAGGAGTAGAAATTTATAAGCAGACATCGGAGTTGCTTAAACGTGGAGGGTTCCAGCTTCAAAAGTGGGCCAGTAACAACAGAGAATTATTAAGATTAATTGAAGATAATGAACAAATATCACAAACACAAGGGAACATGGAACTAAAAACAGATGCAATTTCAAAAATATTGGGTTTAACGTGGGACAAAGACAATGACGAATTCGTTTACACTATTCAGCTTAAAGATCCAGATTTACCAGTGACGAAACGCAAGGTTATTTCGGACATAGCGCGACTATTCGATCCCCTTGGATGGTTAGCACCGATAATCATCACTGCGAAGGTGTTTATTCAACGAATATGGATGACTGGGATCGAATGGGATGCAGAACTACCTGCACCATTGCTGACGGAGTGGCTTGACTTCCGGAAGAACCTTTGTAATCTTATTAAGTTTCGTCTGCCTCGTTGGATCAACTCTAGCAAGGAGAACAAGGTTCTAGAGTTGCATGGCTTTTCAGATGCTTCCAATGTGGCATACGCCGCGGTTGTGTACGTACGCATCATTGATAGAGATGGACATATTCACACAACCTTAGTGACTTCAAAAACCAAGGTTGCTCCTGTTAAGCAGGTATCGATCCCGCGATTAGAGCTATGTGGAGCTGTCCTAGTAGCTAAGCTTCTTCAAGAAGTCGCTTCGACTTTAGAAATTCCCAAACAGTATTTATATGCGTGGACAGACTCATCCGTCGTATTGGCGTGGTTAAGCAGCCACCCTAATCGGTGGAAAACATTTATCGCAAATCGTGTTTCCGAAATACTTACCATTATGGATAGAAGTCAGTGGTCACATGTGGCGTCGTCGGAAAACCCAGCAGATTGCGCATCTCGAGGAGCAAGCCCTTCTGAGTGTAACGATATGCAACTCTGGAAAAAAGGCCCAGTATGGTTACAGAATGAAAAAATAGACTATAATAAAGGAAATATACAATCAACTACCCTAGAAGAAAAAAAGATAAAAACAAAATGTCATGCAACTGCGGTAGAATACGATAGTCTATTTACTAGATTTTCGAAGTTCAGTAGATTAATAAGAGTCATAGCTTACTGTAGAAGATTTTTACGAGTGAAGGAATTTAAACATAATAAAAATAAAATAACTACTTGGCTAACTACAAAGGAATTAAATGAAGCTGTAACTACCTGTATCAAACTCTGCCAACTTCAGTCCTTTAGCGATGAAATAGAATCTGTAAAAAAAAACCGTAAACTAAATAAAGGTAGTAAACTTACCTCATTGAGTCCTTTTCTTGATGATGACGGGATCTTAAGAGTAGGCGGTCGCTTGCACCAGGCTTCTATTGATGAGAATATGAAGCACCCCATCTTAATCCCTCATAAATCACACTTCACCTATCTTTTGATTGCGGAGGCTCACGAGAGAACTTTGCATGGCGGGCCGCAATTGATGCTCAATTACCTAAGATCCAAATACTGGATACTCAATGCAAAGACTCTCGTTAGGCAATATGTTCATAAGTGTGTAACTTGTATTCGACATTCAACACAAACCCATCAACAAATGATGGGCCAGTTACCGAACGCCAGGGTGTCACCTCAGAAGCCATTTCAATGCAGTGGCGTAGATTACGCAGGTCCAATCAGCATCCGAACTTCTAAAGGTCGTGGTCATCACTCCAGTAAAGGTTATATTTGCTTGTTTGTTTGCATGTCCACTCGGGCTATTCATCTTGAGGTGGTCAGTGACATGACTTCTCAGAGTTTTCTTGCGGCTTTTAAGCGTTTCGTAGCCAGACGTGGCCGAGTATTGGACTTGTGGAGTGATAATGGAACCACATTTGTTGGTAGTGCAAAGGAATTGAAACAGCTGTTCAACGTTGAAAGGTCTATGGTAGCTTCGGAAATAGCTGATTTCCTATGTATGAATGGTACGACTTGGCATTTCATACCTCCCCATGCTCCAAACTTTGGAGGATTGTGGGAGGCTGGTGTCAAGTCCACAAAGCATCATTTGAAGAGAATTATAGGCACCAGCACATTGACATTTGAAGAAATGACAACTGTGTTGGCTCAAATTGAGGCCTGTCTTAACTCAAGGCCGATCTCTCAGCTATCTAACAATCCAGAGGACTCGTGTCCTTTGACGCCTGGGCACTTTCTCGTGGGTGAACCTCTGATAACGGTACCTGATGCAAATCATGAAATCTCATCCATTAGTAATCTAAAGCGGTGGCATCTTACGCAAAAAATGCTTCAAAATTTCTGGCGTAGGTGGTCACTAGAGTACTTGACCCAATTGCAGCATCGATATAAATGGACAGATTGTAAGCCTGAACCTAAGATTGGAGACGTGGTTCTGGTAAAGGAGGATAATCTTCCCCCCGCTAAATGGCTATACGGGGTTATTACCAGTAAACATCCAGGTTTGGACAACATTACTCGCGTTGTAACCATACGGTGTAAGAATAATGAGATTAAAAGACCTGTTTCTAAGTTAATTATGTTACCTGTGAACACTTAGTTATTAGTTATCATCTCATTGGTGAATTATATACCTACAGTTTTATTCACACAACATACACGTTGTGAATTTCCTTGCATTTTTTTTTCTTGCTTTTTTACTGTTGTTTAATGTTTAATTTTTATAAGGCAAGGAACTTGTATCGTAGATATAAGACTCGAGGATTAGAGTATAGTGAATAGCGCTTTCAATAATTTAAGTTTATATTGCCGTGTTAAGGTTAATGGACAGAGCCGTCCATGGTGGGCGGAATGTCTAATCTGTTTAATAAGCACTACAGACAAATCTTATTGTAAGGTTGACATTTGTCATTAGTTTGGTACTGATTTTGGATAACAGATGGCGTTGTTCTGATACGTCACGATTGTAAATCGCGATGTTAAGATTCTCCGGCGAGATATGGTCTCAACGGTATTATTCAAATAAAGTGTTGTGTTTTTACTCTGGAAGTTGGTTTTATTTATATAAGTAAGTGAAGTGATCAAGTGAGATATTTTTGGGACAATTGTACACCGGTAAAATCGATTAATTTTTTTGTACTAACTTGTAGTAAAAAGTGTTAAGTACATTCGTGGCGACGTTTACGAGCTACTTTTGAGTTACAGCCACTTATTGATGTGAATTTGGTGAAAATAAAGACTGTTGACAGTTATGTAATAGGTAATTATGAAGTATTATGCGAAAGTACAATTCGGCTCCAACCTTAGATACGGCTTGATATTTTGGGGCAATAGTGTTGATAAAGAACGCGCGTTCATTGCACAGAAACGGTGTATCAGGGCAATTTTTAACCTTCAGAGAACTGAATCCTGTGAACCATTCTTTAAAAAACACATACATTACCGTGTCTGTATGTTTTTGAGGTCGCAGTTTTTGTTAAAAATAATAGCGATCTATTTAAATATCGAACGCGTATACGCTATCAGGACAAGCTAGATATAGTTCCTAGTAAGACGCATTTCTTGCACAAAAGCATTTTCTGCTCTGCTCCGCGTATTTACATTCCAAGGTCTATAAGAGCAATTACTGAAATAAAATTATTCAAAAAGAAACTCCATGAACAATTAGTAAATAAATGTTATTACTCTATAAACGACTTCTTTGCTGATAAATCACTATTAAAATACAATTTGCCTGGGTCATGATGCGTTTTGTATAGATACATGACGAACTCTGGAAAACATGCATGTTAATTTAGTATAGATATAAATATTGTATTGTACGCCCTCAGGGTAGGACATAGCTGTTCGTAAAAATACCATTAACACCATCTGTACACTAACACCATAATGTACAATTACCTATGATCCACAATAAAGATGATTTGATTTGATTTGAACAATTCTTTTACCTTAAAATATTACTCTTGTACTCCACGTTAGTAATTGCCTCTGTATTGATGTTATATTATAATCCAAATTAACCATTTTCACGTGTGTTCCGTCCCTTTAATTAAACATGGCGCGTTTAACTATTTTAATTTCTCATCAGGATAATTGGCCTTTAGTACTTATCTAACCAGAAGGCCGTGATGAGAACACCAAAGTTTTTGCTTTTTTTGTGAGTAGCCTCTCGGAAGTAAACCTATAAGGTTGTCGACTGCTTGATCAGACTAGCCTGTGCGGGCCTTCATAAAAACTAAAGCTTCTAGATATAGCTTACTATGTATAACTAAATTTAAAACTAAGCGACTAGCCGCTAGGGACGGTCGAATAAGAAAGTGAGTATTCCAGACATAACCAGCTATTGAATAGTTCAAGCTTAATAATATGCCCAATAATGTGACCTCTTTGAACCTACAAACCAGAACCTAAAGATAACCGCATGAACGCTTCCGGAAATAACAAACCCAATCATTTATCGACATTAACTTAAATGAGCAATCGGAAACCCATAAAACATCTTCTCTTCCGACACCATACATAACTTACATAATATAGAACTTATTGGCTGCGTTATATTTTGTTATAACAAATACTGACCCATGCCCGTTGGTTGTGCAATCCAGTAAGAGTGCGGTTACCATCTCAGTACCGTTACTGACGAGCGGGTACGATTCTTACGATGTGCGGCATTTATGTGTCTCTCGCACGTGGATATGTGAAAGAGTTAAGCACAATTTTATTGAGCTTTACCGTATAAACACTAGATTAAAAATTACATTTGTATTACGTAACACTGATTTCAAGAGCATGTCTATACCATAGAGTCAATACATATTATTAATTTTGAGGTTACATAATTTTTGTCCTTTGCCAATATTATTTATACCATATTGTTGTGGTTTGCACTAGAATACGCTTTTTTCTTAAGAACTTACTAGTTTACTAATTTAATTTTGATTATGTTACATAATAAATAACATTTATCCACAAATTACAAATTATTTTTTAAATAACAAAATCTAATTGAGGTTAATGCTAAATGTCAATTTTTATTGAGCTTATACAAGATTATAATAAATTTAGCTAAATAGGTTCAAAGTTGCGAAAAATTTATTAGTTAATAAGTTATTGGCCTCAAAATAATTTGTTCACCAAAATGTCAAAGTTGCGATCGTAACAAGCTGAAAGTTTAGAAATAATTACAAAATCGACACTCAAACTTTTACTATATATAGAAAGTATTTATGAATTCTACTGAACAATATTTATGCATAATATAGTATTCATAAATTCCATCTTATTAGAATTTTACTATCGAGATGTGTTGCGATATATACTGCTTTTACTAGCTGGGTATTGAAAATGAACGTATTTTCTATCGAAAGCTAGCAGCTAATACACCGGATCTAGATGTTACTAAGTAGATTATGGTAGCCGAGCTATTTACATAAATAATAATGTTCTACCGCTGAGAACGTAACCAATTTATATGCAATTGCCTTTATAAAATAAGAATATTTACTTACTAACGCCAGATTTAAATTTGTCGCAGTTATTACATAACTCCAAAAAATGAAATTTAATCACCAAATGACATATAATTTACAATACTGTAAAACAATAACCATTTAGAAAAACTACTAATTTGTTAACCATTATTAGTTATGTAGGAAGAGTAAAACAATTTATTTATAATTATGTGATGAATGTAAGTAAAGGTGTGTAAGTACTAAAGTTAGTTTTCAGATCAGAGTTGAACGGTTCAGAAGCTGCGTTTCACCCGCTCGTCTACTTCATAAAATAACTAACAACGCAGTACGCACTCATTACTTGGAGGATGACTCGGATATTAAAATGACTACAATAGTCTAAGTGATAAAGAAAATAAGGTTAAATGTTTCTTACGTAAACAACTTAATGGATGTTTCTCACACGGATTAATATTCAAAGAAAAAGATAACGATGAAGAATAATAAGATATGAATGGCATGATAAGTAAGAGTGATATAAAGGTTTATAAAGAAAAGAATAGTGACACGACCTTTCCTGTTTTGTATAATTGTATTGCAAACTCTAAATCCGGCAAAACGTGGCTCAATACTAGTAATGTGACATTGCAGTTTACTTTCAATATTGCAAGCTGCACAAAATATAATTCTTTACTAGATTCAACATTTCATTAAACCAATGAAACCATTTACGTATCTCTTTTTAGCTTGCATACTAGTTGTATGGGTAGTATTTAAATGCCAGACTCGATTTCCTACCTAGATATTTCTTTGTCCGATGGCCTGACCTGGTCTTCTTTAGATCAACAGATTACTTTCATTCGTTACATAAAAATCGAATTATTGCCATTCTTTATAATTTTCATTATAAATGAAAATTATATTATTTATAAATATATATTATAATTTTCCAATTTATAGATACAAAAGCTACAATTTCCGTCTTTAAATTAGTTACTACTTTTTATAACTCTAAAAATATTAAAGATATTAATGACATTGTTATTATTTTCATCCTTTACGCTTTTACAATAATTTACAATATACCTTCTAAATGGTTGCTATCTCTTAAAGACCATCATGATTATTTTCTGACTGCCATTATGACATTATCAAATAAATTTTTATGTTGATTAATACTAAAAATTATTGTTTGCTAATTTTGACTGATATACAAATGACTTGCAAGGCGCACATATACAAAACTAGCTTCTGCCAGCAGCTTCGCCCGCGTGGTTGTAAGTTTCTCCATACAAACTATGGAATCCGGTTTCATCCCCTTAGGATGTGAATTTTGGAAATCATCTCTTAAAGTTTGTCTACGTTATAAAAGGATAACTTAAGCTAAACACGCTCCTATTCCTAGTAATTTTGGTTATGTTGATATGTCAGTAATTTAGTTTTTTTTTGTATATAAATAAAGATAATCTTGCTATTGATACTTTGAGACCTGTACGAAATTGGAACAAAATTTGATAATATTTCCAAACAGAAAGTGTTGTCAATTATTTAATTATAGGTACTTAATATCTTTAGTCGCGTAAACTAGCCACGAAGTTTTATTATTTAATCATTCAAATTATACTTAGTTTTTCTTTATCCAAGCTGAGATTTAAAACCCAGGCTGCGGTTTCACTTTTAAATAATTTTCTAAAGGAAATCTATCTGTAGGTATAATAGTAATAGCTAATTCTAATGGCTCAGGTATTACTTTCTATCCAATAATGTTATATAAGTTTTGAGGTTTATTATGTAATGTCGTTTACTTACTTAGGGATGATTGTTTATTAAATTTGACGTTTATGTTACTATTATCTGTGAGTTGTTGAGTATTAATAAGTTTTGCATCATTAGCCATAATTTTTCCGCATTCTATTTTGGTTGAACAGTGTTTGTTGTTATCGCGTGATGAACTTTGCGTGTGAACACTTTATTATACAAATATTATCTAATGCTTTTAGTAAATTGCAGAGTCTGTTCCTGCTGTGTCTTTATGAGTTTGTCCATAATAATATGTGATTATCTCATATGTTATTTCGGGCATTGGAACCTCCTCTGGGACCAAATTAATAAGAGTATTTCTTTTTGAGATTTTTTTTATCAGAATTTTACAAAGTTGTGGCCGTGCAATCATCAGCCTTGCAGGGCTTACAATTTTGCTGACATCTTTATGAGGTGCGTGTGAAACACTACGCACCGTCAACGACTTGGACTCGGTCCTTACTGGACTGCCGGATAGTGAGGTACCCACTACATGTCGTGCACAAGCCCATAACTACGCTGGTTGAGCATTATCCTGCGGCTTCTGACGCTGGGTCACCTCATGTCCGTTCCCTCATGGCTGCGGCCATCTTCTTCGTTATTGTTGCAAAAATATTTTTAGAAATAGACACACTTCTTATCCCATCTCACTACTATGGCTTTAATTCATGAATCTCCAAGCGACCACCGGTGGCCGCGCATATATTGTCTTACTATTGTGTCTCTAATTGACGGTATCTGAAGGGTTAACCAAGGCCCGGTGCGAGAGATTACTGCCACTAATAAACTCCACGGAGACAGTGATGCTCCACCATATGCACCACATTAGGTGGAGGGGAAACACCCAGGGTGTTTCTTCCACTTAAATCCAAATCGGAAACCTCCTAAAATTACCATGTTCGCTGAGGAACTGTGTCATATAGAAAGTGACACCGTGGTCTCTTTAACCACCCTCTAATCTAACTAAGGGACTCATTGCCCCGATTGTGAAGTGCCCAGTTGAGAGTAGAATAACTGTGATTTTCTATTTGGAGTAGTAGTTAGTAATCCTGTTAACATTCTCAAATTAACGATGTAATTATAACTGCTGCCAACAGTTATCATTTTCGTATTATAATGACATAATGAAGACGGATGAGCAGTGACGTTGCAAGGACACAGCATTCTAATCTATTTATGTCAGTTTAGTGGCAATAATACAGCAATCGACTGCAGATGAGCTAATGGTAACATTAAGACATGTGTTAATGTTATTCTGATTGGCATAATTTGTAGAACAGTTGTTGATTGGTTGAACATGGCTTTCGATTGTAATGTAACGTTTTTTCGATGGAATATGTTATGTACTTTGTTATTCAGTAAAGTGGTTACACGGGTCGTAATAAACAGATTTTTTTGAAAGTATCTGAAACGTATGGACTATTAGTAGTTCGCCTATTTATTTGCAGTGTAAATTGGTATCCTGGCCTCTACAATACATTTTTTTTGTCTTTATTTTTTTATCAATACTATTTTTAACAATTTATTGTGATTACTAATTGAAGAACGATGTGCATAATCTAATAATCATCTAGTATATTATACCATTGCCATCTTGCTGCGAGAATACAAACAAAATGTTGTACAAATTGTCTCCATTAGAGAATTAAACTGCTGGCTCTTTTGCCTAACAGAGCGTGGCCGTAGGCGGCAAATGATCTGACTGTGTATTATCTTGGTGATCAACTTGTCCGAGCTTTTATAGAGACATCGTAAATATTTCTGAGCTATACCCATGACCGCAGTAGCAACGGTAGCGAGTTCACATAACTAGGATCAGTCAAGTCGGTTGCAGAGTGCTAGTATACCTACAATATTTTTCTCTTGGGCTGCACCACTACTTGGTTCATCATAATCATACTCCTCTGTAGACGCGAAAAATATCTCTACCATGATAAGATTCGTCTAATTACTTCTGGTCAGTCAACCACGTCTATCCAGATATGAGATGCCATAATATTTTTTAGTGATTGTCTTTATTGGCCAATAGCTTAGCTTAGGACTAGACGGCGTTGTGTGATAGTTGTGGATTATTATATTTATTTAATATATTATAATTTAGACAAACCTGTGAAATTAGGCCGTGTGTCTAAAAGGAGTTTTACCTATATTTAGAACAAAAACCATAATCCACAAAGTAGATTCTAAGTTAGCAAGTCTCGCAGCACCGCACAAAATGATAAAGATCACAGTGATACACAAATAATGACAGATTGGCAACATGTATGAATAGACGTGAGTCGCGATACAGTTCCCTCGCTCGACTTATACCGTGCTGGGACAGTGGGACCACAACCATGAGAGTTTCATTCTCTAGCAGGTCAATATGGAATGTCAATGATTTTATCTGATTGGATAATGATCCTACTTATCTTGATAGTGAGTGAAAAATGGTCTTGGATGTGTGCAGATTTAGGTATATCTACAAGTATATATATATACCCAGAGTTAGCTACTGCTTTCTCTTTTCCTTTGGTGTTAGCGTAGAGAGAGCAAAAATTTGTATATATACAGAGTTATTTGTAAAACACTAATAACCTAACCTTGTAGGAATGTATTACTAATTCCATAAACAAAAGTCTTTTTAACAAACAATTAATTTACCAAAAACAAACATTCAAGATATCGTTGTTGTGTGTGTGTAACACATTTCTACTCTGTATTTTGCTATACCTACTTACGTCTGTATGATGCGACACAAACGCATATAGCACCCCGCCGCCCGATCTCTACACCCTTCCGCTATAGTACTATCATTTGCTTCGCATAGACTTTGTAATATTTAGAGGGTTCAATTTAAATATTTTTATTTTTGTATGTAAATCTGATAAATTTTTAAAAGATAATTATGATATTTTTTTTCAAAGTCATTTAAAAAAATATGTTGTTTATGATGCTAGTAACATAGTCCTGAGGTTGCCAGCAATAACTCTTTCTATGTGTACGCCTGTAAGACAACGATTACTTTAAAACATAACCAATAAACGACATCCTAATAAGAACACAAAGCAGAGTGTACTGTCTTCTATTTCCAATCAAATGCAGCAAGCTCATCTGTCTACAGTGAAATTGCCTCAGTTTTGTTTTTGTTGATTACAAAACATAATTATATTAAATCTAAAACCCAAATATTCGTTTTGATTACTCTTTCTCAAGGTTTTGCAAATAATTATTTATTTTATAGTTCATGTATTTCTATTTAATTTTAGTTTAAAAAGGTCATTTCATTTTAAAACGGTTATTAAAAATATATGGGCATTTTGTTCTGTTAATATTTCGCAAATTTCATAAGCATTGCGTATTAGACCAATGCGAGCAATATGTTGTGATCTACTAAATCGATGGTCTTTTTGCGTAATTTTTCAACTGTGCAATTTGTAGAAATAGATACTAGTCAGGTAACCTAATAAGGTTAATAGGTTCTAGGTTAGTAGGTATATATTTTAATAGGTTCGTTAGTGTAGTAGTTACTTTTTTTTAATTTAAGCCTTGACACATTTTGCTTTTTAATTAAATTTATATCACGCTAATACTATAAGCAAATGTGTGTATGTTTATTCATTATTCACACTAAAACGGCTGAATGTATTTATTGTTAGATAGAACTTGGTACACGGGTAGACTATGTCGTGGAATAAACTTATATTTTTCATCCCGAGACTATTCTCCTAATGGTGTATTTTTCTGTACCCACCTACGTCTCCCGCGCATGATCTCCGTTATTGTACTATTACTTGTTTTGCATATACCTCGTAACTTTCAGAACGTTCGATTTAAGCATTTTTATTTTTGTATGAAAGTCTGATGATCCAATGTTTGGTAAATTTTTAAAAGTCATGGAACAAAAGTTGTTGATGTTCTTTACCTAGTCCTAAGAAGTTGCCAGTGTTTTATAAATAACCCTGTATAAAATCATTTTCATTCCAATAAATAAAATACAGGATATTCATTACATTCAAATATCGGCGTTCTATCCGGCCAACTACAATGACCCACAGCTATGGGTACGACATCTGACATATTATTATAGCAATGACGAGCCTCTCCAACACATGATGGAATAACGTACGTTGGCAAACATGTCTCAATCTGTTAGCAATTCAGTGCAGTAAGCAGCCACAACTTCGAAATGACGTCTAGTCGTTCCTTGGGACAGATCGAGACTGTTCACGAAGATATTTACATTTAATGTGTATCTACTACTAATTCTATCGCATCCTAAACATGTTTTAATATTATATACGCAAGACGTCGAATGTTTTCTGCGTATATTTGACCCATGGAGTGCAAAAAGTAAAAGGTTTAGCAAAAAAAAAAAAACGCCTAGACTAGAATATAATAACGTTATGGTTAGGATAATTTATACATGTAATTAGTTCAGATTTTGACTTGCACGAAACTTAATTTTAATCAAACTTTGAATAAACATCGACCAAAGCAAATAATTCTAGTCAACGATAATTCCTGAAATGATGATAAGACTAAGTAAAGGAAGTTTACGAAGTGATCTAATTCGTTTACCGTTGCATGGTAATCTTCTGCAAGTGGTCGCCGTTGGAGACGAGTTCCGAAGTCGGTCAGGATAAGCACCGGTTAAGACTATACGTTTAACGCTGCATCTTATAATCAAGTGAGACGAGATCAGGTATGAAAATTGATAGAGGAATAAATCTCATTAAAATCCTAAAACAATACTAACAATTTGGCATGAGATTTACTATAAAGATATTTTGCCAGTTACGTTTTGAGAGTCTCGTGTAGCAGAAATCGAGTCCTTTGCCATCGACTGGACAATAACTCCGACTCGGACCAGTGCATAGATCGAGAGGTCATGGCCACCTGCAACGCAGTACTATAAGCAAACGAGGAAGCGGAATGGGTAAGCAAAGGTCCGTCTGGCCATCACAAGATACGCCCTAAGCTTTGGGAGTCGCTGGGATACTCGTTCACAGCAGGCGCGGGCTTGTAGGCAGCGAGCAATAAGTAGCTTGTCTTCCGATTAAGGCCAAGCTCGGAACAAGCAACGGTGCGTTATGTTCCATGCGCGCCTCTAAAGAGCTATATCTAGTAACTGGAGGAACACGAACACAATGATTTTCTGAAAACTCTGACACTCCTTTTCACTCCGTAGAGTGAGTGAAGGTATTTCATGATTTCCCGTTGTATTAAGGCTTATTTTATTTTTCACCATTGAATAATGAGTGACGAGATGTAGCCTGAGAAATCTCTACCACGGACTATCATAATTTTAATTATTGCAATTCATCAGGCAGTAAAGTTGGTTTCTGAAAAGTTATCAACAAATTTTGCCAGACAACCATTTCAATGAATATTTGATGAGCTGTTGATTGCTCTAAATTCGTAATTCTGACTGATTTATTAGGTACCTTAGCAGATATTCTATTAATTGAAATCTGGATTAATCATTTAGATGTCAAGGTATGGACATAAAACGAAAATTTAGTGATTGATAAATAATTTTAATTATCGTCTACACGTATAAACAGTTTAGATACGGATGTCCTGATTTTTGTTAAAAAATATATGAATATATTTGTGGTAAGTTCACTATATATTTATTCTTCAAACAAGTCGCAATAAGGCTAACCTTTAAATGCATGCCTTTTAAGTTCTGTCGTTTAAATATTTCCCGCTAATTTTGAAATCAGAATTGGTCAATATTAATTTTTTATTTTATTTTTCTGACTGAATTTTTGACAAATGAAAATTGATTGATTGATATAAATAATATAGGTTTATAAATAAGTTAAGGAAGTGGTTACTTCCTCAAAAGCTGTTTACAAAGACAATAAAATCAGTCTTTACAAGTATCTAGACTGATAATTACGACGGTAAGTCCCCTCTTTGAGGCGTGACTGGAAAGACATCACGGTATCCTTATCTTCCGTATGACGCAGGTTCTCACCGGACATGGCACGTTCGGGAGGTTCACACCCTAGGAACGTAACGCCGCCGGGATTCCGAACCCGATTTCCGTCTACCGTAGACACGGGATTGCGGAGGGCGAGCCATGGGTAGCTCGCTGTCCGACCATCCGGTAACTTTCCGGACCAAGCCCAAGACGACGACGCCGCGCACTGTTCCCGCGCGCCTCAAGGAATTGTCAGCAAAAGCAGGGGCCCAGCTGGGTCGAAGCCTATTGGGGCCAGGGTTATTCGAAGGGGAGCTCGAGCCCCGGTATGAAGGCTAGAAATACGGAGTGCGTTTTTAGTCAGTAACAGTCTGACACTATCTCCCGCTCCACCCAAGAGCGTGGGTTGTCATTGGATGATTTTCCCCACCATAAATAAAAGTATCTAGACTGATTGATTGATTTTTATTGATTGTCATAATTGTGTTTATACTTGCCGTAACTTTAGTTTAGTTTAAGTAGGCACAGAACGGGTCGTTGTGGCGACGCTTGGAAGAGGCCATCATGATGATGATGATGTACGGAGGTGGAGGGTAACAGAACCACAGCACGATTCAGCTGGCGACGTTGACGTCTGACAATACAGTGCCATCTATCGAGCGCAGGGGAACATAAGCGTGGCGTTTTGTTTATAAAATTACCAGTAAAATGTAGGTTTTTTTTTACATAAATCTTTTCAACCGCTTCAAAACAGACAAACAAGCACCTCAGCGTTGATGCTCAAGACTTTAAAGCTTGTACTAAACAAGTAAAGTATAACATTTAATTATATCAATTTATCAAGTAAAATTACAGCCCAGCGGGCTAGCCGTTAGGTGCATATACAGGGTTATTTGTAAAACACTAATAAACTTGCAGGACTCTATTATGTACTAACATCATAAACAACAACTTTTGTTGTGTGACTTTTTACAAAACATAACACATTTAGCAAAACCAAACCTTAAAGATTTCGTTGTTCTATCTAACACATTTCAACTCTGTATTTTGCTGAATCTAGTTACGGCTCCCGCGCACTGTTCTCATAATAATAGTAAGCAGGCTTCCGAAATATTGTAATTACACCTAGCAAGCATTTGCACCATCTCTATGTACTTGACATTAGAATATTGATACACTATCATGTATGTATAATTACGTCCTTACTTCCGAATTTCGACGCAAAAACACGTATGACGCGACGCAAGCGCGGCGACCGACCAACTAGTGAGGGCTGCCCGTAAATAGGTCAAGTTCAGTTTCAGCTACCCTCCGCTATTGTACTATTGCTTGCTTCGCATAGAGTTCGTAATATTTAGAACGTTCAATTTAAATATTTGTATTTTTGTATGAAAATCTGATGAACTAAAATATGATACATTTGTAGCGACATCTATGACGCCACATAAGAACTACGAAGAAAATACGAAATCCTGCATCGCGCAATCAAAGTTCTCCACGCGATTTGAACATATACGACAGCTCGACATCAACTATCGGGCAGTCGCCCACCAGACTATAACATCCGGTCCGGACGGAGGATCCTCCCTTTTCAACGGAGGTATGTGAGACTTTACTCTCTGTTCCACATCCCTCCAAACTGGTGACCCTCGACAAAGAACGTCAACGCAGCCTTCGTGCAGCTACTACTTCGTGACGTCATCATCACTTCCTCAAGCTTTCGAGCAACGAGCCAAACAGCCAGCACCCTCGGCTAAGGGTATCCTGACCACTAGTATGCCTACCTGGTCATACCTGGTCACCACCTCAGCCGCATCAGCGACCTTGGCACACCGCACCTTCGGCCAGTCATATGAAGAGCCATGAAGAACCTCACCTGGTCGACGCCAGCAATCAAGCCCTACGTCGCACAAGCACCGCTCCGACTCACTGGAGCCAGCAGCACTACTCCGACTCACTGGAGACTGCAGCATCGTCCCGACTCACTGGGACAGCACCACCCCGACTCACTGGGGCATCATCCCGACTCACTGGGACAGCACCACCCCGACTCACTGGGGCATTATCCCGACTCACTAGGACATCATCACCCCGACTCACTGGGGCATTATCCCGCCTCACTGGGATAGCAACACCCCGACTCTCTGGGGCATCACCGCAGACAGTTCCGACTCACCGAGAACTATGCGGCATCGGTTCCGACTCACTGGAACCAACCTACCGCTGGCCTGGCACACATCAAGAAGCATCAAGAACCATCGATCTCCGATCTCCGGAGGGGAGTGATGTAGCGACATCTATGACGCCACATAAGAACTACGAAGAAAATACGAAATCCTGCATCGCGCAATCAAAGTTCTCCACGCGATTTGAACATATACGACAGCTCGACATCAACTATCGGGCAGTCGCCCACCAGACTATAACATCCGGTCTGGACGGAGGATCCTCCCTTTTCAACGGAGGTTTGTGGGACTTTACTCTCTGTTCCACATACCTCCAAACATTTTTAAAAGTCATAGAACAAACGTTGTTGTTTATGATGTTTTTAACATAGTCCTAAGAGGTTGCTTTACAAACAACTCTGTATAAATGTAAAATGAGATACGTTCTGATTCAATTTTTAAAACATTATATTTATTATTTTATAAATAGGTATCTTCCTAAAGAAGTTTTAATTAGACATTATTTAACAAAAAAAAAAGGATTATAAACATAAGTGTTGGTTGAGAATAGCTCCTTGAAAAATTACGGTTTGTCTTAAGAAAAGAAAATAAAATCAGCCTTTTACAAATAATAAGGCTGATTTGTCAAAAATTATTATCGTAATAATATGTTGTGAATGTGCGAGATTGCTGAGTGCTTTCAAAAAACGCCCCTAGGTTTATGTAGTATGGAGTGTAACGAAACCATAGCGCGATTCAGCCGGAGCGTCTGACCGCTCAACGCCATCTATCGAGCTAGGAGGCAGACAACAGTGGCCAAGTTAATATCCAAGTTAACAATTTTGTATTTTATGTTAGTTAAAATACTGGTATCATATTTCTATGGGTCAGGAAACAGTTTTACGATGAAGTATTCCTAAAACACTTTATTCAATCAATATTAACTAGCCAAAGAACGTCGGCGTCGTTGTATTCTAAACACGATAACTACTATTTTTACGATTCTATTTTTTTACCTAAGTATAAGTTTCTTTTGTAAGGTTATTAAATAACAATAACCAGAGCCCTGAAACGCAAAGGGCAACTGAAGTTTCACGGGTTGGTTTTAATCAGTAAATGTCTGACACTAACTGCCGCACTCAGAGACGTCATTTAACTTTAATGTCAATTAAAGCAAAACCTAAGGTACTTAATGTCATAAAGATATAGACTATTATTCAATGACAAAATTAGTAAATCAGAGATTAGCGTTAATGGGCGTCTCTGAGTGAGGCAGTAAGAGAGCTCTAATACTTAAGTAGTCAATTATATGATGATTTTCCATTCTAAAAAAAATTTACGTGAGGATGATAAGTGTGTGTAGTTCTGGCCAATATACTCGTAACCAAGTCATTGTAGTAACACTGTTCCGTTTTTAATAAGCCTGCTAGATTTTTAATGTTTTTATAAAGTTAATTTAAATATAAATAAAACGCACTTTAATCTATTCTCATGATTTTAAAAATAATTTCACAAATCAAACCTAATCAACAATGACAACAAAACAAAAGAATACGCGCGTTTAATTAACTCAGATATCTCCATCATCTTCGAAGTTACCACCCAGCCATATCCATCTTAGATAACTTCTCACGATCAAAAAGCTTTTAAACAAACATGAATATCGATTGCATCACTAATTATACCAAATAACGTTTTAACACAATGGGTGGCACAGTTTAAATAAGATTAGTATCTTTACATCCGCCACACTTAGCTTCCGGACGAACGCCGTGAGAATTTCCACTAATTTACTCATAATAATACAAATTAGAGTTATTTTCTCAGTTATTATGTCATTATAACACTTTTCGAGTTGTTATTTAGACGATTACTAACTTTTTTATGGTGCGAGACGAGGAAATGTGACATTAACGGACATTACCGTTTTTATTACGTTATTAGCTCAGACATTTTGGTTAAATTATGTTTAGTTGTGTTACACTTGGAATGTATGTATTTAGCGCAAATATTATGTTAGTCATCTAGACTCGATTAATATTTTTGCGAAATCATGATATTAAGTAAAATGCCATCTAGTGATATCATTACAAAACAGTAAGAAGATTGTGAAGAATTTAAAGCAACACAGAGGTGGCCCAATTCATATTAGTATCAATATGACAACACAGATGCCACTCTTGCCAATCTTAGCGAAATAAAATACTTAATATAATTTTATCTAAAGGTTAATAGACCACTAATAAATCGCAATGGATTTACAAAAAGCCTATTATTAATAATTTATGCAATATGCAATGATTAAAAATCTAGTTTGTTTTTTTTTTTATTGCGTGATTGATAAAATACTATTCCATCTTTGATTTATATATTATTTCTTATTTTATTACAAATTAAAGTTATATTACCAATTTTAATGGTTAGTTTTTTTTACTTAATTGCTATTTTTAACAGAGATCAAATAAATATAAATTATAACATCTGGTCCTTCAAATATCGGACTCACAAGGTATTTCCTTCTTTCCAGAAAGAACCTGAGCCTGCAGCCAGTAGACAGAGAAGATGACGCGCACTTGTTCACATATCGCGACGTGAATCGAACCCATGTGTCAGTGGTACTGGCCCAGAGTGTGGACGCCCTGGTCGACAGCGATTCTCCTCAGAATGTCGTCAAATTCCGACTAGGTTGCGACTTTGACGCTGGGGATGACTTGGTGAGCATAACTTTTATGATAAATTAATGAATAAGATGAAATAATACCGAAATTATCTTTTTAGAATATCTGCGACAAGGTTTTGTTCATGACTTCGCCCGCATACATAATATATAGCCAATATCGCTCAGCAATAAAACAACTTTCTATCGGAGAAAAATTTTCGCAAGTGGACCAGTAGGTACTTTTAGAGATTATCTCCTACAAACAAAAAAAAAACATAACAACAAACTTTATCTCTTTATTTTATTAATATTTACCTCTTATTTATTATACTATTAGTGTAGATCCGAAAATTAACGTAGTATAGCTTAATGGGCCCATAATGTTCATACTGCTGCCACTTAGGCCCACTCTGTGAGTCAGAGTTGGCCGCAATTAAACAAAACATAGTGAACGTATATAGCATATACAAACCAAAAATTTGAAGATATGCGACATTCACCATCCACTGGGCACGCGTGGCTGATTATATCCCATTCCTTCTCCTAGAAAAGAGGCCTGGGTCTCACAAGTTGGAACAATATAAGTCTAATTATGCTATATTATGCTAACTTTAGATTACTTATTGTGATTCAACCTTAAATAAGACAGACGATAAATTGCGGCTTTTGTTTAAAACTTTTTGTGGGGATCCTTTCCTCATTATATTACTTTTTTTTATAATTTAACTATGAGTAAACGCGGCACACAATAAAGCTCTTAATTTTCATATTGTTTTCTAATTTCTTTAACTATCATATCATCATATGTCAACCATTATACACCAAAACTTTACTGAATTCGATCATTCGACAGATGATCTGCACAATGGTGACACCTGTGTGTTTCTTTCCACCAAATCTAAAACAAATACCACCCCAAAACACATCTCCGATGAGAATCTACATCAAGTGGAATGTGAAAAAGCCATGGCGTCTCCATAGTCTTTGAAGAAAAGACTGATTGCCGCGATTGTGGTGTGCCCAGTGATGCACGTAACCTAGAGTTCTGCGAACTGATTATACTTAACCTTAGATTACAAATAGGTGAAGCATGTAAGTTCACAAACATATAAACCCGGAAAATCTGTCGAACCCGCGACACACGCGCAGCAGTTAATCACTCAACCGTGACGTCATAGTGGATACATTATTTACTAATGTCCTGATACTAACTCCGCTTATGTCTTCTAAATAGGTAAATCACAATAATTCGATTCCCATTTCCTAGTAACCATCATCCACCGCAAAATATCTGAAGTAGGTCAACTGGAGCCACATGTGTGGGTGTTTGACAAAATTTAATATCTGCCTCGTTCGTCACAGTTTAAATGTCAAGACGGTGATTTGGAAGAATATAAAAGCTCTAACAATAATGTTACTCCAAAAATAATTTGGAAACTGTAAATAATGCAGAAGACTCCATAAAGGTTGACTTTATGGTCATAATGGTTGTCAAAATGGCATAAAGGTTGAACTCATAATTTTATGAGATTAATAAAGTGACGCAGAAACGCTATAAGTTCGATGCAAAAACTGTTAATATCTCTATCAAGTTAATACAATATAAAACATCACAAAAATAACAATTAATTGAACCTAAACAAGTTAAAAAATAATTCAAAAAGGAAGGAAGGGTGTCAAAACTTTCATGGTTCAAAAATAACAACATTTCATGACACAACAAGGTCGCTAACAGCAAAGTTGCAGAAGTTAATTCTTTGCAGATTGTAAAAGTCAATTTTAATGAGACATTAAAAGCGAAATTAAGGAAGACTTACCCCGCTTTGAATATAAATCCAACCTTGCAAGGATTTTCGAAAGATTTGCAATGCGATTGCAAAGTTCAGGCTACAATACTAACAGAGGAAAATCGCCTCTATTTCGGTACCGGTTGGGATTTTATAAGAGGCATATTAAAAATGCCTCTAAAACAATGCGGCTGAAAGTTCCCAGGGTTGCCAGTCACCTCAGATAGCCATTCGTCCTTCACCCAGTTGCCTTTGCGTCGGCTCGTTCCCTGTACTTCGGGATACCACCCTCGGGATCGCGATCCGTCCTTAATTTAGCCATGGATATAAAATAACATTTTTAATCTTATTCCTCCATTTAAGGAATTCATCGGGGAGGATTTAGGATTGTTTGTTTAACTGTTTGGAGTTATGTTGTGGTCATTGCTTGATATTGTCCCACTTTGCTTATGTAAACATTTATTGGTGGAATTCATGGCTTTAGTGTATAATAAATAACAGTACCTACTCTACTAATAGCATGGAAAGTTTTTGTTCTTGTTGAATGTAAATATAATATTAGGTATTTTCGGGTTTCGAAATTGTTCTCTCTCTGGCTCTGAAACTTAAACTGCCACTGAAAGAACACAAGTGGGTATTAGTCAATACAAGTTTTACTCAGTCTTACTTTTTTTTTTATTGTTGGTATACTAGAGATTGACTACTATCTCATCTAATGGAAAGCGACGATGTTGTGGAAGATGGAGCGCGCTTGCCTAGAAGTAAACTATTCACTTTTGATTACGTCTGGTGGACTGATGATGGAACAGGTTAGGCCCAATAAGGCTATGGAATTCTGGCGTAAATTCCCTGAAATGCCTTTGTTAAAAAACCGACGGGCTGGGAACTCTGCATCGATGGCCAGAAGCCTCGGCATTATTGCCAATGATCCTCTTGATCCAACTAAAGCTGGAAAAATTAGATAGTTATCAATAAAAAATATTATTTGTTTAGATACATTTTAGCAAATAAATAGAAGTCTAGACCAATCGAGCTCAGGTGCTTGCCGACCATTCGCGATTTCTTTGATTGAAAGGTGTGTTAAATGAAAAATTACGATCTTAGGGTATCGAACTTTATGTGTGAAGTTGGCGAATTCTTAATAATATTAAAATTTATTGTTTAAAATTAGATAATTACTCATGAGTAACATTTTCAAAACAGATACATCAAAAGTCTCTTTCATAGCTTCACATTACCGCATTCCATTCGTAAAACACGTTTTTCATCTCGTAATCTGAACATATTTCCTCTAATTCTCGTCACTTTACCTCGTACATTTCCTCTCTTCGGTACAGATCATTGACACTGACAAGTATTTTCCCATTTAACGACGTCATATTGTAAAAGCAAACGTAAAAATGTGCGCACCATTGAAAACATAACATTTCTGCCGACTCAAGACGTTGTAGTCGTTCTAGAAAACTTTTTTTGTACTGAATATATTGTTGTTCGATGTAGCGATATTTTGATAGCCTAGATTTTTATGAGCCATTAGCCGCGAGTGGAATGGACGGTAGTTTTCCACAGGGTTTTTAGAAGTTTTTAAAGAAAGTACCTACTAAGGGAGAGCAATGGTAGCCCCATGGTTATGGCCCCAATTTACGAGTTGCAGGTTACGGTCAAACTAAATCAGGCGTAGTACCTAGTGTACCTAATTTATTATATCACCACTGCTCTCCCGCGTCGTGAGCGAATGAAGGCCTATTCCCTCTCCTAGAGAGGAGGCCTGAGTCCCAGCTGTGGGAACATTATAAGGCTGGTTATGGGATTATTATTATTTTACCTCCTAAATAGGCTGGTGTAACTTAACACAACAGAACTGTTTTTCAACTGATTGCGGTTTATATTAAAGCTATAAAGAAAATATACCTACACCATCTTAATTAACATTGTACACACACATGGTATGTTCACTAGGTAGGTTTTTTAATGTGTGTAATTATTTTACAAATAGCTATATACACTAGTGCTGAGTGTTATAGGCTCATTTTCATCCCGGATAAACGCACAACTTTTTGAAATAGACCTCCGGACCGAAGCTGCGTTATTGAGACTAAGATTGAAATTATTATGATTGATGACAAAGTTCAAAATATATCTACAGACATCGTACGTTTTCTTACACGACAGGGTATAAAGGTAAACGACACGGTCGTAGGCTTTCTGAATGATAAATGTACTTACGCTCATGTACGTTCACATACAAATTGATACTAGTAGGAGCACTCAAGATCTAATAAAATATAAGTACCTGGCTACGAGTATTGTTACTTCCAATAATATAGGTTACGCGAGTAATAAATAATATTATTGATGATACTGATCCTTAGTTGAAACTAGAAAACAAGACGACCTGTGGCCAGAAAAAAAAAATTTCAAGTCAAAGGTCCCTTTTTAAATACTATAGCCCTGCAATAATTACAGCTCTATAAGCGCCCAACAGATCCTCTAAAGTACAAGTATATATGGGTTTGCAGCACCCCAACATGAGAGTCAAGTTCTGGATAGTGACACCACATTCACATTGGGTATCTAAGGGGTGAATAAAATCTCGTTTTGTCAAGTTGTATTTGTTCACTCAAGCTCTTTCCATTTTAAGGTGGTGCGTCATGACTCACATTTTCACTGTTTTTCATACAACCGCTCATAACTGATTATGACGTTATTACACATTTTTCATTAGATATTTTGGAAACACAGTATCTTGTGGATATTATCTAGGTTTCTAAAGAAACCAATTTCTAAATTTGTATAAAACTTATCCAGTAAAAACCTCTGAAAATGTCCTATTTTGTATGAACTTTGACACTTCATAATTTGCCTAAACATTAAAAAGTCAAAAAAGTAATCCTCTAGAGACCTTGCAAATTTTATTAAGATTCTAAATGATGACAATTTTTTCCAAAAACTTTTAAGGGTTTAAAAAAAACAGCTATTTCCTGAAGCAAGTTTTGTGAAATTTTCGAGTAAATCTCGGAATTATCGAATACTAACAGAGTTTCCAGGCGTTATCTCTCTTTTTTTGCGTTGCCTTTTCGTCAAACATCGCGTTGGATTGCATTAAATGAAGTAACAAGCTTTTAAACCATTTTCGATGTTTACGATAAGCGAGTGGAGAAGGACCCTCTTAAGCCACTTTTCCTAGAACTCGGTTCAGTTTTGGATTAAAGAAGTTGTGTGTCGGTTGGTGATGTTCTTCTTATATCTTTCTTCTCACTACTGATAGTGCACTTATCAACCAGGTGAAGCTGATTGAGCAGAGTCGGATGCATCCCGACATTATTTTCAATTTGCGTCACATAACATGTCCGATGACGATCCTAAAATCTGATGCTAAAAGAATGGAACGACTGTGTATCTGGCCTCCACAACACATTTATTACTAGTAATTACTCCGGTAATACAAAATACCAAACCCAACAAAGATCAGCCAATATTTAGAAAACAATTTTTAATTTCCAGATATCTGCCTACTTATCAGTAACGGTATACATCGAGGATGTGAACGACAACGTGCCCAAGTTCCTCGACACGCCGTACCACGTCAGCGTGGATGAGTTGACACCAACAGGTGGGTGCTAAGGGGAAGGTGGGAAGGAAGTCAAGTGTTTGGCACTTGAGTGGCTTGTTTGTGTTGAGAATACGAGCGATACAAAAAAGATGGTATGGAAATATTCTCGTTGCTCCAAGTATAAACTGGATTTGAAAACTTTCTTCAAAAACTTTTTGGAAAAACTCAAGATAAGGTTTTTTAGCTAAAGTATAAAATTGTTTAGTTCGTATTTGCTCGACTAAATCTTGATGAGAAAATACATGAAGGCTCTCAATAATGATTATTTATACTACGTGATTATAAATGATACCAATATCTTCTGGAGACCAATAAAATACCAGCATCGTATAAATAAAACTTTTTGTAAGATTTTTCTGCAAGGGAAGTCTACCCTTTCTCAATATTAATAAAGTTGAACAACATTCTCCCTGGACATTGTACGCCAAAATATATTACATTTTCTCATTGATCTCAATGACAATAATTTTTGCAGGCTACAATTTTTCGATATAGTTTTTTCAATAGGTTTATTTTTTATTTTTTACTAAATGCTCAATGAGAAATTGGAAATGAAATTAATATTTACTCAATACTTTCGGATCTTTGTATAAAAAAGATATTAGGAATTTAGTTATTCTAGACATAGTTGGTTTAAGTCAAACAAGGAGGGCGCTCAAGCAGAATACGAAAACCGTGCAGCTTAATTAGGGATACTAAGGATACTAAAAATGCAATTTGAGGGCAGAGCACTAGACTGTGACATTGCTTAAATACTCACCCATGTAGTTTTATATGAAATACTCGTAAAATATTTTCGATTTGAATTTGAGTTCTACGTAATAAGATATTTTGTAGGAAACTGTTTGGCCATTCTATCTTGGGAATTTCCCTACTTTTTTGTAAATATCGGCTACAAACACAACGGGTGTAAAGTAAAAAAAAGTTATCAGCAATTTTGCGATTTTCTGATAATCTATACTTATAATAAATCTGTAGAGAGGTCAATTCTGTACATGAAATATATTTCCAAAATAACTATCAGGGGGTGATTAGTGATCGATACTGATGCCAAAAATGCAAACAGTAAAATTTTTGTCTGTCTGTCTGTCTGTCTGTCTGTCTGTATGTTCTTTATAGAAACAAAAACTACTCGATGGATTTTAACGAAACTTGGTACAATCATTCTTCATACTCCTGGGCAGGTTATAGTATACTTTTCATCACGCTACGATCAATAGGAGCAGAGCAGTGAAGGGAAATGTTGGGGAAACGGGAGAAATTTCTCCATTTTTTAAGCTTCCGTCGCTTTTGCAGCCTTTATGGTTAAAGCTACACAGAAATCATGTATAACGGAAATGTTCTCCGATTACTGTACCAACCGCAAATAATAATTTGGTCGTAGGTTACATCACCCGCTGTGGAGTTCACTAAGGGGCGCTGCACATGGCTAAGATACTATAATATTTGGGTAAATAATATGTAGTTTCCGTTTTCTAAACATTTCGTAAATGGCGTTGGTGTCGAGTTATAACACGCTATGGGAACACTTTTAGGAAATAAAGAAAGAAGCGCGTTTTCCTATAGCCCATTTATTAATTACATCGAACAAGGAGACATTGGCACCATGTCTAAGGTGTTTGCACACTGTCACGCGCGTAAGTGGAAGGGAGAGATCTGGAACGTCTCGAATCGTCTCGCACATCACGTTGTTTTCCAGTCCCCGGGCTCTTAGAGTTCGACATCAGACGTTTCAGATCTTTGATTTTGACGACCCCGTTGTCGCTGGCATAAGCAACAGGATCCGCGTACGAAGTCGCTGGCAGAAGCTAGTTGGTAATATAATCCCTTCCCTACTAATATTATAAATGCGAAAGTAACTCTGTCTGTCTGTCTGTCTGTCTGTTACGCTTTCACGCAAAAACTACTGAACGGATTTAGATAAAATTTGGTAGGTAGGTAGAAGAGACACTGGAATAACACATAGGCTACCTATAATTCCACTGCTGAGCACGGGTCTCTTCCCGCGCGATATAAACTGTAGTCCACGCGGGCGAAGCCGCGGGCGGAAAGCTAGTAAGTAATAAGTAGTTACTTAGTAATTTTTTTCAAAAATATGATTAAAAAAAAAACACTTATTTCTGCATTTTTGACACTTGAAAACGATTGAACGATTTGTCATGTATTAGAATATGATTTTATAGTAAATTTTTACTAAAAATTCATAAAAATACTTAGTCTTAGTATGACAATTCAAAATTGCAGATAACTTTCTTTACTTTGCACCTGACGGTGACGTCTGGAGTAGTTTAATCTTTGGGGTGCTGTACTCAACATCTATACATTTTTAATTACATCTTATTAGATTTATTACATCAATGGGATACTACTACCACTTAACTAATTGGAATTTTGTATTTTCCAGGTCTCACAATATTTAAAGGGATCCACGCATTCGACCGTGACAAGCCCAACACCCCCAACTCGGATGTCCAGTACAGTATCATCTCGGGAGATACGGAAGGTCACTTCGCTCTGGAAAGTTCTCACAAGCCAGTCGTAGTGCTGAAGAAACCATTAGACTATGATGCAGGAGATAAAGAATTTTCATTAGTTGTCACTGCTTCGGTAAGTAAAAAATTTAAAAAGTTATTTTTTTAAAAAAGGGCATTTTGAAAAAGTAACAAACTTTTTTTTATATGAGAAGCACTATGATATTTGGCCTAATAAAGTGAAAATAATAATCTGAACTTCGCTGTTCCAGGATCGCGGCTCCCCCCCTCGCAGCTCCAACGCAACCGTACGTATTGTGGTTCAAGACAATGATGATCTTCCTCCCAAGTTCACTGCAGACCTCTACAGGACACAAATACCGGAGTTCTACCCGTTACTTGTAAGTTTGATTTGTTAAACCCTGTCTCACAATTTTCCTATTGCTCAATTTGTTAATTAGTCTTCAAGATATCCACGAAAAAATGAAGGTTACCGACATAGCCCGAAAAATCGCCAAACTTAAGTGGCAGTGAGCAATGTGCCCTACATTGCTCACAGAAACGATGACCGTTGGGGTCGAAAGGTTCTTGAATGGCGGCCACGTCCTGAAAGAGTCAGCGTTGAAGGCCGCCCACAAGGTGTACCGATAATCTGGTTAGGGTCGCGGAAATCCAATGGATGCAAAACACACAGGAGCTTTGTTAATTGTAGCGACACTTGAGGAAGGCTTGTTGGACGTCTTTCGGCTGAAATGATAATAACGATAATGGTGATCTGAACTTATGCTTGTATTTATTAACCGACTTCGAAAAGGAGGTGGTTCTATGTTCAGCTGAATGTATGTTTTTTTTTATGTATGTTCACCGATATTTCGGTCAATTGTGGACCGATTTTGAAAATTTTTTTTTGATTGAAAGGTTATGCTTCCAAGTTGGTTCCATAGAAATATTGTTATGATCTGATCATGAACTTCGAAGATATGGAACAGAACTCCTCATAGAATCATAGCAGAATTGTCGTAACAAGTAAAATTGCTTTGTTTATAAGTGTAGTCGGTGACTGACTGAAAGAAAAGGGGGAGGGGATGTATCGAACTGATCTGGTGATAAAGCCGGAAGGTAAATTCATGTAATATAACCGTATTTAGGATTATTAGAATCGTTATGAGATGCACTCTGGCTATAAGGTAATTTATGTTTAGCTGAAGGGTAGGTACTTTTTAGTGGTGCTACCATAACTAAAATAGTGAAAAATAAAAACTTTTTACAAAAAAAATTTAACCGACTTCAAAAAGTACAAAATAATTTTAATTTCGGAAGTCGGTGTTAAATAACGAAGAGACAAAATTAGGTATCTATTACACAGACTTCCGAAATTAAAATTATTTTGTACTTTTTGAAGTCGGTTAATTTTTTTTTGTAAAAAGTTTTTTATGTTTTCACTGTTCCCTTATATTTTCAAAACTTTCGTATTACTTTTAACTTCTGAACAGCTGTGAGTTTGCTAGACATAAAATTGAACTTTTATTGTCATTTGTCCGCAAAGACAAAGTTAAAGTCAATAATAAAAGTTTTGTTCAGCTGTTATCGAGGAAACTTTGACTCTTGACACATGAACTTTGAACCGTTAGTATTTATTGTTCAACCTGTGAAACTTTCTAGTACTTCTTAAGAGTACTTCTTATACATTTACACAATATTAATATATAGTAAAAAATATTACGTTTAACTGGAACCTCGAATATTTACCTGCCAACTGAAATGATTAAGCCAATAATCTTACTCTGAACCCAAATGATAAAAAGGGATGACCTTAATTGAGTCTCTCCGTTTTGACTGACAGATCTGATAAAACCAGGTATTGCGGTCAAAGTTAGAGAAAAGTGAGCTTTATTATCATAAGCATAATCAACCTCATAATGTTCCCACTATCTGTAAGTATCTCTAGTGAAGGAAGTGGGCCATATTCCACCACGTGGGCCCAGTACGGCTTAATAGATATAACATGTTTTCGATTTTTTGGTTTTATGATATGCCAGTTTCCTCACGATTTTCCTTCACCATTTTGAGAACAGTAATAGTGAAAAAAATTGTGATAAAATAAATTACATAAAGTAATTCACCTAGCTCTGGCCACAAACCAATCTGGCTCAATCCTGCCATTATTATTGCTATATTTTAATGATTCTAATGTGATTTTGTTATTGTTAGGTTTTCAATCGACTTTACGAAAGGAGAAGGTCGTATGATGATTGACTTTATGTATATTCACCAATTTTCCGGAAATTAAAGATCAGTTTCAAAAAATTTAATTTTTATTTAGTTTCGTTTTAGTTGAAGGGAACAATTTACTTATGATTTTGGAAATCAGTGTGAAAAAACATAGAAACTAACCAAAAAATATTGACTTCCGAAATTAAAGTTTATTTTGCAATAAAAGTATGCTAACTTTTGAATTTTTTAAGTCCCCATGTAGTCCCTATATGAAATAAAATCCGAAGTGAATTGAAAAGCGGTGCTAAGTAGACAGGTAGCCGGACCTTTCATGAAAAATTGGTTTATGTGGTGTTAAACAATGTTTCAGGGCAAGACAATCCACAAAGAGCTATTATTCCCAGAACCTATCAAGGCGTTTGATCAAGACCTCGGTGTGAACGCAGCGCTGCGATACGAGCTGGTGGCCGGTAACGAGAGGAAATTATTCTCTTTGGACTCTCGAAATGGCACTTTGTATCTTGAAAAAGAAATCGATTTGGACGCGGAAGCTAATTTACCTGGTAAAAATAATATACTTATTTTGATTCATCTTACGATTTATTATTATTATGTGTCCTATGATGTCATTAGATTACTGTTAAATAGCAATTACCTGGAGAGACTAAAGACGTATTAGCTAAGTGATCGACTGTGGTTTTAATTGTGGTGGACATAAATTGTTACGCACAGATCAAATTGTTATTTATATGACCACAAATATTGTTCGCATAGGGAAAGTATCATTTTAATAGTTCGAGATAAACCGTGAAGCAATATAACTAATAAAAAATCTGCTTTATAGATATAAAAACATAATTTTTAAACTAATTGTGTTTATGATTTTCAGGGAACACTTTCGTACTGCAAGTTCAAGCGTCGCAACTGGACAATCCTCTAAAGACAGCACAAGCGAGGATTGAGATAGAACTATTGGACCTGAACGATAACCTTCCAGAGTTCGAAGTGGATTTCTACAACATTAGTATTGTAGAGAATTTGCCCAACGGTAAGTTCATAATCCAAAATCTAGATAATATTATCCACACTAATACTTGTGCAAAATTTACTATTTCTACTCTTTTTCTTAACACCGACCCTAAAGACTGTTTAGAAATTAAGCCTCCTACTTACGTCGCCACAACGACTCGTATACTACCATTGGTAGTAATATACCTATACGTAATTTTAAATTCGTAATAAATAATTTCTTCTTTCAGGTTTTAGTGTGCTACAAGTGATGGCAACAGATAAAGACCAGGGAGATAATGGAGAGTTCACGTATCAACTAAGAGATCCTGAAGGTGCCTTCACGATTGATCCTCGTAGTGGCTGGCTTACTGTTCGGAATCAGGTAAATTTTTAATATATTAGTCATTGTCTAAATAGCTTTATATTGTATTATATTGTCCTTTGCTTTAAAGTTCTATAAAGTACGATCATTAACATGTATAAGCATTCACTTAATTAAGTTTCTAAATATTAAGAACGGTTTAGTATAACCTTTCATTTAGCTCACATATCTATTCAAGTAATCCATAGATAATTAAGAGTATTAACTATTTGATCTGTACTATGACTGTTATATTTTCGTCTTTCCTTGTAGCTTGCGGAAATAACACGTTATTCAAGAATATTCAGTTTCATCTAAATCTTTAGATACTTTTACGTCATTGACACTTGTAAAGAAAAAAATACGGATCCTGCATTAAACTGGCTGTAATCATTAATTTGTTATTTTCCAGACTGTTCTAGATAGAGAACAACACTCGTCTCTCAAAATGAAAGTTTACGCCAAAGAGAAAAACCCAAGCGTTGTTGGAACCTTCCTGGACAAAAACCGGATTTCTAAGTGGCGAAGAACACCCACCACTCAAAAAACACCATTAAAAGACAGAACCACTTATGTCTTCCCAGATAAATTAGGAAATAAGAATGAAAACATGGAATATGTTGATGAACAACTTATGTCATACGTCAACGTTGAAGTCACGCTTCTAGACGCTAATGATAACAATCCAGTTTTTGTTCCAAGTAACTTATATGAATTTTCAATTAAATCTAATGCTAAAGTCGGAACATCTATTGGTAAAGTAAAAGCTGTAGATCCTGACTTAGGAAGGAACGGGATAGTTTTGTATGATTTACAAAGAACGAGTAATTTGACTATTACATCGCCTTTCCAAATTGATGCTAAGACGGGAAGCGTCAGTGTGGCTGAATCTCCGATAATTGAAGGAAGACATGCTCTGTTTATTGAAGCTTCGGATCAACCGGCGAATCCTAGTGAAAGAAGATATTCGTTAGCTGTGGTTACTATTGATGTCACAAGTGCTACTAAAGGTTAGCTAAAATAAAAACTGGCTATTTATTATGTTACATGTATTTATTTTATTTACTTCAGATAAAAATATTGTTTATTAATTATTTATTTTTTATATTTATTTCAAGGTCAACAATTATAATTTTGAGCGTTTGACAAATTGTGTAAAACTGCACTGCAATTGTACTTAAATGTTACTCAAATAACGCAGAAGTAGTAATCTGATTTTTTTTAATGTTTTTTTTTTCTTAGGTCCAAAATCGGACAAACCAGGTTTCATAGGAGCTCCTTACGAATTCTGGGTCGGAGCCAACGTTGGTATTGGAACAAGTGTTGGCCAAATTCGTATCAACGACGCAATGGAAAAGAATGATGTATCCTATGATCTACTACATAGTTATGAAGAAGGAGGTTAGTAGACTCCAATCCTACATATTTGTTAATATAATCATCATCATTATTTCAGCCAAAAGACGTTCACTGTTGGACATAGATCTCCCCAAGTATCGCAATGAATGATTTTGCACGTCTCACAGATCTCTCGCTTCGTTAATAATACCTTCACTTTAAGTTGTTTTACTTATGATTGATTATTTGCAGTGCCGTTTGCAGTAGAAGAAAGATCAGGTGTAATAACGGTAGTAGATGAATTGACAAAATATAATAGACCTATGTACGACTTTGAAGCGGTTGCAATCCAAGAAAACGCAAACGTAAGCATAACTACAAACGCGACAGTTCATGTCGTTGATGTGAATGATGAAAGAGGAGTGTTGTTGAGGTAAAACATATTTTTTTCTCCTCTAATAGGCACATAATCATCTTTTTCACCATAAAAGTTATAATATGCATTGCTATGATTAGCTTTTATTCAGCTTGACAATACTACACATTGTTACAAATAATGAATAAACTTACTTTATTTCAGAGGTGCACATTCACCGCTAGTATTTCATGTAAAAGAAAATGTAGCTGGTGCAACAGTAGGTCAAATCTTTCCCGTCAATGTAAGCTCATTGCAAGCCAACAACACTGGTAACATAAGATTCATTATCGCTAATCAACAAGATGTAACTGATGATATTGCGATAGGTAAGATATAACTTTCTTATTAATTTTCACCCAGTATTGTTTAATGCCATAAATATTTACCTTTATAGATATTGATTAAATTAAAATACATTTTTATTCATTTTCAGGACAAGATGGTACAATCTATGCTCAGAAACCTTTAGACAGAGAAAAACGAGAAACTTATAGAATGACAGTAATTGCTGAGTTTACTAAAGGTATTATATCTGGAGCTGGCATATATCAAGTTACTATACATGTTGACGACGAAAATGATAACCCACCGGTATTTGAATTTCCTACATATGAGGGTTCTATTGCTGAAAATTCACCAAAAGATACTGAAGTCAAAATGACAAACAAAATTATAGCCAAAGACGATGACTTAGGACCCCATGCTACATTTACGTACACTCTTTTTGGTGATGGACGAGAAATGTTCCATGTTCATGAAAACACTGGAGTGGTAACATTTATAGGAAATAAACTGGACAGAGAAGAAAAAAGTTCTTATATATTAAAAATTGTCGCAAGGGATAGAGGTGGACTAAGCTCAGAAACTAAACTAACCATTACAATATCAGATGAAAATGATAATCTGCCTAAATTCAACCAAATTATCATACCATTGGGTGAAAATATAGAACTTCTCGAGTCAGATGATAAGTCTTCGGTGAAAGTGTACCACGAACGAAAGAATAACACTACAATGGGTGTATCAAATTATGAAGCGAAGCCAAAAAATAAGTTTGCTTTAGATTCAAAGTCTCCTGGACCACTGTTTATGGTACCAGAAAACGTTGCTATTGGTTCAACAATTTTGAAACTTAATGCGATAGACATGGACAGTGGAATTAATGGCCAGATAAGATACGAGTTTGTTTCGGAAGTTTTCATACCTCCTCATAGCATGGCTTCTAAAGGTGTGCAAGTGAAAAGATATTTTGTGATTAATGAAAGGCATGGTCACATAATTGTAGCCAGAACGTTACCTCCAGAAGCAGAATTTAGATTAAACATAACAGCATTAGATGGTGGTGACTTGAGCGATCACATATCAATTAGATTTTTCATAAAAGATATCAATGACCATTTTCCGATGTTCAAAAAGTCTTGGTATAGTTTTAATGTAGAGGAAGCTCAATATTCAAGAAAAGTGTTAGGTAAAGTAGATGCTACTGATGCTGATTTTGGTCAGAATGCTAACTTGACTTACTCTATTCAACCACAGTCTAAAGACTTACCTTTTGAAATATCGCCGTTGACTGGAGTATTTAGCGTTAATGGAGAATTAGATAGAGAAAATGAAGATAAATACATCATCACAGTGGTAGCGCAAGATAACGGGTATGATAAGAAACTTTCTTCTTCAGTCAGTGTAGAGGTACAAGTATTAGATGTGAATGATAATGCGCCTAAATTCTATGCTTATGATGAATTGCTTGAATGGAAACATCCGGAAGCTGATGAAATTTCTAATCATAACTTTGAATCAGTCATGATGATGCCAGTTTACAAAGCGACGTTAAAAGAAAATGCTCCAATTGGTACAGTAGTCACCAAAGTGTACGCTAATGATACTGACTTCATTGGCAATGGAAATGGGCTAATCCTGTACAGTCTTCCCCAAAGAAAGAATCAGTTAAATATTTTTGCAATCGACTCCAAGGAGGGTATTATTACAACAACAGGAAGACTTGACTATGAAAGCCAGACTGTCCATAATGTGACTATTGTGGCCTCTGACTTAGGATCGCCAAGTTTGAGTTCAACTGCTATTCTAATGTTGACAGTAACCGATATTCCTGATGAAGTGGAAATGTCAGATAAACCAGTATTTATTTCAAGATATTATGAATTGGAAATCGAAGAAAATGTCCGTACGCCAGTTGAATTAGTAACTTTAAATTTAACGGAGCATTATGAAAATTTCAAAATGAAGTATTTCATTCTGAATGAAAACGGTTCGGACGTAAAGAAGACATTTGTGATTGATCCAAGAAACGGAACTTTATATTTAGTGAAAAGTCCAGATAGAGAAGTAAAAGACGTGTACGAGATTGTTGTAAGAGCTGAAAGACAAAAGATTAGCAGAGAGTTACCGCACATGATTTACCCTGTAGCAGATGACGTAATGGAAGGACTTACTAAATATGACGTAAAAGTTATTGTTAGAATAAAGGATGTGAATGATAATGCTCCAAAGTTCACCAATGGTGGGCGACCTCTAGTCACCGCGATTCCAACTACAGCGCCGTTTGGGTACCAAGTTATACAATTAAAGGTTAGTGACGATGTGAACATGTTTATACCTTATCAATTATTGGAAGGCATTTTAGATTTAAATCATAGGTGTTTTACCAAACGCATTTGTTTGAAAACAGACTTATTCTGACTAATGAAAATTAGTAAATTTATGATTCACCGCTGTCTAAATATAATGAGCAACATTCATTCATGGCCAGGCAACGGATGCAGACATCGGGATGAACGCGGACATTCGCTACCAGATCATCAACTCGCAGGCTCCGCGTTTCGCCATCGATGCGACGTCAGGCCGCGTGCGCGTCGTGGCGGCGCTCACGCGTGACGCCGGCCGCGTGTTCGGCTTCGACGTCAAAGCGACGGACAAACGCGGAGCAGATGATGGGAAGTCGGCGATTGCTAATGTTTTTGTGAGTCAAATTAACATTTTACGTCATCTACATTTTTTTTTTTCGTGGTTTTCTGCTTCATGACAATCTGTTTTCCCAACAATAAGCCACTTCTTTGTTTGATTCCTCTGATCTATATTTTAAATGACGCATTTTAATTGCTAGTCTCTTTTGTGTCTATACTTGGGTAAAGATTTTTTTCCATTATTAATTAATGCGATACTTAGTACCTATCCTTAAATTGAAATCTCAATCCTAGATCAAGATTTTGAGAGCATTGCTTATCACCTTCACTATCTTATCACAAAAAAAATACAGACGATTTCCTTATTCATCTTATGCAGTAAACTTTGAAAATATTTAAAAAAGAAAACTATTTTTATTTAGGTGTACGTACTAGACGAGAACAAACAATTAGTTCTGGTAGTTGGAGCGAAGCCCATGGAAGTAGAAAAGGGAGTTGAAAACATCACCAAAACATTGACATCTATGACTGGATACGATATAAGGGTTAGACGCCTAGAAGCACATAATAAGGCGGCCATGGATGGTTACGCGTGAGTTGTTATTCTAACCATAAGTTGTATCGTGATAGAAGATGCATGGACATCACAGTATTGTTCTTACCGATTTCTATTCTGTTTCCAGCACCGATTTGTATATCTACGGAGTGGATCCGCTGTCAAACGCCATCATTGATATGGATGTTCTTCAAAAGTGAGCCACACTAACTTTTTAGCAAAATCAAAAAATCCACACTGTAACTCCGACATTGCAACAAAAATTTTCTGCTCCGCCAGATCCCTAATGAAACGCGAAACGGACCTCCGGCACGACCTTGCCGGGTTCCGGGTGCTTGAGGTGGGAGACACCGCCATGGTGCAGGCGAGGAGTGGCAGACTCCTCAGCACTATGGAGATCAGCATCGTAGCTCTCGGGTGCATCGTCTTCATCGGCGCTTGTACTATTTTTGTCTGTATACTGTGCGTTAGGAGGAGTCGAAGGTAGGACATTTATATTACTTTATTGTTTTAAAGATACTCGTAACTAACATTAGAAATCGACCATTGAAGTTTTAACGTCAATTATAAATGAGCATATTAATCGATTTTGTTCGGTATAGACTGATTTTAAATAATCTTATCATTTTTGTTTTGTACTTCTAGGCGATAATCCCATATTATTTTTAGATTTTAAATTAATGTGCTTTATATTTTTTACATTTTTACAATTTTAATGCACTAGCTCTTGTAGGCCCATAATAAAATATTTTGAATTGAATTAAGTTACTAACAACACGTGGTGAGCAAACATTTTTCGCTTATCATTTTCAGACAACACCACCACCACAGGCGAAAGCATGTGACGCACTACTTCATTTGAAATTACGCTCTCTTGTTGCATGTGTTGTAGAATTACTTATTCTTTGACTATTTTGTTAGTAAAAATAAAGAAATCTCTAAAAATTGTAGCGTTTCCTGGCACTTAACTTACCATTCTTCTTAAGTATCGTAGTTTTAAAAATATCGTAGTAAGTATTTTTATAAATTTTTGATATGCCGCTGCTTTTGGTATTTTTAATTCAACTTTTTATTTTCAAATAAAAGAAATATTATTATACAATTATGTAGACTCAAATTAGAGTCAAAGCTTGTAACATGCACAGATGATACGTACAATTATAATTGTCACAAGGTAATCGACAACACTTTAACACCCACCAGACAAAAATTAGATTTTCTGAAAGACATAAAAGACGTATTACGAGTCATGAATTTGTAAAATACCAAACCCAGTGGCTCACTCACCTTTAACTCACCACTCACTTCAAACTTTTGCCCTAACAGACGACACCAAAAACCATATTCCCAGCAACGACTTAACGCTTTCTCAACTGAGCACTTAACCAAATTCGGCGGCCTCTTCCCTTCGGGCGGCAACCAGTGCCAGGAACTGAACCAGAGTTACAGCGAAGCGGACTCCTACATCGACGTCATCAACCACAATGTGAAGAAGATCTGTCCTCACGGGAACACGGTAGAGGAGTTTGGGAAGGCTCACCAGAAATGTGTGAAGACTCAGAACCAGTTCGGGGATGAGCAGTACAACCAGAAGCACGAGAGGATGTGCATCAAATTCAACCAGCGACCCTTGCAGAAGAGGTATGTATGAATGTTAATTATATCCTTGATAAGTTTATTGTATTCTTTCCCTCCCCAATGATAGATAAAAGATAGCTTGAGTCTTTGAATTAGATGAATAAAAATGTATTCTGTGTGCTTTAGTAGTAAAACCAAAAAAAATATAGTGTGAAATTAAGTTTCAACTTAAACGTAAATAACATACACATGATCATACATAAACTGGTTTGCATGTATTCTATTGACAATAGCAATATAATTATATTACCTATAGTAATTACTCTACATAGGTTTTCCTCATCGAAATTCTTTAAAGGCACTTATCAACTATATACTAAATTAAAGAAATTAATTAAGTGATTTAAATATCTGTTTACCTATAATGTTGTCTCTTTTACCCAAAACTGACTGATAGATAATGCCTTACTGCATTAAGTCCGCCTATGTACCAGTACTGTGTATGAAATTTAAATAAATAAGTAAATATATATAAACATATACAGGGTTATTTGCCTAACACATTTACCAAAAACAAACCTTCAAAGTTTCGTTGTTCTATCTAACACATTTCAACTCTGTATTTTGCTGTATCTACTTACGGCTCCCGCGCACTGTTCTCGTAAAACATTGTTATTACACTTAGCTCGCATTCGCACTATTTACCTGTACCTACTCGAAATTAGAATATTGATACACCATCATGTAAAGATTGCTGAATTTCGCTACAAGAACACGTATGACGAGACGCAAGCGCATCATTGCGACTGACAGACTAGTGAGTGTCACTCGTAAATATGTCAAATTCATGTTCAGCTACCCTCCGCTATTGCACTATCGCTTGTTTTGCATAGACTTCATAATATTTAGAACGTTCAATTTAAATATTTTTTATTTTTGTATGGAAATTTGATGAACCAAAATATCATATATTTTTAAAAGTCAAAGAACTAAAGTTGTTGTTTATGATGTTCTTAACTAACACCTAAGAGGTTGCTAGTGTTTTACAAATAACCTTGTATATATAAAACAGTTCAATTCTCTTTGTTTGCAAAAAAACACATTTCGGAATCAGTCAAAAACCTCTTTTATAAATTAATAACAAACCTCTTTTCAGAAATAATAAAATTAATTAGTACTGTTATTATAAGACGCAATAGTCTGACCTATAAACAATGAGTCTTCCCAAGTATTTGAAGACTTTAAATAAAATTATATTTATTAATTCATGAATCCCCAAGCGACACCCGGTGGCCGCGCATCTATTGTCTTACTATTGTGTCTCTAATTGACGGTATCTGAAGGGTTAACAATTTTCTGTCTTTCTTCCTGAAAAAAAAACATCGTATTTTTGTCTCTGCCTCCATCGAGTAAAAAGCAATTTACGCGTGAATAGCTACACAACAAGATGATGGACGCGACGCGACGTCGCAGCCTGACCTTTTCGCATGATTTATAATATTATTACTTTACAGGAAATCAGCTTAATTGGTACTTGTATACCAATGCTAAGTGAGAAAGCTAATTAATTAATATCGTTTTGTGCTAGCGACGTCTTTATAATATAATATATCTACTCAAAAAAGAGTACCGCGGGTTCGCAAAAGACGAAAAGAGTGAGGGAAGGTGTTTGTCCAGCTGTAGACTTAAACAGACTAGCAAAAAAAATATCTACTCATCTTCTGCAAGCTCTTAGGGACTTATCGATAAGCAAGCCTTAAAACAAACAAATATACCTAAAAGTATCGGACCAAAATCGAAACCATCTAAATATAGGAAAACACAATTATCAAAGAAAAAAAAACAAATAAAGAAATATTTCCAATTCTGGATCAACAAATAAGATAATTATTGATTGCGTTGAAATATTATGTTTGATCTCAAGAATTCACAGAATATTATTTCCTCATTATAGACCAGGGCTTCAGATGTGATGACGTGATAGTATCAGTGTGAAAGAGACACAAAGCGAAACGCCCTATCCCTTTTTCACACTAGAATTATAATGATGTTAAGACATCACGATAGGGCTTTTGGTAAATGTCTGCCAGGGTTGCGGCATATTGAAAGAGTAACCGTGGTCTTGGAATGTAAAAGGCAACTGCTGGGCTGGCAGCTGGTAGGTTTTAGTCCGTAAATATCTGACACCCTAGAGCTAGAGAGAGAAGAGAAGATAAGTTAAAAAAGGCCCCTAGAAAAATACTTAAAAATTTCAAAAAAATTTAGTTACTTAGAAGTTTATCCAGAATTAAGTTAAACACAAATAATCGGAGATTCTTAGATTTTTATGTATTATGTAAACAGTTAATTAAGATTACACAAAGTTTGTTGTAAACAATACTTGCAAATCCTCTTTGCAAAATTGTTTTGGTCCTACGTTCAACAGTCAATATTATGTTTTCCTAGTCGCTTGTTTGTTATTTTTCCTAAACTTTGTCAATTTCCCTTTCCATTTATTCACACATCATATTTTTATAAGTAGATATTTTCTACTTTAAAGTATTGGCTTCTGTTATCAGATATTTACAAATACAGATATGTTTCCTAAATATACATACCATAGTATTATATCTGCTTATTAGCCTAAGTACTTCAACTTAAAACAATACAGTTTTATCAAATACTAGATTTTGTCCGCGGCTTCACCCGCGTACATAAAATATAGCCTGTACCTAACTCAAAAATAAAGCACCTTTCTACCGGTGAATAAATTTTAGCAATCGGACCAGTACTTTCAGAGTTTATCTACAAACAAAAAAAAAACAAACTTTACCTCTTTATTATATTAATCCTATAGTGTAGATTATTTAGTACTTACGACATTAGTTGTTACCAAATGACTGTAACAAATGCTTGAAAAAATATAACATTACGGTTCCCTTATAAGATAGGATCATTGAACCTTGGCAAGATTATCTTGTAAAGAAATATTTAAGATGATAAATATTATAATGCTTTCTACACATACGTCTAGACTCTACCTCCACGTGGTTATATATACCTGCGCGAGTTTTACGCGACGTTCACATGTACTCGGATATCTTGAGCACGACAATAACTCCTTCAAAAAAAAAAAAATACTCCAATTAATTTTGAAAATTATCTGTGTTTATAAAAATAATGATTATAACTACAAAAACGACGATTGATTGACTATCATTCATATTGATAGATCGTTATTTTTTTCTTTAAATAACACATTTTATGAGATTTCGGTAGACCGACATGAGAATATTCTAGCATCAATTTATTGGAAAGATGAATAATATTCCACAACATTCCAAAGCTTTCACACAACGCCGTCTAGACCCAAACTAAGCAGAGTTTGTGCTATAAGTAGGTACGAGACAATTGATGAACATACTTATATATTTTTAGATACATACTTATTAAAGATAAATTACACCCAGACACAAAAAATAATGATTGCTCTCATCATACTAACATTTGTCTTGGATGGAAATCAAACCCACAACTTCTAGCATAGCAGTTAAGGCCACTAACCACTAGACAAACAGGCAATTAAGATTTTATGACGCCTGATAATTAATTTCTAATAGTATAATTACTATAACTAATGTATTTGGAATTTAAACATTCCAAATAAATTAGTTATAGGTCGCCCACAAATTATTTTTACTCTTTATTTGAAAAACCAACAAAAAAGCCTTTATCGACTTCGGTCTTTTTCATATTAGGCTATAGCAATAACGACACGATATCTTGGGGGTGTTCTCATTTATATGACCATGTCAAGTTGACGTTAACGAACAGCTTAAAAAGTATTGTTCCGTATGGTTCTTATAGTTTTTGGAAACTATTTTATACACAGTCTAGAAACACCAAACAACAAGTGTCATAAACTGCAAACATCATACAACTAGTAAAATAAACCGTATAATTTATTATAATGTCACTTTAAAAGGAATCAGGTCAGACCAAACTCTCTAAAACTCTAACACAATATGATATATTGACACTATATAGAACGTTATTGCCATTCTTTTCTCATAACGTTACTTTAGTATCAAATATATTTTGGAAATGTTCCAACTTATTTGAATACTAGAAACTTTTTCAATAACCTGTTCATTGAAATCACTTATTACTCTACTTACTAAAAAAAAACAAAACTGAAATGAGTGTATTTTTATAAAACTTGAGGCAGTCTTTGTAAAATTAAAATAAAAGTACAGAGCTTCTCAATCGACTCCGTTCCATACAAACATATCATATTCTATATAAATCTGACATGCTTACAAACCTATGAAGTGTACAAAAGTCTATACTCATATATAATTAAGTCTAAAATAAATATAAGCCAAATTTTTACCCTTAACCTGAACCCTTAATGCAGGTCAAGGCGTATCCAGCCCGCTTACATCCATACTAACTATCCACCAACATACTAACACTATAGCCCACAGCACATGACCACAGATCTAAAACACTTTACCTATAGGAAGGGGCAGGATACATCGATAACGTCCGTCAATTCCAGTGGGCAAGACTCGGGCATCGCGGAGGTCACCCGGTGTCCTTGCGGCCAGTCCAGCCTGCACACTTCTGAAGAAAGCAGTGGGTGGGTAGTTTAATTTTTCTGATCATATGGTTCTGGTTTCTTGGGTTGTGAAGAGCTAAAAGGTACAGCGATTTGTGAAACTTATGAAACCTGCATCTTAGCTGCAGATTGATTCAGACATTATTTGATTCATACATATACTGTCACTCTATCATAGAATCACTTCATTTTCAATTACCTCATTTAAATTTTCATCCAATAACTTTCACGATATTCTATCACTAGGCAGCAGGCATGACATCATTATTATTAACCAGCATCCAAAACGCTACTAACCTTTTCATCCAAAGGCATTTCAAACTCATTTTCAATTCCTAGGTGCAGTTACGAAGATTCTTTGAAGTCTACTCGCAACGCTGAGGGTCGGGGGAAACCTTACCTGGTGGACCATGAGCCGCGGTTCCTGAGACGAGCATCCTTCACTCACCAGCCTTTAGACTCGAGACAGTTCAATTACAGACGTCAGTCCTTCTCGGAGAACATGCAAAGACATTTTCCACCATTTGAGAGGATTGGATCTGGAGGTAGGATGACCAGACAGATCTCAACTCCTAACGTTTCAAATCTAACACAGTCATATTTCTTGACTGGTAAGAAGAGACTAGAAACCAGAAGAAAAGAAGTCTTGAACGAGCCTATGGTAGATTACGACCATAGTGAGGGGGAAGATGTGTTTGATACATCTCACAGGATGGAGAGAAGAGCGAGTGGGAGGAACCATAAGCGAGGGAAGTTCATGGAGCTGGGAGGTCAGGCAGCAGTGTTTGTAGCCAGTCCTGCTGCAGCTGAGATCATGAGGAGACAGGGCAGTGAGAGACTCGTGTTTGCTAGACCGTTATAGTGGAAGCCATTTTAAAATAAACTGTGTTTTTTCGTGTAGGTCTATAAAGCCAGACTGTTCAGACAATCTATAGTTACTGGATCTGCACCTGAGATACGCCAATTTAATTTGTATAGAAATAAATTAGATATTCATACAGTTAAAAAATAGTGGTCAGAACTGTTGATAAAAATTGTAAAATACTGTTGGTTTTTGTGATTTTGCGATTATTATGAATTTTATGCAATATCGAGTCTTGACTTTCTCGATCGAATTATACACAAGACATGATATGATTATAAATGTCTTAAAAACGTTCAGACAGTGATACAAAAGCAATTATGATAATTTTTGATTGAGTGATAAAATGTTAAAACAATTTTTAACTTATGAATTATTGTGCAATTTGTATTTATAAATGTGTAATTAAGTGTATATTCTATGTAAATAGATTAGAGTTTAGAGAAGTTTTGGACATTATTTGGTAATTTCTTGCCTTCATCAGCTTTACTATTTGGTGTGTCCAAAGAATTCATAGATTGATATTAAGTGCCATTTGGATATGTCTCTACATTTGTAGAGTTCTATGAATGTAGAGTTTGTTACTCTGTTAAGATTAATTTTTAACCACCTAATAATGACGTCATGCGTTGCGAACGTGACCATTTGTATTTTTGTAAATACTTTTAGATGTTAAGAAATACATCAGTTAAGTATTTTATTGATTGTTTTATTTTTCCATATTGTAACTTTTTCTGTGTCAAAACTCTGATTGCTGGAGGAAAAATCCAAGCTGTGTGACAAAGCAAAAATTTTTTGTCAAAATTAAACAAATTATGTGGTTTCAGTCAATCCAAAGGTTATCTAGCAGATATCATTGGCAGGGTTAAGACCGCCAAGGTACAATAATGTGTAAAAAGTTGTGTAGGTAATTTTTTTGGCATACAATAAACTATATTGAAAAAAAAATAAGTTGTGCTTTTGTACTTCAACAGTAGAAGGTAATTTTTTAAGATATTTTTGGTAGTGCTAAGAAAAAGCCATATTCACATTAACGTGTCTGTCAACACGTCACCTCCTACTTCACGACATCAATCAATTTCTCACTTCCACAATAAAAGTTTTTTCACTATCGAGACCTATAAAACGGATGTTGATCTCAGAGATAATGTCAAAGTTCCAAGTACAATAGTCAGCAGCATATCAATATTTGTACAAATAATAAGACATCCTCACTTTGTAAACGTATCTCTTTGAAAAACATCGCGAATATGTTGCCACATAAATAAGAACTTAGAAAACAAAAGAGAAACGTATTGCTTCAATGTGTTCTTGTAGTACTTTTGTTGTAGGGTAGCCATGCTTTTAGAAAATTATGATCTGTCCTGAAAAATTAGAGACAGATGGAGATGGCGAGGCGTACTGAGCAATTTATTGCAGCAAACATCCATCAAAAATGAAAAGAGTTGTGGGAAGTGTTTTTTTTAGCATTGCCATTGCATTGCATGGGCTGATTTATGATTATTATAATATATTGTAGCAAACCTCTACGGTCCGGACTAAGCATTTCGCCTCGTCGTTTATACCACATACGTCGAAGGAATGGAACAATTTGCCTGCTGTGGTCTTCCTGTCTGATTATAATTTGGGTTTTTTCAAGGCTAGAGTGAATAGCTTAATAAATTAGTGCGCCTCACCATTAACGATTGCATTGCTACTTACCATCCGGTGGGTCGCTGTCAAGCACTGGTTTATACGAATTTAAAAAAAAGCCAATAAGTAAACTCATGAAATACAATTGTAATATTCATAGCTTTATTAGGCAAGTTTCTAAGAAATAAAAGAGAGTAAGTACAAAAAGATAATTTTCACAGGAACTGCAATTTTTGAGCAAAATTTTGTTCATATCATGTTTTGACTGGCATGATGACGTTAATATAAACATTTCCTTTAAACCCAACTCCTGACACAATTATTTTAGATGATTTAAGACTATCGAGCAAACAAAAAGTCGTGAGACAAAATTAATATTGCCCTCATATAAAAACCTCGAGTTCGATAGTAATAATTCATTGGAAGTCAAATAGTTTTCAAACTTCACACATAGATTGATAAAACCTTTAAGAGAATATTTTATGGAACCATTTTGAACTGTAGATGCTTTTTAGATTGTAAAACTTACAAGGGCCATTTGCTATTTGTTTAAAAATAACTTCAAACTTTTTTTATGGATAAAGTACTTCAATCGAATTTTGTAATAAACTGGCTGTCCCACATGGCTTTACCTGCGTTTTTGGTTGCTGTTATGCTTCTATTGGTCTAAGCGTGATATAGCCTACTTTATTAAAAAAAATGGGCTTCTTAAAGTAAAAACTTTTTTACAATTCGAACCATTAGTCCCTCAGATTAACGCATTCAAACAAACAAACAAACTCTTAGCTTTATAAGCTTAGGTATTTTGAAAAGCGCCGAGCCATGATTTGGAGCGAGGAGAAATGGCAGGCGGTCCGCTACTTCTGAGAAGCAGTAAAATGCTAGTGAACGAAGCGGCCGCACGCGTTAAGAAACGGCCTTCTTCTCGCCGAAGCCGCCGGGATCCCGACCCCGATTTCTAGCTACCGTAGACGTGTGCTTGCAAACTGTAATGGGTAGCTCACCGTCCATCCGTCCGGTAATCGTCCGGACCGAGTCCGAGTTGTCGACGATGCGTTGTGTTCCACGCGCGCCTCAAAAATCTCTTTGAGGCGCGCGTGGAACACAACCGCAAGCAAAATCGTAAGGGCCCAGCAGAGCCAAAGCCTACTGAGGCGATCGGTTCACTTCTGAAAGGAAAACCCGGGGGCCTGGAACACAAGACAAAGAAGAAACATAGGAAAGGGTTTTAGTCATTAAAAGTCTGACAAACCTTCAAGTGTGAAATGAGAAGTCATTGAATTCCTACCTAAAAAAAGCATTTTGAGATAAGTGCTAAGTTTAAAGTTTTAAGAATACTGAGCATTACCTTAAGATTACCTTACCTAAAAAACTTTTAAGAGAAACTAATTAAAAATATCATAAAATCAAGATAACAACAAAATTTTCCCCTAATGATTATAATTACCTACTCAACCCGAATCTGACCTCTCATCTCAAAAGTTTCACATTTAAAATAGGTGACGCAGAAAGTAATTAATCTATGTCCCAAAGTTAATCCGAGGTTATCCCGAGTCGGGGTGACTTGTCCCGGAACACCCCGCCGTGTGGTCACCCGGGTCCATTCATACTCGGGCCCAGGGCACTGAACTTGTTATTTTATTTGGTTTTTAGTCGTAAGGACTTGTGACTTTAATGCGACTTTTAGATCTGTTTCCGAGTATTTTTAGATTGGCGGATTAGTAGGCTTTTTTCCTTGTAACGGTTTTCATTATTTATGAGAGCAAATAGTTAACCTTAATTAATTAATTTAATACTTTATGAACATTAATAGACGGAATGACTGTTTAAGTCATTGTGGGTAAGTGTGTGGTAACTAAGTCATAGTCACTTTGGGTGCTGACCTAGAGGTTAAGGCAGCCGCTTCTCATGCATGAGGTTGCTGATTTGAAGCCGGGCAAGTACTAATAAGTTTTGCTTTTAATTTTTATGTATGAATTTAAAAATCACATTGGTACTTTGGATACTTAGAGAATCCGACTATCAGTCTTCTTAAGGAGTATTGTGTTGCCCAGTAACACGGGTATTCAGCCGCCTCCGATTAGATTGGAAGCCAACTAACCAGATTACACCGAACCAGATGCTTTTCTAGCATCTGACTACCTGTAATAACTTTATTTTATTCATTGTTACAAGTGCTTTTTTAAATATAGACATACATAGTTGCATATTGGCAGCAGGAGTTGTATTTTACCAGAATTATTACAATGGCCTCCAAAACTAGACGGTACCTGTATCTTGAATGACAACCGGAACGAAACGGTACCAACGTGACGGGACGTGGTTTTCGAAGCAAGGGGTGTCAGTAGATAAACTTAGAAAGTATGTACTCGTATATCAATTGAAAAATTTAAAATAGGTTAAAAACCAGCAACCTCATGCATGAGAGGTGGGGTTGAATCGAACCATGGATCGTAGCTTCTGCATCATCTTAGCCTGTAATCATTACCTACTCTTCAAAAATAAGGCGTAGGAAGCCTACGCAACATAAATAATTGTGTAACTAAATCTCTAGAAAACAAGGCTTTGAATACAACGCATTGTCTGACAAATAACAAGCAACAATTAACAAGAATCTATTATTTTGAAAGCGTTTTGAAAATAACAGCCAAAGATATTACGTTGCAGGAACGTGATACCTGTTCCAACACTGTTTATGATGAAATATTCTGCATGTACTTTGGCATCAGACGCCGTTTAATTTGAAAATTCTATAAATAAAGTTGTAGAAATATTCTAATCTTAGATTCTAGTTCATTTTTGTCTGTATTTCACAGAAATAAGCGTAGGTGTAAGAACTTTATCATGAATGCGATAATGTATAACTGTTACTTTTTCACGTCTAAGAACAAATTTTGATTATATTTTAGTTTAATTACATACCCACTCAGTAGAGATTAGCCACCGACGGGAAATATCATAAAACACAAGTGCTGACCTGTTTAATGTCCCAACAAGACAGTCATATTGATTTGTTAAGCACACAACTGAAGTATGGAACTTTAAGCTAGCAATTTTGTGCCCTACCACCAAAGAAACTTTGGGCCCGCCATGCTCGTGGTGGTAAGTCCCTCTTTGAGGCGTGGCAGGAAAGACGCAGATTTCAGCAGGACACAGGTCCTTACCGGATATGTTAGGCTCGGGAGGTTCTCGTATCAGATTCATGCGGTAGAGACGCTCGGGTGTCACCACTGTGTGGGCCGCCCGGAAGACATGTTGGAGTATGGTAAATGTGTGCCGAGTAGAGAGCAGAGTACCACCATATCCTTATAGGGGCGATCAGTGACAGCGATCTCTTTCGTCGGGCGCTGGTACAGGCCGTGGTCTGGAGTGAGAAGGAATGGCAGGTGAACGCCTCCTTCCGTGAAGCAGTAATGCTAGGAAAGAGAAGAGAGAGGTCACACGCTTGAGGGAACGGAGTTCCTCACGCCTCAGTCACCGGGATTCCGACCCTGATTTCCAGCCACCGTAGGCATGGATTGAATAGCTCGCTCGTCAAGCCCAAGTCGTCGATAGTACGTAGTGTTCCACGTGCGCCCCAAAAATATGTCAGCAAAACCGTATAGACTGGCTGAAATTTACTGTGCCCATGATTCGCTTCCGAAATAGAAAATCAGGGTCCTGGCAAAGCTGGAAAGAGCTATAGTCTGTAAATGTCTGAAACTGTTAATAGATGAATTTTATTGTCTATGAATTACTGGCAGGTTATAATTTGTGGTACTTGAAAATATGTTCTTAGTTTGAATTTAAAATGTGAAGGCAAGAGGCGTATAGGAAAAATATATTATATAAGACAGTTTGGTTTTGAAAAGTCTGGAGGAAACATATAATTTTATAGCAGTGTAATTTTATAATGATGTTTTAGTTATGAAAAAGTATTAAAGTGTGTTTAGAAGTGTTTATGTATATTATTGGATCCCAATTAAAACCCCTGACGACGTAGTTTCTTTATAACAAGAGAAACGCTCTTTAACCCGACTCTAGACTACCCGGGACTAGTCATTGGATGACTATCCCACCTGAAAAAACCACCAATGACCTTTGCCTAAAAATTAAGAGTGAACAGGCAACACCTTCTTGGTTTACAACGAGCAAACGATAACGATGATCGCTTGACATTAAATGAGACAGAGGTTATGACCTGGCTCATCATATATAAATTAATTAGTAGGTATTTCAGATCTCAAAAAGGTACGAAATATATCTAAGATAACTGCTGTACTAGATTATAATTGGAAAAATGTCCCAGACATATCTAAGATTAAAAAACATTTTAGTAAATCTAAAAGCTATAAAGCTTACAAAAATGTCTCCTAAAAATAGAAACAAAGTCAAAGTCAAAGTCAAAATATTTTATTTCACATAGGCCTACATGGGCACTTATAAAACGTCAGAAGCTAGTGCACGGTTCCAAATTGGTCGTTTCCTATGGAGAAGAACCGGCAAGAAACTCCATGGTTACTCTTTTAAAAAAAGTGGTAGGTGTTACAATATGATAGTATGTAAGAACAGTGCATATCAATACTGTACACAAAAGCAAAAAATAAAAAAAGTAATTCAAATAAAAAAGTAATTTAAATAGGAAGTAATCTAAAGGTTTGTAAGGTATACAGTGTTCTCACATTCACATTACAAAACGAAAAAGAGGCTATATAAAAAAAAAGCAATAGAAATATAGATAATTGCAACTATCAATAAATTGATAACAAAATAAATTATCAACGAGTTTAAGGTAGTTGAAGTCTCAAAAATAAAAAATAAAAAAATACTTATTGCAAAAGCAATGTCCTATAGAAAAAAAAAAAATACAAATAAAAAATGTATATATATTAAAACAGAGGTGGAGCAGTTAACAGACACAATATTGGTGAGTTACCAGGGAGCCACATGTGCAGAGGTAGTCATTGCCAAACAAGCGTGTCTTCGACATAGTCTTTAACCTTGTAATATGCTTTTTTGGTTAAGACACGCTTAATATGCGTTTTGAATTTTCCCTCACTAAGTTCAGTTACCGCCTTTGGTAGCTTGTTGTAAAAACGTATGCTATTAACTAGGAATGACTTGCTGGTCTTAGCTAATCTCCATTTGGGTAATACAATTTCGTGTTTACTACGTGTATTTTTGTTGTGGAAATCGCTTCTAATTTTAAAGAGTCCTAAGTTTTTACGAACATACAAAATGCATTCCAAGATATAAAGAGAAGGCAGAGTCAGAATATCGATTTCTTTGAATTTATTTCTGAGGGATTCGCGAGGACCCATCCTATAAATAGCCCGGATAGCTCTCTTTTGCAATATGAAAATTGAGTCCACATCAGCTGCAGATCCCCACAATAAAATGCCATAAGACATAATACTGTGAAAATAAGCATAGTAAACCAACCTAGCCGTAGCTACATCTGTCAATTGCCTTATTTTTCTAACTGCATATGCAGCTGAGCTTAATCTTCCCGAGAGAGTTCTAATATGAGCGCCCCACTGCAGTTTAGAATCGATAGTCATACCCAAGAACACAGTGTCCGCAATAACATCAAGTTTTTTGTCATCAAGAATTAGACTGACGCCAACTTGGGGGACACTAGGTAATGAAAACTTTATACATTTAGTTTTATTGGCATTTAATAGGAGATTATTAGCTTCGAACCATTTCGAAAGAACTGCCAGACTTTCGTTAACATGCAAGACATCCCCATCTTTTCTATCTACTTTAAAAATAAGAGAGGTGTCATCAGCAAATAGAATTATATCGGATAAATTAGCCATCATATAAGGAAGGTCATTAATGTAAACTAGAAAAAGGAAAGGGCCAAGAATTGAACCCTGAGGCACGCCCATCTTTACTAGAGATCCCGAGGACGTCGCCCCATTAATGGATACTTTTTGCTGCCTGTAAGATAAATAGGAAAAAACAAGATCAGCAGCTCGTCCACGAATTCCGTAGTGATGTAATTTACAGATTAGAGTATTATGGTCAACACAGTCAAATGCTTTAGAGAGGTCACAGAATATGCCAATGGCATCCTGGGATTTCTCCCAGGATTCCAAAATGTGACTGATGAGTTTCACTCCTGCATCCGTCGTTGACCTTCCTTTCGTGAAACCAAACTGATGACTGTGCAAAATCCTATTAGAATTAAAGTGAGACAACATCTGGTCAAGCATGATTTTTTCATAGATTTTACTCAATGCTGGAAGCACAGATATTGGTCTATAGTTAGAGGGATCACTCTTACTACCTGATTTGAAAATTGGTACTACTTTACTATGTTTCATTAAATCAGGAAATGTACCGCTGTCCAAACATTGATTAAATATGCCTGTTAGGACAGGAGCAATTGTATCAATAATATCTCCAAGAACCTTAACAGATATACCCCATAAGTCTTCAGTGTTTTTTATATTAAGACTTTTGAATGTTTTTAAAATTGTATCAACAGAGATATGCTTAAATTCAAAGGTTGGTATATCCTTAGTGAAATATTGTTTTAAAAAAGATTCAGCTAACAAAGATGAAGAAGGGAGAGATTTCGTAACTTCTATTGGGATATTAGTGAAAAAGTTTTCTAATGTCTCGGCCACTTTTGACGTATCTGAGATGATTTTGTTGTCAATTTTTAGTGACAACTCGTTCCGATTTCGTTGGTTTGCCTTTCCAGTTTCCTTGTTTATCACCTTCCAGACAGCTTTTATTTTATTATTAGAATTTTCGATTATCTTACTTATTGATTTAGATTTAGCTTGGGCACAAACTCTTTTGAATATCTTTGAATAGATTCTAACGTGGTTATGCAAGTTAAGATCAGGCGACAAAGATTTTTCATGGTACAGCTGATATAAAGTGTCTCTGCTTTTTCTTATCCCAGCAGTAGCCCATTCATTAAATTTGGATTTATTACTGATTTGAATTTTTCTAAGTGGACACGCCTTATTAAATTCTTGGCATACTGTAGAAAATAATGTACCATAGTTTACATTGGGGTCTTGCGAATCAAAATTGGCTGTTGAGAGACTACTAAGAACATTATTATTAAAATTATTTAATTTATTTTTAGTTAGCGGTCTAAACTCTGCAATTGAATCTAATTTTAACTTTTTGACTAACTCGAAAGATGCCAGCGAAGGCTGAGCAGGTGGCAGGGACTAGCCAATCTGGCGCAAGGTTTTCGCCATCTGCTCAACACGCTCCTAAGGCGGGGCCGAGCGACCGGGTCTCTGGTAAAACGGCAAAGCGGCAAAACGCTAAGCCGAAACCCGGAGGCCAGGGCGTCAGGAACCGCCCCCTCGGGGCACCACCGACGAAAGGGGCTAACCGTCCCAATCGATCGGTAGCGGCGAGCCGACCGGCCAAACCTCAGGGCTGCCCTAAAGCCTCGAAGCCAAGCAGGTCGAATAACGCCGCTTAACCCACCCACACAAACACATAACACTAACACAACACAAACACACCATAACACAGACACACATAAACACACAAGTGGTGCAGATAAACCTGCATCACGCCAGAGCAGCCACGGCTGTTCTGGAAAAACTCTTCACACAAAAGAACCTTCACATCGCTCTTATCCAGGAACCGTGGCTGGCTAATACTAACACGGTGTCTGGACTGGGCTCTGCAGGTAAGGTCGCTCATCATATCGGTGGAGTCAAACCAAGAGCGTGTATACTTTTCAATAATAATATTGATTTCTTATGCATACCAGGCCTGTGCAGCGATGACCTGATTGCAGCTTATGTCAATGTCAAGAGCGGAAATGGACGCCTCATCGTGTGCTCGGCATACCTGGACGGGACGAAAACCGACCCATCCGAGGAGCTTGCAAAGGTAGTAGAGTACGCCTATGCCAACAATGCCGAGCTTCTCATTGGGTGTGACGCCAACGCCCACCATACCAACTGGGGCAGCACTGACATCAACGATAGAGGTGAGTTGCTTCATGATTTTGTACTAACTAACCGCCTCCAAATAGTTAATGAGGGATGTAAACCGACCTTTGTAACTAAATCGAGGAAGGAAGTTCTTGATGTAACTCTCGCTACTATTCACACTGCCAGGCTGATAACCAATTGGCATGTCAGTGATGAACCATCTATGTCTGATCATCGACTTATTGAATTCGCTTTGAATACATCCAACATTTGCGGAACTATCACTTTTAGGGATGCGAAAACCACGGACTGGGACTTGTACAGACGAAAGCTCCAGGAGAGACTCCTAGACGTCCCTAAAACCATACGCTCCCCTGAAACATTGGACTATGCTGTCACTCAAGTTACTGAAGCCATTACAGCCTCTTACCAAGAGAGCTGTCCTCTAAGAACTGTGAGGGACAGAAAAGTGACATGGTGGAACAAAAGGCTCGATGTTTTAAGGGAGGAATCACGTAGGTTGTTCAATAAGGCTAAATCGACTGACGACTGGGATCGGTATCGGAAAGCTTTAACTACCTATAATAAAGAAATCCGAAAGGCGAAAAGACTTTCATGGAGGAAGTTCTGCGAGGAGATTACTAAAGTCCCTCAAGGAGCCAGAATCCACAAAGTCTTATCCAAATCGCCTACGAATCAACTGGGACTCTTAAAGAAACCAGACGGTGCCTTCACTGCATCAGCGGAGGAAACCCTGAAACTTTTGGCGTCAACACACTTCCCTGGCTCGGTGATGGCACAAGACATCATCGTACCATATTCACCTCATATCCGCCTCTCCAGGCCTACAAATGAAGACTGGAGAAGAGCGGCGAGGTACTTTAGACCCAACAAGGTAGAATGGGCTATAGACTCATTCAAGCCGATTAAGTCTGCAGGTGATGACGATATCTTCCCAGCTCTCCTGCAGCAAGGGAAGACTATACTCATCCCTATCTTAATCAAAATCTTCAGAGCAAGCTTTGCCTGGGGATATATACCTGAGAAATGGACTACAGTTAAAGTCTGTTTTATCCCAAAGGCTGGTAAGAAAGACTACTCTCAACCAAAGTCCTTCAGACCAATAAGCCTTACCTCCTTCCTACTCAAGAGTATGGAAAAGGTTATAGACGAATGCATCAGGGATGGACCATTAAGGGCTAACCCTCTGCATCCGAAGCAACATGCTTACCAAAAAGGAAAATCCACAGAAACTTCTCTGTTAGAACTAACAGACAGGATCGAAAGGGCTTTGGAAGATAAACAGATAGCCCTATGTGCTTTCCTTGATATTGAAGGAGCTTTCGACAACGTCACCATAGACGCCCTTTCCAAGGGAATGAAGGCGAAAGGGATTGACGAGACAACTACTCGTTGGATCGAATTCATGCTCCTCAACAGAACTATCAGTGTTACCTTACACGGAACTACAAAAAGCTTCAAAACAACTAAAGGGTGCCCACAAGGAGGCGTTCTATCGCCACTTCTATGGCTACTCGTTGTTGACCAATTGCTGGTTGAAGCCTTTAAAAGAGACTTAGATGTACACAGTTATGCTGACGATGTGGTGGCTTGTGTTATCGGCCCCTGTCACAGCACGGTATCATCTATACTGCAAAGATCTCTGAACGTTATAAACACATGGTGCACAGAGAACAATTTATCGGTTAACCCGAGTAAAACAACAATAGTCCCCTTTACTAGGAAGCGAAAGTTGGACAAACTTGTAACGCCCACTGTAAAGGGGACTCGCATACCATTCTCCAATGAGGTCAAGTACCTGGGCGTAACTATCGACCAGAGACTGACCTGGAACACTCACATTAATAATGTGATTCAAAAGGCTAAAATAGCTTTAGGAATATGCTGTCGCTTAGCAGGGACGAAATGGGGCCTAAACCCTAAAATCGCCCTGTGGTTGTACACCGCCATAGTCAGGCCGATAATAACGTATGCCTGCGTAGTATGGTGGAGGAAAACATCCCAAGTGACAGTCATCAACAAACTTAATGGTTTGCAGAGACTTGCATGCATTATATCAACAGGCGCCATGTCTACAACCCCAGGAGCTGCTCTAAATGCCCTGCTTAACCTTCCGCCACTTCATCTATTAATTGCGAAGGAGGCGAAAGCGGGCATGTATAGAATAAACAGCACTGGCAAAGTAAACTGGCGCTCTCAAGCACTGAGATCGCTACACGAATCAGTGCTTGAACACGATCAGCTAGCTATGACAACAGACGTCATGCTTCCACAGTGTAGCTTCACAAGAAATTACACAGTGGAACTGCCGAGCAGAGAGGATTGGGCAAGCAACCTCATTACTTGCAAGGCTGGAAGCCTGATCTGGTTTACAGACGGATCCAAAATGGGTGAGAATGTAGGATGTGGAATATTTGGCATTAGCCCGAAATTCAGCAAAAGCTTGAATCTGGGTAAATATGCCACCATATTCCAAGCGGAGGTATACGCCATTATAGAATGTGCGGAAGCCAACCGTCAACGAAACTACATAAATCAATTAATTCTGATTTACTCAGATAGCCAGGCAGCTCTTAACGCCTTGAACTCGAATACAATAAATTCGAAACTGGTAAAAGACTGCGTTAACAAACTAAATGACCTGGGGCAAAGGAATAAAGTTATTCTGAGATGGGTACCGGGTCATTCTGGAATTACTGGCAATGAAAAAGCCGACGAACTTGCAAGGACTGGGGCTCAGGGTCATCAGATAGGACCAGAACCTTTCTGTGGTATCTCAAAGAACCAGGCCATGCAGACCCTTAAGGGCAACCTATTTGGCGATTCAAAAAAGCACTGGTTGTTACAACCAGGACTGCTACACGCCAAATCTCTAATAGAAGGCTACTCACAAAAACGAACTGCCGAGCTTCTTGAGCTTAGCAGGACGAACATTTGTGCGATAGCCCGCGCCTTAACCGGGCACTGCAAATTAAACAGGCACCAATTTCACATGAAACTGAGTGACACTGATGTTTGCAGGTACTGTAATCAGGAGAGGGAGACGCCTAAGCACCTGTTGTGTGAATGTGGGCCCCTTATCCACAAACGGAGTATCCATCTGGGTCGACACATAATTCGCCCGGAGGAGATTAAAACTCTCAAAGCTAGGAGTATTCTAGACTTCCTGGAAGCCTCCCGGCTAAAAGAGTTACTCTAACAAGGTGGCGAGTCACAATAGATCTTTTAGGTCGCAGTGACTACATCTCCTACACTATGGGAGATGCATAGCCCCTTTTCTTCAAAAAATAATAATAATAACTCGAAAGATACGAGTTGGCCAGTATGGTCAGATCTCACGCCACTAATTATGGACGAGTCTTTTATATTAGAGTTAGTAAAAATGTTATCTATACATGAAGCTGAAGTGGGGGTTATTCTTGTTGCTTCATTAAAAATACATATTAAGTTAAAAGAACTAAACAATGAGAGAAGTTTACATTTTAACGTTTTAACGTTCCCAAGTTTTATCAAAATATGATACTTCATGATGACCTCTCTGATGTGGAAACTTCGCTAAAGTTTACCATTTGTATAAGGAAGAAAATTCGCTTAGAAAGCAAATGACCTACTTAGATATAAAGTCAGTCACTGGCGAAGTGGTCATGGTCATTTCAAATATGACTTGGCATATCGAAGACACTTTTGATTTCTTTAGTTACAAAAATTTTTGCGAATAGATATAGAGTTTTCGCACACATATTATAAATCCTTATAATAATAACTTTCTCTTTATCAAAATTTTCTATCAACACAGTTGCCATAACAACGGAAAAAATATTTGGAGTCAAAGAATTAAGAATTTTGTTTTAACCAAAGAGATTAAATAGGTACAATAGAGCGGCCATCAGAAGAAATGTTTTTCTAAGAGAAAAACTGTCATCCTATGCTTCAGTGAAGACGAAAAATATTTACGAAAATAAACTGGAGTTAGGTCCAGTCGTTTTGCCATAATACGATTTATAATGGTGCAATTAGCAACTTGGCATATTCTTCCAATAAATATTTTCTTTTTGTGCGTATAGCGGACACAAATGCGACTTGACAGTCAGGTGACAGCGACTTCCCCACCGAGGGTGTCCCCACGTTGTCGTCGTGGTGGGGCTTGCGTGTCTCAATGATCTTGGGGGCTTTGCCGGTAGAGACACTCATGCCGGAAGGTCCCAAGTGAGAGACCAGACTAAGAGGGACACTGGGCAGAGTCCATTACATCGGACTCCGTGATAGGCGCACCGTCTGGACTTAAACGTGCGCAATTCACTTTGAAAGCTTTGAGTGAATAAGAGGGCTTTTGGTGTGCAACGTATGAGTATGAGTGTTTGAGATATGCTCCTCAAAGTCTTTGGGGCACTTTCAAACCTTTTATTGTGTACTATGCGTACATGTCGAGATGGCAGTGAGTTTGCCTGCTAGGCATTCTTTGTATACTGAGGAGAGGAGTGGGGAGACAACCCCTCTTTAAAAAAAAAAAAAAAAAAAAAAACAACTTTCTGGGGACCCCACCCCACAAAAAAAAAGGCAAAGCTGTGTCCAGCAACAACAATGGAAGCGCATCATAAAGATAAACTACCCCAGGAGGGTACCTGCTGCTCTGCAGTAGGAGAATCCCTCACCGAGCAGCGCTCGGTCAGTCCCACGTATTCTGGGGGGGACAATGATCGCTTTGAATCCCAAACGGATTTTTTCCCGTCTGTCACAGGCGCATTGAGCCAGGGTGGCTCACGTACCGGTGGCCAGGAGTCGCTGGGATTAATTTCCAGCACGTCCACAGCACCGTATCTTAAGGAGCAAGCTACTGCTAACATACTCTCTGACAACAGTAGAGAGATTGATTTGCAAGATGTTACCAATGCGGCGGTACTGTTGAATTCACCTTCTACGAAGGCACACAAAGTGGCAAAGAGAGCGACAACTCGGACACAATTTGTGCGACCGCCTGCCCCCGTTGCCGATGAGATGGCTAGTGATACTGGCGAGTCGTCCTGCTCGCAAATGTCATACGCATCTGAGACGTCGACGAGATCGACTCGAGCCCGCACGCGCAAGCGCGCGCAGACAAACGAAAGCAAAGAGTCGATCACAAACAAGAAGAAGTCTATTAAGCCGCTAAATCTTAATAGGCCCCTCACTAACGATGGGCAGCAGAATGGAGACTCAGAAGCAGCAAGTCCACCAGCAAAGCAGGCAAAGACCCGGGCAACGGCAAGGCAAGACCTACCGAACTCGGATATTCTGGCCAAGACGATGCAGGCACAACCAACAGCAGAACTTAACACCTGCATTAAGGATAGTCTTAAGACTATAGAGGAGGTAGCAAATGAATCGCGCAACCTTAAAGGGAGCTACGTTTACAGCCTGAAACTGGCGGCAGTCACAGTACAAGCTGCAGTAGCTGAGTTGACCTCGCGATCAGCAGTTGAGGTAAATGTTGAGAGATTGGAGGCTGAAAACACAGAATTAAAGGCTCGGCTTACCAGTCTATCAGCACAGGTTGAGAAGTTGACGGCGCAGGTCAGCCTCTTAAGTCGTCAGGGTATGTCAACAGAGAGCCCTATTGTGGCAGCACCATTGGTAGGACCAAGTCAGGCCGCTCCAGTGGCTAGGCATTGCCGATCTGACGAGGTAGAGGCCCAACTTCGGCGATCTATAGCCCTAGAAATCGGGTTTATGGTGGACGCTAAATTAGCTGCTATAGAGAAGAGGTTGCCTCCTGAAAAGCCATTGCGGCCGCCACTCGCCGCAGATGCAAGAAGGGCATCTTCATCAGCTCCGAAGGAACAGCCAATATCCGATCCGATTCTGATCTCAGATACTGCTCGGAAAAAGAGGAAAGGAAAGGGACAAGGCAAAAACAAAGTTGTAGTTCCAGCAGTGGAACCACCTATAGAGTCTGCGGCAACTACACAAGCCTCCCAGGCTTTGCGGGATGCGGCAATGGCTAGAACAGAGGCCTGGTCTACTGTGGTAGGGAGGAAAGCGAAGAGGGATAAGACTCCCCAATCCATCCCCAAATCCATCACTGCGAAGGGGAAAAAGCAGCAAGTGAGACTGCCTAGGGTTCCTGCCACGGCAGCTATAACTGTATCGGTGAGGGAGGGATCTTCCGCTAAACTCGGTGAGGTTATGTCTGTGATGAGGCAGCGAATCCGTTTAGTTGATGTTGGCATTGACACTGTCGGCCAAAGGAGGGCTGCTGATGGCGGGATGGTGCTTACCATTTCAGGCACCGATTCTTCTACCAAAGCAGACAATCTCGCTAGCCGCATGCGAGAGGTCCTTGCCGAGTTTGATGTCAAAATTTCACGTCCAACCAAGAGAGCTGAGGCAAGGATCTTAGATCTTGATGATGCCGTCACGCCTGAGGATGTGGCAGCTGCTATCGCCGAGGTAGGAGGATGTTCACTCGAAGACGTTAAAGTTGGCGAAATTCGACGTTCACGTGCTTCTCTGGGGCACGTCTGGGTTCGTGGCCCACTGGCGGCAATTAAGAAGCTGGCATCCGATAAACATATGCGCTTAGGCTGGACGTTAGTGAGGGTTCAAGTTTTGGGGGCGCGTCGTATGATGTGCTTTCGTTGTCTTGAACCCGGTCATGTTCGGTGCCAGTGCACTAGTGCAGTTGATCGGAGTACTCAGTGCTATGCCTGTGGTGGAGCCCACAAAGCGAGAGAGTGCACTTCACCGACAATGCGGTGTCCATTGTGTGCGGATCAGGGTCTTCCAGCGGATCACCGGCTAGGTGGTAAAAAATGTACTCCGCGCAAGTCGCGTGGCTCACTTGCTACTGTCGCAGCTCAAGGATCGATGCCAACACCACTGGGTGCAGGCCCCTCGGAGGAAATGGACACTTCGCCTTCCCAGCCTTAAAAGTTCTCCAATGTAACCTGAACCACTGCCGCAATGCACAGAACCTTTTTCTGCAGACTGTCGCGGAGTGGTCGGTTGCCTTAGCCGTAGTAGCGGAGCCATACGGTCTTAGGGATCATCCTCGCTGGTTCCGGGACACTGTAGACTCCGTCGCCGTTTATTGGGCTGGTGGAAGTGGAGACCCTCACTGCTCCCTACTTGATAGGGGGGATGGATTTGTTGCAGTGGAGTGGGGTCCTCTGGCTGTAGTAGGCTGCTACGTGTCTCCTAACATTCCCCTTACCGAATTTGGGGAATATCTGGACGGGGTTGCAAACTGCATTCAGCATAACTGTTTGCCCCGACCCGTGCTCGTCTTGGGTGATTTTAATGCCCATTCTAGAGCGTGGGGAAACACTCGGGACACGTCGAGAGGACACGCGGTACAAGACTGGGCGGCGTTGCTTGACCTCCGACTTTTAAATCGGGGATCCGTGTCCACATGCGTTCGGTGGCAGGGGGAGTCAATTGTGGATCTCTCCTGGGCAACTCCTTCTGTTGCTCGCATGGTGTCGGATTGGAGGGTAGCAGAGGAGATTGTCACACTTTCCGACCATCGCCACATTGTATTTGATGTGACACTGCGCCCCCCAAGTAATCCTAGAAGTCCAGTGCAATCCGGTCCACCGGCGCGACGTTGGGCCCTTAAACGTCTCAATCGAGATATGCTTATTGCAGCTGCCAACGTTGCGGCGTGGCCAGAGGATGATTGCTCACAGGGGATCTTGCCTGATCCAGAAGAAGAGGTAGCTTGGTTCCGGGACAAGATGACGTCAATTTGTGACGCATCCATGCCCCGGGTTAGGTGTTCTCAACGTCCTGGTGCGGTTTACTGGTGGTCGGAAGATATTGCGCGATTACGAGTCTTCTGCCTCAGGTCCCGACGCCAGTATCAACGCACTCGACGCAGGCGGGAGCCAAGAGCTACAGATGAGGAGATAGCCAGGACCTATAAAGCGTACCGGGAAGCTACTATGAACCTTCAGCACGCCATCGCGGATGCCAGGTCAAAGTCTTGGAGAGAACTTCTCGCGGGGCTGGACAGGAATCCATGGGGAAAACCTTATAAATTGGTTATGGAGAAACTGCGTCCTTGGGTTCCCCCCATTACGGAAACTATGAACCCGGCTCTACTGGAAAGAGTTGTAAGCACGCTCTTTCCAGCAACTAGGGACAGCCCTTCGTCAGTTTGGACACCTTCGGACTGGTCTAATGAGATGGAGGTGACTGAAGGCGAGCTTGAAAGGGCCATAAGACGAATGGGAGCTCATAATACAGCGCCAGGTCCAGACGGTATCCCCGGCCGTGCGTGGGTTCTGGCTCTGGCTTCTCTGGGAGATCGCTTAAGGCGGCTGTTCAACAGTTGTTTCCGTGCGGGCGTGTTCCCTTCTGACTGGAAGGAGGCTGGACTAGTTTTATTGAAGAAAGCAGGCAGAGACCCAGAGTCTCCCTCTGCATACCGTCCTATCTGCCTGCTCAACGAGGTTTCTAAGCTATTCGAAAGAATAATTGCCGAAAGACTCGTTGGGCACCTGTCGCGGGTTGGTCCCGACCTTGCCGATTGCCAGTATGGTTTCCGGCACCAGCGTTCTACAGTGGATGCGATCCTTCGCGTCCGCTTGTTGTCGGAGCAGGCAGTATCCCAGGGTGGAGTAACATTGGCTGTGAGTTTGGATATTGTAAATGCTTTCAACTCGCTGCCCTGGGATGCAATAAGGGTGGCACTAGAATATCATAGAGTGCCCCCTTACCTGCAGTGCATTATCGGGGATTACCTACGCGACAGGCACATTCGCTATGTGGGCCGAGATGGTTGCGTTCATAGGAGAGAGATAACGTGTGGGGTTCCGCAGGGGTCGGTTTTGGGTCCCCCCTTGTGGAATCTTGCATACGACGTGGTCCTACGCGTTGAACTCCCCGCTGGGGTTAATATTGTCTGTTATGCAGATGATACTCTGGTGATGGCCAGCGGGGCCACCTTTGATGAGACTATCAGGCTTTGCGAACTCGGGGTGGCAAGAGTCGTGGCTTCAATTCGTGAGCTGGGTCTAGAAATAGCACCTCATAAAACTGAGGCGCTATGGTTTCATAAATTACCGAGGAGTAGAGAACCACCCAGCTCATCAGTAACCGTAGGAGATGCGCAAGTCCAGGTGAGTCAGTACATTAAGTACCTTGGCCTAACTTTGGATAGCCGGTGGGGCTTCGAAGAGCATTTTGAACGTCTGGTCCCTCGCGTTGGAAGGGCAGTGGGTGCTCTGCACGGATTGCTGCCCAATCTAGGAGGACCCCGGGAAGAAGTTCGTCGCCTCTACGCGGGTGTCGTGCGGTCGATGGTCCTTTATGGGGCACCTGTGTGGTCAAATAGACTATCAGGTGTCCGTCGCTGCAGGGCTAAAATCAATAGTCTGCAGCGGAGAATGGCCATTCGCATAGCACGCGGATACCGAACGGTATCGTTCGAGGCGGCAACTCTCTTGGCACGCTTTCCACCATTAGACATCCTGGCAGATATGGACGCGAGGGTCTATAACCGGATTCGCGACATACGCCAAAATGGTGGTAGCGTGCCAGGAGTTGTACTAGTAAGGTTGAGGCGGCAAGAACGGCGACACGCGCTCGAGAAGTGGCGCGAGCGGCTACAGCAGCCGCAATTCTCGCGTAAGCGCGTTGTCGAAGCCGTTCTGCCGCACTTCGAAGCTTGGCTAAAAAGAGGAGAGCGCATCTCCTATAGGCTAACTCAGGTACTGACCGGGCACGGTTGCTTCGGTGAGTACCTGAATAGAATTGGGCGAGAGGCCACAGCAAATTGCTACCATTGCGAAAGTGACCTAGATTCAGCTCAGCACACGCTTGAAGAATGCCCCGCGTGGGCCTCTGAGCGACAGGTCTTAGTGGCTAAGATCGGACGGGATCTGTCTCTGCCAGCAGTAGTGAGGGCTATGCTGAAGGAGACAGAAAATTGGAGAGAAATGGCGTCTTTCTGTGAGACTGTGATGGTCCAGAAGGAGGCTGCTGAGCGGGATCGTGAGAGGGCCGATCCCACTCGTAGAAGGAGGCGTCAGAGGGGCAACCGCCGTGACGCCTAAAACGCTGAAACCCCGCTTACAACATTTCAGGTAGGCGGGACTCCGAGGTCACGGGCTTTCAGAGTGGGGACTCTGTCCGCCCACCAAGTGACTTCAGGAAAGACGGTGGCACAGTGATCACGTGCTGCCGTGCACAACGAGGCTCAGAGGAGACTCCTCGCAGACTCCACAGGGATGTGCCCTAACAGGCGTTGTACAGAGAGGGTTCCGGGGTGGTCTTTTAAGAGGTCACGGAGCTCTCTTCCATGTACTGATGGTGATCACCGGGGTGGTTTTAGTGAGGTAAGAATCCCACACACCCTGGTCTTTTCCCCCAAAAGACCAGAAGCTTTTTGAAGGTTTCCCCCCGAAAACAAAAAAAAAAAAAAAAAAAAAAGGTGACAGCGACTTGTTACTACTTTAGTAACAAGTCTCGGATTACAATTTTGTTCGCTATATCCCGTCTTTTGGTAGTATAAGTTTAATGTCTTGGTTTTAACAAATAACAAGATATCTCTACCAATTCGTTTGAAGTAAGCTAAATCGAGATTGAGTCTTGAATAAATAGGTACTAAAAATGTGACGAGTTAAAACAGAATCAATTGGTCAAATGAAGTAATTACTATACTATAGGTGAAACACAGGCTTAAACTAGTGCGTCTCCCCATCATTAGTTATTTGGTGGGATCGCAGTCAGGCACTTTTTATTTCAATAAAAAGAAACATCTAAATTTCATTTCTCGACCTGTGTTTTGAACCCAGGACTACATGCTCAGTATCACACTTGCGACCACTACAGTCTAGTCTATGACTACGTAGCCCTAGTGATAATACCATTGAAGCAGTCAAGTTAATTAAATATTGAATGGAAAAAACCAGACTGGTTATGACAAGGAGATCCCTTAACAAAGTGCAAAAGGAAAATGGTTAAATACACAGACCACGGAATCACCGCACCCGCGCCGATCTTGCAACAACTAGAAGCGACACATCGGAACATTTATTTTTATATAATTTATTTATCTTAGCGTTCCAGGGCCGCGATTATTTTGAAAGAGATTGCCGTACGAGTCAGAGAATGGACAAGCCGCCAAGACCCCGACACAACCACCGGCCGGTATGCGGCCGGTATGTAGGAAATGAAATGGGTAGCTCGCCGTCCGGGCCGAGTACGAATACGTCTGGACCGAGTCCGATCGAGTCATCAACGGCTTGTACTGTTCCACTGACGCCTCAAAGAGGTGGTTGCAAAACCTTAGGTTCTCAGCAGGGCCAAAGCCTAATAGGGCCATAGGTCAACTTCTGAAAGGGTAAAAAAATACCTGTGGTTCTAGAACGCAAAGGCAACTGAAAGAAAATGGATGTGATTTTAGTTTATAAAAGTCTTACACGCCCTCCCATTTCCCTTTAGAATGGGAGAAATCATAGGATTATTTCCCACCTTAAAAAAAAGATACCTATACATTTACATTTCACCATTTTTAGTTATAAGAGGCGAGCTTATTGCCATCAACGGGGCACAAACTTGAACTCCAGGCTACTCCTGAAGAAAGCGGGTCTAGTTGCGAGTGCGAGTGCAGGTGCGGGTACTCTAGAAACACTATCTCGGTTAGCTTAATAAAACTGAACCTTACCTGAAAATCGGAGCCAGGGGGTCTACTCGCTTTCTCCGAAAAATGAAGTTTCGATTGAAATTTCGCGTGTTTCCTACCACGGTTCCTTTCGTTCCCGAAATTTCGCACGAACAAAAATTGTTTGACGTACCGAATCTCTAAACCTACTCTAATTAGTTATGTTTCGAACAAAAATATAATTATAACAGAGGATTTTTTGCAATAACGTCAAATGAATATAGTTCGTTTACGAAAGTTTCGTTTCGCAGAAAGCGAGTAGACCCCCAGGACCCCCTACTCAGCAGCAGAGCTTTGTGGCTTTTAGACCAACAGGCCAGTCTAACTAGACATCTTTATAGACGTTAAAGTTTTACTGTAAGTTTGCTTGTCATGGCCTATTTGTAGTCTTTAGTCACTATGATACTTACACATTGCCACATTCAGTTTATGGAAATTGTTGACTATACCGTCACTATTGCTGCCCAGTGTGATGCTTCCATGATCTGTGATTTTACAGTATAATGCGAATACATCGTCTATTGTCTACGTCTGCAGGTGTTGGTCCTTTTTTTGTGAATGTTCATCCAAGTGTCTGAAGTCTGAGTTTCTGTCTGTTCTGTTTTGTTTGTCTGAATCCTCGCTCTTCTATCTCAATTCGAACACTTGTAGCTCATTGTTTCATTTGAACATGGTTTCTTTGGTACAGAAAAATATTCAAGTTTTCAATTTTTCTAATATTGTAGAGAAAATTTAAAAACCGTGTTTTGTTTTTTAAAAATGCTCTAAGACCTCTGCCAAAAATAATGCAGGATTGAAGTCAGGTCCTAAAGTAGTTTGTAGTGTTGTAGTTTTTAAAAGTAACAAAGTTTTCCCGACTGAACAAAAATTGTGTAACTTCAATCAAGAAACCAACAAATAGACAAGCAGATGACAAACTTTTCCATTTAGCCTCTTATCTTATTCATATCTTTCTGGTATGGTATTTTCTTGTTGTGTATTTTAGAACATTTTCTCCATCTCGGTGGCACGCTTGAAGATGAAGTGTTTTTTGTTTCGTGTTTCTCAGAACCTGGTTCGGGACCGTGTCAGCAAACATCTACCTTTGTGTAACAAGTCCTTTTATTTTATATTTAAGTAGGTGATGTCATGCAGTCCTGTTAGGTGTAGTGATTCAAATCCGTACTAACCGCAGGGAACAAATTAACCGCAGGTAATTGTCTATGTGACAGTTCTATTATTAACCCTGTTGAACAGATCGGAAGCGATCAACATTTATGATTTCAATTAATAACCTATTTTCTTATTTAATGGAGCTTCCAGTAAAAAATGTATGGGTAATATGGGCCGACAAATAAATGTATGTAAATATAGCTTTGCCGAAACTTCTGATGTTATTCAAAGAAGCTATTATTAGTTTGGTTTTCCTAGTTGACTATCCCAAGAAAAAACACCGATACCAACTCAGTAGTCAAAATCTCGTTTAAATTCCATACAATAAAGCCTAATGTCCATATTTTGTTTTCATACATACACTCGACTATATGTTATGTATGTACTGTCTCATCTCATCAGCTGGCTGGCATCGTAATAGATTTCTCATAACGACTGAGCCTCGTACCAATAGGTCTCTCAACGTTAATGGGCTATAAATGCTGTGCTTTAATTGTTTTCGCTCGTGTTAACCCATTCTCTATAGTTTGCTTTTTATGTTTATTTGCTAAATAGCAGGAACTTAGGAACAGTTATTCATTGAAATAGGAAGTAGGCGTTTATAAAGACGTAACGTTGATACCTTCTACCTTCTTAAAGGTTCTTTGTGAAGATCTATTCTTAGTTATATTGCTGTTTCTTTATATAAAAGCGTTAGTTCCGTTAAAGAAAATGACACTATCCTGACGATTTATTTAATTAAACCCCGAGCAAATGCGCTCTCTCATTGTCTTTCTATTGTGTCTCTAATTACGATATTCAAAAAGTTAATTATTGCCTCCTTCCTGTGTGTTGAGGTTTCAGTGGACTTCAACGAAACTCCCGTATGTTGATAATTGGTTTATACTTATACACATTTTACTATTTTAGAAATTGGAGCGTGTGATTGATACAATGCAATAAGAAATAAAGAAAAATATAAGTAGGTGAATAATAATAAAAATCACAATCAGTACGGCGCGGACGCCTTGTCTTTTAGAATAGCAACACAACACGCACACTGCACTGCTTCACATTTAAAGCAGGCGTAAATATTATGTTTACCTCGTCCTAAAACTACATAAGAACGTGTATTTTTCTGAGATTCTAAAATCTGGAAATTGGTGTGTTCTAAATAAAAATTGTGTTCCCAATTAATCATAATGACACAATCAGTTAAAATTAGACTAAGGCTTGAAAAGAATGGCAGTATAGTTGATTGCGGAAACTAAACTGATTGTTTCTTCTGGAAAACGACTTGCTGTTCAAACAGGATATCTTTTCAACGTGGGACGCATCTTTCAAGGTGTTTTGTGCTTATTGATACGACCACGCTCTTCCTAGCAGAAACCTGGCATTTATCTGACATTTAGAAAAAGTCATCACTGTATAATGAAGCTTTTCCTCATCTTTGATTACTGCGACACGTTTAAGTATTGGTTTGCTGGCCCAGTGTGTGACGGCTGGTCTTATGAGTGTTAAAAGAAAAGATTTTATTCTAGGATTATCAAGATAGAGAAATAGATTTTCTTTTTAAGATGGAAATATCATCCAATGATATCCTCGCTCTTGAGCGAAGCTGGAGATAGTGTCAGATTTTTACTGACTAAAATCCCACTCTAGTTCCTTTGTATCCTTTCGGACCGGGGCCGAATCTTCCTCTAAGAAACTCCAGGCTCTAGTAGGCTTCAATGCTTTTGGGCCCCTACGGTTTGCTGACAACTTGAGGCACGCGCGGAACAATACGCGATGTCTCGGGCTCGGTCCGGACGGTCACCGGATGGTCGGTCGGTGAGCTACCCATTGCTCGCCGTCCGCTAGCCCACGCCTACTGTGGCCGGAAATTGGGACCAGAATCCCGGTGGTGGCTGGGGCGTGACCGCCGTTGCCTCACGCATCCAACCTCCTCCTTTGCTAGCATTCTAGCTTCGCAGAAGGAAGTGACCGCCTGCCACTCCTCGTTCTGAACTATAGCCTGTACCAAGGCCCAGTGCGAGAGATTGCTGCCGCCAAGCGTCCTCACGTAGACACGGCGGTGTTCTGGCCAGGCGGGGCACACCTTTACTATGTATGCACGTACTAGTATGCTTCATCGTGTCCTCCGGATACAGAAGTAGATGACTTTTGCCTGACTTTTTTAACAGAGAGAGCCTTATGACCGAATGCGAGCATTTACAGACAAGCTTTGTATATATATGGCAAGCTGTGAATAGGCTACTTATAAACTAGTGCGCCTCACCATCAACGATTGCATCACAGCTTACCATTTAGTGGAATCGCGGTCAAACACTAGTTTATATTATTTAAAATAAATAATTTCAGCTGAAAGACATCTGTTGGACATAGGCCTCCTCATATGTCGCCACAATGAACGATTCTGTACATCTCTCATCCATCGCATACCCACTCTCACCAGGTCATCGGTCCAGCTTATGGGAAACCGTACAACGTATGTCACTTCAGAACCTTTCGGCCCCATCGGCTATCTATTCTAAGAGCAATGTAGGTACCCTGGCTATTGCCACTTAGGCAATTTCTAGGCTATTCTTCGGGCTATGTCGGCGACTTGGTTCTCCTGCAGATGTCTACATTCCTACAGCCCTTTGATTTATTAAAAATAAAAATTAATTTAGCATATAAAAATTGCATACGTATTCCCTATTCAAATCATCTTTAGAATATTTTAAATAAGAATGTGTTTTTTTTTTTAAATATACTCGTGCCTCTTTAGTTTACTACTATCCCATTACCCCAACTTCAGTGATTTCTGACGTCACGTCACGGCGGAGCACGTTAGGGGTCGTCAACCGCCCCGTATTCCATCGGACACCATCTATTCGTCACGTCCCTGTCTCGCCGTGTCCTGCAGCGTGTCACGGGCACACGGGGCAAGCATCCATTTGTTTTATAGGAGAAAAACATTTGCCTTGTAACTAGTATTTCAGTTAATTTATTCGATACGTGTAGAAATTTATCATTTACGCCAAAAACTTGATTGTTCTAAATAAATGGCTGTTATTCTTATTATCTATCTATATATATAAAAATGACCCCCGTTTTCCGTTGTCACGACTTGGCATGAAAACGGCTTGACCGATTTGGCTGTTTTTTTTTTTGTTGTGATTGTTATTGTGAGAAGGTTCTTATGGAAAAAAAATAAGAGTAGGGTAGGGTAGGGTAGAGTAGGGTAGGGTAGGGTAGAGTAGGGTAGGGTAGAGTAGAGTAGGGTAGAGTAGTAGGGTAGAGTAGGGTAGGGTAGGGTAGAGTAGGGTAGGGTAGGGTGGAGTAGGGAAGAGCGGGAGCGAAGCCGCGCGGGCAAAAGCTAGTAGGTTAATAAAAATCGTATTTTTAGAACAGTAGTAAAAAATAAATGAATAAAATTTTCCATTAGTTTCAAACATCCTATGTCACGGCATGCATTAAACTTAGGATGTTTGAAACTTTACTTACTAACAACTTAAATTTTAATTAAGGCTACACCATGGAAGGCAAACATACTGAATCTTCAGCATGACATGTGTCTTTTGTTAGTTGTTCTTAAATAAATACAAACATTTTCGACAGCTTTCATAATCAGCCAAATCTGTTCATCAAAATCAATCGACCAAATTGAAATTCATTCGTAGGTGTACTTTATTGTTATGAATGAAAAATACATGTTGATGATGGACAACGAGAGGAAAGCCAAACAAAATGGATGGATTGTGTGAACATGGAAGAAAAGCGAGTCAATGATAGCGTGATTGCTGACAGTATAGAAAGGAACAAATATCATGTTCTACGGACCCCAAGTAACTTGAGATCAGGGCAAGAACTTGATGATGACGTATACTTTATTCAAATTGATATTTGTGTGCCTTTAATCAACATATAAATGGAATTTAAAGACATTTTTATGTGATAATAATGTAAATCTATAATATATTATTTGTTTATTTTGACTGGCCTGTTGGTCTAGTGGTTAGTAGCCCTGACTGCTATGCCGGAGGTTGTGGGTTCGATTCCCACCCAGGACAAATGTTTATGTGATGAGCATGATCATTTTGTTCTGTGTCTGGGTGTAATTTGTCTATAATATGTATGTATTTAGAAATATATAAGTATGTTTATCAGTTGTCTAGTACCCATAACACAAGCTCTGCTTAGCTTGGGACTAGACGGCGTTGTGTGATAGTTGTGGAATATTATTATTATTTATTAAGTACTTTATTGTAGATATTATAAAATCACAAAACAAACACGTGTCTTATCGAATCTTCTCTTCGGATGAAATCGCACGTGTTTAATGTTATATTATATTTTTATGTTAATATAACCATTTTATTTATTGTCTGATTTGTTCAGGATAGGTATAATTTAATTTTTATTTTATTAATGAACTATTAAATGTTATTTTATTAATAACTACGGAATTGCTCAACTTCGCACGGGCGTTACAAATTTTTGACACTTTCGGCTTTTGTCTCATAAAATATGCATGTCTTACACTTGGACTTTCCTTCCTTAACAATCTGTTTATTAATAAAAATTGCATGGAAGTCGGTTCAGTAGTTTTTGAGTTTATCACGGACAGATTGACAGACGTGGCGGGAGCCTTTGTTTCAAAATATCTCTGTGAGGATTCTGTGATTTAGTTTATTGTATATTAATATTTTAATAATAACGCTCATTTTATGCTACTCATTATCAGTTTCTATTTTGTTAATATGTAGACACCCACTGATGCAATACTGTTACCTCTAAAAATTATTTTTGTTTCGTAAATTATATCTATTTTATAGATGGAAGGTAGAATGTTATAATAAACTAGCTTTTGTCCGCAGCTTCGCCCACGTACATAAAATATAGCTCCGGTGAAAAATTTTAGAAATCGCGCTACCTAGTACTTTCAGAGATTAACTCCTGGATTACAAACAAAAAAAAAAACAAAGTTCACCTCTTTATTATAGAATGTAGAAGTGTAGATAACACTGCATATAAAATATTCTAATAGCTTTACTACCAGCAGTACAAGTAAAAATACCTCATGTACGTAAATTTTTAGGCAGACAAACACTTGTAGAGGTCAGAGGGAGTAATAAACTGTCATAAGGGTTCGACGCCTCACGCCTCAGCCCTCACATCCGCTCCGAGAGGATTAGGGGTATCCTTGAGAACTTGTTGTCGATATTTATGACAGGGGAAGTCCTTTGCAGACGGGTATAGCATGTTTATGAGATTAAGGAGTTAGTTTCGTTTGGTTAACAGCTTTTTTGAATAATTTAATGACTAAGATCCCAGTGTCTATAAACAAAGTTGGGATCCCTTTCTGTTTTCGTGTACCTAGTTGTTGTTTCTTCGAATCTTTCTTTTCAATGCCATTACAAGAAACAAGATTAATAACAACTAAGTGGAGCAAATAATACTTAATAATAATAATATAAATCCGATGCCCACTCGAAAAAATATTCGTGTAGCCTACAGATAGGTATTCCGAATCTGGGGGTCTTATTTATGTAAGCCCACATATTTCTGAAAGTACCTACCCAAGTAAAGTTTTAGTTTTAACCCTTCAGATACCGTCAATTAGAGACACAATAGTAAGACAATAGATGCGCGGCCACCGGGTGTCGCTTGGGGATTCATGAATTAAACAAATTATAAACAGTTGCACAGATTTTACTAAAGTAGTTCAATGCCAACTAGATGTCACTTACATACAAACATATCCGTGAAAATAAGAAAATTAATGAACATCTCTATTCTAGAAGGATAAAGTTGTTAGTTAGTTAAGGAATCTTTACCTTTAATAGGAATAAAAGCACTTCTAGAAACTAGCTCATGTATTAGAGATCCTCCCTCGTCATCTGAATGTAAGTATCATATCAGGAACAATATAGAGCTATGGTGGGATATTTTTAGAACATTGTTTTCCGGTCTCACCAAAGTTGTTTTATGAGTGCGGAAATACGTTTGTACTTCGTCGCCAAGTTGGACAGGCGACTTCAAGTGCAGACCTACAAAGTTATTTTTATTTGATTTAGCTGTTGATTGAGTGTTTTTTCTTACTAAAACTAATAGTATTTTGGTCTCATAACTATACACAAATAAAAGGAAAAGGAATGGTAACATTATTTTTTGTTTGTTTGTAGGAGGTAATCTCTGGAAGTGCTAGTCTAAGTGCTAAAATTTTTTCACCGGTAGAAAGCTGCTTTATTCCTGGGTGGCATTAGCAATTTTTTATGTACGCGGGTGAAACTGCGTGTAAAAACTAGTGAATTATGTTAATAACCATTTATTATCAACGAAAGCGACGATGTCGTCGACGATAGAGCACACTTGCCTAGAAGTAACCAATTCTCTCTTGAATTAAAGACTATGAGGTTGTACTTGTTGACTCTGGTTATGGGTGTGAGAGTTTTTGTGTTTTTCAGCCTGAGAATTGGCATACTGTTAACAAAAATAATTTCGTTTTACAACTCAATTTACGATTTATGTTCTCCTTGTTAATCTCATTCATTCAAATGTCATGAATGAACCAGTTTAGACTCTTAGTTCATTTATAGCAATCGACATAAAGTTTAAAACAAATCCAATTACAACTTGTTCAAGTGCCTGATTGCTCTTTTGAATAGTTAATGGACGCAATTTACTTGTCAATGATTTTCTTTCACAGGTTTAAAATAACAACTATTTTTAACTACGAAAACTGAAACTAGGTATGCTGGATAAAAAATTAATAAAAGACTTCAACTTTGTATAAATAGAATAAAATTTTGAATGAATTTGATATAAAATTCCGTCATAAATATTTAAAAGAAGTTTTTATCACAGAATAATTTATTGATGGCGCAAAAATTTCTAGGAAACAGACTCCTACCAAACTACGATATCTTGTGGCTGCTAATCAAACTGTCTGAGTGATTACATAATCTTACATCTAAACATTAATGCTAATATAAAGGCGAAAGTTTGTGAGTGTGTTTGTTATTTCTTCAAGCTCGAATGATTGAAAAGATGTAGACCATGTCCTAGAATAGCAAATAAGAGTTTTTATCCCGGAAGTATGTTTACGCTGGCTGTATCTACCTAGTACCTACGTATAATAAACGTTCCAGGTTTGTACTTTCTATGGATAAGATATTTAATAAATTATCAACTGATAGTATGGTTGGTGCAATGTTTGAGCTGCTACGCTGTATTTTTTTTTCTTGTTAGGCTCGCTTTTGACCACCATCTCACCTGATGGAAAGCGCCGATGTGGTTGACGATGGAGCACGCTTGCCTAGAAGTAACCTATTCACTCTTAACTTAAAAACTTCTAAGTTGTAGCTATCAGGAAACATAGACTCCAGCAGGGAAATAAGAGTTTTTAGGGGCTACACACGTAAAAATGTGTTCCCGAAACGCATTGTGCGTATGGGTGGAATGTCTCCCATGTACCAGTGGCGCAACTCCGTACGTCTTGTGGTCCTTTGATGGAATGGACTGGGCGAATTAGATCGTGCAATTCTAGCGCATACTCTCCGAAATGGAAGCGATAGAAAACCGATAAGCTAGCAACTTGGCAGCGGTGCTCAAGGCTTTGGAGCTTCGACTCTACAAGGTCATCATTGCCGATGATTCTCTCGGCTCGCCTTACAATCGACTCCAATGCATCAAGCTGGTATTTGGCAGACCCATCCCAAAGATGAGAACTGTACTCCATACACGATCGAACTTGGGATTGATAAAGATTGAGCAGCTGTTCCGGCGTGAAGTACCGTCACACCTTTGCTAAGATCCCCAGTTTTTTGGCAGCCAGTTGAGTCTTTGGTTCAATGTACCCCGAAATTGAGAGTAGACGTGGTCGGTTATCGGCACGATCGCAAGAAGCGTGGTCGGTTATCAGCACGGTCATCATCATCATCATCAGCCTTTTTTTAATGTTCCTACTGCTGGGACACAGGTCTCCTCTCTAGGGGAGGGAATGGACCGTAACCCTCTACGCGGGTCCAGTGCAGGTTGGTGAATGTGACATGATTTTCGAATTTTTGGTTCTAAGACGTGCCGGTTTTCTCGGCGATGAAATAAATAACACGAAGTAATGCGCCTGGCTGGGTTAAAACCCACGACCTACAACTCGTAAGTCGGAACCTTTACCACTCGGCAACCAATGCTCTCAGGGTCATACTCCGGAAAGATGGAGCCGGGTAGAATTGACACCATTTAGCGGAAAAAAAGACACGTCTAACCCAGACGTAACTCAGGCAACATCTTAAAGCTACATTATTATTATTAATTTATGCACTAATGAAACATTGTACAAATTTGAAAAGCAGCCTTAGTGCTTTAAACATTTTCTACCAGTCAATCTTTGGGTGGTGCAGAGACGTAACGTGGTAGGTGCAACTTAATAAAAGACAAACAGAAAGGAAATAATATCAATAAATATACGAGTATCTTAGATCATCATCATCGACTTCCACTGTTGGACATAGATTATATCTTAGATACATTCAAATAAAGAAAAAAAAAACGAAGACAACAATTCATCAAGAGTGCAATGATTCTACCAACTTCTTGCGAATGTGTTCTAGTGCATTCTACATTTAAAGGAGCGATTATGTCTGATAAACATAGACTTAAGATTGTGTATCTCAGGCAAAGCTGAGACGGGAGGCCAGTATTTTGTAATATTGTTATGATATAACCTCCGGGCAATATACACTAGAGTTGTGTGGACTTAGGGCATGGTTAAGATATTTGGTTTCGATCGACGTGGTAACTAATATTAAATAAACTGACCTTAAAACTGACGAAAAGTTTGTTTTTTTTTTTTTTTTTTTTTTTTCTTTTATTTTGTCATCAAACAGTCATATACAAAAATTTTATTCTTAACATAATTGTTTTCTTATGATAGACCTACAGTGCCGACAATGTAATATTTAGGTAAAAATTGAACACAGTACACTCCATTATGGAAAGACGCATCTGAATTTATACTTAAATATATATATATATATATTTTTTTACATATTCTATTACCTATTTAAAGGCTAAGTGAAGTGAAAGGAAAAGTTTTAATTAGGTGATGTATCGACTGTCGATGTTTTGATTGTACTACAGGTAGTATGAAAGCGAAATAAAAGTTTCAGTGTGTACACTTTGGTAGCGTACGCACAGTTGGGGCGAGCTACTAGCTGTAACAGTAGGTTGCGGTACGGTCTACTACCTAATAGTTTAGCTTAGAATGAAAGGATTTTGATTATACAGGGTTATTGTAAAACACTAACAACCTTGCAGGACTGTATTACTAACATCATAAACAACAACTTTTTTCGAAACATACCAAAAACCATCCTTCATTATTTCCTGGTTCTATTCGGCTCTGCTATTGTATTATCGCTTGCTTCGCATAGAATTTAGAACATTAATTTAATTACTTTTATTTTTGTATGAAAATCTGATGAACAAAAATATGATAAATTTTTAAAAGTCATAGAACAAAAGTTGTTGTTTATGATGTTAGTAACATAGTCCTGAGAGGTTGCCAGTGTTTTACAAATAACCCTGTGTTGTTTTTAAGTCTATATTATAAAAAATGAGCCCCGTTTTCCGTTGTCACGACATGGCATGAAAACGGCTTGACCAATTTGGCAGTTTTTTTTTTTTGTTGTGATTGTTATTGTGAGAATAAGGTTCTTATGGAAAAAAAATAAAATTAGGGTAGTGTAGGGTAGAGTAGGGTAGAGTAGGGTAGGGTAGGGTAGAGTAGGGTAGAGTAGTAGGGTAAAGTAGGGTAGAGTGGGGTAAAGTAGGGTAGAGTAGGGTAGAGTAGGGTAGAGTAGGGTAGAGTAGGGTAGAGTAGGGTAGAGTAGGGTAGAGTAGGGTAGAGTAGGGTAGAGTAGGGTAGAGTAGGGTAGAGTAGGGTAGAGTAGGGTAGAGTAGGGTAGAGTAGGGTAGAGTAGGGTAGAGTAGGGTAGAGTAGGGTAGAGTAGGGTAGAGTAGGGTAGAGTAGGGTAGAGTAGGGTAGAGTAGGGTAGAGTAGGGTAGAGTAGGGTAGAGTAGGGTAGAGTAGGGTAGAGTAGGGTAGAGTAGGGTAGAGTAGGGTAGAGTAGGGTAGAGTAGGGTAGAGTAGGGTAGAGTAGGGTAGAGTAGGGTAGAGTAGGGTAGAGTAGGGTAGAGTAGGGTAGAGTAGGGTAGAGTAGGGTAGAGTAGGGTAGAGTAGGGTAGAGTAGGGTAGAGTAGGGTAGAGTAGGGTAGAGTAGGGTAGAGTAGGGTAGAGTAGGGTAGAGTAGGGTAGAGTAGGGTAGAGTAGGGTAGAGTAGGGTAGAGTAGGGTAGAGTAGGGTAGAGTAGGGTAGAGTAGGGTAGAGTAGGGTAGAGTAGGGTAGAGTAGGGTAGAGTAGGGTAGAGTAGGGTAGAGTAGGGTAGAGTAGGGTAGAGTAGGGTAGAGTAGGGTAGAGTAGGGTAGAGTAGGGTAGAGTAGGGTAGAGTAGGGTAGAGTAGGGTAGAGTAGGGTAGAGTAGGGTAGAGTAGGGTAGAGTAGGGTAGAGTAGGGTAGAGTAGGGTAGAGTAGGGTAGAGTAGGGTAGAGTAGGGTAGAGTAGGGTAGAGTAGGGTAGAGTAGGGTAGAGTAGGGTAGAGTAGGGTAGAGTAGGGTAGAGTAGGGTAGAGTAGGGTAGAGTAGGGTAGAGTAGGGTAGAGTAGGGTAGAGTAGGGTAGAGTAGGGTAGAGTAGGGTAGAGTAGGGTAGAGTAGGGTAGAGTAGGGTAGAGTAGGGTAGAGTAGGGTAGAGTAGGGTAGAGTAGGGTAGAGTAGGGTAGAGTAGGGTAGAGTAGGGTAGAGTAGGGTAGAGTAGGGTAGAGTAGGGTAGAGTAGGGTAGAGTAGGGTAGAGTAGGGTAGAGTAGGGTAGAGTAGGGTAGAGTAGGGTAGAGTAGGGTAGAGTAGGGTAGAGTAGGGTAGAGTAGGGTAGAGTAGGGTAGAGTAGGGCAGAGTAGGGTAGAGTAGGGTAGAGTAGGGCAGAGTAGGGTAGAGTAGGGTAGAGTAGGGTAGAGTAGGGTAGAGTAGGGCAGAGTAGGGTAGAGTAGGGTAGAGTAGGGCAGAGTAGGGTAGAGTAGGGTAGAGTAGGGTAGAGTAGGGTAGAGTAGGGTAGAGTTGGGTATAGTAGGGTGGAGTAGGGAAGAGCGGGAGCGAAGCCGCGCGGGCAAAAGCTAGTTTACTATAAGTACACGTGTAGCTCAACAAGATTAGTTTTTTTTTTAATTAATTGGTTTCATTAATAAGTACTGGGGAATCAATTGAATACTCAGATTGATGACTGGCCATCAAATAAAGTGTGTGAATTTCGAATTCCAATGGACCAATGAGTAAACTAGGGACCTACCTATCGTATAAACACATTTATCCAGTTCTGATTAGGTTTCATATCATAGAAGATGAGCTGAAATCAGAAACGTTCATTTCCAATAAACCAATTACAGGCGCTTTTGAATTGGCAAAATGTTGGTCAATCAAAAACAAAAAAGTGAAGCTAAATTGCACGTTCCAAAGCGTCTCTATAGAGAAGAACGTGCAAGAAACTTCATGGAAACTCTTTTTAAAAGAGCTTCCATGGAGCTTATTTTAATCAACCGTGTAGAAATGCTCGCTGCCATCGAGATAAATTTATTCTAGGTGCAAAAATCACAACACCTGATAAGTCTGCCAAAGCTTTTCCCAGCTATATAAGTGTCAGCTTCCATCCTAACTAGATGCAGCTGAGTATTAATATTTTACAAGGAGTGATAAAACATTAATTCATGAATCCCCAAGCGACCACCGGTGGCCGCGCATCTATTGTCTTACTATTGTGTCTATAATTGACGGTATCTGAAGGGTTAAAATAAAAATACAAGCCCACTAGTTCAAGAGTCAGAAGCTTCAAAAGTGGGTGGTCTATGTATTTCATTAATCATTATAATCATTAAAAGAATGTAGATGTTCAAATTAATTTAGACCTTTCCAAAAACAATAAAATTTTGCTAAGTACCTGCCATAACATTAAAAAAAAACATTGAATCCGTGCTAGGGTTGGCGACCCCGAAAATTGTTTCAAGATTTTAACAACGGCGACGAATCTTTTTCGGGAAAAAGGAATAACGTTCATTTTCTATTATAATTGTAAGGAAGCGTGTCATCTCGTGCGAAAGGCAAACACGCCGTAATCCCGGCGAAGCACCCAATTATGTCCCTTTGTTAGAGTTTTCAACGAAGGAAGATTTGGCGAGAAATTACAATCTGGACATCTTTTGTTAATACTTTAGTCATTTAAATCTTATGTATCTACATTTTGCTGGTGGTACATGTTTATTAAACTGATGTTACTCCCGTTTCTAGGCTAACATGTGACATCTAAATGTCAATGTGTGTGCGAAGGGAGTTTGTACTTGAAGCACAACTAATTATTATTTTCCTCTACAAACTTTTTTAGTGAAGGCAGAGGTTTTTGTTTTAGTAATTTATTCTTAAACAAAAATATTTGTTTTAATAATAGGTATAACTTTCTTTTGAAAATGGATATAATTATTGTAAAAGTTCAGCTCAGCACCAAGAGATATCGAGAGATATCCTACATTCTAACAAGTATGCGTACTGTTACGGTTTCCTAATGTTAGGGAAAACCCTTATTTAACAGTAATATATTGATTATATAGATTTCTGTGTAAAATGCATAATCATCATTTTAGAGCTAGCATTACGTCCCACTGTCGTGGTACGTCAGTCCGAGCGCATCCGTAAAGCCGGTAACATCTCTGTCCTTGCGTCTGCCAGTTTGCCAAAAGTTCAAGTTCAACACCCGAATTGTGTCAAGGTTAAAGTCCTAAATAAAACTAACGTATAACCAACAAAGTGCTTTTTTTAAAAACCGTTTCTCGGGTTCCCGTATAACACTACGATAAAAAAAAAAGGTAGGAAGGTAGGTACTACATTCCCACACATTTTGTAAATGACAAATAAATAATATCTGCTGGCTTGTTTGATTACAGTGCACAGTGCCATCATATTACGTCGTATAGACCAACTTTTTCATTTTGTTTACATTTTACATACATGAAGACCGTGTCATAATTCACGTCGGGGTCACCAATTTAGTTGTTTGGGTGGTGTGTGTGTGGTGTAGGTACTTACTGGGTAGGTGTCGAGTAAATAAAAGTCCTTGCTGAACCTCCAGGTATATTCCTCACACACGACACTACAACACTATAGAATAGAAGGCGCAAAATATAAGCTGAGCACAAGCTGATATATTGTAGCAGCAACTACTAACAGTTCTCACAAGCACAGTGGTAGGTTACCGCGGGTAGATTTATCACAATTGTTAATCGGCGCGAGCGCAGGTCTATCTAGTAGGCAGCGTAGATCGTGACTGGTGAGAAATGAAATGTAACATGTATGCTACAACTTGGCGGTAGATGAAAATAAGTCGCCGGCGCGTCATCGGCGGTGCGCGTGTCCAATGTGTCACGTCAATGTGTAAGTTGTGTTTAGTGTTAGTGAATATGTGTGTTGTTACAACATTTAACTGAAAAGAGAAACATTTACAACTTCTACGCGGACAAAGTCGCGAGCATAAGCTAGTATTGCATAAATTTAAAAGCGCTGATTTCCCTTTTATCTACCGATTAAAACTAAATATGAAATTCATATTCAGAAGCCATAAAATGAAGACGTTGAATATTTAATATTTACCAAATTTTAAAATATTTCGTTCATCTTGTAACAATATTGGAGCTGGAGCGACTTGACAAAATAAAAGAATATCTTGAACTATGAGAAGATTAATAAGTAGCGGTTGGAGCAAACGCTGCGTCGCTGTGGGACAGTTTCCAATAGGATGCTGTTTGAGCTAGGCTTTCGTGCGGTTTGGACTGGAACAAGGCACAAGCGGCAGCACGGGCTCCGATAGATCATACTTTTCTTTGACTTAACTTTGCTTTTTATACGAACACGAAAGAATGCATGAAAGAAACCTCCCCAAGTGACGTACTTTCCGAACTTCTGTTACGTCCAGCGCACCCTGGGCAATCATCAACTTTGGTCGATTGGCAAATCCTTTCACCACGATAGCAAACTTAAGCTTAAATACGAACACTAGCTTCTACCAGCGGCTTCGCTCGCGTAAAGTAGGTTTCTCCATACATCCTCTCAGGGGGTAAATTTTGAAAAATTCTCTAATGCTCGTCTACGTCATAAATATGATATATTTTATAGATAAAATAGACAGGTGTCATATTGTATCAAGTTGTGATATGACTTATAAGAAATCGTATTTATTTTTATTGCAAAGGAAATGCCCAATTTATTATCTATGTAAACAAAAACATCCTATGTCCTATTCTAGGTCTTTCCGTGTCTCAAACTTTATCCAAATCCGTTCAAGCGTTTAAGCGTAAGAGTATAGCAAATATACTAAAAATTTGCTTATATAATATTAATACGATTAAAGCCTTTATAATATTAGTGTAACTAATTTCTTGTTTGATTCAAGATGGAATAATTAAAGGCGGTGTCCGGAGGTTGATTCAGCGAACGTAGCCCACTACCGCCGCGCCGCCGCCTCTGCCCGCTGAGCCCCCGAGGGACCTGTAATATGAAATGTGAATGACTGGCTAACATGGAAAACCTATAAACAACGACGAATGCTTCACGTTATTAGCATTTTGTGTTTTGTGTGCCAGTTGTGTGAAAACTGACACACATCTGCTCTTTGGTAACAATATAGTGTAGGTACTCATGATGGGGAATTTCCCGAATACATACATTGATCCAATGCATATTGTAATCTAGAAGCAACATTTATAAAAAAAATCTTTTTGCAAGTACACTGACTGATTAATTACGTAAGTTATTAATTGTCACCACAAAGCTCTTTTACATCCAAGTTCAAGATTGTATGAAAGCGTATGTCATCTTTAATAAAAGAATATGAATATGGAATCTTGTGTCTTACACCACATTCTGTGTTGACTGATACTGTTGGCAACAAAATCTAATTCGGCGAGGATTATGCCAAAAATGTGCTTACAATAAAATTTACCAGAGGCTTGCATCCAAGCAACTTCTTATGTTTGGAAAACCAATATTTCAAGAGCGATGACCGTAGCTCTTGTTTAACCCTTCAGATACCGTCAATTAGAGACACAATAGTAAGACAATAGATGCGCGGCCACCGGTGGTCGCTTGGGGATTCATGAATTAAATTATAATTTTGGCTCATCATCTTGTTATGTTCACCACCTTATAAAAGAGAGTTGAGAGTTGAGTTTTATTTTTACCAAACTTAATTATATTTTCATCGTTTTGCGTAGTGCCGTCATCTTTGTAGTATCGGGTATTCAATCGTGGTGATTAGTTTTAGCTTTATGTTAAATGTAGGCAAAATGGTAAAACATCTTGTTTTATTTATTCCCCTCGCGGGGAGGGGAATATTATTACTGCGTGTTTTTTTTTTTAGGAAAATCATGAAAATGGAAAAAAACTTTTTTGTGGCTGTCTGATTAAGACCGAGCACGTTGCCACCGAATAGCTACTTTATATTTTGATCAATGTTGCCATCTTTGATCAGAAAGTTTCCATAGTTTACGTCTAGTAATATCCTTCAACGGAGGGCGCTCACAAAAACACCGCTTTTTCAGAAATCATGAATAACCTGAAATACAACCTACACGTTGTCTAGGTATTTTAATTTTAAGTGGTACTTCTTGCTACTATGTAGTTGTTCTATGATTTCAATAACGATTAACAAGTACTCAATCTAATCTAAATTCATTTGTTTCTTCACCCACGAATGAGAATTGGAATAATTCAATTTTATCGTGGGAGTGCACAAGAGCGGGAAGAAAGAGGAGGATTCTAATAAAATAAAATGGTTCTATTGGGCTTACTAGACGCACAAGCTCCACCACAGTTTGACATGTGCGCAGGCCACAATGCAAAACTGTACGAGTTTTACCGACCACACGCACTTTCGTATACAAAACTGCCTACGCAGGAAAGTGGTAGACTCATAACGTAGAAAAACACATTGGTATTGGATTGTAGATTTATTAAGACAAACATTTATTTCTCAGAGCGTAAACTCAGAACATCAGTGTCATAGAAAATAGCTTACGCAGACAAACACAATGTGCGTACAACCAAGACAATTCGCCTGTATGATATTTAACAATTGTATCACACAGTGTGTGGCTGCGAGTGGCCGAGGAGGTCCAAACAATGTGACGTTCTATCAGCAATAACGACTGTCAACCATTGAATTGTCGTTTGTAAAACCACATGCTACTTCAGGACCACGTCAATTGCCATTACTTTGAATATAATTTGTATTTGTCAAAACTCTTGTCTTAAAAAAAAAGTTTACAACACCCAATGCAAACTATTGGTACGATTTACTTTTTTTTACCAGAAATGAGAACTAAGTTATACGAGTATGTTAAAGAACAATACAAAGAATTAATTGCAAAAAAAAGAACCAGGTCTATAAACCTTGCCGGACAAGAACAAAGATACCTTGCTTGGCTAAAGTTTCATTGGCCTTCCATTAGTGATATCACCTTTTTTCAGTAAGCATTGTCTTTAAACAATACTAATGCAAAAACTATGTCGGCACTTAATTTTGGCCATTAAAGGGTAAATCATTTGTTTTTCGAGGAAGTTGGTCAAGAGGGATAATATGTGGGGATTTTTGACCCTACTTGACGGGGCAGTGACCTCAACCGCCGTTTCCTGAACACACTCTTAGTGTCGATAAATGGCGGCTCTGAATTTCGAATTGCTAAAATTAAAGCATGTCCATTACCGTTTATAACTAATTACCTGATGGCTTTAAACTTTCAGCCTCAAAACATTTAAATATAGATAAATTATTTAACTGTCTTTTAAACAAATCTCTTGACTGAAAATTTCATTACCTAAATAATTTGACATTACCTAAAAATTATACTTTAACTCCTGATATGATAAAATTTTGACTTATACAATTAATCTTCAACTTTCTGACTAATTAGTAATTATAATGATAAATAATGTGATTAATGTACTGATGACTCATAATTTTACAAGCCATATTTGTACGCTGGAAATGGCAAAATATTATAATCATAATATACAAGGTTATCTGTAAAACACTAACAAACTTGCAGGACTGTATTACTAACATCATATGCAACAACTTTTGTTCTATGACTTTTTACACAACATAATTCATTTACCAAAAACAAACCTTCAAAATTTCGTTGTTTTATCTAACACATTTCAACTCTGTATTTTGCTATACCTACCTACGTCTGTATGAAGCGACGTTAGCGCATCGAGCCACCCCGCCGACCGATCCCTGCTCCCCTCCGCTATTGTACTATCGTTTGCTTCGCATAGACTTCGTATTATTTAGAACGTTCAATTTAAATATTTTTATTTTTGTACGAAAATTTGATGAACCAAAATATGTTTTTTTTTTTAAGTCATAGAACAAAAGTTGTTGTTTATGATGTTATTAACATAGTCCTGAGAGGTTGCTAGTGTTTTACAAATAACCCTGTACAATGCATCATATGTATATAATTTTGTAAAATATTCTGACAAATAAATGCATTATATTCTATTTTCAAGATTTTGTACTCATTATATTCACTAGCAACTAAACCGGTGCGTGCATGTGGAAATAGAACAGGATACTATAACATCAATTCCATCTAAAATCTAATTCAGGTTTTATATAGGCTCTGATTCTACGAATATCTTTTTTTAAAACAGAAAATATTCACAAAATTTTAATAGCCATAAAAAAACCTATTCACTCCTTTAATTAGCCAACTCCTAAAAATAACACTCTACCTTAAAGGTCACTTTGTCGGAAGTCTATTAACAAATGGTCTAGAAGGGTAAGCTGAATTGGTACTAAATTGAAGAGGTAGACTGGTTTTTACGCATAAAGATTTATTCAAATATTTGCTGCGATGTGATAGTAAAATTTTGAAGTTATTGTCATTAAAATTAATGTTTAAGTCTGCGGAGTAATGATCTAAATTAGATTACGAATTATCCTTTAAAAAAAAAGTAAAGTAAACTTTTGGTTCATAGTAATAGATGCTGATAAGCAATAGTGTGTCAAACCACAAACAGTTGAATTTAAAAATAATATAATTGATAATCATTATAATGTGTCACGTGCCTAACAATATAATGTTATACCACTTGGTACTCTATTGCAAAATGTCTTCAGTGATTCGGAGCAACAGCAAGCACGAAAATCTGGACAAAAGCTAAATATTCCCGTTGTAAAACGCATTCACTCTTATTATTCTGTTTCTTCATGTTTATTTTAATTTTCTACTGTTACGTGGGCGAAACTGCTGGTAGTAGCTAGTTTATAATACCTTTCAAATTTGTAAAAATTACCTTTCCTTGAATTGTAAACAGAAGTTCCAATCTCTGGGCTGAGGTTATTGAAGGCGGCAATTTCCTATTGAAGTAAGTCAATGGATTACATTAATTCATTTCATTTTCTGATTCAACAGCGTTCAAGGAAATGTCAATATTTAATTCCCCGTTCCTTTCTTGGGTTCTTTAACCTTCCTGACATAATCAATTACCTCAAGTTTTATAATAATAATAAAAAAATGCCGTTTCATTTCAGGCATCTTGGCCCATAGATTACAGACTCATCATCTTCCTGCCCTTATCCCGTTTTATTTGGGGTCGGCGCAACACGTTTACGTTTGTTAGATTACAGACTAACATTTATGAAATACATTAAGTACAAATCAGATGAGTTGTACTTAATTTATTTATATAATTTAGTGTAGATTATTAATATAGTTAATTATGAATCTTTATTTATGAATTTTAATATTTGTTATTTAATGCATGCATAAACGTAATAATAACGCAGTGAAATGTTCGATTTTTAAGTATGAAAATTAAAGAAGCTATATTATTATTCTGTTTGTCATGAAAATCAGATATTACGACATCTGAGTTTACCTTATTTATTTCCAATTAGAAAATTACAACATTTCAACTTGATGGTGATGATGTAACTCTCAACTATGTAGGTCGGCTTCCAGGATACAACTGAATACCAGTTCTTAACATGGAGTGTCTACCTAGTTGACTTCCATAGCTCAGTGAACACAATACTTCTTGGCAAGGCTGAAATCAGATTTACTTGCTGCTGATTATCTGTAACGACTGTAAACTATCTAAAACTGACAGGTGGTACCAAGGGTCAGTGTCGCCTCAAGGAGTTGTCAGCAACAGGAGGGGCCCAGCTGGGTCGAAGCCTACTGAGCCCAGGTTATCTGAAAGGGCGTTTGAGCTCCGGTATGAAGGATAGAAGGAATGGGGTGGGTTTTTAGTCAGTAAGAATCTGACACTACCTCCCGCTTCACCCAAGATCCGCTCCACAAAAGGATGATTTTTGCCCACCAAAAAGAAAAAGTCAGTACAAGATATTATGCTGTATGAGTACTCAGTTAGCTTAACTGAGTACCTTATGTTTTTGATGGTAAAAACTTTTCAAGAAATTTTTATAAGACAGTTACCCATCAATTGCCCGACCTCAGCAAACGTTGCTTAAAGATATTTTTTTAAAGTTGGGAATTCACCCGCTCTAGGGCAGAGCGGGCTCATGTCGGACTTCTACTGATTAAAACCACACCAATGTCCCTTCAGTTGCCTTTTGCGCCTCAGGACCATGGGTAACCCTTTCAAAAGTCAACCCATGGCCCCATTATAACGGTTAATATTTTAACCATGAGCTCCTCAATCACAAATTTAATTCTAACATATTGAGGACTTTATTTAGAAGCTATTTATTTAGAAGCTATAACCATAGATACTATCTCTCAAAATCCATAAAAATTATCAATAAAGTTAACAACAATTATATGTTATGTTTATAAAAGTTATGTTTTATCTAACTCATGAAAAGCCCTTTGCACACCTACTTTCTCGAAGGTTAAAGAGCATCCATATTAAAGAAGTGTAACTAAAGCCTAACAAGGCGCGAAAATTGAAAAATGAAACCTTCAGTCAAACACCGGTTTGCATATCAATAGGAAATTATATCATAAGGTCGACACTCCCACTCGTAACACAGAATAAATAGCCACAGAAAACTGACAATATCATATCGAACATAAACGCACGCACACATTGACACGCTTCGCGCGGTTCGTTGAGGTCTACAGATCGTACAAACGCATCTATGAGCGTGGTTCCGTGGCTACGTAATATTAGACAGCAAACTTTGTTAGCTGACATCAGCCTGAGAATAGGTTACATACTGACTCATCCATAGCTCTAAAAGCACTTAAAGCTTTTGGTCTTGGTTGTGTTTTATAGATCTTTGAAATTTGTCATTACGGTAGCAAAAAATCTGATACAGGCTAAGGGGTATTGTGTTAATCACTTACTGGGTTGTGGAGACCAGACAGGTAGAAAATTAATGTAACATTAGTTGGTACTATTAACTGCTCATCGTAACTGGCATGGTTGATGGCAAATGACCAAGGGGTCACAGCCCAATAAGATGGGCAGATCAGGTCCGCTCTACACTGGACACCCAATTCCACGTCGCACTTCATGACGCTAAGAACCGTCACAGATGGCGAGATACCATTACTAAGAAGCTAATCCAGCGGGAACTTCATGACCCTCAGTAATGAAGAATATGACTCGAGGAGGAGGAGAAGTTCGTAACAGTTTTATTTTACAGAGCCTTCTGCAACTATCTATTCTGTGTTCCAAGGCCGGAGACTGGAATTTGTTTTCGTCGAGGGTGATAAACTCAGGACAGTTCAATGTGTCTTATTTTAGGCCGTTTTTATTTCGAGTATGATGCGTGAACTTGTTGAAATGTACTGAGTTGTGATTGGCATCAATTTGATGGTTATTTAATTTTGTTTGATTGACTTGGTTTTTTTGTTGTACATTTTTTGTTTTTATGATATTATTTTAAACTTTAATACAAAGATTGAAAATAGTAAACTAGGTAAATGGGCAATTGTTGTTAATCTCAATACAGATTACACAGATGGGTTCAGAGGAGATATATTATTATTATAGTGCACAAACACATCAAAGAATCAGAGTACTCTGATCCTTTACACTCATAGTCCGATAACAATCCGATAACGCTGTGAAGAGATCAGACGCAAAATTAACAGCTGTGCTGTGCTTTGCGAGGTACGGGGCTGCTACAATAATAATAATATAATAATAATAATATTTCACAACGATCACCCAACGCCGTCTATTCCAAAGCTAAGCAGAGCTTGTGTCATGAGTACTAGACAACTGACAACCCAGACACAGAACAAATGATCATGCTTATCACATAAATAGGCCAGTCAAAGCTCTGGGCTGCTCCAGAGTAATATCTAATGAAAAAACCAATAGATCTTATTACCCTACGCAGGAACCCAACGCAAGACCCCACCCTTAGAAGTCGCACTTGTGGCTACTAGACCAGTGAGGCAGTACAATTTTTATCGTTTGACATAAAACAAACAGGACAACTTAGCATAACGCTATCTAGTGTAAACCTACAGTATATACAGAGCTGATTATATAATCAGAGGGTAGTACAGACCTAAATTTAGTTTAGCATTTTTGATTAGCACTTAATTTCCACTTACACAAGCCAAAACTGGGTAAATCATAACTCAAAACTGCAAAAACAAGAAGAAACCTTTGATTTAAAGCTGATACGTTTTTGCTAATCCATTACCATCAATTTAAAATGCAAACGGCCTGAACTGTAGTAATTAACAGGACCTACTTGTAGCTACAAAGATGGCGGGATGCTGGCCCTTGATTAAACTTGTACCAGAGGTTAATGACTCAACTCAGTTTATTAAAATCGCTGATGGCCTATTATGAGGCGGATTTAGTTCGATTTTTTGGGCTTAGTCTGATTTCACCAAGCTTGTTATATCATCAGACCAAGATACATACACTGCACCACTGGCACATGGTGAAGATCACACCTACACTTTCAATGCGTTTTGTTAACATTTCTTAGAGTAAAATTCCCTGCCGGAGTCTAATAGCTACAACCTAGGCGTGTTTAAATCAAAAGTAAACAAATTAAGGAGGAAGCCATACGCGTGAGGCAACGGCTTTCAAGCTGGCACGGCCTTGCGGACGGCGAGCAATGAGTAGCTCACCGTCCGACCGTCCAGTAACCGTCCAGACCGAGCCCAAGACGTCGACGGCGCGTCTTGTTCCACGCGCGCCTCAAGGAGTTGTCAGCAAACCGTAGAAGCCCAGCAGGGTCGAAGCCTACTGGGGCCAAGGATTTGTTTATTTAAGTTAGATTTGGCCCCAGTACGAAAGGCAACAAACGAACAGTGTAGTCTTTTTTAAACCAAAGGTTGACTGTCAGAGAATGCCATGTAGCATTAAGACCGCCTATTTACCACCACTGTAAATGAAGTATAAATAAACAGGAGTGGGTTTTCGTCAGTAAAAGCCCGACATTATCTCCCGCTCCGATGATTTTCCCACCTAAAAAAAGAGTAAACAGATTAGTTTTGACTTCTAGGCAAGCGTCGTCGACTATATCATCGCTAATCATCAGGTGTAGTCAAACGCGAGGTTATCCATATTAAAAAAAGGCCTACTACTTCTACACGACCTCTCTTTACTTTATAATATGCACCAACATTATTGTCCAACGCTTGCATCTAACAACACATTCTATAAATCCAAATCCATCCCTGCCCTCAGTGATACGCGAACATCCTTCGAAGGCCGTTGAACCCGGTGACGTCGTCCCAAAAAGCTATGATAGATGGCTCAGGGGTAACTCTGACTTTGTGAATCCAATCGGAAACAGACAACGAAAGGGTCATAAGTATTGAGACGAGACAATTAACTTTTTCTAGTGTTTCTTTGTCGTGAGACAGTTTATTAAGACTTTGAAATCTTTTTTTGTTGGTTTTCCAGTGGACTTGGTATATAAAGTTGACTTTGAAGAAAATGCAGTTGACTCTAAGAGATATGAAGTTTACTTTGATACTTTAATAAGTTTGATTTTGAAAATTATTGTCTTATATTCGGAAACTGATTTTTCGTATAAAAAAGAACTATTTGCTTTATTATTCTGTTCTACAGTCGATAGTCTCTGCCAAATCCCTCCGAGAACTTTTTTTTTCACCACCTCTTACCAGCTTTCTCAGTGTAGGTAATAGGCATTTAGTTTATTTCATACCTCTTACTGAACTGGCGTCAATGATCATACCTTAAGGGGCTCGCTTATCGTTAACTTCGTGAATGATTTAAAAGCTTGCTACATCTAACGCAATCCAACGCGATGTTTGACAAAAAGGCAACGAAAAAAAAGAGAGATAACGCCTGAAAACTCTGTTAGTATTCGGTAATTCCGTGATTTATTCGAATATTTTACAAAACTTGTTCCAGGAAATACCTGTGTTTTTGAAACAATTGAAAGTTTTTGGAAAAAATTGTCGTCATTTAGAATCTTAATAAAATTTGCAAGGTTTCTATAGTTTAACTTATTTTACTATTTTAATTTTTGAGTAAATTATGAAGTGTCAAAGTTCATGCAAAATAGCAGACTTTTCAAAGAATTTTACTGGATTAGTGTGACACAACTTTAGAAATTGATTTCAATAGAAGCCTAGATAATATCCACAGAATACTGTTTCCTAAATATCTAACGAAAAATGTGTGATAACGTAATTATTGAGTTGCATCCCCTTATGGCATCCATTGCGCGCAGACTTTTGCCGCGAAGACTGACAAAGGAAGATACATTTTTTTGTCAAAATATTTCTCTTTTCACGGATTCTTCTTCTTAGCGTATCGATGGCAAAATCAGTCAAATTCCTTGCCCAGCCCAGAAATCGGCCACTGCAATGCCGTCCGCTGATGCTGTCATTAGGTCCTTACGTAAGCAGGTGACCGGACACGTGGTGCAGGATGAAAGGTGAGACATCGTCTACGGAGTGACGCCGCACAGACACTGAAGATCGGAACCATCCGAGAAACCCCACCTGTGGAGATTGTCTTGACAGATTGATAGAATATGAACATAATTATATTAAATTCCACCATTATTATAATTTATTCGAACATTAAAACGTTTTCATAAAATCATATCAGCTAGATTACACCTGGGTCACTCTCCAGAAGAAAAACATCAGCTATCAAAACGGACTTGATCTGCAGAGCCTGCATGGGGAAGAACAAGACGACCGCTAACCTGCCTAAGGTGTCCATCGGTTGCAGAAACAGGTTAACGTACTTCAGAAACCCAGGTACCCTCCGTGAGATAGGTCTAGCACCAGGATATTGCTGGCTTTTCTTGAGAAACTGGGGTAGATCAAATGATCTAAATTGTCCCATCCATACTCAAAATCTAACATAGATTTGTAGACACCAAAATTATATAAATATATTCTTTTTCTACAAACATTAACTGTTGTACAGTTATACTAATTCCATATACAAAGCCGTCTGAGCTAAATAGTAGCAAGTACTGCATCGCCATTCCAAGATGGCAGCGCATCCGTTACCAGATAGCGGTTGGACTCGTGCCGGTATCATCGCGCTATTTCCTTTCGGGCCTCGGCAGGTTGACCTGAGACCGACCTGGTTATTACTGGCTGTCTTAATACTATCGCCTCGCCTAGGTGTGTGAGTGAACCAGTTGTTAGAAGTTCCATGGTTTAATGCAGGTGTATGGTTCAATCATATACAACGTGTAACGTTAAATGCGCAAAACCTCAGACACCCCAAATGATTTTTAATTCAATTGACCTAGTTATGTAAGAAAAAAGTTTTAGTTTGTTTAAAATTCATATCTGCATTGAAATAAGAATTTTTATTATCCCGTGTATGAGAAAATTTGATTGGACAACAACTATTTGTGTTTATTTACCTATTTGGGCGAGTTTGCGCACGTGATGGCTTGACCTATTCATAAATAGACAGGTCGACGTTTTCAATTATGAATTTTTTGAAAATGTAACCTGTATTAAAAAGTGGTTTAATTGATTCTGCTCGTTATTCTGATCAAACCAATTTCAGGTTTTGCGCAAAACCTGCGCAAAAACTTTTAAATATAGGTTAAATTTAAAAAAAAAAAAGTCATTAAAAACAATATAGACGATGGCTGTTGAAAGCAAGATTGAACAAAATACTTCTGGTTTCGTTCAATCTTGCTAATATAAATCGGGCAAAACAGTAGGAATTTTTATAAAACCTAAATAAAAAAACGTAAATATTAATGGTGAGAAATAAAAAAAGAAGGAGGGTTGAGTAGAGATAAAAGTGTAGTCACGTTTCGTGTACTGCCCCACTAGCCAAGTTACAACCGTGTCTCTTGCGTCGAACGCCTCGAGTTGGTCACGCCCCCAATTCTTTTTTTCTGACCACGTGACTGAGCATTGAGATGACGTCATTCCCGTACATTTGAAGTTTTCTACTAGCGTTAACGATTGCAGATTATCAACTTGGCTAGGGTTACTTCATTGTTTTGTGAAAAATCTGTAGGTATTTTCGCAAATACAACTAGTTTCACTATAACGAATAATTGAAGCTAAGCCCATCATTCTATTTATCATTAGAAATATGTATTGATTGTGGTTTGTCTTGTACATTATTGAGTAACCTTGATAATAATGGTCATTAAGGGAATATTTCAACCGGTTTATAAACAATCCAGTTCCTAATGTAATGGTTATATTATTTATAACTGTTTAAGTAATCAGTTATGATTTCACTGTTGTTTTTTATTAGCATTAACTGCTAACGATTCTTGTACCTTATCTTCCTCAAACTATGTATTAATGGAACACTGTTTACGATGATATTTGAATCGCGTCTCCGCTGCCTGAGGCGTTTTCAATGGTGGTCACTGGGTCGTGAGGATATCTGTTTCCTCACGTTTGCAGTCATCTCTTTCGATAGCATTAATGCTTCATAGAAGGATGCAACTGCATCCCATTCTCTCTCGCTCCGGACCATGGCTCAAACCAGGGTGTTCGAGATCACTGTCACCGATCACCTCCTCCACAACTTGGGCGGAGCAACGCCGTGCCCTCGTGGGGGCGATTGGCGGCGGAGACCTCTCGCGCCGGGCCTTGGTTCAGGCCATGGTCCAAAGCGAGGAGGAGTGGCAGGCGGTCGCCTCCTTCTGCGAAGCAGTAATTCTAGCAAAAGCGGTCGGCCTCCTGACCGCTCCAGGCGCCCTCACCACCGCCGCCGCCAGGGTGTCAGCCCCGATTTCCAGCCACCGTAGACGCGGGCTCGTGGACAGCGAGCCATGGGTAGCTAGCTGTCCGATCGTCCGGTAACTGACCGGGCCGAGCCAAGGCGTCGACGGCGCGCACTGTTCCCGCGCGCCTCAAGGAGTTGTCAGCAACAGGAGGGGCCTATCTGGGTCGAAGCCTACCGGGGTCGGGGTTATCCGAAAGAAAGAAAGAAAGAAAGAAAAATAATTTATTTGGCACAGCACAAGACCCAAACACAAATACAAAAACCAATACCAAAAAAAAAAAAAAGATAAAAAATAAAGTTGTTGTGTGCCTCATGGCTGCACCAAAATAGGTCCAGTTCAGCATGATTGCCAGACAACAAGTGCCTGACGCTGGTTTTCAACTGAACCTGTGGCTGTGACGCAATGTACGCGCGGATCTCCCGCTCCACCCAAGAGCGGGTTGTCAATGATGATTTTCCCCGACGAGAGAAAAAAAAAACCTCCTCCACAAGGACATGGGTGGTGTTCGATCCAAGTGATCTCTAACGTATGCTCGACCTATACTTACTCCGTGTGCTCGACCATAACCTCCGGATGGTTTTCACAATATTGACAAACAGGCATTTCTTTCGTCTGAATCCTCCCGAATTGACCATGTTCGGTGAGAACCTGCGTCATTTAAAAAGTGAGGACGCCGTGGCATATCTGCCGGGATTATGTCTGCAGCAGCAGGTCATGACTTGATGATCATGAGACCAAATGTGGCAAGTGCCCTATTTTTTTTGTCGACGGGGAAAATCATCTTTGACGAAACCCGCTCTTGGGTGGAGCGGGAGACAGTGTCAGACTCTTACTGACTAAAAACCCCGCGCCGTTCCTTCTAGCCTTAATACGGGGGCACGAGCTCCCTTTCGGACAACCCTGTCCCCAGTAGGCTTCGACCCAGCTGGGCCCCTCCTGCTGCTGACAACTCCTTGAGGCGCGCGGGAACAGTGCGCGCCATACCCATAGCTCGCCGTCCGCGAGCCTGCGTCTACGGTGGCCGGAAATCGGGATCGGAATCCCGGCGACGGCTGCGAGGGCTCCGTTGCCTGATGCGGTCGGCCTCCTCCTTTGCAAGCATTACTGCTTCGCAGAAGGAGGCGACCGCCTGCCATTCCTCCTCGCTCCGGACCATGGCCTCGACCAGGGCCCGGCGCGAGAGGTCTCCGCTGCCGATCGCCCCCACGAGGACACAGCGATGCTCCGCCCAGGCAGGGCACACCGCGACGGTGTGCTCCAACGTGTCCTCCGGTCGTTGCGCACAGTGGCGACACCCGGCCGTCTCTTCCGCTTGAATCCGATGCAGGAACCTCCCGAACTTGCCATGTCCGGTGAGGACCTGCGTCATGCGGAATGTAAGGACGCCGTGAGTTCTTTCCAGCCACGCCTCAAAGAGGGGACTTACCGGCAAATGCCCTATCAAACATCAAAACCATTTACTACAACAGTCCTTGCCTGTTCGAGTAACTTCTTACTGTTAAGGAGTAGTACCTTCTATCATCAGCCCAGCTACCTAGGATGGTGACAGCCATACGCAAATACACAAGATACTCCATCGTCGACCGCATCGTCGCTTTCCATCAGGTGAGATAGCGGTCAAGCGCAAACCTATCAATAATTAAAAAAAAAAAAAAAAACTTCATAGAATATTCGAAAAACGATAAGTAAGCCTATAAAATTTGAGGGTTGCTCTCGATTTCTCTAAGATCCCATCATCCAATCCTAGTTTGGTGACAGTGAGACTACCTCAAAACTATCTACTTTTGAACAAAAAAAGAATTTTGAAAATCCGTCCACAATTGGCGGAGTATTCGATGAACAAACATACTAAAAAAAAAACATAAACAGCCGAACATAGTACCTCCACCTTTTTGTGAAGTCGGTAAAAATGAACGATTACTTTGTTTGGAATTTGCAGTAAGGCATTAGCCTTATTTAATATTTACTTATATATGTTGTTGTACACTGACAGCCCCAAATTTTTTCCTTTCGTTCAGTCCATCTAAAAGTTGTCTGGTAGAAATTGCTCTGAGCAATAAGACCGCCTAGTGTATACTTATTCTTTTTGTAAATATTTGTCCTTTTATAAGCTAAGATGCGCAATAAAGTAATATATAAATAATATTTACCTCAGACGTGTAAAGTATTGGCGCTTGTGATAGGAGTCTAAAGATTTATGAATGTTTCTTTAAAATCATTAGGAAACTGGTTAAGATTGTGTTCAAACAGGTCAATAAGTCTTCTCTTAATGACTATTATTTTATCATTATTATCATGACTTATTAATTAAAGTGTCCAAGAGTGGCGCCCTTAGCAAACCTATATTTTATTAACAAATATTTCCGATAATAAATAGATGAATTTAGCTATATTTATTTTTTATATGATACTAGTGACATATGTGAAGGCGTTAATTTTAGCAAAATGGAACGGTGTCAGTATGAAGATATTCCACAAGACAGTGAACAATGCCCGCAACGCCAGAAAAACAATAGAAAAGCAATTTTGAAACAGGTGAGTAATTGTTTAAAAGAAATTCAGTAAGGAAGAAGCAAAGGCTAGGAAGGTTTTAGTGTGTTCCACCTACGCAGTGTCGACAAAAGTCCTATGATTGTCATTTTATGGGCCGCATATGTCTTCTATGTATTCGTTTTCACGCGTGAACCACTCTCACAAACACCCTACGATTCATTTGAAACCAACGCGTGGGCGACGCAAGGCAAGTGAGCGAGCAGCGAGTAAGCTCCAAATGGTTCACTCGCTGTCCACGCGTGGTCAGCCCACAGGTGAGACGCTCTGGAGTAGATGTCGTGAACGTATATCCATAGTACTCAATAGTTACCGCACAAAGCGAGGTGTGGCTGGTCTGGCCGGACAGACGGACAGATGGATAGACAGTCAAAGTCATGCTATAAGGGTTCCGTTTTTGCCGACTTAGGTACGAAACCCTAAAAAATGAAAAAAGTACAACCAAATCGACTACCTACTCGATTTTTTGAAAACGGTCAAAAAGATATCTGGTTTTGTAATTTTGTAGGTTATTTTCGGTTGGGTTTTATAGACTTATATTTTTTGAATTGTGTCTTAGTAACCGATATTTTATTAATCCATATAGCAATGTATTTAAAAAATGTATCTACGAGTTACGAGTAAAGAAAGAAAGGAAGAAAAGAATTTATTTTGGCGCACAAAACATTGTAGACAACAAAAATTTAAAACAAACAAAAAAAAAAAGCCTACACTAAGAAGGCCACCGTCAAATCCTCATAGTTATCTCAAGATGTCAAAACGAATCTTGTTTTACTATACAACCACTAACCGTGACGACAGAAATAGCAAAACAAAATACTACTAAGTCAATAGTTTATTCCCCCTACATTAATATCCAGCTTGAATATTACTCTTAAAGTGTTTTCCTAAACCCAGTGGAAAGAAACGTTCCGCTCTATTTTCTTTTAGTGTGGGAAGCAAAATATTTTATGACGTTCCTAATAGGCCATTAAATGTCCCGGGATACTATTAGACGAATGTGCCCCACAGCGGGGCTAGGGGCATGATGGATAAGCTCATACGTCTCACTACGGCCATCCAAGGGGTTTCTTTATAGGTTTTGAGAATAAGCAAAATATTATTCCTAAGTGGACAATATTGAGCATTGATGGAAGATTTTGTTTGTGCTAAGGGTTGCTTATTGTGTGTACGTCTTTTTTTGTCCGTATCTCTTTCAATTTCTGTGGCCTTTGTGAGCATCGGTTCTACTCGACATGCTGATATATTTTTAAGGTCTGCGTGGTACACTACGGACCCTCAACGTCTCGAGATCAGAGCGAGTCATTACTGGACAGCCTGCCTTACGGCCTGTACTTACAGTTTCCGCCCTGTGACTCCCGACGCCCGGAGGGGACACTCGCAATTGAAGAGTCAGTCCGTTTCAAGCTCACTTTACCTCCTTGAGATTACCATAATCGCGGACAACGAGCAAGCGGTCCGCTTGTCCTGTAAGGACCGATCCCGAGTCGTCGACGACGCGTAATTTTCCACGCGCGCCTCAAAGAGAAGTCAGCAAACGGTTGGGCCATGTACAAAAATGATACCCGTGGTCCTAGGGCGGTGTCGCCCTTGTATGGACCGCCTGGAGGACACGGTAGAGCGCACGGTAGAGTTGTGCCCCGCTTGGGCAGAGCATCGACTTGTCCTTGTGGGGGCGTTGGAAGGAGTTGTCAGCAACCATTGGGGCCCAGCAGGGTCGAAGCCTACTGGGGCCTATATTTTATACTATATTTTAATCAGTAAAGTCTGATACTATCTCTCGTTATACCCAAGGGCGGGAGATGTCATTTGTTTGATTTTAACCCGCATAAAGGGCAACTAAAGGAGCACAGGTGTGGTTTTAGTCAGTGAAAGTCCCGCCTCATCCTAGAGCGGGAGAAGTCATTAGATAATTTTCTACCCAAAACAACAGAACAGCAGTCAATAGAGTGAAGAACAGTTTCTGTGTGTTTACCGCACATATAATATATGTATAACATAGTTTCTCATTCTTGGAATAATCGGTATTGTTTAATTAACTTTTAATCACAATTTAGATAATCCCCGATGAATGCACTTTAATAATAATAATAATAATAAATCTGCAGGGCAGTTTTGTGGCGAACTGTTGGGTATTAGCGACCCCACGGACCCGATCTCCTGGGAGAATTCCTGTTCTTCATCTCCGGCTTGCCTTTATTGGCCGGTCGTAGTGAACACTGACGAGGAACAGAGCTCCCACCTCTCTCTTGCCTTTATTGGCTGGCTTGAGTGGAGAGTCGCAAGAGCAAACATGCTCGGGAGATGGATGCATAATCCAGTAAGGTGCTGGTAGGGATCTTGACCGTACTTCCGGGATTGTCCTGATAGCCGTGGTATGCCTCTCCACTCCTCAAGCGCCTCAGGATATGTTGCCCTCTTGTTGCTACGTCACTTCGTGCTAGCGGCCGTTTTAGGGGGCCCATTTATTGAGTGTGCAAGTCACCCTCTGCCTTTTATCGATGGATATTAATGACATTGTTCAGGCAAGGGCCATAGTCTTAACATAGCTCCATATTGCCAGTCCACTTAAGACTCCAAAAATCATAGCCCTATTATTTTGTTTTTCATATTATGTCGCAATAGTTTTTCAAACCGGGGATTGTCCTTGAGTGCACTAGTATAGCGCGCACAGGGATAATCGTCGGTTGGTATCACGTTCCATTATAGTAACCAAAAGGGCCTCTGCGAGTTGGCTTCGGCCCCTTGTACGCCTCTCAAAGGCCCAGGACCCCAGGGTCCTGAGATTAATAAACAGATGATAATAATAATAATTTATTGTTTCCAAAAAATAAATAAAAAAATAATACACCTTAAAATTTTTGTAGACCTTTGAGTTGCACATTAAGTTAAATCTGAGGAATCTGTGAGGAACATCTGTGTCTGAACTAGATAAAAAATCTGTATTTCAGACATCAGCGCTCTCCCTTAAGTCTATACAATCTTTTTCAGATAGCTATTATTAAGACAAGCCTTTGAAGTAAAACTAAAACTAGAAATAACAATTAACAATATCAGAAAATAAAATTAAAATCAGATTATTTAGCTACATTTAGAAATAAAATTACAATGTCATTAATTGATTTAAATAATGTAGATTAGAATTAATTTATAAAACAAATAAATTAAATTTAAAAATTAAAGAAAACATAACATAAATTCGACAGCGATGCGGAGGAATTTTTCGACGCCTTACATTAAATTGCCATTTTCTTTTTTTTTTAGTTCTCTAGGGTTTTATTTTAATTTTTTAAGTTAGTTTTAATTAATTTAAGTTTATATCTAGAATTAATTATTTTATGGTTTACAATAAATAAATTTATTTACACATAAATTCATAAATACAATTGGACTATTACGAAAATCAAAAATTAAATTTAAAAATTAAAGCTAACATAACATAAATTTATATATTTAATTGGATCATTACAATATAAAATAGTAAAAAGCCCTCCTGTGTGTAATGTGTGACTGAGTGAGTGTGTGAGGGAAGGTGAGTAGGTAAGTTACTGTACTATTGAAAATAGGTTTTCAGTTTCTTCGTAATTTAGTTTGTGAATGTAGGTAAACAACGTGTCTTTACATTTTTTTCTATTTAAAGGATAAATGTCAATTTTCTTATTTATTTTCTCGTACAGAAAGGAACCTAAGTAACAAAAGAATTTGCGAGCGTATGGGTGTTTGAAAGTTGGTTGTTCATTTAGTGTAACAACTTTTCGTCTACGCTTAGACAGGTACGTGGATCTGTCATAATTTGTGTATGTATGCTGACTTTATAACAATACATATCGAGCCTTTTTAGGAAGAACATCGTAAGCGACAGTGAGCGTTTTTGCAGTACTAGTAGGTTTACTCTTCCATAATTATAAAGTATTTACGAAAATATGTAGTACCAACAATTCTATTAGATCGGTAGTTATATGAAGTTATATATATATATATTTTTTTTATTATCATGAATTAATACTTTTTAATTATGGAAGAAAAAATCTACTAGTACTGCAAAAACGCTCATTGTCGCTTACGATGTTCTTCCTAAAAAGGCTCGATATGTATAAATCAGTGCTATCAAATAAATTACGGATACTTAATGAAGCAGTTTTGATGACTTAAGCTGAGGTTTGCATTGTACCGTGTGTGGACTTTGAAGCAGCGGATGGCAATAACATTATAATATGTAACTTATACCTACTGTTAATTTAAAATGATAAAATTGTGTTTACGTGTCGTTGATTCAAAATTAATAATAAAATAACGACGGCTACCGACGACAAGTCAAATTTTGCTGACTATTTTTAGCTGCGGTGCATTGAACACTGACATATTCACGTTGTTGATTGGCTCGTGCGACCTACATACCGTATTGTGTAAATAAATTATCTATAACCTAAGTACATAGATCACTGATGCGATGCTTCCAAACCAGGCGGCATCTTCGGCTGCCAGGCTTGATTCAAGGGTTGTGATATCCCGCAAAAGTCTAATGAGGTTGACGTGGTCAAATGTGATGAGATGAGCAAATCCATTGCCACAAAAATTGGTACATCGGCGTCGTCCTGTTTGGTCTCTGGAATTATAAAAGAAATAAATTGATTTGATTATACCTTTCATTGATTGGCTAGCTACTATGACTACTTTGAACTCTGGCATAATGATAATCTAAATTAAATTTTTTTTACATACTTCTATAAAATACTAGTTTTTGCCCGCACGGCTTCGCTCCCGCTCTTCCCTACTCCATCCCACTATACGCTACTCTACCCTACTCTACTCTTCACTACTCTACTCTACACTACTCTACCCAACTCTACCCTACTATACCCTACTATACCCTACTCTACTCTACTCTACCCTACCAAACTTCACATAAACCATCTACTAAATAGTCCGAACAAAGCCTAAAAATTTGGTTTGTATAGGCGAGCCTGTTCTTGAGTTATAAAATAACAACGAAAAGTGGCATTGATCTTTATATATATAGATTATACCACGTTTATATTCATGACTCCTGTGCTCCACTTTCTTAGTGGCCACACCCAAAATTCAACAAAACAAGCTGTAGGCTGTACTTGTAATACAATAAATATTGATACTACAAACAATACAATATACATCGTTATTAGTTTACTCTTTAATGTCAAAGTTCACGCTCTCCCACATTACCATTTAGCGTCGTCATCATTTCGGTACAGTAAATAATCAAATCAATATAATACAGGTTATGTATCGTACGATGATTCGTTCATCAACATCTTTCTGCCCTTTTCTCGTGTTATTTGGGGTGGGCGCCACACGTTTCTTTCTTCCATTCTGTTCTGTCACCCGTTATTCTATCACTAATAACTCCCTTTTCTTTCATATCACTCTTTAAATCCATCTATCTTTTTTCACCCTCTACCACTATATCCATTCACATGTATACTCATAACTTTTTTAGTAACAATATGCGTTTCTCCCTCCTTTTTACATGACCTTACCAAGACAAACGATCCCTTCAACTATTCAGTCACTGGCCACTTTCAAACTTAGTCTGATATACTCGTTTTTGACTTTATCACACCACACATTTTTCTCAACATTTTTATCTCCGCTAAATGCAATATTTTATATTATCATTCCAACTACAAAAATAAGCCCTCCAATATCCAATCCCTATATACATCAATGGTGCTTTAACGTGTTCGCGCTGGGTATACCTTTACAGCAAAATATGCTATATTAGCCATATTAAAAACACATGATCGAAACCGGTATCGGCACTAATATAAAACAGTAATTAGTCACTGAAGCTGAAATCGGTAAGGAAGTATATAAATCGTTCCGAAACAATTTGGAACAATCAAGAAATTAAATCAGAAATTTTTGGTAAAGTCCACTTTCAACGAGAAGCAGCGGTTCCAAGTTGCTTAGATGCAGTCCCGGTAGAGGGATGGTACCCACCAAAATATAAAACAAGATGAAGACCCGCACGGTGTTTTCACTTTTGTAGTGAAGGAACTGCATAAGCTGTATTATTATTATGGGTTTTTAGATATTTTTAATTCACAGGCTGTAGCTGGTGTTCTTTTAGGATCTTACGGGTGTGGATCAAAGTGAAATCCTAATTAATGTGTCAAGATGGTAAAAGACTTTATACTGAATTTAAATTACCTATTATCTAAGTCCAGTAGTAAAAATATTCTAACTATACGACAAGTGTTCAAAATTGCCACTTTTTGTAGTGTTAGATATGATTGTGTTTTTTGATAGATTTAGTACATAATAATTATTTAATATTTGTTTTGTAATCCTGCTGCTGATATTATCTACTATTGGGACTATTGTGACTCTATTCATTTTCCTAACTTTAGTAATCATTATTATTATTTTCGGAATTGTTGTTTTTCTCAGCTTTTTATTATTTTTTGAAACTTCGTTATTATTCTTTTAGTCTTGTGATTAGGACCGTACTCGAGCAAGGATTGATATTAGGTATAATAATCTAAAAGTTGTTTTAGACTATTATAATTATCACTGTGCAACAAATATTGAAAAAAATTAAATACCCACTTTGAAATGTCATGTTTTTGTACTTATTTATTTTTATAGTTTAGTAAGAATATATACATGTATTCCATACATCGTTCCTCATTTTTTTCTGTTAAGATGTGCCAAATTATACTAAAAATCGAAAGAACTAAACATAATTTAAAGAAATCTAACAAAATTGACTAGGCTTTTTACATTAATCAAGTTTTTTTAACGTTAAGGTATTAAAAAATGTAGCAAAACTTGATTCATACTCGTATTATTTAAACCCAGAATATCTTTAATTTTTAGCTTTTTTTGTGCTTTGAAGAATCTTCTCGTTTCAAACGTTAACACTATTTGCGTAGCATAGTTCTGTCCTAACGGCCTTGAAATTATTCTTAAAGCTTCTTTACATCTTGGTGGAACCTCTCACTGACCTCTACCAGATTAGACTGAAAAAAAAAAGTGAGAACAAATAAAGAGATTTTTAACGAAATTCTACAACTCAACTTTCATACGCTTTTAGCTCAGCACAAAACCCAAAAAACTGTGGTATCTATGGTTTTTATTGATTAAAAGCACCTTTGAAATTAAACAAATACGTATTTCTCACTATTACGTAAACATTTTTTTGTATTGTATACTGCCTACAACCGTAACATTTATTTCATGCATTTTGCAGTTACTACAACCAGTTAGTTCCATAGTCATTTAGATTTTTAAATAAATATGTACAAAAATAATCGCGGTTATCGAATAAAAACGATTTGTAAACAAAACAATAAAAATGTCAACTGTTCCTTATACGCCTTAAGTAGAGATCTTGCTTGTACCTCAAAAACTAGACGTGATAGATACCACATATATGTTTGGAAGTTTTATCTGTGACTCATTAGCTATAACTTCAGTTATCATCTAATTGATCGTTAAAATATTATTTCACAGTACCTTATAATCCAGCCATAAAAATCAGCACTCAAACTTTAAGAAAGGTGATTATTACGTAACTTTAGCACATGATACCGGTAAAGTAGCAAACACGTCGACCTAAAGTGGAAAGTATGAAATGAGATGGCGGAATATATAAAATAAAACAGCTTTCATTATGTATGTTTAAATTAAGCTCATGAATTCTTTTGATAAGGAACTATTTAGAAACTATAAAACTTGAAAAAATAATTTTATGTCGTAAACCGTCGTTTATTATCCATTATTTTAATCAATCACTCCAAAACCTGTTAGTTTACACGAAAAGTAAGAACGTCAGAAGGTACAAGATACTTTGCTGGAAATATTCGCAATCGGCTTAGTGGATCGACACATTCACCCGTTGAACGAACTGGACAGCACTTGTAATACTAATTTAAAAAAAAAAAACAATATTAATACATTTATACTAGTATTTGAATTAAACAGTAAAAAAACCACAAACAAATAACGATGGATAAGTGCCAATACACGGAAGTTCCGGATAACTGTGGAAGTGTAAATAAACAAAATAAAAGTGATGCATGGAAACCGTTTCTGAAACAGGTAAAACATACAAGTTTTTCTGTCATAACGCTATATACTTTAATACTGCAATTACAAGCAATTTGCTGTAGAAGGATAAAGCGATCCATTATTTATTGGATCAGGTTTCTGTCAAGATGTTTTCCTCCACCAATTACCGGTTGATTACAATTAACTTAGTCTATGTTAGGAGGTGCTCCTTGAATTTAATCAATGTTTTATCTTCCTTCCCCTCTAACTATGTCAAAGTGTATATAATAAACAAGCTTTTAATGAAAATCATATTATATTTTCATAGCAAGCTTTGATAGCTCGGTATACTTATATAATTATTAATACTCGTCAAAACGAATCATACGACCCCAAACTCGATGGGGTTGTGTCGTTTAACTACCAAGTTCTTACAGCCACCTTCCGGTTCAGATTATTTTATTGTACCAATATAAGACCCTTTTTTCCTAAAGATTTATCTGTATATCTGTCTAAGGTAACGAGTTTATTATATTAAGTTGTCACTACAGTAAATACGGTACTCATTGTGATTAGACGAATAGTTCAGCAATTTAACTGGAAAAGTGGCGTTTCTGTACAAGCAGATATATGATTTAACTTTAATTTACCTCGGATATAACTCGCTAAAGCTAGCACAAGATCAGTACACCATTATAATGTAGGTATATTGTGTAGGCAGGTAGTTACTGCCGGGACAAAAAGTACGAACTGACTATGGTCCGTGTTGCATCGTTGTGTAGTCTATGTCCTATATGCCTCGCACTTTGACGGCACCGAATTTTATGTTTGGTTTTCTTTATTGCATTATTTGTATAAAAAATAGTTTTATTTTTCATATTTGGTTAGATATCAGCGAGTGTCATCTTGAATTTCGACAGTGTATTATTTCGACACAGTCTTAATTTTGGAAATCAGTAGTACGACTACTCATTGCTTCGATAAAACATATATTCGACTAGCATTAGTCCGACAGAACCAACTTCGACAACACTACTTTGACAGATCCCTTCTTCTACATGCACTTCTTTGGCGGATCTCTTTTACGAGGGATCTTACGTTCGACATAATACTACTCAGAAATATGATGAAATTATTGAATATTCTTTTATAGTCTTAGGCAGGTACATAATATTTTTTTTGTTTTTAATAAGTATTAAGTAAACGTATGGTGCAGTCCAGTTTCTCTACATGACTGTATTCTTTTTCACTGTAAGTGTAATAGAATTACTATCTGTAGTAAATGAAAAGTTTACAGCCAACGTATCGGTTGCCATAGTTATTCTTGAAAGAAGACTATTTTCATAGTCAGAATCATCATTAACAGACCGATTTCACCTTCTGCTGATTACTTTTTGTTAGGTGGGAAATCATCCAATGACTTCTCCCGAGTGTCTGACTTTAACTGACTAAAACCATGCCGGTGTCCTTCAGTTGCCCTTTATGTTCTAGAGTCACGGTCACTCTTTCACACGTTGCCAAAGCCCTAGCAGGCATCAACTCCACTGGGTCCCTTCAGCACCCTTTTTTCATGTGTGATAATTCCATACGCCGTGTATCAGCCTCATCTAGGCTCTACCTGCGATAGCAATATAATCAGCTGCCTATCTCGCTACTCCTTTTCTACTTCTTTCATGATCAGTGAATGGTTTATTATTCGGAAGAAGCTTATGCCGTGATTAAATCTAATATTTATAACTAAAGTTATTTTTTGTTTATCTCTGGAAGTACTGGTCCAATTGCTAAAAAGTTGTCACCGATTTTCTATCGCTGCTATATTCTCGAGTGACATCAGCAAAATTTTATACTGCGGGAAAAAGTTAGTTATAAATATACCGTACACCTCTTAACGTTGGGTGCACAATCAACGAAAGCCTCTCAAACAGTAACCGAATTCCTATAAATTATTTATTGCCCTTCCAATTCTACCTTTACATTTCATTTGTCTGCCCATCCTGTGGTTTTCAAAGCTTACAAGGTACCTTAAATTAATGTAGCTATAAAAGCAGGAACCCAGGCATGATGTAAAAGGCTGGATGTTTGCTTTGGTGTGCGGTCAAAACTTTCAACACTGCTAAAGTGGGGTTTGATTAAAAAACAATTCGTAACAGAATCCTGAGAATATTTGTTTATTTTCAACTGAGATCAACAATACACGATTCTGCTGTTTTATATCCCTTCCTTTTCAATATCATCTTTAGATGATTCACAGAAAATAAAAATGGAATATTAAGTGGTTGCACTCCCATTGTGTTCTTAAATTAATAAAAACATATGCAAACTTAAGGTGAGTATAGACTACAACATTTTCTGGAGCATTTCTGTGTAATGTAACGTTCTTACGAATGGTACAATACAGGCAAAAGCTCAGTTTCCAAAGCATTTCCATGTAATGTAACGTTCCTGCGAATGCTCGGCGTTATTTTACGGGTTAATGCTCACAGCGAGTGTGCATTTACCAACATTTCGTTGTACCTTGCGTTCATTTTTTTTTTTTTGAAATGTCACCCCACAACCGCGCATCGCCCGTATTCGTGGCTCGACGAAATGTTACACCAATATGCTCGTTGGTTTGTAATAAAGAGGAGAGCGTGTTCGACGTTTAGTTCGTAAAAGGATGATACACTAGAAAATATCATCGAGCGGCTCGTTGTTCTGTTAAAAGTAAATGTTGTAGTCTATACTCAGCTTTATAAAGTACCTTGCAAAAATCCTGCATATATTGAAAATGTGATGCTGAATAATTTCCATGAAACTTAGTACACGCAAAGTCCGCCTTCGCGTAAGTTCTACTACTGAAGGTAACTAAAGTTTAAATAATTAACCTTAATTAAGACAACTTTAATGACACTTTTTGCTACCGTATAATAATACACTTTACACGAACATACGTGCGGAAAATAACTTCACAGATGTTATGCTGTGATTATTTTATTAGTTGTATTATATGAACACTTTTTATACATTTTCACGTTTAATTTACCAGACCAGATATTTAAAAAAACACTGGTGGCATAAATTAATTACCACATTCAAAGATTGTATATTGTGTCAATATAGTGATAATGAGAATTATAGAACTTTGATCGGAAAAAAAACTTAAGAAAATATACTTAAACCACATTAGTTTTAGTATATGCTAAACCCGAAACACGTGCCAAGCATTTTTATGTAAAGAATCAAAGTACAAAATTTCAAAACTGTAACATGAAAAATTACAGTTATAAGCTTGTTATAGTACCTAGTTGTTTGCGCAAACACCTACATCTTCACACCAACGTTGCAGCTACGTGTGTTTTAGCTCGTACCTACCTTTTATTTTTATTATTTTTTATTCTTCTACCGACAGTAGTATGTTTTATCATTATACAATTTTACTGAACGACCAAGGCGTATTTTTTACATCTCCCACTAAATAAACCCGATGAAATCCCGAACATGGTCCTATCGAGCCTGGATTAGAAGATTTCACGTTGCAGAATCTTCGATCAGCTATTATTATAAAGGATTTCAAGAGAATTGGTGGATAACTTATAATTAAAAGTGAAGTTGGTTGTGCCGTACATTTTGCTGTGTCACTGTGAAGATTTGGAATTTTCCGTGGTCTGGACAATCAATCAATCATCGTTATTTCCACCCAACACTCTATTATCAGGTTGTATTTAGGATTAATTAGCATTATAGCCAGGTTAGTACAAATTTAAAAAATCATACCTATTGTAAAACTTTAACTTGCAGAACCCTATTACCTAGTGATTACAAATTATTATAGTTGATCAGACTTTAGATTAATAATCATAGTTATTTGTACCTTTTAAAGAGTAGTTATAAATATAGCTGCATTATTACAGCTTTATTAGGTAGGTAACAGTTACTGAATCATTTATTCATGTAATCACATTAACCCTTCAGATACCGTCAATTAGAGACACAATAGTAAGATAATAGATGCGCGGCCACCGGGTGTCGCTTGGGGATTCATGAATTAAAACAGGTTCATTTCATTTATTTGAAATAGTTGTTTAGGTTTTGTATTAACTTTTGTTATTGTTAAAGTGTATAATCGTTAATTATTGTAAAAGCATAGGAAAAAGTTTACAATAAAACTAGCAGCAAATTCATTTTTTTTATGTATGTAGGTATTGGTACGGAAAGTATTGTCATAATTTTAGACATTATTTAATTCATGAATCCCCAAGCGACACCCGGTGGCCGCGCATCTATTGTCTTACTATTGTGTCTCTAATTGACGGTATCTGAAGGGTTAAACTTGAATTATATACATTCCAGGTTGACTACACCAGCTTACGCAATGCCAGAGGATAAGGAGCTCATTAGAAAAAGGGCGAGTTACAAGGGAAGGGTAACAGTATTTATGAATTATTTGAACTCAATAAAACCTTCTATAAGTTCTTCTGAGATTAACGAGTTGCAATTGCGTTATAACAAGCTTGAGTCGTTGTATAGCCAATATGACGAGGTGCAATTAGCATTGGAGTGTAGTACTGATAACTTGGATAGTCAAATATTGGAACGTAGCGAGTTTGAGTCTCTCTATTATAAAACCCTATCTGAAGCTCAGAAAGTGCTCGATGATTATAGGAAAGGGGATTCAATTGATTGCGAGGTAAGTTCACGTTCTAATAATCACAAGTTTGTTAAATTACCGACTATTCAATTACCAAAGTTCAGCGGTTCTTATGTGAATTGGTTGGAATTTCACGATACATTTGTCAGTCTCATTGACTCTAATGACGACATGAACGACATAAATAAATTCCACTATTTAAGGTCATCGCTAGAAGGTTCAGCCGCCGTGGTGATAAACTCCATTCAGTTTTCTGCTGCTAATTATTCAGTCGCTTGGAGGTTACTCTGTGATCGGTTTGATAATAAACATCTGTTGATTCAACACCATGTTACTGCATTATTTGATATTGAGACAATCAGCAAGGAGTCGTCAGTGAATTTAAAGGCTTTAATCGATCAAATTAATAAGAACTTGCGTGCCTTAGAATCCCTTGGAGAACCTGTTGAACACTGGGATACTTTGCTCATTCACTTTATAACCGACAAGTTAGACAGTAAAACTTACCGTGAATGGGAAGAGCATAAGGGTCGCCTTGACAAGGACTGCAAGATTACATTTACTGGTTTCCTCATGTTCATTAAGAATCGTGCTGAATTAATCGAAACATTAGAAATGTCAGGTTCAAAAACGAACAAACATTCAAACACTTGCAAAATTTCTAAAGTTAGGTCAATGGTAATACAGGATTCCAATAATAAAATAAACAAGAATAATCATGTGAGTTCTAAGCCTAAGAGTTGTGTTAAATGTAACGGTGAGCACAAATTAAGCAGTTGTCCTCAGTTTTTGGCGTTGAGTAATGAAGCACGGTTACAATTATTACCGAAATATAAAATTTGTTTCAATTGTTTGTCTTCAGGACATTACGCTAATAATTGTAAACAGGCAAGTTGCAAAATATGCCGGCGCAAGCACCACACTCTGGTGCATGTAGCAGATCATTCTAAGAAGTCTGACTTGGTTATTGGTTCTGCTAACAGTGATGAAGCGACCAGTGCCCCCGCTCCGTCAGCTCCTAGTGCAAGCTTGTCCCTTTCTGCGAATGTTGAACGTGGTGACGTGTTGTTATCTACGGCATTAATTAAGATTACAGGCAAAAACGGTCAGCAATACGTTACTCGTGCTGTGCTTGACAGTGGCAGCACATCATGCCTCATGACTGAAAGGCTATACCACCAACTAGGTTTAACTGCTAATACTGTAAACAACTCCATATTAGGTATTAACAATTCCTCTTCTCACATCAATAAAATGTGTCCGGTCTCATTCAAATCTTTAGACGATAACTTTTCCATTAAAATTAATTGTTTCATTCTACCATCAATTACCGATGATATTCCGAGTAGGCGGGTAGACTTATTAAAATTAAAAATAACATCTAACATTTGTCTAGCTGATCCTAACTTTTACTCACCGGCCCCGATAGATGTGTTGCTCGGTGCTGACATCTTTTGGGATTTACTGGGATCCCAACGAATTAAGTTAGGAGATGGACAACCCATTCTTTGCGAGACTAGATTGGGATGGCTGGTTTCAGGCCCAATTAAATTAAGTTTTGTATCGAACCCGACTAGAATAGTAAATTGTAATTTCACAAATATTATTTCAGACAGTAATGATGAATTAAATAATAGCGTGGATCATCAACTTACCAGGTTCTGGCAATTAGAGGAGGTTTGCACTACATCAGAGTATTCTCTAGAAGAAAAGTTATGCGAGGAACATTTTGTAAATAATACTACACGTCTGGAGAACGGTCAATTTTGTGTTCGAATTCCACTGAAATGTTCCCCTGATATGTTGGGTGAATCTTTTCTTAGAGCTAAACATTGTTTTTCTTCTTTAGAGCGTCGGTTCAAAAGTCAACCTCAACTGTCCAAGATGTATAAAGACTTCATGGCAGAGTACGAATCTTTAGGTCATATGACGAAATGTGAAGACGTTGAACATTCTGCTCATTACCTCCCACACCACGGAGTTTTGCGGGATAGTAGTGTCACCACTAAATTAAGAGTGGTTTTTAATGCTAGCAGCGCCACTACTACAGGTACTTCTTTTAATAATATACAGATGACTGGACCTGTAGTACAGGATGATCTTTTGTCAATACTGTTACGTTTTAGACAACATAAATATATTATTGCTGCAGATGTGGAGAAAATGTACCGGCAGTTAGTAGTTCATCCCAATGATAGACATCTCCAACAAATTGTCTGGCGTGATGACCCGTCACTTCAGTTACAAACATACCAGCTAAATACCGTGACTTACGGCACGGCCAGCGCTCCGTTCCTAGCAACGAGGTGCCTGAAGCAGTTAGGTTTAGAGTGCGCTGATAAAAGAGTTGCTGAGGTCATTCTTCGCGACTTTTACGTCGACGATTTATTAACGGGCGGAGATGATTTCAGTGAAGTCAATGATTTGCGTCATAAAGTTACTTCTACTCTTGCTTCAGCTGGAATGAATTTAAGAAAGTGGAAGTCAAATGATATGCGTTTGGTGATTGGTTCTGACTGTCCCCAATCTTCACTTGACTTGAATATTGGCGGATCTGAGTCTACCAAAACCTTAGGTCTAGGATGGCAATCACAATCTGATCGGCTTTATTTTTCCATTAGTGAACCAATTATTAGTAACAATACAAAACGTGACATGCTTTCGATCATATCACAAATTTTTGATCCTTTGGGGCTTTTGGCTCCATGTATTATAGTGATGAAGATGTTGCTCCAAAAGTTATGGTTACACAAACTGTCATGGGATGAACAGCTACCGCCGGACATTATGAAGATTTGGACTGAATTAGTCAAGAATTTACCAAAATTAAATCAAATTTATGTTCCACGTCGTGTTTTGATTGATGCAATGGACTTTCTAGAGTTTCACGTTTTCACTGATTCGTCTGAACGAGCATACGGAGCATGCTTATACGTTCGCAGTGTCAACAATGAACGTCAAGTTTTAGTACGTTTATTGATAGCTAAAAGTCGTGTTGCCCCTCTGAAGCCAACCACCATTCCCAGACTTGAGCTTTGCGGTGCTCTTGTCGGAGTTCGAATTTATGAAAAGGTGGTCGCCTCATTACGATTAAACACTAAGCCGCGTACATTCTTTTGGACAGACTCCACTGTCGTCCTAGGATGGCTTAAAATGTTGCCAAATAAGCTGCAGCCTTTCGTTCGCAACAGAGTTGCAGAACTTTTAGAGAAGACTGGCAACTGTGAGTGGAGACATGTCCCAACTGACCAGAACCCTGCTGATCATGTCACTCGAGGAGTAGACATTAATTTATTACCTTCGTTAGAAGATTGGTGGTCTGGTCCAAGTTTTTTAAGGAATGACGAATCTTGTTGGCCTTCTAGATTTACAAAATCCATTAATGAAACTTTACCTGAAATTAAACCTAATGTTACCTTACATAGTGCAGTTGACAATGATGTGTCTAGTGAATTTATTAACTTCAACCGATTTTCTAATTTTTTACGGCTTCAACGCACAGTAGCTTATGTTTTACGTTTTGTTGCTACGTGTAATAAACTATCTGTTCGTGGTCCTTTTAGTAATGACGAATTGCAAAAGTCGTTAAATTTGATAATTCGATTATGTCAGAACGAGTCCTTCAGTGAATATAAGTTGTTACTTCATAAGAAACAATTGCCAAAGAAAAGTGGGTTATTGAAATTTAACGTTTTCCTCGACGAACAAAAAGTAATGCGTGTTAGAGGTCGATTGCAAAATTCGGATTTACCATATGATAAGAAGTGTCCTATTCTTTTACAATCTAGCCATCACTTTACAAAATTATTATTCGAGTATGAACATAAAAGGTTGTTTCACGCTGGACCCCAGTTACTGTTAGCTTCCATACGGGATACATACTGGCCCATAAGAGGTCGCAATTTAGCCAGGTCGTGCTACCGTAGTTGTGTACGTTGCTGTCGTCTTAAAGGTCAAACCGTCACACCGATCATGGGCAATTTACCACGACAGCGACTAACTGGAGGTTTCCCTTTTGAAAGTATTGGTTTGGATTATGCAGGTCCGATACAATCAGCTGTTCGACAGGGTCGTGGCTGTAAATTAGTTAAAGTATATATTGCGATTTTTGTTTGTTTTACTACAAAATCAATACACCTTGAACTAGTCGGTGATTTAACAAGCAATACTTTTATCATGGCGTTAAAGCGATTCATCTCGCGTAGGGGTAAGCCGGTTAATATATATTCGGATAATGGCACTTCGTTTGTTGGTGCATACAATGACTTATCAAAATTCCTTAAGGCTAATTGCGACTCGTTATCTGAGGAGATGGCTAAAGAAGGCATTAACTTTAACTTCATACCTGCATATTCTCCTCATTTTGCTGGCCTTGCGGAGGCTGGTGTCAAGTCAACGAAGCATCATTTAGTCAGGGTGTTGGGCCTTTGTAACCTTACTTACGAGGAGCTTTATACTACGCTGGTGCAAATAGAAGCCATTTTAAACTCCAGACCACTGACTCCACTTTCATCAAATTCTGAAGACTTGGCCCCATTGACACCAGGACATTTTTTGATTGGACGTCCTTTGACATCTTTACCGGCACCTGATTACCAAGACCATTCCACCAGTTCCTTGTCTCGATTTCAACGTATTGAGCAGCTCCGACAACATTTTTGGATTAGATGGAGCAAGGAATATATATCGGAGCTCCAACTCAGGACGAAATGGCGCACGTGTAAGGGTTCTCTGAAGCTGAACTCCCTGGTACTGCTGAAGGAAGACAACATGCCGCCACTGAAGTGGAAAATGGGTCGGATTGTCGCTACCTATCCAGGTCCGGATGGCGTAATCAGAGTCGCAGACGTCAAGACTTCTACCGGTCTGCTCCGCAGATCGTTCAGCAAGATTTGTCCGTTACCCATCTACCCCGAGACTGATTATTCTGGTTGAAAGACAGGCTTTCAACGCCCGGGGGTATGTTTGCGCAAACACCTACATCTTCACACCAACGTTGCAGCTACGTGTGTTTTAGCTCGTACCTACCTTTTATTTTTATTATTTTTTATTCTTCTACCGACAGTAGTATGTTTTATCATTATACAATTTTACTGAACGACCAAGGCGTATTTTTTACATCTCCCACTAAATAAACCCGATGAAATCCCGAACACTAGTTGACCGCACAAATACATCGTCACCGGGCTATCCAGGAGACTGAAGGTTTTTTAACGATTTTATAGAGTCTAGACTCAAAATCAAAACCCCGTAGAACTTTTGTACCTGATTGTTGGTACCTACTGACAACCGCATCTGGTATCAAATAGACGTTGACAGCACCTTTATATCGCAGCAAATAGAAAAAAAAATGTTGTAGGTCCACTATCGTGTGAATAACGTTACAAAGAATATAAGAAGTCGTCGAAAGTCCTATATTACAGCTATCTACAAAAATTTGCATTGTATTCCCAGTTGGTGATCTGCAGTGGAGTATGGACGTCTATGTTCATATATGGGCTTGGCGTCGGCGCACCGACCGTGTTCATTCCACAGATCAGGAGGGAAGCGAACAATACTGAAATTATCTCAGACGACATGGCGTCTTGGATAAGTATGTTTTTTTTTTGTAATTTCATTTATTTTATCAGTTTTTTTATTATTATTTATTCTAAACAGCTGTGAGGCCGGTTTTACTTTAGTCTATGGTAGCGAAATGTTGGCCTTAACGAAAACCCATGAGCAAAAACTTCACACCACCGAAATGCAATTTAAGCGTCTTCAAGGCTAGAGTGAATAGGCTCTTAATAAACTAGTGCGCTTCACCACCAACGATTGCATCACTGCTTACCATCAGGTGGGATCGCAGTCAAGTACTAGTTTATATCATATAAAAAAAAAAAATGCGCATGTTACGAAACGGGCGGGTGGAGTTAATCACAGACAAAGATGTTACGAAAACAAAAGGGGAAGATTCAAGGTAACGATCATTACTGATAAACTCACAGAGCCCAGATTAAGATAATATAGACATGTCGTGTGGAGATCCGATGACCATATTAGGAAAAAGTGCCTTTCCATGGCTACACAAAAGAGAGTTAGAGATAGACCTCAAGTTACCTACTGTCAAATGTCCGCAAGGATATGCAAAACTTTAGCTATACGGATGACAATACTTATCAGCGCAATGAACGGCGCTGCTAATAAAGAAAGTTGACCCCGCGTAACGGAAAGAGGCAAGGGCAAAGAAAATAAGAACGTATTTTATCAATTTATTATCTGTAACTTATACGTCGACAGACTAAATTATTATTATTATATTGTTTTATCTCAAGGGACATAGACTTTTCCCAAAAATCTATAGCAGACTTACATTCATATGGTTACATTTGCAACTTCATCAATATCAAATCTGAGCTAGATTTCTAAATATTCGATTCAACGCTCGTCCCCTCGTTGTAACTTTTTTATTTAGTAACACCAACCAACTAACCCACCTATTGCCAACTTATTTATTTACATTGTGTTTTCAGCCTCAGTGTACGGCTTCAGCGGGTTTCCCTTCGTTCTCATCCTCTCGATTGTCACAAGATTCATCGGCAGGAAGATACCTTTTATCATTGGAGTTTTAGATACATTAGCTGCGTTCACTGTTTTATATTTTGGAACAAACGTCACTCACATTTTGATAAGTAATATAATGCAGGGATTATTTAGTGCTTCTCAATTAGTAATAACTATCATGGTCCTAACCGAATACACTTCACCAAAGTACAGAGGAATATTTCTAACTATTAAAGCAGCTACGTTCTACTGGGGCATCTGGGCTTCAAATGCGATAGGCACCTTCTTACATTGGAAAAATATTCCTCTTTTTGGCATAATATGTTCACTGTATATATTATTAACTATTTTTATGTGGCCCGAGTCTCCATATTGGTTGGCAAGCAGAGGCAAGTTTGACGAATGTGCTGTGTCACATCGTTTGTTGAAGGGTTGTGACGAAGATTCAGAGAAAGAATTAGAAGCACTGATAAATTCGCAAAAAGAATATATAGCCAGCTGTGGTGTTAGAAAACTATCCGCAAGAGAACGAATCGCTGATTTCTTTAAAACTGTAAAATCAAAAGAATTTTATAAACCAACTGTTTTATCTATTGCAACTGGTTGTTTAGGAGTTTTTAGTGGAAAATTGGTTTTTGCTTTGTATGCCATTGATATTTTAAAGAAAATAACAAACAGTGAATCGTCGGCTTACGTTGCAATGTTAATATTAGATGGTATCACAGTTCTGAGTATGTACGTTGGTTGCGTTATATCGAAATATGTGAAAAGACGCACATTGTTGTTAGTTGCATCTAGTGTAGGTGTTCTATTTTTATTTATTTTATCATTGTACTTATACTTAATAAAGCTAAATATTATTACAGAAAACCAATATGTATCAGTCTCGTTGCTTGTGGCTTTTTCAATAGCTGTTAGTTGTGGACCTATGATCATGTCCATATCAGTTTATGGAGAGTTAATTCCAATAAGATCTAGAAATTTGTCTATGTGCCTTATTGCATTATTAGGTAAATTAATTACAGCTTTGATTTTGAAATTAGCTCCTTTACTTTTTAAATTTTTCGGATTGCATGGAACTTTCCTAACATTTGGTGTTTCTTCTTTAATTATTATATTAATCTTGTATAAATACTTACCTGAAACAAAAGACAAAACACTACAAGAAATAGCTGATTGTATAAAAGGTGTCAAACCAAATAAAGCTGGAGTAGCATCTCACAAGTTACTAGTTAATGATAAAGTCTAAACTGATAAACTTCTATGTTTAAGCTAGTATACTTAATTTGTTTTGTAACTAGAGTTAAAAATGATTAATTTATAAGGAAAAAAAAAATTGTTAGCAATATTTGACAAAGGTAATTTTTTTTCTGTATCTCGTATTTTGAATGTAGCGAAAAATAAATTTATGAATCAAGGTAATGTTTAATAAGCAACAGAAATAAATATAATGTTAAAATTTGCGCATTGATGTTTATTTGTTGTAATAATAAAATTATGTACACTAAGAAAACATTTATATAATTCATGATTTCTTGGTAAAATATACTTTTATTTTGGTACTAACACATTTCTTTGAATTCATGGCTAATAAGTTTGGACTACCATTTTCGTAGACATGTCAAAGATATGTGATCGATCATGCAGATCATCAAACACTGTGTAAACTTCAATACTCTATGAATTTTGTGTTCTCTATGTATGTGTTTGTTTCAAAATCTGTTCTTAACTGAGCAGCCTCAAGTAAGGTTACTAAAAGGAAAGGTTCCTCATGAACTTTAAAATCATGCTTTTTACCGGTCACAGTGTCCGACACGTGGATTTTCACTGAAAACAGTACTAACCTGATCATCTCGAAACAGTACCTACATAACGTGTCGGATGTTATATATTGCTCCTTGGTGATCAAAAAATTAATGGTAAAGTTCACTTCATTGAGGACGAGATAAGCTGCGGTTCCAATTTCTAGGTATAGTTTATCAGATACCATTCAAACGGAAGGACGGTACCGAAAAAAGTCTGCTAGACATCATCACAATGATAAAGAGCACCAACCCGGACGACGTATTCGACTTCGTGGAGGAGATACATAAACACGCAAAAAATTACTATAAAATTTTTTTTCAAAGACTCGTCATTGTTCATTTGGCCTTGTGAATAGGGCCGCATTAAAGTTGACATACAACTCTTAGACTATTATGATTATCATCCTTTAAAATATTATTTAAAAGCGTCATTCAATCAAGATAAAAAAAGAGCACTCAAACTTTAAAAAAGGTGAAAAATGCTTATGGGGTAACTTTAACACAAGATATCGGTAAATTAGCCGGTATAGGCATAGGCATAGTATCAGCCTTATAATATTTCTTCCGCAGGGACGCAGGCCTCCTCTCTAGGAGAGAGATTGGGCCATAATCCACCGGGCGGCCCAGTGCGGATTTATAAATAATTAGCCAGCACGTCGACCGAAACGGGGATGTATGTAACAATATATATGTATTACCATAGTAAGTATAGGATGGCAGAATATAAAAAAAGTTACCCAAAAAAAAGAACAGAACATAAAGAAAATCCGTATTCACACGTTACAGGCACCAACCGGAACACTTTAATAACATGTGACTACGGATTTTCTTAATGTTGTTCTTGTTTTTCGAGTTACTTTGTTTATTTCAGCATCCTGAAAAACTTGTTTCATACTTTTTTAGTGTCGTTTTTTTATTGTCATAGTCGGGTTTTAGTTTTCACTAATTTTAATCAAACAATTTTGGTGTTAAATCGCTGTGCTTCTATATTATTTACGTGAAGCCCTTTCAAATGACACCAAACACGACGTATTTATCTTATTTATTTTTAACAGATAACTTTTGTCTACTAGAGGGCGCCACATTGATTAATGATATTTTTGATAAGTGTCAGTAAAGCTCTTTCAAATGATACCAAACACGGCGTATATATCTCTATTTTTATTTTTAATACATTACTTTTTGTCCGCTAGCGGGCGCTTTATCGAGTTTTGTGACAAGTCACGTAGCCTATGTTCAGCGGACAATTAAGATGGTTCTAACGATACCTTATGTGTCGACTTCCGATAAGTAGATTAGGAGCTATGAGGGAACAGATGAACGTACTCACATATATACATAGCCTGTCAAAATCAGAACCCTCCTTTGGCTTTGCCGTAGTCGAGTAATAAAACAGCAGTTCCCGTACCGACCTTCCATTTACGAGCTCCATCATCAGATCAGTTCAATAGTAGGTACCTTATAAGTAATGTACATCTCATGACAATTTTAAAAACCCTAACACGGCTAGGATGTATTTATTAATTGCGAAGATCCGGAGCCTAACTTCCAGCTCAATGATCAGCATTATCAAATCAATTCGATGAGAACATTTTCTACACAAACACACACATCAAGACATCACATGAGAACATTTGTTTATTTGACTATCTTCATTGTGATATCTATGTGAATGTGAAGTTCCGTTGGACATTTTCCTGGTCTTCTTCATCAGTTTCGCTCTAGTTGACTGTAGATGCTTGAGCTCTTGATGAAAATACTACAAGGAGGAGTGGCAGGTGGTCGCCTCCTTCTACGAAGCAGTAATGCTAGCAAAGGAGGAGGCCGACCGCATCAGGCAACGGCGCTCTCGGCTTCCGATCCCGATTTCTGGCCACTGTAGAAGCGGGCTTGCGGACGACGAACCATGGGTAACTTGCTGTCCGACCATACGGGAACTGTCTGGACCGAGCCCAAGTCGTCGACGGCGCGCACTGTTCCCGCGCACCTCAAGGAGTTGTCAACAACAGCAGTGGCCCAGCCGGGTCGAAGCCTACTGGGGCCAGGGTAATCCGAAAGGGGGCTCGAGCCCCGGTATGAAGGCTAGAAGGAACGGAGTGGGATCTTTAGTCAGTAAAAGTCTGACACTATCTCCCGCTCGGCCCAAGAGCGGGGGTTTTCATTGGATGATTTTCCTTACCATAAAAAAAATTAAAATACTAAAATCACTAAATAATTTCTTATAATATTTAAAGACTTATCTCGATTCCTCATCGATCCTTGTACCAGAAATGGATTTTGAAAAAAAATGGGTTCGATCTGGAAACTTATTAAGAAAAAATACAAGTAGGTCAATGAACGACGGAGTTCTGAGGTAGCAAACAAAAAAATACAACCGAGTCGAGAACCTCCTCTTTTTTTTTCAAGTCGTAAGTACGTCAGACGGTACAAGATACTTTGTTGTAAATATTCGCAATCGACTTACTGGGTCGACACATTTACTCGTTGCACGAACTGGACAGCACACACAGCAAATAAAATAATAAACAATATTATTACGTACGAGTATTTTTTGAGGTTTTGCATTAAACAGTGAAAGAAAAAACACAAACAAATAACGATGGATAAGTGCCAGTACACGGAAGTTCCGGATAACTGTGGAAGTGTAAATAAACAAAATAAAAGTGAAACATGGAAACCGTTTCTGAAACAGGTAAAAAATACAAGTTTTTGTGTCATAATGCTCACTCACTTTAGTAGTGCAATTGCTTTTTACTGTAGATGGATCGGTTATCCATATACTTAGAGGTTCAGGTTTCGGTCAAGATGTTTTCCCCCAGCGCTATTCAATGAAGACTATTGATGGTCGATTACCGTTAACTTGGTTTATACAAGATTAGTTTTAGTACCTTTATGGAAAACCCGAAACACGTGTCTAGTATTTTTATGTTAAAGATATATGTACAAAATTTCATAACTGTATCATAAAAAAATGAAATTTCACAAAGTTAGAAGTTTGTTATACTGAGGACTAAGACTGAGGGGTGGTTTTGCACTTACATCCAGCGATTTGCTGGCGCCTAATGCCCGCTATGACCCGCCGCGACCGGTGTCGTACTTAGTGACGGTGGGGTACAACTTATGACCTTTTATTATATATATTTTTAGGAAAAATATTGGAATCTATTCAGTTACGAATTCTGAACGAAATATATTCAGGTTATACTAGAATGAATGTTGTATAAACCAACTCTTCGCCCTAATTCTATGTTTCTACCTATTTTTTCCTCTTGCTATGTAAGAGGCAAGCGTACTCCATCGGTGCGAGTCTATAAATAATAAAAAAATCAATGAAAAAAATTTATTAATTTGGCTAATTACAGACGAATTATGAATGCACCAATACAAGGCAATGCCCCTTTATCCTTATATTTTTACTGTCTGAGGAAACGAGTTTTATTGTGTGTCATGTAAGTGTTTTGAAGAAGACACAAATACATTTTTGTTCAGATATATGATTAAGTTATATCGTACTGGAAAAGCAGCATTAGCGATATTTCCAATCTTTGATCCATTTGAATTTTGAATATTTTATAATTTGAACAAATATTTATCTGTCCCGTTTTTCGCATTGCTATTTTTTTCACGCATTTTAATCAATTTATACGCATGTTTTTATTTTATATACTTTTTTGTTGTCTTATTGTATTTTGTTTTAAGTGGGCACATAAATCTTTTTTTTTAAATCGTGTTTTAAATAAAAATCGCAAAATTGTCTTTGGCTAGTATATGCACAGTACCTTTTAGTTTTTAATAAATGATGTGTAGGTATTCTATTCAAACATATGACACCCTAGGGCTGCAGCTGAAAATCAGCGTCAGGTGGCCTTGTGTTACTACTTGGCATTATGCTGAGCTGAGGCCTTTTTGGCATTACTCAATGTACAATTTGTTTAATTTTAAGGTGCTAATAAACACAATTTTCTTTCTTTCTTTCAGCATGTTTTAGGATTCTGTACAAGTGGATATATACTATTAAGATGTTTGTAACATTATCGACGCACCTAGACTGCTGTGTCCGATTACTGTACTGGTTTTGGCATATTATACTGCCGGGACAAAAAGTACGAACTGATTGTTAATCCTCCGTGTTTCACCGTCGTGCGGTCATGTCTTCAATGCACTCTGATCGCACTTCATTCACTTCACCATATAGAATTTTATATTTGTTTTGCTTTATTGCATTATTGGTGCAAAGAAATCGATTTAAGTTATGAGACACTGTAAGTCAAAAAAATAAAATAAAGCACATTGACAACCAAAAGAGGTGAAAATCAAGACGATGCCGTTTAAAAACAAAATGAAATATTCGATTAAAAATAATTTACCTATATGATATGTTAGCAGCTCCTCCAATGAAACTCACTTTGTTCGGTTTTATTTGTGCTGACTTACTTCTTACGAAGTTGAAAATCCAATGCACACTCGAGCTGGCGTGCTACCCAGGAAAACAAATAAAAAAGGGGGACGGATGTAGCACGCCATCTCGGTGGAAAATGCTAGACTATTCTTAAATAATTACATATTGAATAGAAGGAAAACAATTCATAAAAAAAATATTAATCTCTAAGAATATTATTTTAATGCTATATAAAATACAAGCAGTAATTAATGCGTGACTAACCGTAAGATCAATACTTAATAAATCGAATTGATTGTAAACACATCTAAACTAGCGCCATCTAGTGAAATAAGACGACAGCTACTTCAATTGTCAAAATGACTGTCGTCAAATCCCAATATAACTGACTTAAATTACTAACCCATCAAGTGCAACTGTATCACTCGAAGAATTTTAAGTCTTCAGTTACTGTCCGTTTTCATTTTTTAATATTAATACACTACTTGCTTTTCTAATTTACTTGGACATTGGCAGAATAGTCGACATCGGCTCTACTTGCCATCAACAAAAAAAAAATAGAATAGAATAACTGACTTAATTCATGAATCCCCAAGCGACCACCGGTGGCCGCGCATCTATTGTCTTACTATTGTGTCTCTAATTGACGGTATCTGAAGGGTTAAATATTACCTAAACAAAGTCAACTAATCTATTTAAATAATTTAATTCCAACAGATAACACACCTGAACTGAATGAAACTGGAGACAGACAATAGACATACGTCCGTGTATGTTTCACTACGGTACATAAAGTTTAAATAAATAACCTAGATTCAGCTGGTACTTTGTGTAACCGATTTAAGTCAAGAGTGAATAGATTACTTCTAGGTAAACGCGCTCCATCATAGACCGCATCGTTGCGTTCCATCAGGTGAGATAGGTAGCGGTCAAGCGTAAATCTATCAACAATGAAAATAAAATGATAACCTTCTGTCTGTGTGTTGCTAGTCAACAACACACGGACAGAAGGTTATCGATTTTTTTTATCGATATAGTTATCGAAATGACTATGTTACTGAAGTCAAGTTGCGGTTATTATGTTAAGTTATTAAAAAAAGATTAGTTGCATAAATTAACATAAATTAATTGACGAATTCCAAGATTGTATCTAAACTGTGTTAGGACTTGTAAAGTCATCTTAACACTATTTATATTGTTACTTTTGAGAAAACAAAAGTACTTATTATAATTTAAATTATCTAAAATTAATTTATTGTTTGTTTGTCTTTCATAATCTCTGAAAGCCTCAATATATTATAAAAATTGGACTGTCTCTGGCTGTCATAAGCTCTCATTTACTCTAAAAAAACGTTTGCAAAGATTAGGCCGAGCAAAACCAAGGGAAACAGATGATTTAGAAAAATAAGTGTTGATTACAAAAGTTACTTACGAGCATCACGAGTTTTTTTATGAACGGTAAGTCGACAGAAAAAACGACTGGATTTTTATTTGGTCTACAAAATTGAAAACGGTGCGATTTTTAATACACTTGGCAATTAAAAATTGTATAAAGAACTTAACATAACTTCGGTCTCCCATTATTTATGTTACAAAAGGTGGGTACTAGTTTCTCACAAAATTGCCCATTGTTCTTGATTTTGCTTTAACTCGTATTATGTTTACTTCTAGATAGTTTATGACGCAAGGTAATTACAATAATTATTATCGTTATTACAATATTAATTTTTCTTAATATGACGTTGAATAACTTTGTTGATTTTATAAATTAATTCAGTATTATCACTAACTGAATGAAAGAAGATATAGCAACCTGTGCTTTGTCACAACTTTATATTCATTTTATATTTAATTTAACCAATTTTATGAAATCATAAAAAATATCATATATTTATAATTAATTGACAGTTTGTTAGTGATAAAGCTCAAAACCAAAACCATTAAAGCTTTTTTACTTGTAGAATAAAGTAGTTTCCAGGGTCAAAACAACTACATCTTATTTAGTCCATAGCTAGCCTTAATCGCAGGTAATGACCGCACAACCGCTCATTAGTTGTTGACAATTGGTACAATTTTACATAGTAACAATTAGAAAAAAAATAGTGATATAGGTTTTTTTAGGTGGGGAATCATCCAATGAATTCTCACCTCCCGTCCTTGAACAGGACGGCGTGTCAGAATTTTACTGACTAAAGTTCACACCTATGTTTCTTCTTTGCCTTACATTCTAGGGCCCTGGGGTTCATATTCACTTAACCCTTGGCACCGATCCTGTTGGACTCCTACGATTTGGTGACATTTCTTAGAGGCGCGTGTGGAACACTACGCGCCATCGACGACTTGGGCTCGGTTCGGAGAGTTGCCGGGCGACCAGGCGACGTGATACCCAGTGCTTGCCTTCCGCAGGCCTACGCCTACAGTGACTGGAGATCAGGATCGGGATCCATAGTAGCTAGGGCGTGAGGGTCGTTCCCTCGCGCGTGCGGCCGCCTTCTTTGCTAGCATTACTGCTTTGCAGAAGGAAGCGACCGCCTGTCATTCCTCCTCGCTCCGGACCATGGCCTGTACCAGGGCCCAGATCGAGAGGCCGTAGCCGTCGATCGTGTTTTTTTTTAATTATTATTGATAGGCTCGCGTTTGACCACCATCTCACCTGATGGTAAGCGATGATGTGGTCGACGATGGAGCACGCTTGCCTAGAAGTAACCTACTCACTCTTGACTTAAAGACCCCCAAGTTGTAGCTATCAGGAAACACAGTGGTAATATAGGTATAACCACTAACGGGTACACTGTACAGTTGATAATGATACCAAAGAATATAAGAAGTCTTTGGATGCCATAACGGTTACCTACCGACAATAATTTGCATACCATTCCCAGTTGGTGATCTGCAGTGGAGTATGGACGTCTGTGTTCATATATGGGCTTGGCGTCGGCGCACCGACCGTGTTCATCCCACAGATCAGGAGGGAAGCGAACAATACTGAAATTATCACAGACGACATGGCGTCTTGGATAAGTAAGTTCTTTTTGTAATTCCATTTATTTTATCAGTTTTAGACCTTAACGTACACGTTCACAGAAGTAAAATACTGTTGTATAATGTTATGACGTTAATCTATGGAAACTTAGACCTACACCAAAAATCTACAGCAGACTTACATGCACATTTGCAACTTTATCAATGTCAAACCTGAGCCGGATCTCTGAACTTTGGCATTAAATGCTCTTCCTCTAATTATTTCATTTTATTATAAATGTTACAACCTTCTTTATATACATTGTGTTTTCAGCCTCAGTGTACGGCTTCAGCGGGTTTCCCTTCGTTCTCATCCTCTCGATTGTCACAAGATTCATCGGCAGGAAGATACCTTTTATCATTGCAGTCTTAGATACCTTAGCTGCATTCACCGTTTTATATTTTAGTACAAACGTCACTCACATTTTAATAAGTAATATAATGCAGGGATTATTTAGTGCTTCTCACATAGTAATAACTATCGTAGTCCTAACAGAATACACTTCACCAAAGTACAGAGGAATATTTCTAATTATTAAATCAGCTACGTTCTACTGGGGCATCTGGGCTTCAAATGCAATAGGCACCTTCTTATATTGGAAAAATATTCCTCTTTTTGGCATAATATGTTCACTGTATATATTACTAAATATTTTTATGTGGCCCGAGTCTCCATATTGGTTGGCAAGTAGGGGCAGGTTTGACGAATGTGCTGTGTCACATCGTTTGTTGAAGGGTTGTGACGAAGATTCAGAGAAAGAATTAGAAGCACTGATAAAGTCTCAAAAAGAATATATAGCCAGCTGTGGTGTTACAAAACTATCCGCAAGAGAACGCATAGCTGATTTCTTTAAAACTGTAAAATCAAAAGAATTTTATAAACCAACTGTTTTATCTCTTATAACTGGTTGTTTAGGGGTTTTCAGTGGAAAATTAGTTTTTGCTTTGTATGCAATTGATATCTTAAAAAAAATAACAAACAGTGAATCGTCGGCTTACGTTGCAATGTTAATATTAGATGGCATCACAGTTCTGAGTATGTACGTTGGTTGCGTTATATCGAAATATGTGAAAAGACGCACATTGTTGTTAGTTGCGTCTAGTGTAGGTGTTCTATTTTTATTTATTTTATCATTGTACTTATACTTAATAAAGCTAAATATTATTACAGAAAACCAATATGTATCAGTCTCGTTGCTTGTGGCTTTTTCAATAGCTGTTAGTTGTGGACCTATGATCATGTCCATATCGGTTTATGGAGAGTTAATTCCAATAAGATCTAGAAACTTATCTGTATGTCTTATCGCATTAGCAGGTAAACTAATTATTGCTCTGGTTTTAAAATTATCTCCTTTACTATTCAAAACTTTTGGATTGCATGGGGCTTTCTTAACATTTGGTATTTCTTCTTTAATCGTCATATTAATTTTGTACAAATACTTGCCGGAAACAAAAGATAAAACATTACAAGAAATAGCAGACTGCATAAAAGGTGTCAAATCAAGTACAGGTGGAGTAGCATCTAATAAGTTACTAGATGATAATACATTTTAATATAATACACCCTAGAGTTAAAACTGAATTAATATTTAATTTATTTTATAGCTACATTTTAAGTAGGTATGATAATTTATAAGAAGAAAAAACTTTTGACAATATATTGTCTTAAACTAAATATTGTTTTTCTCTCATGTTTTGCATGTCGTCAAAAAAAAAAAATGAAACACATTATTAATATGCAATGGAAATACATATAAATGTTGAACTTTGCACGTTGTTGTTTATTTGTTGTAGTAGTAAAGTGACGCACACTGTCGCACACTAAGAAAACATTTATACGACTTCTTGGTAAAGTATACTTTTATGTTGGTTAAGTTATCAGACATGTAATTCATTCATCAAACATTTCTTAGTGAATCCTAAGAAATGTTGGCTGATGAAATCTATTTTTGGTGTGAAATCTTATATAATACTAGTAAAGTATTATTTTATGAGAGACATTGTATGATAATTTGCTTTGGTATTATTTTAATAAAATTTAAAAATGTATTAATACCAATATTAAATAACAATATGACAAAAAAACGAACCTTAAGACGTATTTTTCAGTGCATATTGTAACTTTGGAAATATTTTTTTTCCACCATTTTCTAATTAATTTGATCACTATTTAATCACATAGTCATTATAGACGGGAAGGCAAACGAAACAAAAGTGCAAGCCTTTTGTAAAGGCTGTTTTTTTGATATTATTACCATTTTGACGTAAAAAAATATCTTACCATCAGTCATACTATTAGCGTTTCACGTAGGGGTCAAAAGATAAATAAATAGTTATAATATGGTATACTTACAACTTTCTAAAAGTTTAAAAAATTTTTTGCAAGCAGTTGGATATGGCCTTACTGGTCCTTTTTATTTTTTTCTGCGCAACACGCCTCGTTGTGATCTACTAGATCTACTCATCTGTGTACCTACACCTAGGTCGTAATCATCGGTAGCATGTAATCAATCCCTATTGCACGGAAAAATTTCCTATACAGCATAGCAAGTCCAACGTCTAACCTGTCCGATCGTCCGGTAATGGACCGAGCACAAGACGTCGACGGCGCGCACTGTTCCCGCGCGCCTCAAGGAGTTGTCAGCAACAGGAAGGGCCCAACTGGGTCGAAGCCTACTGGGGCCAGGGTTATCCGAAATGAAGCTCGTGCCCCGGTATGAAGGCTAGTAGGAACGGGGTTGGTTTTTAGTCAGATTTGCCCACCGAAAAAAAAACCTCTTACCTCAAAATATTTGATAATAACTAAAAAAAAACAGTTATTTTTCTCGCCTTTAAGCTATAGTAAATTGTATGTTATTTTTTCTGAAATACAGAAAAAAATATGTTATTTTTTATAGCAAAATTTTTAATCAGTAATACCAGTAATCATGTAAATTTAAATGAAAAATGTATTTATCTGTTGTCTGTTCATTTACATTTGGTTTTGCATTACCATTATTGGCAAAATTTTGTTTAGAATATTAAAGTGCCTATAGCTATCGAACCGTTTATCAAATTTGTACTGCGTAATTGGTGCTGGATAATGTGTTCTTAGAAAGATTGCATTACAAACATATATTTATTTATTTATTATTTATTTAAACTTCATGTACAGTAGTGGTACATAGGCAGACTTAATGCAACAAATTGTATAATAATAGAATAAGCTCCCTATGGTATATACTTGGGGTCAGCATAATACATTTTTGTCTTCCATTCCATCCTGTCAACAACACTATTCCTGACTGGTTTTCCTCTCTTACATAATATTGTGCAATAAATCTGATACGAAAACAACTTATCTCCTTATCACAAAAAAAAAACGAAGTTATTTTTGGTACCTATAAGGCAGCTAGCTTAACATCACGTGGGTGTTCTACCAGGACGGCCATAAAAAAGTCATATAAACAAAGCCTCCTGCCATCTCTTAGGCTCTATTTACACTGAGAAGCGACGATTCTGAATAAACCAGTTGTTTAATAATAATAATAATTATCGATGGATATTAATAACATTGTTCAGGCAGGGGCCATAGTCTTAACATAGCTCCATTACCAGTCCACTTAAGACTCTAAAAATCATAGCTCTATTATTTTGTTTTACATATTATGTCGCAATAGTTTTTCAAACCGGGGGTTGTCCTTGGGTGCACTAGTATAGCGTGTACAGGGAGAATCGTCGGTTGGTATCACGTTGCATTATAGTAACCAAAAGGGCCTCTGCGAGTTGGCTTCGGCCCCTTGTACGCCTCTCAAAGGCCCAGGACCTCAGGGTCCTGAGATTAATAAAAAAAATAAAAAAAATAATCTATTTATTTCAGAATAAAACTTCCTTAATAAAGTTAGTATTATAATAACTTACAAAACTATGTTAGTAAACAAAAACAAATACAAAAAAAATACATACATTTCGAAGTCTGTTAAAAACATAGATGTTAGTAACTCAAAAACTTAACAACTATGTTAGTAGACACTATTTACAGGAGCATGTAGTTGGCTTAAATACCAAATTATAGGACAATCCAGTTTATTGGCAATGACACTCACGTTTGACGTTGAGAAATAATTTCCATTGCAACGAAACGCATCATGAGGCAGAACGAGACATTTATTATTATCGTTGTTGTGTAAATGCATTGTCGAGCTGTACCACGATACGCGTTAAAAAAAACTTTTTACAAAAAAAAATATAACCGACTTCAATGATAAAAAACACTGAAAAGTATCAAATAACTTTAATTTTGGAAGTCGGTGTTTCTATAATAGTTTAGTCTCTTCGTTATTTAACACCGACTTCCAAAATTAAAGTTATTTGATACTTTTCAGTGTTTTTTATCATTGAAGTCGGTTATATTTTTTTTGTAAAAAGTTTTTTTATTTTACACTTTTTAGTTATGGTACCACCACTAAAAAGTACCCCTCAGTCAAACTTAAATACCTTATAGTCAGAGCGCATCTCATAACGGTTCTAATAATCCCAAACACGGTTAGATTACATTAATTTACCTTTCGGCTTCATCATCAGATCAGTTCGATATATCCTCTCCCCCTCTTCTTTCAAACAGTCATTAGACTAGATACTGGAGAGGGAAAGGATATATCGAACTGATCTGATGATGAAGCCGAAAGGTAAATCTTTCAATCAGTCATTAGACTAGATGCTGATAATCCCGGCTGTAGCATCAGGCCAGATTTATGTCAACATTGGAATGAACTTAAAATTTAGTCCTGTTTAAAATGAGCCCAAACACGACTACGGTGCTGTAATTTCAAGGTTTGTACTTTTCCTGATGCTCCTGGCTTCAGCATCAGGTCTCTATGTACTTCGGTGTTCTTTATTAGCAGTACGTTTATCCACACATCGAGCCGTTTTCAATGAGCCTAAACTCGATATATCTGCTGTTTGTTGTCGAGGGCTTAGGTACTCTGCAGACTATCCTGACTGCAGCATCAGGTCATGACTTGATGATCATGAGACCAAATGTGGCAAATGCCCTATCAAACATCAAAACAATTTACTAAAACAGTCCTTGCCTGTTCGAGTAACTTCTTACTGTTAAGGAGTTGTACCTTCCATCATCAGCCCAGCTACCTGAGATGGTGACGACCATACGCAAATACACAAGATACTTCATAAAATATGCGAAAATCAATAAGTGAGCCTATAAAATTTGAAGGTTGCCCTCGATTTCTCCAAGATCCCATCATCAGATCCTAATTTGGTGATAATGGGACCACCTCAGAACTATCTACTTTCGAGAAAAAAAGAATTTTGAAAATCCGTCCACATTTGGGGGAGTATTCGACGAACAAACATACAAAAAAAAAAACATACAAACAGCCGAACGTAGTACCTCCTCCTTTTTGGGAAGTCGGTAAAAATACAGTAGAGTGTGTGTCTCTCACTGAATTATGTACTTACCTTTTTAGTATATTTTTATGTTACAAATGTTTAATACCGTTTTAATGTATCGCTTTCTTAAAAAGCAACTCCACGTGACATTACATCTCGATGTGATCCGACCCTTACATTTAATGCCAACGTCATGCGTTACTCATTTACTATTCGTAACAAAACTCCATTAGATCAGCTTTTCTGATCTTCCATTTATGAAGAAGATATTGTTATCTGTTATCTTTTACTAGAAGAAATGCATCGTAAATATTCCATAACACGTTCTATAAAGGTTAAGTAAGTGTGCCTATTCAATTTTATAAGATAACAAGATAATAGCTCAGTATTCATTGAAAAAGTTCTGATAAACAATCTGCGAAGTTTACGAGGTTATTAATCTAATGTAGGTATTACCTATTTAAATACGAGTAGAACTACTAACTTTTTAATGTATTTTATTTTTTTGCGTCATTTTTATGTTGAGGCAATTTATAAAAAAATATTTTTATTAGAGTTTAAATTGAAATAGCCGCAAATTGTGAAGTAATTTCTTTGGTTAATTTATTTTTAATAGTCATATTAATATAATATTATCATCTATTGAGACCTTCCTTGATTGATAGAATGAACTCAAATCACAAAACCTTAGAGTAATGAATAAATTAATGCATGTATAGCTTTTTTGTAGGTGAGAAAATCATCCAATGACATCTCCGCGCCCTCGGTTGGAGCGAGAGATAGTGTAAGACTTTTACTGACTAAAAGCCATTCCTGTTCCTTCGTTGCCTTTCGTACCGGGGCCGAATCTTCCTTTCAGGAGCAAATCCTTGGCCCCAGTAGACTTCGACGGCCCCTACGGTTTGCTGAAAATTCCTAAAGGCGCGCGTGGAGCAATACGCTCCGTCGACGTCTTGGGCTCGGTCCAGACGGTTACCGGAAGGTCGGACGGCGAACTACCCATAGCTTGCCGTCCGCAAGCCCGCACCTACGGTCGCAAGCCAGTGCCTACGGTATTGTAAGTATACCTAAATCGCATATTTTACTTCATATTCAAAACAGAGTAAAATCCGAAGTAAGCCTAGGAACTAAACTAAATATATCTGTTTTCTAGCTGTTCGAAGAAACTTTGTGCTTCTCCAGTGTTTTTTGTTGAGAGATACTTCAGCGAAGTAATTATTTTATCCTTTCTGTGTCAAGGCTAGATTGTGATCAATTAGTTTGTATTAATTAATTATTTGGCACTTACTCTTATCTGCTACTTCTGAGCCCAGAACTATCATCGTAAGAATAATAGAATGATTGGTTTATGTACGAGTACTGTTTTTTCCGAAAGGCTAGATAAGTGTCTTACCCGTAATCTTAAAACGTAATGTATATGATACTAGCTTGTGCCCACGGCCTCGCCCGCGTACATAAAATATAGCCTGTCACTCAGGAATAAAGCACTCTTTCTGTCGGTGTAAAATATTTTAGCAATCGTACCAGTACTTTCAGAGATCCTACTTACATAAAAACAAAAAAATTAACTTTACCTCTTTATTATATTAATGTAGATGAGTGTGAACATCACATCATGATCAGGCCCAGGTGGACATCGGAGCAGAGGTCGCCCATACGAGCGCCGCGCTGGTCCGATGAAATAAAAATAACAGCGGGAGCATATACTATTTATTTATCTATACAAAAATATTGTTATTGTTATAAATGTTAAGGGAAATAAAGGCTGTACCTATTATTATTATCTCTTTATTTATTTTGTAGACATATAGAATTACATTTTTAAATATTTTTTAACATAATTATAGTCACTCACACTCACAATGCATGCCGTATCGAGGAGTACTTCCTTCTGTATCAGACCCTTGATCCAACCGCGCAACGACAGCTTCGACAGATGGTCGTCGAAGCTTTTGGCTATAAGGCCATTGGCGGTCACGACAATCGGCACAATGATAGCTGAGTCCCCATTTCACATGTCGACAACCTCGTGTGCTAAGTCGAGATATTTTATTTGTTTCTCTTTCTCAGCTTTCACGAGATTCTCGTCATGCGGGATGGTGACATCGACTATCATTGCGCGGCGCGCTAATCGGTCTATCACCACTATGTCCGGCTTATTGCCTACAATAGCCCGGTCAGCAATGATAGACTGATCCCAATACAACGTGACTTTGCAAGCATTACTGCTTTGAAAAGGAGGCGGCCGCCTGCCTTTTTTCGGCCCATGGCCTGTACCACGGTTCTTCACGAATAGTCTTTGCGTCGATGGGGTACACCTCCACCGTAAGCTCCACCACGTCCTCCAGATGGTCCACACAATGGTGACACTCGGGTGATTCTTCTATAGGTTATATTATATGTAGCCAGGACGTAGCCGCGGGCAAAAGCTTGTTTATTTATACTCTAAGGACAAAAGTGGTGCATAGGTAGAATAAATGCAACAAGGCATTCTATACCTGTAAACATTGAATTTAATAAAAAGAACTCTATATGATGATCCTGTAACAAACAAGGTGCCCGAGATCGTCGCAACCAGCACTTAGGAAGTTTACAAAACTCATAATTACATTACTAAGGTGATTCAACTTACTGAGTTTATAGTAATTAAACGCTAAGTGTGACGTGATAATACGATTACAATGCCATATCTATTTTTAAAATTAACATGAGTATAACAAATGATTTTTTGTGGATATACATATTCCTCAGTTGGAAAGCTGAAGTAACGATTTGCCACCAAAATTATATTGACTCATTATAATACACGGAGCTACAAAAATAACGGATCACATGAAAAAGTTGCGATATCTCCCTAAGGTGTATGAACACAGATTTCACACACTCACAATATTTAGCGCAACATCATTTTGTTTAAGAAAGTACATGAATTATTATCATGGTATAAGAAGAAAAAAACAGCGTAGTGCTGCTAGAATAGTAGGATTGTCTTTATTTACGGTCCAAAAAGTAATCCACCGATTTTAAAATACCCAGCATAAATATGAAAAGACCTTAGTCTGTCATTTCTTGAAATGGCAGACCAAGACCAAGATACATAAGATGAACTTTGCTAAGAAATTGACATCTTAAAGTTGTTCCTATAACAATGTTAGCTTTGACAAATACTAAGACGATTTCTTGAAGCTGATATATTATAAAGTCTTATAAGCTAGTAACGAGAACACGTTCAATAGATAGAAAAAAAATAGTCCTTACCTTCCGCATGACGCAGGTCCTCACCGGACATGGCAAGTTCGGGAGGTTCCTGCACCGGATTAAGGTAGAAGAGACGCCCGGGTGTCGCCACTGTGCGGAACGCCTGGAGGGCACGATGGAGCACACAGTCGAGGTGTGCCTGGGCGGAGCATCGACGTGCCTTCGTGGGGGCGATCGGCGGCGGAAACCTCTCGTGCCGGGCTTTGGTTGAGGCCATGGTCCGGAGTGAGGAGGAATGGCAGGCGGACGCCTCCTTCTGCAAAGCAGCAATGCTAGCAAAGGAGGAGGCTGACCGCATCGTCGGCGCCGTTTCGTCCGTGATAAGGTGCGATTGAAGAAGACTGTTATCAATTACATCCAAACAAGTAAGATAGTCACTGAAGCACTGACCAAATGCCTTCCGCAACTGAAGCTTGATTATTGTTTTTCGAAAATGAGATTATGTCTAAAGGAGGATATTGGAACGTGAACATAATCTGTGTGAAACGAAACGTGACACGCGTGCCTCTGGCGTTTTTCTTTCGTTATACGTTTGCTTTTAAATGTTCCTTCGTAACGTTTTTTTTTGTTTTTAAATTATTCATTACATTAACTTTCTATTAAGGACTACAAATTATTCCAGCCCTGTGTATTTATAAATTTAAATAATTTGTATAAAATAAATAAATGGCATAATGGTATAATAAGACTAAATTTATTAATATAATCAATTGTTTAACATAATTTAATATAAATTAAAGGAATAAAACTAAAATTGACGCTTCCGCAATCATAGAATAGTAAAATTAAGTAGTTTACCGTAACTGCTAATTTATTATAATCATAATTATTGATTTACAGCATGATTTATTGTTATTTAATAGATTTTATTACTTGTATAATAGTTTTAGTGGTAAAATATAATTAACATACGAAGATGCCATTTTTTTTTTCTCGACGGGGAAAATCATCTTTGACGAAACCCGCTCTTGGGTGGAGCGGGAGACAGTGTCAGACTCTTACTGACTAAAAACCCCATGTCTTAATAATATGCAGGTATATTTATTTCTTTCGGCAATAAATCAAGACAGGAAACCCTAACACACAATCACTATAATATTGGTGAAAGTTTAGATGTACGTGTGATTGTACCTTCGCGCTTAAACGAATATATTTGACACACGGGTAGACCATATCCTGAAATTTGTAATACATAGGATACTTTTATCTCGGGAATATGTTTCCTTGAGAACATTACGTCGGCGAAGCGGCTGGCAAAACTTGGGAAGAACGGGGGTCCAAAACTTGCGTGGAGACACTTTCACGTGACTGAAGCCGTTGTCAGAAGCTATTTACATAATGATCGAATAATGAGAAAAAGTTCGGCAGTAGATGATCCTAGAAATAATTGAGGGGCTTAAAAAAAAACTAAAGGAAGTAGATATAACTCTCGGTGCAAGGTCAGCGCTCGATGGATCACACGTTCGAGTGCATGTAGCGGCTAGATTTATTACACGACCTCTGCGCCAAATGACTATCCAATAGATACTGGCGGACATTAGGCCCGTGTAGGAGGGCTGTAGTTTAGGAATATGTAGGATTTTTGGTAAAAAAATTAAAGCTAAAAGTCTTATTATGGCTATATTGAATATTTATCTGTATAGTTCCTCATCACCATCATTCAAAAGTAAAAAATTCGAAAGTCGTCCAATTCTGGATATAAAATATGCAGTCAGTTCAAAAGGATCTCATCATCAGTATTGCTGTAACCTTAATCTCTATCTACTATGCTTTTTCGTCAGTCATTTAGGTGATTCCTATGATTTCGATAACATCGCAAAAGAGCCCAAAAATTTATTTATAAATAAAACAACTATTTAGTAATTAATTTATACTATTACACAAAAGACATTTATGATTTGTATCTAAAAACTATATCTTAAGTTGATGTATAAATAAAAGAACATAGGTAATAAATTACTTTAATTAATTACCTACGATTAATTACCTGTTATGTTAGTTAAAGAAAATTGCCTACTTATAGAAGACATAATATGTTTTTTTTCCTCAACATGTTCATGTCATATCTAAATAATTTAATTAATTAATATCGATGTCATAACTTGTGTTAAGAGGGTCCTTCTCCACTCGCTTATCGTAAACATCGAAAATGGTTTAAAACCTTGTTACTTCATTTAATGCAATCCAACGCGATGTTTGACAAGAAGGCAACGCAAAAAAAAAAGAAATAACGCCTGGAAACTCTGTTAGTATTCGGTAATTCCGAGATTTACTCGAAAATTTCACAAAACTTGCTCCAGGAAATAGCTGTTTTTTTTTAAACCCTTATAAGTTTTTGGAAAAAGTTGTCATCACTTAGAATCTTAATAAAAGTCGCAAGGTCTCTAGAGGATTACTTTTTTGACTTTTTTAATTTTAGGCAAATTATGAAGTGTCAAAGTTCATACAAAATAGGACATTTTCAGAGGTTTTTACTGGATTAGTTTTACACAAATTTAGAAATTGGTTTCTTTAGAAACATAGATAATATCCACAAGATACTGTGTTTCCAAAATATCTAATGAAAAATGTGTAATAACGTCATAATCAGTTATGAGCGGTTGTATGAAAAACAGTGAAAATGTGAGTCGTGATGCACCACCTTAATCTCTATTTTTATTTTTAATCCTTAACATTTTATTAAACAAAATAAGAATAATTTGACAGGAAACTAGTGGCTCAACCAGATGTCATCCTGACATTTCGGTCAGCAACATAAATCGTGATAATCTCTATCTATTACTATTTTTAATCCTTGTTAGATTTTAAACAAAAGTAAGAATAAATTTATAGAAAACAAACGGTCCGACCAGACATTATCCTGACCGAAATCTGGTGTGGTGTACTGTTCTCATCTTTGGCATGGATCTGCCAATACCAGTTTGATTCAGAAATCATCAATCTTTTATATAAAAATAAATAAATTACCATAAAAAATCCTGAGAAGACTATTGAAAAGCAATTATTTCTCCTGTCTAACACAATTTTATCATGAAAATAGTAAGGAAGACATTATAAACAGGAATCCAATACTTGTGGCGTAGAATGCAGCCTCTAGGCACGGCTATGACCTGATTACCCAGATCCGAAGTGCCGTCCTTGAATATCCTCTCCGCACCGACACACGATAAATGTTACTGTTTTCATCATATACAAAATATTCTGTGTATGAGACTAAAAATGACTAAGATACTAGAAGATATAGACTATAATAAAGAAAAGATTTGATTTTAGCAAGGCGGTAATTTGGCCTACAAGTTAGTTCAAAGGAACTACCATGGTCCTGGAACGGAAAGGGCAACTAAAGGAACATAGGTGATATGAAAGAAAAGGAAGTTAGTGATAGCATGACAAGTGACAGGGTAGAATGAAAGAAAAAAAACGTGCTGTGCCGACCCCAAATAAGATGGGATAAGTGCAGGAAGATGATGATGGTAAATACCTGCATTTTAAGCAAATAAGTAAATATTCTAACCCTGGAAGAAAACTGAACCAACAATTAAGTATCCAAAGAGCAACAGAGACGTACGGCAGACTGAAAAGTAATAAAATATGTTCTAAATATCGGCCGGCCCCTCGATTTGGGTCAAGTGCACGCTCTGACCCAGCAAAACTGATATTCTGATGCATCCGCTCTGCTCCATTATAATTTACCTGTGTTTAATAGACTTGACCACAGTTTAATGGAAATATTGGTTTGATGACAGGTATTGGCAATGAATATGTATTAAGTAGTTACTGAGTATTTTGTATAAACTCCGCCCGGGTTTATTTTGATTTCGCAGCCCCGTAACAGCGGTTTTATTTTTAGTTTTATATACTTAAAAAAAAACAATAACTATTTAAGATGTTTGTTTTTGCGAGGTCCTTTTAATAAACAAGCAATTTTTTGTAATTTTCAAATATTTTTGTGACGCAGTCTCGTAGACATACGTATAAAATCGTAAGTTAGGGTCAGATTTACGATTTTTTTTTATCGAGCTAACTAAATTATATCATGTTTTGATTTTTAACCGGCAGTTGGTCAATATAGTCAATTTTAATAAAATAATTTTTCATGTTCTCTTTTATATATTTATATTTTTATCGAATTCCAGCAGCTTAAAAAAAAATCAAAATGAACTGAATAGAACCTAGCCTTAAATACATTGCAAGGATTTCCTTCTTCAGCAATTTTACCAATTATGGAAAAATCGTTCCAAGCAAAAACCTGATATGAGCTGGTGTTGTTACGTAAACCGATCTCAGTACCTAATTAGCACTGCCTGCGATTATTTACCGTGGAATTTTTACACACAATTGAGTTACCCATATATTCACAGCAATAAACCTTTAACTTATTTATCAGTTTATTGGAAATTAATACAATATTAGTCACAATTATACATAAATATGTATTTGCAAGACAAATATTTACAAAAAACATGGGTAAGCTCTTTTATTTATTAACAAGATATTGAATACATAATTATACTATTATTCAATAAATCAAGTTATTTATTGAATAGTGTAAATTTAGCCATCGCATAGTTTTTTTGAGTTTTGTTGCTATTTCGAACTGGTCGAATGTATTACGTTAGATGATATTATTTTATTCACGCTATGATCGGGAAACAGGGATGTACAATTGTACATCCCTATTTCCCGATCCTTTTTTCTACGGCGTTTTTTTAAGGTTGGAATTCATCCAATAACTTTGCCCGCTCTTGGGTGGTGGAACTAAAACCCACCCCTATTCCTTCTTTGCCTTTGTTTCAGGGCCCCGGAGTTCTCACTCACACAATCCATGGCCCCAGTAGGCTTCGATCCTGCTGGGCTTCGACGGTTTGTCGAAATTTGTTTCGGGCACGCGGGGAAGACTACGCGCCGTCGACTTGACCTCGGTCCGGACGGTTACTGGACGGCCGGCTACCCATTGCTCGCCTTCCAAAACGGTGAACATGGAGGCGAAAATGTATTCAAACAGTAATGTGGGTGTTGGTAACCAAAGGACAATATATTTTTGACACAAAAAAATCGATTTTATCGCTTTACTTACATAGTGTCATGGAACGGTTCCATATTTTAACTTAGGAACACTTTTTAACGTAATGGACCACGTGAAATAGAATACATATTACGACATCATTAAAAAAATTTAACGGTGCCGAAGCCGAATCTTGTGAAAGCCCCAAAATCAATCCCAACGATCTAAAAAGAATCGTCAGCTAATAGAGATCATCACTAACAAGTTATTCACATTCGTCTAACGGGCTCACTGCATATCCCTATATGCTTGATTAATAATATAATATGCATATTTAATGAACCTTCAAAAAGTAGCAGCGAACGGGCACTGCAAAATGGCTGGCATCCCAAACCGCTGGTAGAGTAGAGGCGCACTGCTATTTTAATAAAGACCACTCTGTTGGTAATGCGAGGTTAAAAATATTGGATAAGTTATAAGCGGAAAGCGGTGTATTAAAACTTGTAACCGAGATATTTGTAATAAATAACATGATTGAAAAGAGTAATGGAGTGGAGACATGGAGTTTCTTGCACATTCTTCTCTATAGAGATCTACGCTGTGGAATGTGATACAGTCGCGAATGTCGCGATGCTGTAGCGCATTAGTAGCGCGTTGGCATCTTTTCTATAGCGCTTGCAAATGCGACTAACGCGAGTTGGTAGCGATGTTGTCGTTGCCGTGAATCTTGAATTACTACATTACGGTGCTTGAACTTTATGAAAGAAAGGAAGAAAGAAAAGAAAGACTAGAAAGAAAGAAAGAAAAGAAAATAAAGAAAAATTTTAAGGTACCTATACGATAGAAACCAGATTACGTACTGCAAAAATACTTACTGCGTTTGAAATATTATTATAATTCCTATCAGTTTTATTCTATACTTAATTACTAATAATATTATAACTATATACGTATAGTCTAAACGCAAGCCTATCAAACAATGTGATGCTATTAATGTTAGAACAATCATTAGTACTTATGGATACTTGTAAATCAATACTCCTCAACTGCTGAATAGATTTGGATGATTAAATGGATATACTATGGCTTGACGGCTTGGCCTTGGATCTAGGGATCAGATAGCATGCTGCAGATTGTTGAAGGAATTACCGTAGCTCTTGCAAAAAAGAACCCAGTGGGTTTTAGCCTATAAAAATCTGATATTCCCTCCTGCTTCACCCAGAGCAGGAAAAGTTATTTGATGATTGATTTGAATTTGCTCCAAATGTCGGATTACAGGTAAGTTGTTACAAAATAATGTTTGACGGTTTTGGGTCACACTGTTAACTATGTTAGCTGGAGTCTTCGTCGACCACAAATTTTATTGTGTTCAAAGAAAAAGTAAAGTAAATAAAACTTAAGTCTTTAACTTGTCCCACACCACAAAATATCGGGCGACGCCGATAGCCGCAACGGAGTTTCAATTAGACTTTCATTTTCAACCAATTTGTCAGGAATTGTATTTTGTTGACAAACCTTTCTGATGTTTTTCATTTTCTGAAAAATAATAAATGGTCTTATAAAATGTCAACGTATTTTTTACAAACATTTCGATACATCTTTTTCTTCGGAAGAATAAGGCAACTTTTTGAAGTTAAGATTTTCAGTCTACAGTCAACGATTAATTGCCATCTGATTACTGTGAAGTGATTCATTTATAAATCTCCTTTTCTTGTCAAGACAACTCGATTCTGCGTATAATTGGTCTTAAATAGGTATAAAGTTATATGAAAATAAAAATCTGTAAACCAAGAAACGCTCTGTTCTATTTCCAAGAAATTTATAAGGAAATCCTTAAGAAAAATACAAAAATAAAAACCCCTATTCAACACCAATAAAATTATTTTCATAAAATTGCACAGTTTCTGAGAAAAGGCAGTAAAAAGAAATAAAAACATTGTTTATCGTATCGGCGCAAAAACACCACATTTTATGGGAAAAATAGGTAAATCTTTGACGATAACTTGGCATTCACCCTTTGGTCCTGTTGTACGTTCCATAAATTTTGTTGGTTCTATCGTTTCTATATGTTTGCTGGTAAAATGTCTTCCGAAACCGTTCGGAATTTGTGGTATACATACAGTCTGATAAAATACGTTACATAATTTTCTTCCTGGTATTTATTTTATGGCTAGAGGAGATATTGACAACTTATGTAATGATTTCCTGTTTTGTAAATTTATTATTGGTTTATCTAATAAATTACTTACAAGCTACCTTTTATAAAATCTATTTCAGATTTTTGCCATTAACGGAAGATATTTAGGAATGGACTAATTAATATCAGTGTAATACTCGATTACCACAGAAAGATTTAGTTTTTTCGAGAGTTTGTATTAATGTATAAAAAATAAATTTTGTTAGTCAAAAATCTAGTGTTTATCCTCCTTATCTTTGAGTTGTGATTCTTCAGTGAAGCAGTAATGCAGGCGGCCTTACACGTCAGGGAACGGACATCCCCAGGCACCGCGATTATGACCCCGACTACCAGCAAACGTAAGCGCGAGCTTGCGGACGACGAGTAATGGGTAGCTCACCATTCGGCTGCTCGGTAATCATTAAGACCAAACCTAACTTATCGACAGCACGTAGTGTTCCACGCACTCCTCAAAGAGATTTCAGCAAAACCGTAGGTGCCTAGCAGGGTCAATGCCCGTTGGGGCCATGTGGATTTTCTGAAAAGGAAACCTGTGGTATATCCTTCAATTGCTCTATGTGTGCACATAGAGTGACTGAAGGATATAGGTGGGGTTTTAGTCAAATAAAGTCTGACATGCCCTCCCACTCTGCTCAGAGCGGGAGAAGTCATTAGATGATTTCCCACCTTAAAAAAAGCCATCGAGTTGTAATAAGCAAAATTACCGTTAATTCATCATCCCTGCCTATCCTTCAAAGACTATAAGCTCGATATTCTTGTCTTGTATAATACTTAGCACATCACAGATACCACCAGAAAATTCCTGCGCCCCATCCCCCTCACCCCGCATGTAACGCCCCAACCTAGTTTCAGTGCAGGCCAAAATATAGTTCAAGGTCGTTGCAACTGCGCCTTCTCAGCCAGCCGTGTTGACACTTACAATCGATACGGAATTTACTGGCCAATCTCACACACAAACCTCAGCTGTTTGGAGGACTTTACTTTCAGGGGCGAGCTGGGTTTAAAGCCTTTAGTTTTGGCACGAAAGTTCAAGGGTCTCTGGTTTTGTTTCAAATAGAGGATTGGGAAGTTTAAGGGTGCAGGTGGTGTCAATTTGTTTAATAGTGTACTGTTGTGGGTCGAATTTGATGTGTTAACTGTGTACCTGATTTAACCATCAGATAGTAACAGATTTATAGATGCTACTGCCCCGTATAAGTGGCCAAGTATAAGTTTTATCTCTTAGTATTTTTTTTTTAATTATGGAACTTCATGTATACAGGTACAAAAATAAAATACAGGATTGTTCAAAAGAATCACCTTGGTTCTGAAACGAAAAGGGTAACTGAAGGACCGAGATGGGTTTTGGAGACCGTACGTTATTAATTTAAAGGCTTACGTGCATTCCAAGGCACGGAGAAGACGTGGTATGTAGTGAATGGACTCCCATCTGTGGATTGACCTTAGCATTTGTTGCACACATGTGGCTAATATAACATTTTTTTTTTCTAAATGATTTAAAACAGTGCTTGACTGCGATCCCACCTGATGGTAAGCAGTGATGCAATCGTTGATGGTGAGGCGCACTACATTGATTCTAGCCTTGAAAACACATAAATTATAACTTCGCTACAATCTCCATAAAGTTGACCATTGACATTGGCAATGCAAACGATCCACAATTCTGATCACTGCAACATTTTATGTTGTAACAATATAGTTGTTGTAACATAGTAACCGTTTTTTATCAAGTCCTTCAGATAACGAATAAATGGCAAACCAGTTCAAGGCTGTTCCGTTTGTTGTTCCCCGAGGAGCTGACAGCTCAGGATATTGGAACAGTTCGATTTATCTGTGAAGTTAACAAATTCACTGATTAAGACATGTAACATTAAAAAGCCTTGATATAAAAATGGTTTGAAGTTCTTACTGAAGATGAAAACGGATTCTGCAAAAAGATGAAAGAAAAAAACTTTTTTTTAAATATAATTAATATAATAAACTAGTCATCATCATCATCATCATCATCATCATTTCAGCCAAAAGACGTCCACTGTTGGACATAGGCCTCCCCCAAGTGGCGCCATAATGAACGGTCCTGTGCGTAATAAACTAGTGCTTGACTATAATCCTACCTGATGATAAGCGGCGATGCAATCTCTGATGGTGAGGCGCGCTATTTTATTAAGAGCCTATTCACTCTAGCCTTGAAGACACCCAAATTATAATCGGACAGGAAAACCGCAGCAGGCAAATTGTTTCAGCCCTTCGACGTCCGCGGTATAAACGGCGAGGCGAAAGGCCCGTAGAGGTTTCAACAACGTATGGGTGGATACTCGTCGTACATTAAATTTATATTTTTGTCTTACAGGGTACTCGCATCACACTTACTATTATTTTGCCGTGGGGATGTTTTTTTCTTGTTTCTTCATTATGTGTCTGTCTATGAGCTAAATTAGAGGGTTTTCTTTCTTTCTTTTTTACTTACTGTTTGTGTTTAAACTTAAATAAACCATCAGGTAAATGTAGCCGTATTTTTAGTGAAACAGTAATGTAGAATCAGGACTTCATAATAAAAAGGAAGAGACTGTCCCAAAATACAATGACCACACCAATCAAATAGGATATTAAACTAAAATAGCTGACAGATCTATAATTTTAAAATATTGTATAGTTCCTTTTTATGATAAAATATATAAAACAAGTAAATACTTGTATGGTCTACAAACAGGCGTTCTGAGTCTGGGTATGTTGTATGCTTTGATTATATACTTGTTGTATGTGAATTTATACGTTTGTGAGTGCACCCACAATAGAGAAGTTATTTCTAGTGCGAGCAACGTTTTTGTAAAATTTTCTTTATTATTCTGCCTGTAGAACTTGTCTATAATTACGATCATTTTAAAGCTGTTGGTATTGGTTAATTATAGACGTCACTATAAAACCAGTTGAAATAAAAGAACGCTTTTGTAACTCTCTAATCCGATCAACCCTTCAGTCCAAAAAATACAATACTTACAATAAGAGACCGAATCGATAGCGTGACGTCATCAATTGTACGCATAACTCAAGTAACACAAAACACAATTGATAAGTATTGAATCACATTCAGATGCTGACGCCAGGGCGCGACCCTGGCGCCCCTGATACAAACTAAATAAAAGTTTTTAGATGACACGTCCGAATGTCAATGCCTCAACTCCGAGCTTTAGGTTTCAATGTCGTGTTTATTTTTTGACTTTTTTGTGTACTACAGATAGTGTGTTTACTACGAATACTGTGTTTTTAGGGTTCCTTAGTCCTAACAAGAAACCTTTTTAGTTCCACCATGCAGATGGAAATGGTTCCTTCTGTTCGCCCGCGGTTGAAATTGGAGCCCGATGGTTCTGTAGAATATTGAAATCTCCAAACAACTTTTTTTTTGGGTTACTCCCGTAAGTCAAAAAACTAGAACAAAAATATCATTCTCACTTTACTCGTAAAGAAATAATAAAATAATTAATAAAAACAAAAAAAAGGATATACCAAGAAAACTATCATGGTTATAAGTTAGCTCTGTCGCTTTATTCATAAAACAAAAATTACGTAAGCATTATAATAATTATAATACTTAGATGAAATTACTAACCAAAAAGGTAAAGTTATGAAAAAAGTCACCTTTGGACCACTCTAAAGGTAGCTTTTTTATAACTTTACCTTAGAGATGCTCCAAACATAAGCGCTTCAATAGCCCCGGTTTTGGAGTAGGTTCTGGGCAAAAACAAAATAATTACCAATTGAATACCTGTGATCTTACAGTCCTATTACTGGTGATGAGTACTGTGAGAGAGTATATTTCGAACTAAACAATGTGAAGATAGCCTTGTATAGATAACTGAAACACACCAGCGTTGCAGTAGATTTTGTTTTTATTTTTTCACATAACAACACAAACCTCCAAATATTATGTAAGTTTAAATAATATTTGGAGGTTTTAATGAAGACTTCCGTAACAACACTTAGGTATGTAGTATTCAAATAAATACGTGATGCTGATTTAATTATTCATCCTTTTTACAGCCTCTAGTGTATAACATTATTTCTAACTTTCTTTGTGAATAGTGATTTTTTAAATTCTTCTTCAAATATCATCGGCTTATCAGGGTTTCACTTTAAAAATAACGTTTAAAAGTGAAACCTTGCCGCTAAACAGGTCATTCACATAATTATATACTACCTTCTAAGCTCGTATACTGTAAAACCACTACGGAACCCTGCACAGTGCGTGACCCGACACGCACTTGGCCGGTTTTTTCATTATTTTGTACTGAATACATAATTTTATTGTAATGATCGAACTTCGAAATCAATTTCGTAATGCCTACAAGTTGAACGTAATTCAAAATGGAGTTTTCTGGCGGCAAAACTAACACTTAGACCTCAGAAAAACTTAAATAATCTTTATGAAAAGCATCCAAAAGTTAACGAACTCTATTTCCATCGATCGCGCTATGCCTGCCTATAAGAGCTGTAGAAATGTTCCTTTGAGCAAATTTGAAAATAATGTAACCATCATCAACATCATTTATGCCAAAAGACGTCCACTGTTGGACATAGGCCTCTCCTAAGTGTCAGCATAACGGCCGGTCCTGTGCGTCTTGCATGCATCGGATTCCCGCGACTCTCACCAGGTCATTGGTCCACCTTGTTGGAAGATTTCCATCTGTCTTAGTAACAATACCTTATGAATGAATGTTAGAAGATTTTAACGAAACAATTACATACACAACTAGACTGTGACTAGACTACAACGTGAAGCCGCACCCAACTTTTCAGCATGGGGGACTCCCAGCTATCTGCAAATTTACTCAGTATAGTTTTGCTATATGTATGTTCAAAGACTTTAAAAAAAAAAAACAAATTGTATCAGTAAGTAAATGGCGGAGCTTTTTCTCTACAGATGTAAGGAAAATCAAATATTTAAAATGGATAAATAACTAAACTGTTTCCTTTTTCCAAGAACTCATTAGTCCAATTTTTATGTCCAATCCATTTTGAAAGCCAGCTTTGTACCTGTAGAGAGAAATACCCACATAATGCAAAGCGCCACTCCCGGGGGCGGCCGTGGCCGCTGTGACCTAAAATCGCGAGTTCAAGGCCGCCACCCAGACCAGGTCCCTGTTGCATTCCGTCTCTACTGCATACACTAAATAATAATATTAATGAGTTTATTCAATTTTACAGTTTTGCTACAGATTTCTAGGCTATATTGTTGTAAGACAAAAGAATTAGACCTCTGTGGCTGAACTAGGCAAAAGTCTGTATTTTGGCTATCAGCACCAATCCCCTTAAAGACACATTAAACCTTATACGTTAAATAATTATCTTAATTTATGTGCTTTTATAAAGTACGGATAGTATTGTGGCGACTGTAGAGGTCATACATATTGGTACATAGGTTTGTATACTGTAGCGTAGTAATATCGTAAGCTTAGGTAACCATATTTAGATGAAAAATGTATAGATGTCAAATAAGTAAAAATATAGGCAGACGTAATTTTTATACTCGTACAACAATATGATGTAAAATGTTTCGTACAATATAAACATAATTACAAAGAAGCCTTGTAATTACGTCTCCTGATATTACAGTATTTTGTTAAGCTTAAAATAACAGAACATCGCAATGCTGCCAATAGCTGGGCAGTTTTGTGAGCGATGTAGATATATTTTTTTTATGCACATTGTTTTTTCTCTTTCCTGTGCCTAAAATTGGTTGCTTAATTAGTAGCATATAAAACCGTTTAAAATTGTCAGCTCATGACCACTATAGAACAGGGGGGTTGCATATATAATATACACTGAAAATATGTTTTGTCGTTGGAAATTGTGGATAGGAATTTGTTTTAATAGAAAGTTCTCCGGGACTTTTGAAACTGATGATTTTCTACTTTAGCAGTTACCTGAGCCAGCCATTTTTCTAATTATGGTGACTGGTCACCATAATTAGAAAAATGGCTGCCAAAAGCAGTTTTTAACAAAGTCACTTTTTCGAATAATTTTCCGATGGAAATAAATAGTCAAGAATTAAATTCAACTAGAAATAAATTTGCTTTACCGACATTTTTACCAAAAACCTGGAACACAAATCGGAAAGGCAGCATAATAACGTCAATAAATCACACGAATGCTCAGGACCTTGGCCTCGGTTATTGGGGCGCGGCCGCCTCTGTGCGCGCAGGACGATCGGTTGCACAGACCGATTTACAATGTAAATTCAATGTGAAACGAATGTTTTGAGAAACAATGATAAATAATGCTTATTTTTATATGCGTTTTCCTTATATTTTTTTGGAATTTGGGTATTGTAAAGTATGACCCTGACAAGATCTGCAAAATTACCTGGATTTTGTTCACTATTTTGGTATAACAGAAAAAAAAAACAATGACAACAAAATAAATTCATGATCAATAATCCACTCACCTCCATTTGTATAACAGTAGAATAATACAGGCTGACGATAGTATGTGATGGACATAACATTTGAAAAGTTGTAGCTGTTTTTTTTGTTTATATCTTGAAAATATGAGTGAACGATGAAATATCATTTATATGTAATCTCTGTATATAACAAATAGAGACATGGAAACAGAACTAAGATTCTGAAACACAAAATAATGAAAAAAAAAACAGCTTAAAATGTGTATGCAGAATACAGAACTCTGTGGCAAATATTGCAGCGTCGAACCTTGACCCCGCCACTAGGTCAACACCGCGCAGGATAATCAATATTGCACTGAATTTATTGGACAGCGGCTAAAATATATGAGCATGTGAACATTTTAAGAAAGCTACCCAGGTATTTTAAAATTCAGTAAGAACTCGTTAAGTATACATTTTACGGTAGGTATCCATTTCATTAAACTATTAAGGGCAAGTCGGGCAAGTTGTCCCTGAATGGAATTCAAGAAGGAATCAAAACCAGAAAAGCATAATTAGTCATTGGAACTTATTTTAGAGGCGCAATAAATGTTATAATCGTAAATAAACAGTTATAAACATTACATTGTACAGGGTTATTTGTAAAACACTAACAACCTTGCAGGACTGTATTACACACATCATAAACGTTTGTTCTATGACTTTTTACAAAACATAATTTATTTACCAAAAACAAACCTTCAAGATTTCGTTGTTCTATCTAACACATTTCATCTCTGTTTTTTGCGTCTACGACTCTATGACACGACGCAAGCGCATCAAGCATCCCTGCCGCCCGATTGCCGCTCCCCTCCACTATTGTACAATCACTTGTTTCGCATAGACTTCATAAAATTTAGAACATTCAATTTAAATATTTTTTATTTTATGAAAATCTGATGAACTAAAATATTATACATTTTAAAGTTGTAGAACAAAAGTAGTTGTTTATGATGGTAGTAACATAGTCCTGAGAGGTTGCTAGTGTTTTAAAAAAACCCTGTGTAATATCACATCTAGATTCTCCATTAGGTAAAGCAGTGGTGGGCAATGTCTGTAACGCACACACACATTTCACCTGGTATTAACTGCCATTATAATAGGAAGCCAGGCTATTACCATCAACCGAAAACAAAATCAGAACAAGGTTGCTGTCGGTTCCAGATGAAGACATTCAACACTTCCCAAAATGAAACGCAAATCTAGAAATCATCAGAACACTTCTACTGTGCTAGAAGAAGTGTTTATTTATGAGATAGTTGAGATATATTAGACTACTGTATACTAAAGAAGCTCATAATAATAAAGATGACTAAATAACTAAAGATCAAAATGCTCCTCTCCACAGGAAATTCAATAAAGCAGTTCCTTGACCTCAGGCACTGGGGCGCTCCGTCGACAGGATATCAATCGTAGCGTCAATTTATCGGTTAACTGCAGAACGATTTGACGGGAATTTTATTTTTTACTGTCGGTTTATTCACTTTGTGTTTGCTGTTGTAATTTCTGGGGTTCTGATTTCATTTGTAGCTTTAAAATTATTAATCCTACTTTTTATTTCATAAAGTTGCGCTTATGAAATAAATGTACTCACTAGAATTCATTAAAGTGCATCTTTATAAAAACGATATACATTAAAAAAATATTTTTGTTTCAAAGGATATACATAGCCTACATAGGTTCTTATAAAATATCAAAAGCTAACGCAGTTTAAGCTGATGACCGACTTTTTTTGTAATTTAGACTGATCTCTAGAGATAAATCTATTCATCCATCCACACCATCTACAATAAACCTTGATTAATCAGTAATCTGAGGGACTGCTTTTTTATCTTAAAAAACGTACAACTACTATAAGAGTTGTAAATTTTTTAAGGTAACTTAAAAATTACCTGTTTATTTGTCATGAGAACGAAACCGTGGGGAAAATTTAGTTAAATATAAAACAAATCTTGTACACTTGTTCTGTATTAGTGTGAATATTTTCTCAATTGCCATAAATATCTTGCTTGTCACAACGTACGTTGTCTTTGAGTTCGGTGGTTCATTAGTATTCATTTATGCTCGAAATCTTATCAAATTATAGGGTCAACCTATATACTCATAAATATTCAACGTGAAAGTGTAAAAAAAATATTTCGAAAAAAACTTGTTTCTATGATGGAACTTAAAAAATACGTAGAAGGTAATTATAAAAATATGCTTTTTATTCCACAAACTCGCAAGGGTCTTGATTCTAGAAATGCTAGTCTGTTACCAACTCCAAACCTTGACCTCCCTGGTCACTGATGGTTTTATTTTATATACATACATTACACGAATGTTTGTTACAAATTCGAAAACGTAGATGCATTCTACATCTTCTGAAATATTTGATTATGAGAAGAAATTAATGGGCTGAAATAAGAATAGCAAATCAAATCAAGAACCAAAGTGCATAGTATGAGCGATGAACCTTGACCCCAGGCCATTAGGTCGCGACTAGACAGGACAGTTAATTGTTGCAGCAGATTTATTAGACAATTGCAGCGTAATTTATAGAGACTGTCCAGATTTAGGAGACTAACTAGAACAGTTTGTTGTTAAAATGCTACCTTGTCGCACTTAAGAGTGCAGAATTTTCTTACAAATTGCAGTTTTATCACTGTGTCGGACACTCTTTCGCGATAAATAACCAATATTATTAATGTAAAAGTAGGTCCGTCTATACTCGTACGTCTATCTACCGGTTTTTTATCTGTTTACATCTTTGTTGAAACTTGACATATGCCTGGAATAGGATTCTCTTAGGATAATTTCCTGAGGGTGAAACCACTGGCAGAAGCTACATAAAACGACTTTAGCACAATAATTTCGGGCGCAAATTCTCTAACCAATATGCAGTTACATTCTACCATTTTAAAGGCATTGCATCTTAACCTCACCTGTTCGCTAGATCTCTCAAGGATCAATATTTCCGTTGCACTAAATTAATCTGATAGGTGATTCGGAGAGAGTTAATTTTATAAACATCTTAACAGTACGAACTTCTTAGTGTAGTAATGGTAGTGATAAAGTGTTTCACTGCTGGGCTGCATGGTGCGTATTCCGTTCTTGCACGATACCAATATTTGTATAGCTTACAGATTATTTTGGGTCTATGAGTCTTGTGTATGTGAGTGTACATCTTTGGGATGACAACATGTAGTCATATTTCTTAGGGTGGGTTTCTTTATTGAGTATATCGGGTTCAGAATGTCTCAAACCATACTTTAATGCCTAATTTAGACAGGTTTTCAGTTTGAAGTTTGAGAAATACTCAACTCCAAAAGCTTCAATAAAAATCAAGGGTTTGTATAGTACACGTTTTTTTGACAAATCTTCGTCATTTGATTCGGGAATTGAACTGTTTTCATAGGTAAGTTTTTACAGATCCTTTGCGTTTGCGTGCGTGAGTCTGACTTGCACTTCGTTTTTTTTTTAAAGTCGTGTTGTATATTATTCTAAAAAATTTTTTTCAATATGCTTAGATATTATCCAAACATAACCAAGTGCAGCTAAATATTACTCGTAGTATTGTACCTAGTAAAACCTCTTTCATAATCGCGTAGCCATCCATAAAACGCATTCACGTGATCTAGGTGTATCCTCAGCAAATAAAGCACGGAGCCTACTGCATCGGAGCCGGCCTTGTGCTACTGACCCAAAAACACCAGTTCATGATCGCCTAGACCGGTTGGATAATACTTTCTGTGCGAGAAATTATGTTTTAGACTTTTATTTGAAGGATAAAATGTTGAATCATAACTTTTAGCTTGGATTTTGATGACATTAATTTTGAAGTTGGATTAAAATTCAACATGTACAGATAGCTTATTCAACTTATGCCATAAAACGTGTTATTTGAATATTGTACTGTGCGAAAAGTAAAGATTTTTGGTTCAATGTTGTTTGCTGTACGTGCTAGGTATAGGTAACTAAAAACTCACTATGACTTTTTCAGTGGTTTCATCACTACTTTTAGCCAAATATCTCATTCATGACCTTCCTGCCCCTATCCCGCTTTATTTGGGGTCGGCGCAACAACATTTTTTCTTCCATTCTGTCCTGTCGCTCGTCACGCTATCACTAACTCCCTTTTCATTCCTATCACTTCTCACGCAATCCATCCATCTTTTCTTTGGCTTCCCTCTGCCTCTCCCTCTCCCTCTCCCTCTCCCTCTCCATCCATCCACATGTAAATTCATAACTCTTTTAGCAACATGCGTTTCATGTCTATTTTTTACATGACCATACCAAGACAAATGATTCCTTTTCAACTTTTCAGTCACCGGCGCCACTTTCAAACTTCCCCTAATATACTAATTTCTCACTTTATCCATTCTCGTCACACCATTCATCCATCTTAACATTCTCATTTTCACTACATCCATTTTTTTTTCATTCGTCTTTTTCACAGCCCAATATTCTGATCCATACAGTACAACAGGCCTTATCACGGATTCGTCCAAATATCTCATTGACAGAGCCAAAACGCATCGATATAAACGTGCGACTGTATGTATGCTACATCGTCACAAACGCGCGACGGCAACTATGTGAACAACATTGCCAATAGAAGTTCGCAGGAATCACTAAAGCGTTAGACGCTTTCTGGCTTTGCCAAAGGCAATATCCAGGTACTGCACACGTAACCAGCTCCGTAAAAGTTTAACTTTATGTTTGTTAATGAATTGAGTTAAAGTTAAATGTTGCCATCATGGTGGACCGATGCACTGGTGAGGGAGACGGGAATCCGATGGATGTGAAACGCACAGAACCGGTCATTATAGCGACACTTTGGGGAGGCCTATGTCTAACAATGGACGACTTTCGGCTGAAATGATGATGATGATGATGATGATGTGGCCAACGGCCTTAAACGCGTGAAAGTAGAAAATTGTCCCAAGGGAAAATACTATCAGGATAAAAAGTATACTATTCTAGGGTATGATCTGCCTGTGTACCAAGTTTTATCTAAATCCGTTCAGCCATTTGAGCGAGACGAAGTAACAAACATAAACATAATTGTACACACATTATCCAGCTTTTCTTTTTAATATTAGTGTAACGATAAGTATGATTAGTATTATTGTAATACGTAAAATTACTACGGTTAATATCCTTGTAATAAAAAGATAATAATTATGTTTTTGTTGTCTTGTGTTAATTTTGCATGACTTAGTAAAAATAAATAAAATACTTACAGTGACGTGTGTTCCTCAAGATTGACATGTAGATAGTCACACACGTACATAAATGAGACATTCAAAATAATATTCTCACATAAATCAAGATTTATAATCGCTACTTTTTGCGTAAAACAGTTTTTGAAATAATAAGAAAATACTTATTTTTTTATACCCCAAAATTACCCAATAATTCTGCTTGAAAAAGTTTCATTTTTTTTGCCAATATTTACAACATTTAGCACAATACTCGTAGGTATCAATGTTTTTGTCACTTTTTTTAATACCAAGTTTGAAAAAACAGATTTTGTTTAATTTTTAAATTATGCAGTAAGAACTGTGTTTCAAATAACTTAAAAACTAACAAATATTAAATTCGGTTTATTGTTCGAATACTACGCGCCGACTTGGGTTTGATCCTTATAATTATAATAAATAATTTATTATCAGGCATCTTGGCCCATAACCTTACAGACTAACATATATATAGAGTAAATACAACTTGTCGTTGGACAAGTAGACAAGTTGGACTTATTGGACGCCCGCCGGACGGAAAGTTACCCATTGTTCGTCCTCCACAAGCCCGCGGCTACAGAGCCCGGAAATCACCCTGCAACTCCTGATGCCGCACCGCCGTGTATTTGAATCAAGCTGAGGTTCAGAGGCCATAGCCTGCTATTTTTATACAGTTATTTTGCTAAAAGTTCGTAATTTTTTTTATTTTAATTAATTCATAATGGCCGATCATTGGTCGGTCAGTTGTCTCGTATAGAATTCTGATACGAGCTGTGACGTTCTAATGGTAGGTCACTGATCAAAGGAACTGTCAAAGTTTTATTAGCTGATTACCGCATACGTCAGACATTCATTTGTCATTATGTATGAGATTACCATCCTATGCCATTTCTTTCAATGGAGTGTCAATTGTTAATCATCGGAAAATCATAATGACGCCATTATATTAAATTAGTAGATTTCCAAACTTGTCAAAATCAACAATTATGAAATCAATGACAGACCATTCTGACACTATTGCAATAGCAGACTAGGGGCAAAGGTCTGTAATAGGTATGACAAACTTTATTAGATACAGATTATTCATAAAATCATAGTACGGGCCGCGTCATCAATTGGTTATCCCCTTTTCTAAGGTATTTTACGTGAGAGCGGAACCAATTGATGTAGCTGTGTATATCTAAAATAAGCCAATAGGACCGATGCCTCCCAGGGTTGCGGAACGTTTGAAAGAGTGACTATTGCTCTAAAATGTACTTAAAACAATAATAGTCGCGGCTGTGCCAAATAGGTTCCGTTTAACAAAATGCCAGGCCCCAACAAAGTTAAAGCCTTATGCTGGTTTTCAAACAAACCTTGAGTTTATGCATGCAAATTAGCTTTATATGGTAGGTGATGGTTAGGGAAATCATCCAATGACATCTCTCTTACTTAGGCGGAGTGTAGTGCAGACTTCTACTGACTAAAACCCACTCCTAGTTCTTTGCCTTTTATTCCATGGCTGGGTATTCTTTCAAGCGGACCCATGGCCCCATTACGGTTCTACCCTATTGGGCCTTTACGGTTTGCTGACACACTTGAGGCGCGTGTGGAACACTACTCGCCTCAAGTGACGATGACTTCCCCACCAACCGTGTTCCCACGTTGTCGTCGTGGTGGGGCTTGCGTGTCTCAATGACCTTGAGGGCTATGCCGGTAGAGCTACTCATGCCGGAAGGCCTCAAGCGAGAGACCAGACCAAGAGGAACACATGGCGGAGTCCAGTCGGACCGCCCGGAGGGTGCGCTGTCCAGGAGCGCTGGCACCAACAGCTGTCGGCGCCTTCTCGACAGCGAGCTCGGTTCGCCTCGGGTACGTGTCTGTTTATCAGACACGACCACGATGGCGAACGTGTATTGGGGACCCCACCCCATTGCCAAAAAGGCAAAGCTGAGTACAGCAAAATTATGGCCGCGCATCTCCAAGAAATACTACCCCAGGAGGGTACCGCCTGCCCCGCAGGCGGAGAATCCCTCCCCGAGCAGAGCTCGGGCTGCCCCTCGTATTCTGGGGGGGGCAAAGATCGCGCCAGGTCCGTAAAGGACCTGTTATTACCGTCCGTCATGGACGCAAGGAGCCAGGGTGGCTCACTAGCCGGCAGCGCGGAGTCCCTGGGACCAGTTCCCAGCACGTCCGCGACGCCGGTGGAGGCCGGCCGTACTTTCGGCCTCAGAGAGGTGAGTGAAGACGCGGCGTCGGACTCTGATGCCGCGTCTTCACACAACTCTGACGTGATGGAGGTGGAAGAATCCACCTCCACCAAAAGGAAGGCGGAGTTTTTGCGCTCCGGATCCGACGACGAGGCGGCACCTGCCCGGAAGGTCTCGACCTCGGGGCGGGGTACCGCCCGAAAGACGGGCAAAGGGAGAGGGCTCCCCGCTGAGAGCGCCAGCGAGGGACGCCAGGCCAGCCTCACGCCGCCGGAGATCCCTACCGAGCTGCCGGAGGGAATGGAGGTTGCCATGGCCAAATTTAAGGAGGTCGTGGCAGCCGCCATCATGAGCGTAGCCAACAAGCGGGAGAGAGTGGCCAAGAAGCGCTCCATCGAGTTGGCCAATGCCACTATTGGGGGGGCTTTGGGGTTCGTGTTCGAGCCCTACGAGCAGACCCTCAAAGGGAGGATTGGCCGGCTCGAGGCCTTGGCCGGTCTCCAGGACTCCTGCCCCGAACCGTCATCGGAAGGGCGGAGCACGCAGGCGGAAGGCGGGATGCTGACCTTGCTGCGGCAAGAGCTGGCTGCTGCCAGGGAGCAGCAGCAGGAGCAGCAGCAAAGGTTCCAAGAGCAGATCCGGCGCCAGCTTTCCGTCCTGGAGGGCATCGTGCTGCGTCCCCCGCTCGCGGCCTCCAACCAGAAGGGAGCGGTGACATATGCCGCTGCGGCCGCAGCCACTGCTGCTGCGCCGAGGGCAGGCCCATCGGGGCAAGTCGGGCGCAAGGCCACGGCGCCGGAAGCGGCGAGGCCGGCCCCGGTCAACAAGCGGCAGCAGCAGGGGAAGCCTGCCGCCCCCCCGAAGGGCAAGGTGGCGGCTGCCACCAAACCGGCGGGGCCTCCTGCCGCGGCGGCGACTAGGTCGCGCCTGCCGCCTCCTCCGCCCGAAGACTCCTCGGCTGGCGCCGAGTGGACGGTCGTCGGCGCCAAGGAGAAGGCGAGCAAGGCGGCTAGGGCGGCCAAAAAGCGCAAGAGGCGACAGGAGCGGAAGAAGCGGGCCATGGCTGCCAGACTCCGCGCCCCGACTTCCGCAGCTGTAGTGATCACACTACAGCCAGCTGCGGAAAAGAGGGGCGTCGACTATGATATAGTCATGGCCAAGGCGAAGCAGGCGGTGGTGGGCCACCTCGACGAGTTCGGAGCCTCCGGGGGCTTCCGAATAAGGCGGACCGCAACCGGAGCCCGAATTTTGGTGGTCCCTGGGGCAGACAGCGGCGAACTCGCCGACGCCCTGGCCGACAAGATCAGGGCGTCCCTGGACGTCGAGGAGGCCCGAGTGTCCAGACCCACCAAGAGCATAGACATGCGCATCATGGGTCTGGACGACTCCGTCAGGGTGGAGGAAGTGGTGGCCGCCATCGTCAGGGCGGGAGGGTGCACGACCGACCAGGTTCGGGCGGGCACCATCCGCGCTGACAGCACGGGCATGCGAGCCGTCACGGTTAGCTGCCCCGTGTCGGTGGCCAAGGCCATCACGACCGAGGGCCGAAGGCTGCTGTTGGGCTGGGTTTCAGCCCAAGTCAAGATGTTGGAACCCAGACCTCTGCGGTGCTACCGATGTCACGTCGGGCACCACGTGGGCGCCTATTGCGCCGCAGAGGTGGATCGCAGTGACCGCTGCCACCGGTGCGGACAGCCCGGACACAAGGCCGTCGAATGCCGTGCATTGCCGCACTGCTACGCATGTGCGGCGGCCGGCAAGCCGGCCGACCACCGGGCTGGGGGTAGGTCCTGCGACCCTCCCACCAAGGCCAAGGGCAAGGTCAGGAGGGGCATCCACCCTGACGTCCTCACCGCCGCAGCCACTACCCTGGCTGCTGCCGCCATCGCCGCCGCTCCCGCCGCGGCAGGACCCTCGCAAAGGGCTCAGGAGGAGACGGTAATGGAATACCAATAACCACGCCATTACGTCTCCTCCAGGCGAACATCAACCACTGCGCCGCCGCTCAGGATCTGTTGCTCCAGAGCATGGCGCAGTGGTCGATCAATATCGCCGTCGTCGCCGAGCCGTACTTTGTCCAGCCCCGTGGAAACTGGGTTCAGGACTTGGACGGCTCGGTGACATTAATTTCGTCGGCCGCCGCCGGTACCCCGCCCCCCGAGTCCGTCACGAGGGGGCGGGGTTGCGTGGCAGCACGGTTCGGGGACATCGCCGTGGTAGGCGTCTACCTGCCCCCGAACAGATCTCTCGACGTGTTCCAACTCTCCCTGATGGAGCTAAATTCCGTCGTCGCTGGGTTCGGTTCCCTCCCCGTGGTCGTTTGCGGGGACTTCAACGCCTGGAACACGGCTTGGGGTTCTCGGCGCACGAACCAACGGGGTCGGATGGTGGAGGACTGGGCCTTGGAGCTGGGCCTGGTCGTCCTGAACCGGGGCTCTGTCCCCACGTTGGTGCGGATGCGGGGTACATCAGTGGTGGACATCTCGTTCGCCAGCCCCGCTCTGTCGCCGCGTGTCGTCGACTGGCGCGTTATGGAGGAGGTGGAGACGTACTCCGACCACCGGTACATCCGGTTGGACGTCTCCGCCGAAACCTCGGCCGCGCCGGTCCGACAGAGCCCTTGTGGTCCGCGGTGGGCGCTTAAGCAGATGGACCGGGAGCTCCTCTTGGAAGCCGCGACGGTACAGGCCTGGGTGCAAGCACCGGACAGGCCTGTCGACATCGACGTCGAGGCGGAGTGGTTCCAGGAGGCCATGTCGCAAATCTGCGACGCGGCAATGCCCCGAGTCCCCCCAGGTCGTGCTAAGCGCCGTGTGTACTGGTGGTCGCCGGAGATCGGCGCACTGCGCAACGCGTGCAACCACGCGCGCCGCCGGTACGACAGACACTGCAGGCGCCGCAACCGCCAGCCGGATGCGGAGGTCAGAGAGGCGGAGCTGTATGAGATGTACAGAGAGGCAAAGCGCACCCTCCGAACGGAGATAAGGCGGGCCAAACTCGAGGCCCGCAACGTGTGGCTGGGGTCTCTGAACGCGGATCCTTGGGGGCGCCCGTACAAACTGGTACGGGACAAGCTACGCCCCTGGGCTCCGCCGCTGACTCAGAGTCTCCGGCCCCAACTCGTGGAGGGTGTGGTAACCACTCTGTTCCCTGCGCGAGGGGAACACTCCCCCCCGCCCATGGCTCCGCCCCCGCCAGCAGTGTCTGACGCGGACCACAACAGCGACGACGACGACAACGCTCCAGAGGTGACCGAGGTAGAGGTGAGAGTGGCGGTGCGAAGGCTGAGTGCCAAAAACACCGCCCCAGGACCCGACGGCTTGCCAGGGAAAGCCTGGGTCCTGGCCATGGAAGCTCTCGGGCCTCGACTAAGAGGGCTCTTCAGCGCATGTATGGAAAGGGGCCAGTTTCCACTTCGCTGGAAGACGGGGAAACTGGTCCTCATCGCGAAGCCAGGGCGCCCTGCGGACTCTCCGTCCGCGTACCGGCCCATTGTGCTGCTCGACGAGGTGGGCAAGCTCTTTGAAAGAGTCATTGCAAACCGCCTCGTCGCGCGGCTAACACGGGTGGGGCCGGACTTGTCGGACGGACAGTTCGGCTTTCGTAGGGCGCGCTCTACGGTGGACGCCATCATGCGCGTGCGAGCCCTCACGACAGGGGTTGCGGTGTCCCGGGGCAGGAGCGTCGTGGCAGTGTCCTTGGACATTGCCAATGCGTTCAACTCCCTGCCCTGGAGTACGATCCGGAGGGCACTCCGGTACTACCGGGTGCCCGAATACCTCTGTCGAGTGGTCGAGGCTTACCTGTCGGACAGGTCCATTATCTACCCCGGTCACCAGGGAGACTGGAAACGTCGGGAGATGTCGTGCGGTGTTCCGCAGGGGTCGGTTCTAGGCCCACCCTTGTGGAACATCGGCTACGACTACGTGCTGCGCGGCGACCTTCCTGACGGGGTCAGCGTGGTCTGCTACGCAGACGACACGCTGGTTCTAGCGCAGGGAGAGTCGCACCAGGCGGCGGTCGCTCTAGCGACACGCGGGGTTGCGATAGTCGTTGGTAGGATCCAGGAGTTGGGACTCGAGGTGGCGCTGCACAAATCCGAGGCCATGTTTTTCCACGGCCCTCGGAATGCGCCACCATCAGACTCCCAACTTACGGTAGGAGGAGTTCGCATCGGCGTCGGGTCGACGATGAAGTACCTGGGACTCGTTCTCGACAGCCGATGGAATTTCGGAGAACACTTCCGACGTTTGGCTCCCAAACTCAACCGGGCCGGGGCTGCTCTCAAGCGGCTCCTGCCCAACCTTGGGGGTCCAGACGCCTCTTGCCGGAGGCTCTACGCGGGGATCGTTCGGTCCATGGCCCTCTACGGGGCGCCGGTGTGGGCGCCGTCGCTGGCAAAGCGACCGGCGTCCATACTGAACGCCTGCCAGAGGGTCATGGCAATACGGATGGTGCGGGGTTACCGCACGATCTCCCGCGAAGCGGCGAGCCTTCTGGCTGGCCTACCACCGTGGGATCTGGAGGCAACAGTCCTTGCACACATGCACGATAAGCGCGTGGAGATGCAACGCCGGGGTGAAAGTCCACTACCGCGACAGGTCGAGGTATGGCGGACAGAGCTCCGGCGGGATCTCACGGTGAAATGGCGTCAGCGACTATCGCAACCCAGTGCTGGGCACGCCACAATTATGGCGGTAAGTCCCCTCTTTGAGGCGTGGCTGGAAAGACCTCACGGCGTCCTTACCTTCCGCATGACGCAGGTCCTCACCGGACATGGCAAGTTCGGGAGGTTCCTGCATCGGATTCGAGCGGAAGAGACGCCCGGGTGCCGCCACTGTGCGGAACGCCCGGAGGACACGGTGGAGCACACAGTTGGGGTGTGCCCTGCTTGGGCGGAGCAACGCCGTGCCCTCGTGGGGGTGATCGGCGGCGGAGACCTCTCGCGCCGGGCCTTGGTTCAGGCCATGGTCCGGAGCGAGGAGGAGTGGCAGGCGGTCGCCTCCTTCTGCGAAGCAGTAATGCTAGCAAAGGAGGAGGCAGACCGCATCAGGCAACGGCGCCCTCGCCGCCGCCGCCGGGATTCCGATCCCGATTTCCGGCCACCGTAGACGCGGGCTCGCGGACGGCGAGCCATGGGTAGCTCGCTGTCCGATCGTCCGGTAACTGTCCGGACCGAGCCAAGGCGTCGACGGCGCGCACTGTTCCCGCGCGCCTCAAGGAGTTGTCAGCAACAGGAGGGGCCCATCTGGGTCGAAGCCTACCGGGGTCGGGGTTATCCGAAAGGAAACTAGAGCCCCGGTATGAAGGCTAGAAGGAACGGCGCGGGGTTTTTAGTCAGTAAGACTCTGACACTGTCTCCCGCTCCACCCAAGAGCGGGTTTCGTCAATGATGATTTTCCCCGTCGACAGAAAAAAAAAAAAAAAAAAAAGTGACGATGACTTGGGCTTGATCTAGACCAAGTCAATGGATGGCAGGACGGTGAGCTACCCATAGCTCGTTGTTCGTATTACTGCTTCGCAGAAGGAGGTGACCGCCTCCCAGTCCTTCTCGTTTCGGACCATGGCCTGGCGTGAGAGATCGTTGCTACCGATGGCGCCTCGAGGACACGGCGCTCTGCCCAAGCGGGGCACACCGCTACCGTATGCTCTACCGTGTCCTTCGAGAGGTCCACACAATGGTGACACCCGGGCGTTTCTTCCACATGAATCCGGTGCAGGAACTCCCGAAATTATCGTATCTGGAACCAAACTTACAACATCCCTGCCGTACCATTGCACAAATTTAGCTTCTGCCAGCGGTTTTGCCTGCAAAACTGGTTGTATCTAAATAATTTATCAATTTATAGCCTATAGCACTAAGTAAAGTACAGGTACAAATTAGTGATAGAATAGTAATACTCGACTACTGTTAGAAATGTACAAATGCCAGCTAGACCATCAGCTCAATGAGTCTAGTTATGTAATGATTAACCACCCATCTACGGATCTACCTTTCAAGCGTTGCTTAATCTCGAAGATCGGTCGGTAATTTTGAATTCACGACATCCTCCGAACAGTCGATTTGACAAGATGACTCCAAAATTCTCGTCACATTAACAAGAAACCTTTCCTTAGATTGCCATTTCCTAATGAAGTCAACGGACTCTTTCAGTGGCGTTATTAAAAACTAATCCGTCTGAGCTGAGATGTTGAACGGTGTCCGCGTCCATTGAAGGGACAATCGAGTGGTGAGGGATGACTACAATCTTAGAGATGGACCCGCCTGTCCGTTGAAAACTTTGCTGATGGGTCACTGAACTGGTGGCCTTTTGGAAGGAATTAGGAAGGATATGAATCGTAAGATTTACAGTTTAGTTAAATAAATTAATATTTATAGTAGATACTATCTATGCATTCAAAATAAGAATACAATCGACTGCCATGTGCTAATGTCACGATATACTGTCAAATTGAAGAAATTGGGTGGGGTGAAAAAAACAAGAAAATTTTAAAATTTAATTTATTTACGAATCGTGAGCGAAAAAAGATTTTCTAGGTGTAATTTAACATGTGTGTATTTAGAAATATATAAGTATATTTATCAGTTGTCTAGTAGGTACTCATATCACAAGCTCTACTTAGCATAGTCGACTTATAATATTCCCACTGTTGGGACTCAAGCCTCCTCTCCAGGAGAGGGAATAGCCGCAGTCATACTTTTAGGATACTCACAGAAACACCTTAATTATGTGATGTGCTACACATGTATTACTTTTGTCCATTCATTTTGTCGTTTTAGTAATATAAATAAATAAATTGAATAATATTATCTTCTTCGGGCAATCTGGAATAGCCTGTCATCGTCAGAACATGATATGGAGTTGTCTTGACCAAAAGCATCAAAACGTGTATTACAATATATTATTATAACTATAACATTGACACTTTATTAGGTAAACAGATTTTACAAATGAATAAAAAGTCTGTCTCCCTGTAATAAGCATATCAATGATTTGATTTGATACACAGATACATACCAAATATGTAATTCGTATTTAAATGTTGTTGTTAGGTCTGTTCGTGTATACGAAGCAAATGCATCTAAAATGGCAAACGCACATCGCGGTCGTCAAACCGGTATCTTGGGAGATACTTAAACGCCACTAAGCAATTACCTCTAAATGCTAAACCCTTCTGCGTCATTATGGTAATTTGCTGTCAACACAGCAACAAAAATAGTAAATATTTGAACATGAGTAAATACTTAATATCTTTTACACATTAGAAATCCGTCCGACATTACCATAATATCTACTTATATTTTTTATATACCTACCACAATTTTCACAGAACGTTATTTAGCGGCAACCTAAGCTTAGAGAGCAGTGGTGACCGAGTGGTAACGGCCCCGACTTACGAACTGTAGGTTGCGGGTTCAATCCCAGCCAGGCGCATTATTTTGTGTAATTTTTCTCATCACCACTGCTATCAAAATGGTGAAGAAAAACATCGTGAGGAAACCAGCATATCATAGAACCAATCATTCAACCCGCATTGAGCCAGCGTGGTGGATTACGGCCGGCCCATTCCCACTCCTAGAGAGGAGGCCTGAATCCCAGCAGTGGGAACATTAAGAAGGCTGATGATGATAATGAACCTCTAGGCGTTCCGAAGATAAGGGGTCTTAACAGACATATCTTATAAGGGTTCCGTTTTTTCTTTTTGGTATAGAACCCTAAAAAACAAAGGGATAATAATACCAATATAATTGGTAGCTTTATAAAATAATGTAGGTACATAAGGATATAATTGAATCATAATGATTGTATGCGCGTGCAAAGTTACCCAAAAAACGCCTGTACATAAAACTTCTCAATATTTTATAGGAGATCGTTAAATGTAGTTCTCTTCAGGCGTTTTGTGCCAAAAGCTGTCTCTGTCAGAATCATCTACTCTATTAATTTCATACTCATTTATTGTACTCGTTTTTGTGATTATGTAGCGTTCTTTATTATACCTACCTAACTTATATATTATCATAGCTGCTTTATAGCATTCACTAGTCAACTACGATTTTTTTATAAGTATGTTGCTCTGTATCTCGAGTGTTTGTCTATAATAACTATGTTTATTTTCAGGCAACGGAGACCCATAGATAAAAAAGATATTATAATCTTAAACAATAATCTGAAGACTTCAAAAAAGAGGAGGCTCTATGTCCAGCTGAATGTGTTTTTTTATCAAAAAACTTATTACTACTACTAACTTTTTAACTAGTTTATACCTGTAATGTAGTCGGTGTCCTGCTGCGCTCCGTGGTGTTCCATACTCGGAAATGTCGATGTACGACACTTTTTGGCCAGAAGTCCTCTTGCTGGTCTGTTGCTGGAACTATGGTGGTTGGAACTCGTATCACGAAAGAAATCATCCAATGACATCTCTCGCCCTTGGACGGAGCTGCAGGTTGCGTCAGACTTTTACTGACTTGAACCCACTCCTAGTTAGTTCGTTGCCTTGCATTCCAGGGCTGGGTTTTCCTTTGCGTTCTTTGATTCAACTAATAATAAATACACACTTATGTAGGTTAATTTTGTTTGATTAACACCTCTTCAATAATGTAATAGCAATCAGTAACAATTGATCCTCCCTACAGAATTGAGTAGACTGTTGGTACTGGTCGACAGAATTATTTTCCAAACACCTAATTTGCGGAGAATCTTATCTGCGACTTATAAAAAGCCAACTGTGGATACTTAGTAAAACTAAGATTGTTCATCCCGTGACCACTACAGTGCGTTTCACTTAAAACGTTCCTTCGGCGTAATGTTGGCTCCCCTGTCTGTCTACACAAAAAAGAAGGGAAAAAAGGAAAGAGTTGCCTACTCTACCAAAATTGTTACCCGAAATGCGCAACGAAATCGAGTTTAACGGTAGTTGCAGCGCTTTTTAGAGAATTATGAGAGGAATGGGATTTTATTTAAAAAAAACAGGTCTAAAAGGACGTTGTTATAGAGAGGAACGACATTGTGGCGTGACTTTTTCGGTATTTGAAAGTATTGCAGGACAATCGGAATGGAGCCCAGTGCCCTATACTTTATACAAAAATAGTAAAAAAAAAAAAACGCATTTGTTAAAAGTAACGAAATATAAGTTAATCTCCCTAATATTAAGTAATTTTATTGCTAAAAATACTGCAACACTGTTTTTCCGTATTGCCAACATTACGGCAAAAGAAATTCTTAAGTGAAACGCACTGTACACATTTTTGGCCTTTAGTTGTCAGTACTAGTTCGGTTAATCAGGCTGTATTGGTAGGCATAAAATGTACATAACTTGCCTTATTCTATCTTCATGTTCCTACGTAGCAATGCGGTTTGCGTATCATATTTTAGCAGGCGGCAATGAAAAAAACAACAATACCTATTTAGGTAGTTAGTACATGATATTAATTATAATTATTACATCATATAATAATATATCTCTTTAATTCATGAATCCCCAAGCGACACCCGGTGGCTGCGCATCTATTGTCTTACTATTGTGTCTCTAATTGACGGTATCTGAAGGGTTAAAACCCTCAATTTCTTTAAAAAACCTATGTAGTGACGTAGGTATTTTGTCCGCTTAATCATAAAGAAAAATCAATCAAAAAATTAATATTTGAATAGCAACTATAATACATTTATTATATATTATTTATTTATTTAAACTTCATGTACAGTAGTAGTATATAGGTGGACTTAATGCTACAAGGCATTTTCTACCTTTTATTATGATTCAATTTACAAAGATTAAATTTTCTGATGATTTTATGATTCAATTTTCAATGAGTTTTTTTCATTTCAGCCTTAAAAAGAAAACCTTTTGCCTGTCTGCTACAGAGGTTTTATTTCATTGACACACCGAAATGTAGAGTAGTCTTATAGATAGTAGATACCTACCATACCAGGTAGAGTAAACGTTGGTTTGTTTTCAGCTAAAGAAGAAGACTGCCAAGCTCATGATTAAGCCACATATATATAGTTTCAGGGGATGGGATAGGTAAAGGCATTTAAAGATAAAACAACGATAAAGTAATTTTTACACTTTATTTACTTGACATACAATAGTGTTTGCATGTAAGGTTAATTATTAATCCAATATGAATTTTTCTAAGCTGTAACTGCAAAAACAACTATTTATACCTTCGTGCCTAAAACACACATTTTTTTAGTTATGTTTATTTAATCAAATCATACACTAAAACTACACATGAATTCACAAAACAAGTAAAACTAAACTCGTCTAATAGAAGAACTTGATACCTACATATGTGCTGTATAAAGTTATTGCATTGTTTTAAATTAAGATAAATAGCTGATTTATTCATACTTTTTTCAATTTAATAATATTTGTGATTTTTCAGAAATAACATAACATACGTGTCGTTTCCTAAAACTTAAATACGTAATAATATGCTATTGTGAAATTAACGTTTGATGAACATCTAAAGTACTTATTATAAATGTAACGAATGTTGTGACCATTAATTTTATTATAATAACGGCTATATAAATAACTGTCTGATTTTCGTGCACATCTATGTTCTAATAACATAAAACATCGTAAATAATGACAAATACAAAAACACTAAAATATTATTTCCAAATATTACAATCTACTTTCCAAACAAGCAAGTTTACTTAAAGGAAATTATTTAAATTGACGAATTAAATTCTACAGAAATACTTATTATTATTTTAAAAGTTATTTTCGTTTTTTTTTGGGTTTAAAAAAGAACAATTATTTTCTAATTACAACTCATCTTTAAGTCTGTTATAAATACTACAAGAACAAATAAAAAATATTCGCTAATTGTAATATTTTTCTAGTAAAATAAAGGACTTCTAATTAATTAAAAATGAAAATTGTTGCTTTACTTTTTGTAAGATTTACTAACATTATTTTTCTAGGTGTGATTTAATACAAAAAAAAAGTAAAACCAAAACTTGCTCTGCTAACCACTCAATGTATTATGAACTTATTCACTCCAACACGTCGTTTCATTCCTCTCATTGACAGACTGAAATATATTTTAAATACAGTTAAGACCCCTTACGCCTCTAGTGTTTCACACAAACTAGTAAGTTCTTGGAAATTAATTCGAAGAATAAGAGTTGAAAGTTTGTGTGAAATAACTGTGGGGATTACACGGTCAATACAATAAACGATTCGTGGTGCAAGTAAGCCTACTGGAGTAAACTTTTATTACAAACATAAAATAATTAACATATACTAAGACGGAAATTATAGACCAAAATTCATTTCGAACCACCAAAGCTGATTCATGAGCTAAAAGTAGTAAAACGAGCTAATTTATTCCAGATAAAAAACCAACTGAGAAAATAGTTCTAGTGTAAAATAAATTGTTATCTACTAATTGTAGCTAAATCAAATCTTCTAGAAACGTAAAAAGAAATTCACTAAGAAAATCATTTTTTTTTCTCTAAACATTGAAAGAAAAGAATTTATAAAACTTTTATTTAATCTCTTTTCTTTCTCTGTCTCGTATTTTTTTTAAGAAAATAGGAAATAAACATCAATGTTTTAAAAATGGGACTTCGATCGGGGATTACTTTTTCTGATATGTTGGTAAATTGTACGGAATATAGTCATAGTTTCATATGTCGAAAATTGCTTCTGTTACGATACAATATAGGAATCTTGTGTTGACTGAAATATTATAATTACACCTGCTTATTTAATTATGAACATTATTTGTATTTCACGTGTTTTTAAGTTTATTCAAAATGATGTTATCTATGTCTCATAATTAAATTAGCATTTTTCACTAAAAAAGCTTACTAAACTCCTAAAAATCACCTAACATTGCTTAAAACATCAAACTTCTATTTATACATAAATGTACAGTATGTATGTATAATTTATACATTTATAAATTCTACTATACTACAAGCTTTTACGCTATATACTACATTATTAAACCATTTTAATTAACTATTACATTTTTTTCATAACATCAAACAGTTAAGATTACAAGAAGAAATATTTCGTTATTTGAATTTAATATTTAATGTCTAAATCAGGTCTCACATTATTATTATTACACATAATTAATTTAATACTATCATCTAACACCAAACACAGCAAATAAATAACAGCAATATTATACAGAAATGCTTCTATTTGTTATATAAAAAATAAACAAAATTGTAATAATATTATTTATTGTTCTAATCAATTTATTTACAAAGAATTACGTGTTACCAATTATTTTGTATAAATATATGTATAATTATATCGAACAATTTATAATATAGAATAACATGTCATAGTAGACATTTTATAAGTATAAGTATAAAACTAATTATTTAGAATAGTTATATATATAAATATATAGTTATTAAGTTTATATTACATTACACATGCTTCATTTATCTGAGGCTTAGTAAAATATACAAAATTACAATATTTTGTGTGCGGACTAGATTACGCTAAGTTAGTGTGTAAGCCGACGGAGTCGACTTGCCTACTTCAAACTTAAGCATTATTTGTGCGAAATTATTATTTGTTGCTTTTCTAAATAGTCCACACACACTTTGTTGAAAAATTGTAATTCTTTAGAAAATTTAGTTTTATTTATTTTTAATAATCTTTATTAAGCCTCAGTTAAAAGGCAAACGATGATGGTACACATTTACTACCAATAGTTATATACGTGGAAATATTATATTTGCAAGATAGACACTATAATAAAATATAATTTCCATTACAAGCCCACTTATTGAAAATGAAGCTTAATTTTAGTAAAATAAAATAATTATATTAATACATTTATATTATTATGTAGCTTTTTGCAATGAATAAAACCGGTATAGATATCATTTTAAACTACTGGACCAATTATGATGCAACTTTGTATATAAATAGTTTCTCGCCCTGGAGTATTGACCGCCAGCAGTGCCTCAAGGCAGAAACATCAAGTACTCATTTTCAAGTATTGATTAGAAAAAAACATGCTCAGCATGGTTATACTTTTTCTACACATTGCCATCAATTAGTTGCTCCTTTTTTTTATAAAAAAAATTAATGCTTGGTAAACAATATTTAATATTATAATTATTTTTCGCTACAAGTAAAATATTTCCAAGCCACACAAAATAAACGAAGCATTCAAAGTTAATTTTATGAAAAAATAAAAATAACAAATCCAATAAGCTAGGGTTAAGCTTAAAATTACAAAAATAGTCGAATTCAAAATCCATTTTTACTATCACACGAATTGTCCTTTAGAAGGAGTCCAGCAATTATATCAGTCTTGCAAGCTTCGACTTCGTCTTTGATATCCTACACAACAAAAACAAATGCCTACAAATGCACTGCAATGCAGAAAAAAAAAGTTAAAATGAAAATAGTAAAAAATAAAAATAGAGGAAGCTGCACAAGAGAAACATACATACATTCCTAAGAACTATGCTTAATCGCTTCATTTTAAATGTTGTTTAGTAAAAAAATATTTTTTGTTTTTGTTTTCATTTTATTATAAATAAGACGTTACGTCTAAATATCGTCTATGAAAGTGTGCGGTTATTGAAAACATCTAATAGGTAATATAATTTAATATTAGGATATAATATGCAATTATTATGTACCATTACAACAATATTTTGTGAGAAATAAAAATACGATTTGTGTATGGACAAGTAATCAGAAAACTATTGGTTTTTACTTTGAATTATAAAACAAACAGGGAACCGTTAATCTCATAAAAATAAGCAACAGTTATTAAAAACTAAAGAGTGTATATTACATGCAAAAGTTCACGTTTGTTTCAATACTACAGTATAATTACTAACCTAAAAATCTCCAAAATATTTTTATTTCCCACTTTAATTTAATAATATTTTAAAAATATGTTATAGTTATTATTATTTGGTATATTTTTGTGCATTTTAAGCGGCTATTGGCCTGTGCTTAGCGCAGACTCTCGTAACTTACGAAAAAGTTGTTAAATTTGAGACCATCTAAAATTATTTATCTTTACCTTACTATCGTAACTTATAAGAAGCTCATCTGTTCATTTTGACAAGGACATGCAGTTATTTTTTAAGAATTTTATTATAGGCACAGATAACATCACAATAAAATGGTATTACTGTAGTTTAGAAAGCACAGATTTACTCAGCGAAAGAAGATTTACAAAAACGTAAAATTGTACATTTGAAAACTTAATAAAGGAAAGGTGAGGAAGAGAGAGGCCAAAGAAAAGATGGATATTTTTTGTGAGAAGCGATATGAAGGAAAAGGGAGTTAGTAATAACGTGTGGAGTGATAAGACAGAAAGTAAAAAAAAAAATGACTTGTGCCTACCCCTAATAACACGGGACAAGGCCAGGAAGATCAAACCAATAATACTTCGAATTTAGAATGTCATTCTTATCTGCATCAAATTTACATAGTAATTCATTGTTATGAATGTACTTAACATACAAATTATTCTCTGATCACATGTCCCAGTCAAAAACCCACAACAATATCAACAACGTTAAAATATTTCTCCAAGAACCTAATCAAATTTATTGCTATTGCAATAACTACGAGTACCTTAGTCCTATTTATAGCGCCTTACCGCGATTACCTAAATTTCCTATTAAAAATCTTTGTAATGAATACCATCTAACTTAAATTATTTATTGATCAACTGACGTTTTTGTGTAAATTTCGTAATAATTTACTAAGAATATATAGTTGCGTGTTAAAAAAAGCTAAAATATAAAACCAAAATATTGTTTCATTAAAGTATTTTCGTTACTTTAAACTAAATGAATGTACAAACATGCCTACTATTGTTTTTTTAGAATTTAGAAAGCTTATTCTACGAAATATTATTTTTGTACTGTCAGTAGTTTTGTTTCAGCATTTTTAATTTTGTATTTTATTTTTTATATTTTGTAAAAAACATCAATAGTTTGGATGTATACAATGTAAAAAGAGATATGGGATTATTCAATTAAGAAAATAATATAAAGTAGAACTCTTTTCGAACATAACAAATTAGGTTTAAAATTTGTACTGGATTAAAATTATGTGAATTTATAGGTAGTTAAGTTTTTGTAATATAAATATACGAAATAATAAATTATTTAACAATTGTTTTACATTTTTGTGCTCGATGTGCGTTTCCTCCGTACGCTCCTAATATTATTACAATCAGTGTAAAAATAAAATCTCCTTAAAACATTTAACCGACTTACGTATAAAAGTTACAAGTTATTACTACTAGCATTATTCAAAAACACTGATTATGTTCACTTAACTATACTATGCTAGTTAGAAGGTCATTAAACTGTTCTCGCACAAGACAACACCAAACTGTTGAAATAAAAACGTACAATAGAAAATGTCGTATTGTGTCGATATGCTGAGACGCGTCGCTCCGGCCGCCCCCGGCCCGGCTGCTCGACGCAAAGCCGACCATGGCTCTAATTCAAAATCCAAAGCGCACCTCTTCACCTCTTACACTCCCGTGTGATTGTAGATGAACGACACCGCGTTCTTATCGACAGGAGGAGACCGTCGAGTGATTGATGGATGGTTGTTATTGTTGTAATGCCAAGATTTTCTCGTTGACGTACTCGATGATTGTAAAGCAATTGTTTCGTAGTAGCGTAGCCTTCCACAGCACTTCCTACTCTTGATGATCGCAACAAAACCCTTCCTGTACTTCTTGTTGAAGAATGCGTACAATATTGGGTTTATGCAAGAGTTTGAAGCACCTAGCCATTGGGCGAGAGGTGTAACAACTGGGAACATTTCTTCTTCCCACTTTTGGATTGGTCCTCCAAGTTTAATCCTTGCAAAGATAAGGTATAGCGGGAACCAGGATAAGACGAAAAGTATGACGACAGCAACCAACATCTTGACGACTTTGACTTTTGATTTCTGTTGCATTCTTTCCATTTGGGCATCTTGCGTGTCAGTGGGGATCGATCTTCTCCAGACTTTGATCCAGATAAGGATATAGCACATGGTGATAAGGACCATGGGGAGTATGTAACAGAAGATAAGGTTTCCAATGACGAAATAGAGGACTTCACTGATGGGGTTAGGCCAGACATCAAGGCAGAGTCGCACGTTGGGGTTATCATCAAATACCACAACCAAGTCGAAGAAGAAGACCCAGGGTGTAGTTACGCTGATGGCAAAGATCCAAATGAAGACAATCATCATTCTTGCGCGACGTTTGGTGATCTGGCACTTCAGGGGCCACCAAATAGCCAAAAATCTGTAACAAAAAAAAAATAAACAGTCAAATAAATGTTACCGCAATGTTAACGTGCAAAATCATTAAAAGTTAAGTTTATGATAATTTTGAAAATGAGATTATAATAATTAAATTATTATTTAAATCAAATAACAAAACAATTTTTATTGTCAATAGCGACAAAATGATTCACAAATTCCCAAAAATAATATTATCAAGCGAGGAATCTCCAATAATGTTATCAAGCAAGGAATCTCCAATATTCTGAAAATTAATTCAAGATAACATTTATAAATACGTAAACTAATAATTTGGGTTTCGGAAATAATCTAACCTAAAGCCATTAAAATAATGGCCATATAAATACTAAAACTTATTACATATTTTATTTACGTCAAAAACATCAGATTGAGCTGTTACCTAAGCTACAAAAATAAGTGACTTATATTTCGGATAAACAAATTTTATGACGTAATTTCTAAAAATTTAACTCCATGTTTAAAAATTGACGATCGATTATTCGATACAATCATTTAAAATTTGTAACGCAATCAGTGCTATAAAACTAACTAGGTTTTATATCACTGATTGAGACTTTAAAATACTAAAATGCACCAGAAGCTATTACTAAAACAGTTTATTAATTTTCTGATGCACCGACTCCATAAAATCGACTCCACAACACTGCAATTAACATGGGATATTTCCACCTTAAAAAACAGACGACGGAGCATTACGGGGTAATGTTGGAAGCTATCGCGCGGAAGGAGTTAGCTCAGCCAACTGTGAGGCAGTTAGCCGTCTGATAGATTAATTGGCTTACGGATAAAAACAGAGTTGGGTATGGTAATTGGAGCTTGTTTGGCTTTTTCGAAATGTTTTTCCGATCTGCCATTTTCTGCTAAACGATGTTACATTATACAAAACTGTAACTCCTACACAAGTTTTAATAGTCAGCTTCTGATTTCGTAAATCCAGTTTGGAAACTGAGACGAATGTGGGCAGATCAATTATTTTCTTTGATAAATTCAAGAGTCCTTAATTACTGACATAATTTAAACTTCTCAGTTTGTGTCTCTGATAACAGCAAAGGCTGTAGACCATAAAAACTTGTAGAATAAATAAAAATGACGATTTTATCTACAGAATTTAATCATATACAAAATGACGTAGTACGTGCAAAATAATGGTTAACGATACCTTTTACAAATTACAAACACATTGCTAATATGTATAACAAACCGGAGTGACAGTTGGTACATTAATAATTTAATCTAAGGTCATCATCTAAAACAAACAACGATCACATGCGCAGTGGCCTCGATAGCCAATAATCTTATAATTGACAGTAACGACCTCAAAATCAAAGAATAACTAATGGAAACTAAGAAACATGTCAGAAACGACTTAGCTGATGTAACAATGAAGGAACTTACAGCATTAGACCTAGAAACTCTTCCTTATGATAAGGTTAAGGTACAAACTGGTTTTGAGGTATCGATCTGATCTTAAGACCCTACAGATGGTTTCATTTCACGCCCAATCTGGGAGGCTGATTGAATAACGGATCAAACTCAGCCGTCTGGTATTGTTGAGTGTGCTGTATCGGCTGCCAAAGGTGTTTGTATATCAGGAGCTAGCTTACGAGTATGTACGTTAAAACAGTGTAAAATGTAAATTATCGTAACAATTAATTCAGTTATAAAGTCAAACCATTCTTAACAAATTCTGTGTTACTGATTATGTATATTTTTGAATGACTTTAGTATCATTTATCAAGCATTTTAGCACAGCAATAGCGGTTATTGACCCATCGTTTATTGATATTCTTAATTTCATATAGGATAATACGGACATGGAGCTGTCCTAAACTGACGTTTACCGTGATCTTCATCATTTTTTTTCTAATGATAAACGATAGAAACATAGTTTTCTGATCGAGTTCTTACCAAGAAATATTGGAGAAAGGGAATGACCTCTATTGACATGATAAACTATAGTTATTAGTCCTGAGAACAATACTATCCAAAAATATTAGAAATGTGAGACAAATCAAATTACTTTGCAAAGCGTGTCTGCGCTGTCTTCTGTCTAACTTTATGTCTGAAGTACAAGTAAACTGTTGTTTCTAAAAATAACTTTACTGTTCCGATATTTCGCTTTTGTCTCTAAAAAAGTACTTTTTTCTAAAAATATTCTCAGCCTAGCAAGCTCGTAGTAATAAGATTAAGACTTGCTCCTGCCTCGTCTGATTCAACGTACTGTCTTATAACGAGATAGTTATCTGAATTTAATTACAGTATTTCTATTTATAAACGGGACGACTTTTCTTTGTTTAACTTTTTGCATATTTAGTTCTAGAAGTTTTTTGTAAGTGTTGGCAAATGGTCACCTTTTGTTTAGTGTCCTAGAAAAGTAAAAGTTGGTACGTATGTGTGTATAGGTTTGTTACTCCTTCACGTTCAAACGGCTGAACAGAATGGAATGGAATATAGCACAAGAGTAGATATATCCGATAACGTTATTATTTATTGGCTTACCAATTTCATAACATCAGGAAGTAAAGCCGAAATTACCTGTTTTACTAAAAACTACTTTAAAAAAATTGGTACTCTTAACAATTACTTTTCTTGATAGTAAGGATGATGTGATGTTTTTCAACACAGCAAAGCTGTCTCAATCAAACCCAGCACCAACGAGCCTTCTATGACAGCTGCTACCCTTGGGCAGTTATCATTTGAAGCTATTCTCAATTCCAAGCTCTAACACTTACAAAATAGAATTCAAAATGCTGAGTTTCTTTTGGTTAAGAATTGCCCGAGGCATATAATCTTATTACTCTCAATGTGTGGGCGACAGTTAATAAAACAAATATGATCATATTAAATTGCTAATGGATTGTAGGTCAAACCAAGTCATATGCATAATTTTTTTGAGGTAATAGCTTTAAGAAATAATGAGAAATAGAATATATAAAATACTTGGGTTACTTTATTTTCTCGTTTAAACGACGTTTTGTGTAAGCACCAGTTTTGGGGATGAAACTCTTGGGCCGTGGACTCCGAGTGCTTATACGCTTTTTAAGGAAGTATCTAAATGCTTAGTTAACACTTCGGGTGAACTAAGGGCTGGCTGTTACCTCGGTCATAGATTAAGCATAGCCATTTAAAAATATTTTAGTGTAGGTGTATAGGAATTAAAATGGGGAGATGTTTTTCGGATTATATACATTTTTGTATTTACGACTACGTACACATATAAACACTTAAAAAGGAAAATAACAAATACAGATAATAATAATTTGATGATGTGGATCGATTTTAGTCATTAGGTACTGGGTATTTTTCCTGTAATTTTTTAAGAGTTATAAGTAGGTTTATAATTATAATAAAACATTACAAATTGTTTAACGTGTTTTAGATTAAGTTTATAAAATCAAGATCAATGTCAAGTTATTAAAACTAAAACACCAATAAAGATAGTTTGCATAATTATCATTACGAATCCGCGGCAAATAGTTTTTACCGACAGTGGAAGTATTATGGTAATTTATTTACTTCCACATTATCGAACTCTGATAAACAAGTTTTCAATAAAAATTATTTATTCAAAGCAAGCTTTTATAGCGCGGTATATAATTAATACAATCAAGACCTATTCTAAAAAGCTCAAAAACGATATTGTTATCCGAGTTCCCATGGTCACTTTTCGGTTTCATCATCAGATCAGCTCCATGTCATAATAATTTTGCATGGTCATCTGATTTATACATTCATACAAAATTCAACTCAATCGGTAACTGGTAAGTGGATCAATTTTTAAGATTTGGTGACAGACAAGCAAACATCAAGACAGGTGAAACTAAAAAAAAGCTTGTAATAAAACCAACAAGTGGAAGCACTTATATCAGAGTCGATCCTCAATTGTGCAACTACCCATTAATTCCCGGAATATTCTTACTTGCAACACTGATAATAATGAATAATGAACACGCATTGTAATCCTCTCATTGACATTTGGGGCCAAAAATTCGGGTTATACTTCACCAAAAGTGGCCTTTTAACGAATGTATGATCAAAATTTATATTTCGACATGACGCCCGATATGTAGGTACATGTGTGACATCTTGAATCGTAAAAGTAACGCGATTTGCTGTCGGGGAGCTAGTGTCTAGAAACAAAAGTAACGTTAAAAGTTGTAACAGATGTTGCATTTTTTTTTTTCACTACAAAAGGCTTATGAAACTAAATAAATATTATATATAGAAAAACCATCGTCATCTTTATAGTGAGATAAAATTACTAGCGAAGAAAAATAACATACCACACTAATAAACTCATGGTTCTAAAACGCAATGGGCATCTGAATGAACAAAAGTGGGCTTTTACTTTAACTAAAAAGTAAAAGTCTAACTCGACCGTTCGGTTCACCCTAGAGCGAAAAAAACATTCGATGATTTTCTACGTATAAAAAAAACGGTAGGTAGGTAGGTATAGTACCTACCTATCGTATTTTTTTTTGTTTGAACTTTAAGTCGGTCAATCCTAAATTCATTTTTGTGACAGTTATGCCTTTATATTAAATTTACTGGATAAACTCTGAAAATTGTTTTTGCCTCCCTATCTCCGAGACTACACAGATTATGACGCTATTATAATTCACCGATAACTTCGTTGAATTTGCATAAACATTGCGCAAGGGGCCGGAAATTCTGGGCAATAAATCACGGATGTACGATCTTGTAAATTAGCGGCACATGGGCTCCGCGACTACATGACTTGACCTTTTCAGCCTAATAATGGTAGCTTGTTACTTAATAAGATAAATAAGTAAAGAATTAATTCGAAGAAAATCTTCGTTTACTTTTATACGACTATTGGAGTGATTGGTGGGTCGTTATTGTTTTAAATGATTACTTAAATGTACCTTTAGAGTATCCATGATGGTTCGTCGCAGTTACAATAAAATACAGTCAGTTGACTTTTTATTTGAATGGCGATAATATATTTATGTTGATCAAAAAAAAATCCTAAAAAAATCCTTTTTTAAGTTAAGGTGTGCAATAAAGCTATATAATGATAATAATCAGTTTTATTGTTTATATAAAGTACCTAAATAGTAGGTAAATAGAGAAATTAGGTTGCAAATAATTATTTAAATATGTAAAGTTAAGGTTTGTATTATAGCAGGGACCATTGATTGATCATGCATACGCATCATGTTTTATTATAAGACGCGAAAACACTTCTCGGACAAATCCAATACGAGCGGTTAAAGCGTTAAAATTGATCCTAACTAAATGCTACAATTACCGTCACTGTAGGATTACACGTAGTAACAATCAGTGAATGGGCCGATCTCTGATTAGAAAGCCTGTTAGCAATTAAGGGCCGACCAGCGCTTCGACAGGAAGCATCGGAAATTGGATTGAAGGATCAATAAACACGCGGTATGTAGGGATACATTTTGATTGTCTGATCTGATATACGTTCCCAAATAAACTAAACACTGAAGAATTAACTAAAACAACAAACTAAAACTTTGCTTTCCAGGGCCATGGTCACTATTTCGAATCTCGCAACCCTCGTCATAGGCCCTAGTGGCTCGTTACTTGCCGACGCCCAGGTGGTATCAATCGGCAGTTAAGACGTGAGGACATTTTCCGTTGCTGGGCACGCCACAATTATGGCGGTAAGTCCCCTCTTTGAGGCGTGGCTGGAAAGACCTCACGGCGTCCTTACCTTCCGCATGACGCAGGTCCTCACCGGACATGGCAAGTTCGGGAGGTTCCTGCATCGGATTCGAGCGGAAGAGACGCCCGGGTGCCGCCACTGTGCGGAACGCCCGGAGGACACGGTGGAGCACACAGTTGACGTGTGCCCTGCTTGGGCGGAGCAACGCCGTGTCCTCGTGGGGGCGATCGGCGGCGGAGACCTCTCGCGCCGGGCCTTGGTTCAGGCCATGGTCCGGAGCGAGGAGGAGTGGCAGGCGGTCGCCTCCTTCTGCGAAGCAGTAATGCTAGCAAAGGAGGAGGCAGACCGCATCAGGCAACGGCGCCCCCGCCGCCGCCGCCGGGATTCCGATCCCGATTTCCGGCCACCGTAGACGCGGGCTCGCGGACGGCGCTGTCGCTGTCCGATCGTCCGGTAACTGTCCGGACCGAGCCAAGGCGTCGACGGCGCGCACTGTTCCCGCGCGCCTCAAGGAGTTGTCAGCAACAGGAGGGGCCCATCTGGGTCGAAGCCTACCGGGGTCGGGGTTATTTATCCGAAAGGAAACTAGAGCCCCGGTATGAAGGCTAGAAGGAACGGCGCGGGGTTTTTGGTCAGTAAGACTCTGACACTGTCTCCCGCTCCACCCAAGAGCGGGTTTCGTCAATGATGATTTTCCGCGTCGAGAGAAAAAAAAAAAAAAAAAAAAAGGACATTTTCCGTCACCTTTCGTTGGTCACATTACTGCTTCATAGAAAGGGGTTACTGTTTCCCATACCTTCTCTCTCCATATCATGGCGTGAACCAGAGCTGGATGCTCAAGTCACCATCGCCTATCGCCTCTACGAGGACTCGACGCGGCTATACCTAAACTTGCCAGCTCTCTATATAATGAAGTAATGCTTGACCGTGTCTTACGGGCAATGCGCACAAACGAGATACCTAAATGTTTCCGCCCGTAGAACTTCCTGAAACATCAATGTCTGCGGCGCCTCTCTAACCACTCCTCCAAAAGGAGACTTATTGCACTATTGTGGTGTTCCCAATACTAGAACCTTAATGTGGCTGTCACACATTCCTATTATTATTATTATTATATCTAGCCCATATTGTCCCACTGCTGGGCAAAGGCCTCCCTCCACTCCTTCCAATGTTCCCGGTTTTGAGCTACTTCTTTCCAATTCCCAAGGAAGACATCCAAGTCGTCCCGCCATCTCCTTCTTGGTCACACATTCCTATATCATATGAATATTTTTAATAAAAGGTTATACAACATGGAATATTTTTAATTAGAGGAAAAAAATAAACAATTAGCAACGACACGTAATTCGGTGGTTTAATGTCAACCTTATAGGACATTAAGCTGACACGCTTGTTTACGAAATAAGTTTCCCTATTACGTTAATATTATTAATGTTCGTGTCTCATGAATAAATCAATATAATTACGTTTATAAACTGTTAATTTACCATCACATGCTTATCGCTTAAAACTACATTTTTGGCGCGTTCGATCTGTCAAAATTGGCGCCATTACAAATATGGCTGTCATGACGGCATTGACATAAAAATATTTAAATTACATAATTATAGTGCAGAGAAAAGCTACTAATCAGTGCAAACTACTTGTGTGAAATAAACTTCTTATTACAATGTCATATGATCGATATTTTCATGAACATTACTTTTTGCGTGATAGAGTTAAGTTGGTAGTTACGACAGGATTGATATACTTTCCTATGGTAAGATTGAGTTCGGTAAACAAGCTGTATGATTATGTTGTCGATACTAGTTTTTTTTTTACCCATGAATAAATTACAACTGCTTCTTAAAAGTATGACTTAAATGGTTGTGGTCGCGCGAATTTCGTGAGACGACGTCGGCCGTCTGACAAACGCCTTAAGGCATCATAGTTCAGTACTTGACTGTTAATTTTACGAACTAGACTCTAGACATCTTCATAAAGCGAATACCAGTTTCGGCAATAACATTTAATTTGGCAGTTTGGCGTGAGAATTAAACAAGAGCTCTAGAATTACTTGCAGTTATTTTGGTATTCGCCGATCTTGTAGAGTAATCGAAATTGCTACCGAAATATTAAGTACTCATAAGTAATTTGTTTTTTAATATGAAATATTTTCGTCTACCCCCCCCCCCCCCCCCAAGTCGGAGAACCCATAAACTCCTAAATGTTCTCATTCAACGTTTTATGGTGGATGTTGAAACAGGGCGTGTTGACCGTACATCAATACCTTTCGATGTTCCTGATGTTTAAAGGTCTTCCATAATAAATTATTAAATATTTTTATAATTCCATAAACTATCTTAAATCTTAAAAACCGTTTAATGTTATCAGACAAGCGGGTGCCAAATCAATTATACAGTAATAATGTTACACGATGAATGGGCAGCAGAAACAAACTTCATTTAACTTTTGAGATTTACGAAATTAAGCCTTCTTGCTTTTATAATTAAGGCGTAGAGCAGTGTATGAGTAACTTTGTGAATTATAACTTGGTTCAGTTTAAGTGCATCATAAATATGACTGTATAGCTACTGAAGTGCAGCAGCTATAATGATTGCGACGCAGATTCTTCAGAATTTCTAACGATCCGCATCTAGTGCTGGCAAGTACAAGCATAACAATAATAACTTTACGTAAAGTACTTCGTAATCGGTGGTGGTGGCCTCTCGCGCCGGGTCTTGGTACAGGTCATGGTCTAGAGGAGGCATAGGCGTCGCCACCGCTTGTGAAGCAGTAATGCTAGCGAAAGAGACGAACTTAAGCGTGAGAAAATGGACTTCCTCACGCCCCAGCCGCCGAGGCCCTGATCCCGACTAACAAAGTAGGCTTGAGCTTGCGAACGACGAGCAATGGAGAGTTCGCTATCTAGTCGACAGCAAAACCATAGAGACCCAGCAAGAACGAAGCCTTCTAGGACCATAAAACGACTCTTAAAATAGAAACCGGTGATCCTGGGACGAGAAGGTAACTGAAGAAACATATGTATGATTTAAGTCAGTAAATCAGCTCTGCCCTAAAAAAGTCATTAGATGAAACAAAGTATACAAGACCATTATTGTGTAAAGTTACTACACGTTTCGAACGTAATCTTTACGATCTTACAGGGAAAAGAAGTGACCAAGCAAAATCTGATTACCATTCGTACCATACTACATATGTAAAAGAGGATGTATACCTTTACATAGATCCTAATGATGCTGTCAAACCAATCAAAGGGCTGCATTTCAGCACTAATGGTTTTAATCAACGATCGTCCAACCAAATGGCACGTGCATTATCTTCCGAGAGCTATTGATGGCCCCTCTATGCGGGAGGCCTGTTTTACAGATAAGATCTGCACACTGCACACAGGGTTACGCAAACCAATCAATATTTTATTTACCCAATAAATCAGTTCGTAGGCTTTTCCTTTCAATATACTTTTAATTAAACAACAAAAGTCAATTTACGAGTATTAAATTCTTATTGCTCTCATAAAACCCAAGTTCGCAGTTCAAGAAAAGAAATGAGTAATGTTCCCATAAATTAAGTAAGCTTTGAATTAAGAAATGTTGCGATTGTATCTACTCTATAACATAAACTGCTTACGTGGTCGTATCCTAAAGATATGACAAGTATCTTAAGCCTTCGATAATACACCTTGGGCTAATGACGTAGAATCCAAATTGTTTCACAACTTTTCGTACAAAGACTTTATGGTTTGCGTTTCGAAAGTTTCTTTTGGTGTATAGTCATACCAAAGGAGGCACATTTGTCGTTCTGTCTATTAGCACAGTCCAGTGGACAAATGGACAGATTTCACTTGACAACGACAGGATATACTTTTTTTTCTTTTGATATAGTTGTTGATTTAATTAATCAGTATGCTTGACGCAATCCTGGTGACATGTAACATAATTATATGAATGCATATTAGACATTCATTGCTCAATATACATAATTTTCCGCCTACGACCTTATTTTTTATTACTGGTAGGCTTGCGTCTGACTATTGCGAGTACCTCATCTGACAGTAAGCGATGATGTGAACAGCAATACAATGACGCTCGCTTGACAGAAGCTACACTGCACACTCTCCTTGTCTGTGGCGCAGACCTGCTCCAGCTTCCTATAAAAATGTCCGTCTGTGGGAGGACCGCTGCGGTCTCCTGAGTCTTACGTCAAAATATAATAGAGAGAGAAGGTCCTCTTACAGATCTCTCACAGACAGGCGGTGGTCGAAGGATTCGGAGCGGGTACGGCTCCACAGTTGAGTTAATAAAACACGTTCTCAAAAGTCTTAGGCAAAAAAAGAAATAACTTATTTTGTCATTAGCAATTGTGGCGAAAAATCATCAAATAACTCTTCAGAAGAAGTGAAAGACTTTTGCTAATTTAAACCTACGTATGTTTCTTTTTTTTTCCTTTTGCGTTCCAGCGCCGCAGTAACTCTATTAACCCTTCAGATACCGTCAATTAGAGACACAATAGTAAGACAATAGATGCGCGGCCACCGGTGGTCTCTTGGGGATTCATGAATTAAACAATTCCGCAGCCATGTAGCCTTAGTGCAAGTTTCTTGATGTACTCAGTCCCGTTAAAATCGACATCAATTTGCACTAAAACCTTCTAGTGGTAGTTATGGGCCGACCACAAGTACAAATTTTACCAGTTTCAACTGCTCAGGCCGGTTTATACTCGGAATACCGTGCGATTTGTAAAACTTATACAATTTAGCACAATTTTACGTGTACAAACCGTCCTATGCAGGCAAAAGTGTGGTGAAGCTTATGCGTGAGGTAGGTATGTAATTGACATAAGCAAACACGTAAGTTGACGCGATTGAGTACGTTACAAAACTTGCACTAGGCCCCTCTGTATTGTGAAAGTGAACCCATCCCAAAACAATTGATTTAATCAGGAACAATAGCATCGACCCTTTGGCCCTATAAGCCATCGCATAAACAATCAGCTATTTAACAACAATATCTCCAATCTATTAACTGTTGAATGCGCTGCAATCAGGCGAAGGCCACAGCCCCATAGAACTATTGTTGCAACGATTTCCTTATAAAGGTTTCTGTTTATCCGTTGCATCTGATTGGCCGTTTTGCAAACTATGACTGTACAAAGAGTGCTGTCTCATTTTATATTGTTACATATCTGCGGAATAAAAAGTGTGTTATTCCAGTTTCAGTGTTCATGTCGTCTAGCCATATGCCGACTTCATTCAAATCTGTTAAGTTGTTTGAGCATGAAGGAGTAACAACCCATACGTACACAAAGATAAAACTTTACTATAATTATTTGTGTGGGATCGCAGTTGGTAAAAATACTTGATAGTAACTTAGAATTTATTTCTACGAATTAAAAAAATCACTGGCTCCTATAGGCCTGACAACCGTACTAATCATATATAACATTCATCTTTTTTTTTAATTTAAATGAGTTTATTTCTTTTATTTATAATGTGCCATGCATTCTTGATCATCTGGAAAGGTCTTGATGAAAGTATCTACAGTATCTAAAGTGAACGTTTATAAGACATCAGCTCTTCCCGTAAATAAGATCTTCAACAGAAACAGTCCATTTTATTTATTTATTTAAACTTCATGTACAGTAGTGGTGATGGCGGCATTTTCTCATTTATTTTAGCCTCAGGTCGATTCAAACTTAATGGTGGCTGTGAAGTTTACTTTCCACTACTCAGTACCAGTCAGCAAATCTCGCCTATTGCTTTGAACCGCCTTTAAGTTATACCAATTATTTATGACTAGTTATTTATGATAAACAAAAATATTTGGTTGATCCAAAAAACATATAGGGATATTGCAAAAGGTTTTAAAAAAACGGGATAATCTTTAGGATATCACAGCATTCATGTCAATAACAGAAACGAAAACATTACATAACAAAACATTACAAGAGTACCAAACCGAACTTCATCTTTGTTTGTATCTGTAACTAAAAGCCTTACAGGAAGGCTATCTAGAAAGCTCATCTATCGGATATTGGCCCATACAGGCCCATTTCCTAAGTCGACTCTTGTCAAGTGATGAAAATGGACGCTGTGTCATCAAAGGGAAATTGAACACTATCGGTGCTACATGCCAAGTTTATTGACTAATCAGTTACTGATTATGTCTTCCTAGTACATTTTTTTCTATGTACGTGTAAACTTCTATGTATGTATGTGACTTGGGCTCGGTCCGGACGGTTACTTGACGGTCGGAAGGCGAGCTTCCCATTGCTTGCTGTCCGGAAGCCCACGTCTATGGTGGCCGGACGGGTACCCTCAGTATTAATTAGATTAAATATGACTTAATATAAAAGAGAAAGAGAATCAATGAATATTATCGGCATACAATGGAGATATATATAAAAAAGCAAATCAAACCACTTAAGACAAATAACTTACAATAACGAAAACTTTATAACTAGTGTTATCCCCTTCACCTTGTATGATGAGGTGTCACTAGTGGCCGCGGGGGACCGTCGCAAGACAGCGCAAGTTTTGACGAGGGTATGTCTTTCACCTGACGACAGTTTGCGCTGAACTTATCGTTTGTGGTACTAGGGGAAAATGGACAGCTGTGTGATGAATGTACGTAAGTTAGGTGGATGATATGCCTAGGTGGGTAGTTTAGTGGGTTTTAGACTCGGTTACTCATTAGAATAGCTTAGAAACACCTTAAGACCTACTGAATTATCAGTTTAGTATTGTGACTCAATAAATTTGAATACTCTTCAGTTTAAGTCCGTGTTTGAAAAATAAAAAAACTATTATAAATTAATTTAAAATAAACATTTCTGAAAACAACTTATGTTGAAGGTATCTCAGCTCAAATAGTTGTATGATCCAAAAGAACAAACACAACATACATTTACAAGACCTTTGACCTTTAGTCCTAGTGCAACGTAGTAGTAATAGTAGTGGTAGTAGTAGTACCTAGTGATATTAATAGTAGCAGAAGAAGTAGTGGTAGTACAGTACTGGTATTAGTAGTAGCGGTAATTGCAGTTCTATAGTAGATAGTGGTGTTACTAGTACTAAAGCAAGTAGTGGTGGTAGTAGTAGTAGTAGTGATATTAATAGTAGCAGAAGAAGTAGTGGTAGTACAGTACTGGTATTAGTAGTAGTGGTAATTGCAGTTCTATAGTAGATAGTGGTGTTACTAGTACTAAAGCAAGTAGTGGTGGTAGTAGTAGTAGTAGTGATATTAATAGTAGCAGAAGAAGTAGTGGTAGTACAGTACTGGTATTAGTAGTAGCGGTAATTGCAGTTCTATAGTAGATAGTGGTATTACTAGTACTAAAGCAAGTAGTGGTGGTAGTAGTAGTAGTAGTAGTGATATTAATAGTAGCAGAAGAAGTAGTGGTAGTACAGTACTGGTATTAGTAGTAGCGGTAATTGCAGTTCTATAGTAGATAGTGGTATTACTAGTACTAAAGCAAGTAGTGGTGGTAGTAGTAGTAGTAGTGATATTAATAGTAGCAGAAGAAGTAGTGGTAGTACAGTACTGGTATTAGTAGTAGTGGTAATTGCAGTTCTATAGTAGATAGTGGTATTACTAGTACTAAAGCAAGTAGTGGTGGTAGTAGTAGTAGTAGTGATATTAATAGTAGCAGAAGAAGTAGTGGTAGTACAGTACTGGTATTAGTAGTAGCGGTAATTGCAGTTCTATAGTAGATAGTGGTATTACTAGTACTAAAGCAAGTAGTGGTGGTAGTAGTAGTAGTAGTGATATTAATAGTAGCAGAAGAAGTAGTGGTAGTACAGTACTGGTATTAGTAGTAGCGGTAATTGCAGTTCTATAGTAGATAGTGGTATTACTAGTACTAAAGCAAGTAGTGGTGGTAGTAGTAGTAGTAGTGATATTAATAGTAGCAGAAGAAGTAGTGGTAGTACAGTACTGGTATTAGTAGTAGCGGTAATTGCAGTTCTATAGTAGATAGTGGTATTACTAGTACTAAAGCAAGTAGTGGTGGTAGTAGTAGTAGTAGTGATATTAATAGTAGCAGAAGAAGCAGTGGTAGTACAGTACTGGTATTAGTAGTAGCGGTAATTGCAGTTCTATAGTAGATAGTGGTATTACTAGTACTAAAGCAAGTAGTGGTGGTAGTAGTAGTAGTAGTGATATTAATAGTAGCAGAAGAAGTAGTGGTAGTACAGTACTGGTATTAGTAGTAGTGGTAATTGCAGTTCTATAGTAGATAGTGGTATTACTAGTACTAAAGCAAGTAGTGGTGGTAGTAGTAGTAGTAGTGATATTAATAGTAGTAGAAGTAGTAGTGGTAGTTGCAGTTCTTCAGTAGGGAGTGGTATTACTAGTAGTAAACAAAGTAGTGGTGGTGGTACTAGTAGTAGTTTAAGTAGTAGTAGCATTAGTATTCGCAATAGGAGTGGTATTAGTAGTAGCAGAAGTAGTAGTAATTGTAGTACAGTAATCGTACCTATTAGTAGTAATGGTATTAGCAACAGTAGTGCTATTAGCAGTACCAGCAGTAGTGTATAATTTTGGCCTTTAGTTTCACATAAGAGACACATTCGTATTTACACTTCGATAATTTAAACTTATAAACAGTCCATTACCTTAAATAAAGTCAGGTAACATCCATTCCAATTAACATCAATAAAATCTGACTAAAAGCTCGTTTAACCCTAGATAGATAACCATATTTCACTGTACACTAAAGATAACCATACGTCGACTCGACGTGCGAATGTTTGAGTGAGCATATATTGGATTATGTATATAATAGGTTTATAAATGTGATATAATGTATTACGTACTATAATTGTATTGTGAGTAAATGAAAAGCATTAGAGTTTATTTATATTTTTAATAGAAAAAAAAAAAATTAACAGAACAAGGTACTTCTTACTTTACCAATCTTAAGCCTTTCGGAAATTCTCCGTCAGTCGTATAACTTATTATGTAAACTTTTCAAAATTAACTTTTTACAATCTCTATAATATAAAAAACATGAGAAAATAACCATTTTTATTCATTTTAGCCTCAACGGCACTTAGATCAGGCGCTGGACTTGTGCTTTTCACAAATGGGATTTTTGCAGTCGTCACACTTTGTTTTTGTCATTTTTCTAATTTTTGATGGAAAAAAGGCATAATATTTTCTTTTCTTTTCCTAAGGGATACCTTTACGTTGTGTGGGAGGTTCTGTTTGTATTTTTGGCAATAATATAAAACAAAATCTTTTATATTCGTCTGTTAACTAAGCATTTGCTACCTTGTCTCCATTCATGAGGTTATCAAGGTATTATCTACTGAGTTTCTTCATAAATTCCATCATGTCCGTATAATATTAGGTCCTTACACATGAAATTAACGTTTTGTACGGGAGGAATATAAAGTTTTTTTTTTTGTAAAATATTTTTTCAATTATTCAAAGTATGGACCGTTGTTATCCATGCACTTCTGCCATCTCATAGGTAGTTCATTGATCACTTTACTAAAAAAAAAAAACATGGGGGCGAGTATCAATAAACTCTTTGAAGGCAAATTGGACTGCCGCATCGGAGTTGAATTTTTGTCCTTGTAAGAAGTTGTCCAAATTTCAGAAAAAATGGTACTTTGTTGAAGCAAGGTCCGAGAAGTACGGTGGATGTCACAGACATTGCAATTGTAGACAAAATGCTAATTTCATATGTAAGGACATAATATTGGCCACTTGTTCTACCTTTAGTAGCTGTACAATGATTTACTCTAAGAATTTGTCGCTGTGGCATAATAGTACAACTCAGCATACTTGGCAATGCAATTTCAGGAGTTTCAGGATCATTTTCAGACATATTTTCAATATCAAATAAGTATTCCACTGGGGGAGCACTCACTTCAGTCTTCGGTATCACTTTGTACTTTATCTTCTAATAAATTGCCTTCAGTTTGAATGTCCGACCCCTGAATCTCTTCATCGCTCATTTAATGCAATAACAGACTGATTTCTGAACCATCTATATGATTTAGTGACATCATTATGTTATTAATAACATAAGTAAAAAACAAATAAAAAAGACGTATACTTATTCTCAAAAAATAAAGTAACACATTTTCCCAATAGTCTAAAAACTGACACTAAAGATAACCATACGTCGCTTCGACGTACGGCAGATAAATATTGACGAAAGTATTAAACTTAGCCGAGTGTTAAGGGTGTGTCCTGCAAGCTTCGATAGCCGACTGAGTTGGCAGGAAAGGGCAATTTAGTGATACAAAAACAAACGAGTTACAACATTTTTACAAAATCGAATACGTCGTTTCGACGTAGGTTATCTTTCTAGGGTTAATGAACATTCATATAATGTACGTGATGCAGAATAAATTATATCTACTGTTTTAATGTTTTATCCCGATGACATTGAGCGTAATCTCATTTCTGTAGGTATGAGTTTTTTATATCACATTTTATATTAAAGATATGTATTTTTCTAAATTAAATTATGTTATGAAGATGAGATACGATATTTCCATATGTTTCTACCACCCACGCTCCTGCGATTTTATATTTTGGGATAACATTTTGGGACAAGTACTATAAGTATTTGAAGTTCATGGAAACATTGTAATTGACCGAGTGTTTAAAGATGAGTTCCAACACGTCAACCTTTTTTGATTGATGAAAATAATTATCCAGAATACCAAATGACACAGGACAAAGTTTGATAATAAATTGGCTAACTGAAGCAGGTACTTCAGTTAAAAGCACTTCAGTCAATTTATTATCAAACTTTGGAATGTAGATTCTTTTTAAATCTGCTGTCTTATTCATAGGCCCTAATTACGTAATTGACACAACACAAACGAAATTGAAGTCTTCAAACAAACTTATCTACCTAATATCTTCTGCTTAATGAACCATAGTTGACATGCCTTCAAATTAATAGCATGCTGATTATTTGCTAATCTCAAGTTGACAGATCTGTACAACGCACTTTCACAACATCCCTCCATGCATTCGCAAAATAAGACCAAAAAATACGAGTACACGAATAATTGTCGCAATCTAGGCCAATCAATAATTATACATGTCGGTATAAAAGGGTGGGTATTTTGAGGACTACCATCAGTTGCAAGCAAGACTTCGACAATGCAAAGTATTGTAAGTTTTGAGAGAAAGCTTCTTGGTTGATAAATCGTGCTAAGAATGGGGTCGACAAGAATTAACAGCTCATGATTATAAGTTATGAAAGAGGAATATGACCAACGATCGGTTATCGATAATATTTCATAGAGTTAAATAAGTTTATTTTTAGATTTTCGCATAATGGTGTCATAGAAAACAGTTCCTTAAATACAACGCATTAGATTATAACGATGTAAACCAAGAATAACTTGACAATCCGAAAGACCAAAATCAATTTCGTAGAATAATTTCTCGTTACTAATATTTTTAAAATTTTCCAGATCATCATCAGTGCCATCCTGGCTTGCGGGTCCGCAGCCCCAGCCTACCTCCTATCCGAACAGGCTCACTTCGTCCATGCGGTACCCCTGACCTCCAAGTCTACTTACACCCAAAGCAGTCAAGTCATCGATCATGGCAGCACTCAAGTCTACCACCCCGTTCATGCAGTTCACACTATTCCTGTCGTCCATACCAAGGCCAATGAAGTGATCAGTCATAGTGAAGCTTACATCCATCCCGTTCATTCCGTTAGCGTTATGCCTGTTCATGAAGTCTACCACCACTACCCCAAAACGACCATTACCAAGAGCAACCAGGTTGTCAACCATGGAGGAACTACTCTAGTCCATGCACCCGTAGTTTCTGTTGCCCATACTCCAGTTGTCTATCATTCTTCACCATTGGTAACCCTAAAGACTGGTGATTCTGCCGTGACTCATCACAGTTCCACTGTCCATGAAACTGTGCCGGTTGTGAAGTCAGTGCCGTTGGTTGCTGTTCATCATTGATTTGTTTTTTTAATATTTTGTTTGAATAAATGTGTTTTTGATAACTGAATTTTGGTATTTGTTTTTTTTCCTAACTATATGATCTTATTTTTTTTTCAAAAAGATTCTAAAAAGTACATTATTTTCAAAACTGACATAATTATTTATTATTGTTTTATTAAATTATTTTTTAGTTTGTATGTTTCCATTATACAACGGCCTGTAACGTTTTACAAGTGCATGTAAATAAATAAATAATATTAGCTCTGATACCTTATTCAACCGCATACTATTAATAAGTATGCTACGATGATAACACTATGAAAAAACTTTTAAACAAAAAATCTATGAAACTTTTTCCAAAAACCTGCCAAGTTTACAACGAGTTTGGAAACATATTAAATAAGTTTTGGAATAATAAAGTAAATAATGACATAGATGTGTTATATGCACGCGCATTCAAATTCATATAGCATTCTGAAAGTTAAACCCACCTAATCTAACTATTTAATAAGTCCTCATCACAAAGACTTTACTTTGTAAGTTTAAAATTACAGTTTTTTTTTTTACTAATTTTGTGTGTTGTAAAATTTTGACCTAACTTTATCAGTAAGCTAGTGATTGCTTCATCAGTAGACTAAAAAGATGCCAGAGAAATCAAATCATAGTTAATAAATTGTAGCAACTAACCAAACTTAGTTCGCAAACTTCCTAAGAATATAATCGATAGCAGAACTTATTTATTATGTTCCCATACGAAATCTTTTTTTCTTTCAATCATCTGGATGGTAACAAATACAATACTTGGCAAATGAAACTTAGTAATTGACTCGGTAGAAACACAATCTTTAATGGTACAAATCTAAGTTAAAAACAGAGTAACAAATCATAAAATTAGACAGTGCGAGGACTTGCTTCACTAACTTCACTAAACAAACAAATAAAAAACTAATTTAATTACCCATGTATCTGTGTCGTTAACCGATATAATTTATATCCCACAAGTTTCCGTACAAATCAGAATGAACGTAAGGAAAACAGTAAAATACATTGTGCTCCATTTTCTTTGAGAATAATTTACAGCAGTCAAACAAAAGTATAATGTGATATGTTAAGTGATTAAAAGGAATTAGCATCTATTACTGGAGAAGAACAAAAGTTTGTTGACCTTTAGCAATCAGTTTGAGAGGTAGAAATTTTGCGGGAGTTAAAAGTTGATGAGTCATTCCCTGTTTGTTATGACAGGAGTTAAGTGTTAACGAGGAGCTTTCAGCGTTTTGTGAAAGTGATGAATTTCTCAGACAGAAGATATAATGTAAATGTGATATAGATAGCTAGATATAGTAGAGTAAAGGCGGATTATAAGTTAAAACTGTGGCGGGTAGTTGGTGTTCCTTATTGATAAAAATAAATAAAATGAATAGGGATTGGTATTTCGTTAAGAACCTATATATAGAACCTTTTTCAAAAGTTAAATAATAAACCAATTAAAATACGAATAAGAATTTAACAACAATGTTAAAAACCAAAATAAGGTTGCTTCTTGAACGAAAAACGTGGAATAAAATTAGCTTTACACTAATTATAAAACAGCAAAGTTTGAATTGAATGAAGTATGTGTTTGTATTCCTTCACACTTAAGTAGTTAAACGGATTTGAATGGAAATGGTATACGGATAAACTGTTTTTAAAATAGTATACACTACTATTTATTTCAGGAGCATGTTTCATTGGATAATTTTCTATTTTCACGTGCTGCGGCCAGCAGCATCGCCCGCGTATTTTAAATAATGCTAGTGCTTTCCTATTCAATTAATATTATGTAGCTACTGCTTTGCCTTTCTCCGATAACTGCAACTTAAATAATCATCATAATTATTTCGATCAATCGATTAGATAAACTTACTATCAATGTTAAACATTCTATATATCTAATTTCACATCATCAATCCCAATCTTCTACCCCACATCCTATCATTAATCATCAACACAAAACATTGCAGCTTTATTGTAACGAAATTATGATTACGGTTTCCAAACCAAGTCCTTGGTACAGTAAACTAAGCTAATTATCCAATCGCATGTCATTTTATTACCAAATAGTACCAAATTATTGTCTGATCTCTCCAAGGTTATGTTGCAAAGCCTTGCAAGGAACAGTTAGAAATGTGAAGCTGATAACAATCGTTGACAAGCTTATAAGAAGTAATGAAATGAAAGGCGGACAAGACTGTTATTAGGCTGTAATAGTATTAATCACAGATCTTATCTTGATATTGGATTAAAAAATACACTGGAATTTCTTAATTTGGTCAAAGATGTTGCAAGGGTGGTAAATTAAAACATTAAGTACTATGTTTTATTAAACATTAAAAGATCCAGCTATGTAGTAAATTTAAACTAGGCCGTTGATTAGGTATTCTTATGAAATGAGAAAGGAAATTAATCAAACCAAAAACTGTTTCGAAAGCCTAAAATAATCAATGATCGTATAGTTGTTAGCGAAGACAAAGTTATTTAAAACCTAATGGGACCCCACTTACACATGAAGCAAGAATATTAAAACAAAGAACATAATAATTTAAGCTCATGTGCAAGCCTTGAAAATTCAACAATAATACATCAAAACGTCGAAAATAATCTTCCAAGCGTGCATGAACTTGACATTCAAAGAAGTATTACGACACGGCGCAAGCGCACGCAAAGCCACAAGATTGAAAGTACAGAAAATCTGCACCTGCAATGCGTATAATAAAAAATGCTTGCAACTGCATCTTTTTGTAGTTAGGGTAATATGCTGTAGGTATTTTAGTTTTGTTAAATAATTAGAAGCAAATTAAATGTTTTCTTTAAGATACCTAGTAAATCTGTTATTAGATAGAAAAGTAGAATTTATCTTATCTGGCAAAAGTAATACTATTGAAACTTTCTTGTATCGATTGGACCTTCTTTAAAACCAAGTGCTTTGACAATCGCCTACATCGCATCAAAGACGTAATAAATCACGATGAACTTTAAATTTCGTCGTCACGATGCAATTGTCAGATTTTTGATAGGCTTGACATTGTTTAAACCTAGAAGTCCCAAAATATTAAACTGTAAAAGGAGGCTGCCGAGTATACCGTATTGTACCATGACAGTGCTAGGAACCTGTCAACTACGAAAAAAGATACACGATACATCGAACTACTATGCTTATTAGATTGTATCAACAGCGTATCATACTTGTGCATACTAGTCATCGTATACGGTTAAAACTCGCACGTCCAACGTTTGGCGTGGAGACATATTTTGTAGGTAGCAAAGCTCTCTTTGCATATCATGTGAATGCTTTGGTTGGTAATCAATGGTTTAGTGAAAATAGGTTCATACCTTTCAATTTAAAGTAAATACTATTTTGATTAAATTTTTTATAACATGCTTCTATTCCATGCATGGTAATAAGGGCGATTAATTGTACCGTAAGACTACTGATTTCTGATTTCAGTATTTCAAAATAGAAAATAAATCGATAGAAAATTTATTTTAAAAGATTATACCCGGTAATAGGATTATCACAGGCATTTTGAGATTTAAAATCTCTTACCATATTCTGAGTATCAAAATTACTTACCATTTTTGTGCATTGAATTGATCATTAACTGCCTAAAGCTACAATGATTTGTGGCACACAAAAAATGTTTCATAAGATCAGTGTGGACAACATTTTGTGCTATCAAGAAAGAATTATTTTCAAGATGATATCACTCTTCTTAACTTATGAGGTTAGTGGGATGCTGGTGAAATATGCGCAACTTGTACTCACGTGGTAATATTACAATGTTTATAGTTGCGAGGTGAGCAATAACCAGGGTTATCAGTTTTATCGCGTCCCACGACAAATTAACTTCCATTCAAAATGTCTAAATTGACAGTTATTTGCTGAATTAGTGGATATATTTGGATAGTCAAATTGCCAATGAAAAAATTAAATAATTTTTGCCACCAAATTGCTTGAAGACACAAACTTATAAATATTCTTAAAATAATTAATTTAGCGACCATCACTAACTAAAACCAAAATTGCCGACCTCAAATTATTATCAAGCACATTAAAATATGAAACAGCTTTGGTATACCAAACTCCCTTGAAACGTATGGACAAAAAACTATACAAATTCTTAATCATATGCATCGGCTGTCAGTAAAAGTAATTATTGAATTTGTAATTTGACGTTAGATTGACCTTGAGTAGGCCATAATGGTCGTAAAGTTGAAACGTGCGTTTTGATTTATTATGGATTGAGGAAGTTCAATATATCATTATCTATCAGTAATTTATTGCGGCTAGATAAGGGCCTCTTTATTGATTAGAAGCTAACCTCACTAAATATGCCAAAATATTCAATAGTTATTACAATATTGTAAAGCGAATTGTATGTAAAGCGATATTTTAATTGCGAGGAACGGGCTCCAGTATGGATATGACTGACATTATATTAATATTATTATATTCTACAAAACAAATCATCAATACAGTCGTCATGGTTTCAGCTAAAGATGTCCACAGTTGGGTCTAGTCCAAGCGTCGATACATTGATAGATATCATGACAAAGAAAAGTAACAACAAAATACTATTGTATAGACTTTCTAATCTAGAAACAAAACAGACATCACTTAAACCAGTAGTTAAGCTACTGGTACTTACAACATTACAAAATGAAGGCAATCCGTTTTCTTTAATCAAGAAGAATAGCAATAAATATCCTCAATCTTAGCAGGGGAACTAAAAATTAGACACGCCATTAATTTTACAAGATCTAACAGCATTGGTCTAGAGTCTAGACGAGACTTAGTTGATTTACTACTTATATCACTACTCTTTAATCTACACGAAACAAAAGCTTGGAAAGTATCACTTGAAGAATGTAGCTCTTCATCACCATCAAGAATCAAAACTTTTGGGTACACTGTGGATGTATTCTTAATTGTGATTAGGTACAAGTTGTAACTGGAATACATGGAATATTCAAAACTGGTAAAGTTTATTTATGTATTAGTCTTTTTACTATTGGAAGCTGAACTTGTGTTCAGCTTCCAATAGTAATATACCCGGATGCAAATGGAAAATGTAGTATGCGGCTTTTTTTTAGGTGGGAATTATCTTATAAATTATTTCGCCTTTGGGTGGAGTAGGAGAACTTATCAGACCTTTACTGGTTAGAACTATACCTGTATCCTTCAGTTATCATTTGCATCCAAAAGTAGGGTTTCCTTTTCAGAAAACCTTCGTGGCCTTAAAGGGCTTCGGCCCTGTTGGCCGCTACTGGTTTCTGACATCTCTTGTGCATAGACGAACTTAATGCAACAAGGCATTTTCTATAGAGAACAAGCCTTGCTGTCATAGATTCATTATATCTAAGCAATTAATATGGCTGCTACAGGTCTGATGACCAAGCTGTGCAAAGCAACATGGTGGTCTCGTTCCATGCATTTAATTTTCATTCTCTTAATTCCAGTGTATAAGACTTACAAATTAAAGCAGCGGCATTTTGGCAGTCATTAAGCGACTACTTAAATTTTAACACCTTTAAAACCGTTATTAATTGCAATTGTATAATTTTAAAAACACCTCCACGACAGAGAGCGGATTAATGACATAACTTTACGTAGTTTATGAATGCTTAATTATTTTACATTTGCAGTTCTTGAGTAGATTAATAAAAATAACGATGCCCTGTCACATTCGGTTTTATTACCAACCTCGACGTACTTGAGAAAAAGCCGTACCGACCAAAAATGGGCCGGAATTTTTCTTTTAGAGCATAGCCAAAAAGAAGAACTGTATTTTATTTATGTCTGTGACAGAATTGGTAAATTGCTTTCTTGGCTCATACTCGTACAACCAAAAACGTCTGTCAATGCACATTAATTTGTTCATCACTGTCACCCAAGTGCAAAATAAAAATAAATTCAGATTAAAACATTACCAATAATTGCAGACATGACGATTTAAGTGGATGCAATTAAATTGCAGAAATTGCCCCAGTTGTAATTAAATTATGTTAAAGAGTAATAAGAGGCAAAATGACAAAAAATCCGGACAAAGCTAGCAAGCTTACAGATAATGTAGATGATGACAAGATGCGTTATAAAAATATGCAGCTTTGAATGTGCTTATTTTAGAGTAACTGCTGACTTAGGGTACCTACTGTAATCCACAATAACATTTCAACATCAGTAAATTTAAAACAAAACATATTGATAATGGTACGTCGTAACGAAGCATAAAGGATCAGTACAACATCCAACTATGAACACCTGTAACTGCACAAGTAGTAAGTAGTCCACTATTACAATATGTCCTTTGGAATTAAATGAACTTGACATTAACCTAAATACAGCTTCAATGTTTGTATTTATGCATTCATTAATCTTGACAAGTTTTGAGCGACACTCGGAGAGTGAAAGTGGATACGGTATTGAAGTGCGCACTGACTCTTAAGTTATGAGTAGATAGTACAAATAAAGTTAAATTGAAGAAAATCAAACTTATCGTATCTTTAAAGAAGCTTGCAATACTTTAAATAGAAGAAACTTTTCCAAATATTTTTAATTTTCAAAACATTGTATTGTATCCTAAAACTGATCATAAGATTGTCATCATGAAGATAAAATCTTCAAAACATTACGTTGGTGATTTTTTTATCCGAAATAAAGTCTTTTCCTTAGGGTAATTATTTTTGCAGTAAGAAATAATACATTTTATAGCATCATCTCATCGCAAATATATTATGGCCCTAAGTTTCACTTAATAGAATCCTTACTAAATTTAAACCTGTTTCGCCATAACACGTTTTTGTCAAGTCACTACTTCATTCATAAACAAAGCGTGTTACAACTCCGCGTAAACGCTCTACTACGCCCTTACCAAACCGCTGCCACCTCCACAAAGCTTTATACTTTATACAGCTTCAAGTTCATTGCGTACTCATTGTCGGTTTTTGGCAGCTTGGTATATAAGCATCGGTGGGCCAGCATTTCGTTAGATTACTCGGCAGAACAGTCGTATTCACATCTACCTTATCAACCATGAAGTCCTTTGTAAGTGTTGGGGAGGTATTCTAAGGGTGGTTGGATTTTAGTTTGAGGAATTATGACAGTTCAGCGTTCTTTTCTGTTTTAGTCAAGTGTTTCATTTTTGTACTGAAAGTTTTGTGGATCATAATATTAAATTCTACAACAATATTTTGCTCTCCAAAAATTAATTATTTCTATTGCAACAATCTTTTCTGATAATTTGAACTCTGCGAACGAACGTTTCTTCCTTAGGTCTACCAATTACAAATACCATGTTATTAACTATTTTTTTCCCAACAGGTTGCTTTTGCCGCCATCCTGGCCTGCGCCGCCGCCGCTCCCGGCCTCCTGGTCTCCCAACCTGTGGTCGAGGTCCACTCCGCTCCCGTGGTCCACACTGTCCCCGTGATCGGCTCCAAGACGACTATCACTAAGTCCAGCCAGGTGGTCAACCACGGCTCGCCTGTCCACACCGTGCATGCTGTCCACACCGCTCCAGTAATCGCTTCATCCCCTGTCGTGGTTAAGACACTGCACGCTGCACCTGTGGTGCATGCTGTTCATGCTGCTCCCATTGTTCACGCTGTCCACGCGGCTCCCGTCGTCCACACCGCTCCCATTATCGTGAAGACCGCCCCTTCTGCCATCACACACTCCAGCTCTGTCGTCCATCATGGTCATGTCGTCAAGAGTGTTCCCCTTATCGCTGTCCACCATTGATTTAATTACCTTCAGTGAAGGGTTAGAGTAAATAAAAACGATATTTTTACATATTTTTATAGTTTCATTATTGTAGCTGTTTACTCCCAAGATTTATTTGTCTTTTTTAGAAAAAACTCGTATTATTATTTTTGAGTTTCATTCATTTGTTTTAGATTGTGCGTTACTAACAAAAATTGTTGCATCACTCATTTATATGAAAGAGAGATCAAAGCATAGCTTAAACCATTGAATCTGATTTTAGGATTCATGATGTCAATGCAATATTTTTAGGAGTCATGTATTTTCAGCAAACAAGTATAAAGGTTGTTTTATGCCGCTTGAACCGTTGAACCTAGCATAGAAAACCGCTGGAAAATATTCGTAATCACATTTTCTTTAGTAATTTATTTTTCATTGCATTTTTGTAATAGTTTTAAAGAAATCTTAACAATGACTTGCTGAATCTTTGAAGTAATTGGATTGACTTTGTTTTTGAAGAAAAATGGAATGCTTACCTATTCGTTCAAGATTGATGGTTATTTACTTATAAGATAAGCTTATTGGGTAGTTTAAATGCATTGTCTGCACTGTATTTGCGGCTTGCCAAATAGTAAATTTCAGATCTACACAGATAGCCTCGGGATAAGCCTAATTATAGTAACCGTCTTCAATATTACGATGATTTTATCTGGACCTCAAACCACTGAAAAATTGGAATCCTAACTTTGGCTAGTGGTCTCTAAGATTTAAAATTCTTGTACCTAATATTAACAATAATGAAAAATTTATCGAAACAGAGCAATTGATAAACGAATAAACTCATTTACTTAAGGAGGTAACCAAGATTTTAGTGTCAATGAGTATCTGAAGATTTTCAGTTCTTGTCAACAAACGGAGTTTACAATAAAATAACTGAATAAACTTGTTTACATAACCCAGTTACTACAACCGTGATACGAACTACACGGATTTGATTAATTTACATTAAAAGTAATTAATTTGTTTGCGACAATTTCTTGGAGCTCCATTTACTGGAACTGTAACCAGAAATGGTCTGGTGGTGAGATCGCTAAGTGATGATACTGTATCGTATTGCAGTCCGTGAATTTTGAGTTTAGTGTGAAGAAATAGATTCAACTGAAGACAATTATAAAATTTCCCATATTGCATTGCTATACTCGGAGTTTCCCTGCTTGATCGAAATAGATATAAAGTACAAGAGCATCAATCTTAGGATGACATAAGCCCTAAGAATTGTCAAACTTAAATGGCAGTTCGCAGTTAGTGCACTTTGATCATGAAACAGATGCTCAATGGACAAGCGTGCCAAGATGCAGAAAGTTTGAAGACCTCCTACGATTTTCATCGATGACCTGGTTGAGGTTACGAAGATTCGCTTCATAATATAAGTACTCAAAAATTTAAAAACAGTCATAAAAGTATAAGAGCCTTGCAAAAATCAAAATTCTAAGCGACATATTTTTTTTTTTCAAAAACTTTTAAGGGTTTATAAAAAAACACGTATTTCCAGAAACAATATTTATGAAATATTTGCGTTTCAGCTGTGGACGTCTTTTCGCTAAGAAGTCGATGGTAGATTGTAAAATTTCAGCTGTAGGAGAACGGTAAAGATGTAAACACTGTAAGTATTGGTCAAAATATTAGCTTAAAATCAAATTAAATAAAGCAAAGAGAGGAGGCTCGTAAGAGAGCTTACGAAATTAATTAATTTTACCAATTTGGATTTATACGTACGTTAAATTATGAGCACTTTTAGGCAACATAAGAAAAAACGTGCATAAAAATACCAATAAAGTAATTCGTGATTACCTATATCAAGTATTTGTCAACAAGAGTAGAATGTACTAAACCAGTTGGCATGCGCCATATCTGTACCGGAGGCAGCTATGGCGCATCGCGACGTACTATACGCGATGCTACTTGGAATTATTTATAGGGTTTTTATTAGTGTAGATGAGTCGAAGCGTCTGTAGAGGTTTCAGTTATTTTTTTAAATAACGATAAATATATAAAAACATAATATTAACGAAAAGGTTGTGAGTATATGTGTATATTTATTGCACGTAAGTTACTTTTCACGCATAAACTGACTTAAATGAAATTTGTCACAAGGATCTTCTAAAATAGCATAGTAAACCCCGCAAGTATACTTGGGATTATTTTCTTACTAGCTTCTGCCCGCGGCTTCACCCGCGTACATAATCCCAGAATAAAAAGTATCCTATGTGTTATTCTGGGATATGGTCTACTCGTGTACCAAGTTTCATCGAGATCCGTTCAGTAGTTTTTGCGTGAAAGAGTAACAAACATCCATACATCCACCCATACATACAAACTTTCGCATTTATAATATTAGTAGGATTTTGCGTGGACGAATCCACTAGCATAATAAGGTTGTACTTTAAATCAATATGAATTTATGTTTCACCAGAAACCCTTTTTTAAAAGAGATTCTCAGAACACAACTATATTAAAATTTAAAAAAAGTTCAAAGTATTTCAGCAATAATTTTGTTTCATTTTGTAAATTTTAATAATTAATGAAAATGTTGCAGATTAAAAAAAAAGTACTATTTTTGGTTGGTTAATAGATACTGCTGGCGTCAACGTACCCAAAACGAAAGATCAAAGATTCGTAAGTTGCAGTCAATTGGAACTAAAATATAACATAGCATAAATAATTTAAAAAAGAAAAGGCTAATAATATTTGTATAAAGCCTTTTGTTTGTTTTAAAACAGTTCTTATTTTTTTTTCACCGTGATTAGAATCTTTTTTTTTTCAATCAATCTTTTATATATTTAAAATCAAAACTTATTAATACTTTCTTTTTCAAAATTATATAAAAATGATTGTGGTAGGAGCGAGGTAGTTAATCTTAAACTACCAAATTATTTAAAAAAAATTGCCACATTATTCTAGATGAACATACGAGTAAGTCACATTTTAACAATTTTCAAAGCTAAGGCAACCAATCAACTAATAAAATAGAGTATTTCTGCAGCCTCTATCCCACACACTACTCTATGTTTGACAGCTATGCGAGAAACGCAGCAGGGCTCCGTAACCACGAAATCGAACAACTATCCGATGCTGATAGCCGATACAATGTAATTGCAGCTCAGGTAAGCTAACCGATAGTCGGTCTAGCATTTAATTCAATTGGAGATTGAATATAAGTATGCTTGAGAGCTGTGAGAGTCAGCCTGTGACGTAAATTGAAGAGAAATAATTTATCAAGACTGCGTCACATGGATGAAATATTATAAAACTAATCTATTTCAAGTTTTCTGAACTTTAAATAAATGGGTTATGACAGAAAATGAAAACCGAGTGGATAGTTATTGACAAATAAATAGAAAACGCGTCTACAGCGCGTAAGTAAGGGCTAGAACATAAGAGGACAGTAATTAACAATAACGATGATCATGCTCCTTAGTGCGTTTGGCCTAGCACCGCGCTCGTGAAGTGCGCAAATTATGACACAATAAACTTTCTGCTCTTCAAGTATCACAAAGTGTTATAGGATTAAACGAAAAGTCGAGAAACATCGACTTTTCGGGAAATTATGAGTCCGTACGCGCTTGCGAGTATGTGCAATATGATGCCAAAATTTGATTATTTTTTTTCTTTGAAGACGTAGTGCAAATTGCACCACTGTTTTTTATTATTTGAGATCTTGTAATTATTTAAGAAACGGTCATGTCCTTATTTAAGTAAAGTCACAATAAATAATATTCATAAATAGCAAAGTTGAAAAAAAACACTGAGCGTAGTGTAGTAGCAATTGTATTTAATCTAGTAGCAATTGTTATAATTGATTGATTCAAGTATGAATTTACTAATTATGACAAAATTTTGTGGACAAATTGAGATATCGTTTTTGTTTTTTTTTTTTTTTACTTTTGACTCCACAAATATGATCAGTAACGGGTATGGATATCCCCGTTTATTTGTGCAATTTAAAAAAATGGTATGTAAAGTTACTAGCCATCATTATTGACACGTTGTGTAAACCATTGATTCTACAGATGTGTCGTATAAGACTGCCGGATCAAACGTGTTCAAAAGCAAACTTACTAAACTATAAAAAACTTCTCATATACGTTTCAGCCTTTCCCAAAACATCTTCAAACTGTCCTACAAGCTATAAAATATGTGTTTTCTACCTAGTCCAATATGTCACTCGCACTAGACATATTAGGCACATTCCTTCCCATATACAAGCTAGAAAAACCGCTAAAATTAACTCTAAGCTGATATAAATTGACGAGGCTAGCTCGAACGCGACAGTCGATAGCCGGACCGGTCGCAATCCGGATATTTTAACGGAAACGGATATGTTTCGATTGGTAAGTGTTTTAGTAATAGATATTGGATCAGGGTTCGCTGACCCTTTCATTGTTTGGGGGAACTTGGGTCGATGATTGGAGGTTTTAAATCCAAACCAGACTTCAATTCACTAAGTTGTAATATCTTCCATCCTTTCTAGATCTTCATGTTTAATTAGATCTTCATCTTTATTAAAATAGTATGACAAGAGCTCTGCCACCTTGTATTCCTCGTTCAGGATTCGATTCATATTTCGGGATTTTGTGTCATTCTGTCATATTAGTATTTCATATTTCTAATGTTTGTACACTGACCACCCTAAATCTGTCTCTTTTCCTTCAGTCTACTCAACGTTGTCTGTAAAAAGTTGCCTTGTGCAATAAGACCGCCTATTGTGCTCTTAATTTTTACAAATAATTGTCTTGTGTAATATTCATGACAAAACTATCATTATATCAATAGTTTGTTATGGATTTCATCTATTTATATAAAAGGAGAAATCAACTGACTGACATATCAACGCACAGCTGAAACATTCTTATTTCATTCTTATTAACATTCATGTCTTCGAATTTTTAGTTCCAGGACATGCCGGTTTTCTAACGATGTTTTCCTTCACTGCCATAACTAATCATTAAAAAACAAATAATACTGAAACCTTTAATCTAAATAAAGCTAAGCTCTGGTCATCGTCCAATGAAAGAACCTCTGTGCATAATAAAGAATGTACAAAATATTTTCCGCAACATGAAACTCTACGACCTCCGGTGGGTCTGTTATTTTTTAATTTATCTCAACGAGCCCTTCCTTTATTAACATTTTTAAACTATTTCTGCACGCGTAGCATGACCATTTATTTATCTAGGTACTCAAAAAATTCACTAAATTATCTTTCTTTATGAAAAATTATAATTTTGACATCTGCATCGCGCCGAAATAAATAAAAATATCTGACTATCAGTTATTTTTAATTTCATTTTCTCTACTTCTACCTTGTCTGGACTAACCATTTCACTTCGTCGTTTATGCCGCGTTCATCAAAGGACCGAAACGATTTGCCTGCAGCAGTCTTCCCGTCCGTTTATAATTTAGGTATCTTCAAGGCTAGAGTGAATAATCTAGTGCGATTCACCATCGTCGATTATATCTCCGTTTAACATTAGATGGAATTGTAGCCAAGCACCATATAGTTTATATTATTAAAAATAACTTTTCAATGACAGAAAGTAACTTTAATACCTACTAATATTCAACTGAGTCCAGTCCTAGTGGAAACTGACCCCCAACTTATGCAGTTGTAACTAATAAAATATTATATTCTTTTTTCCAGATCACGATTCTGTGTCTTCTGGCATCAGCCCAGGCGGCACCGGCGCCCATAGTCGTGTACCCCTCATTCGGGTACCCGTTGCCCGCAGTGTACCATGCCCCCATAATCGCCCACGCACCTCTGCTACATCATCGAGTGGCTTTCGCTCATACCCCAACGTTACTACATGGGTTTCACACACCGTACTTTTTTTAAGACTTTTGATATAGATTTTTGCTAGCTTTGTACCTGCGAATGTACAAAAAAATATGTTTACCTGCAGCCTCTCTGTATGAGGTAGTGGATTGCTATTGTAAGAAAAATATCAAAAGCAATCAAATCAATGTTTAGTGTCCAAAATGTTTTGACAAGATTGCCCACGTGATACGTCTTTTAGATGTTTTCGCAGTCGCTGTATAGTTTGAGTTGAGAAAAGTGATCGTAAATAAGTCCTTACTAACTGATACTAAGGTACCTGTTGTGTAATCCATAATTTAAGTATTTTGTATTGTGTTCAGAATGATGAATTTAATTATATATGAGTATACTTGTAGTTTCTAATTTAACATTAGCGTATGTACCTGACATTTAGCGTAAGCATAATAGAAACCTTATAATGTCACCACTACTGCAACACAAGCTGGATGTTTGTGTGTGCGTGTGTGAGGCCCAGTGCGTACTTGTCGATTTCACATTTTTTGTTCAAGGCATGTCGATTTCCTTTATTTTCCTTAACTGTCTTGAAAACAGTAGTGTCGAAATAAATTACACAAAGTAATGTGCCTGGCTGGGATCCACTTGGGCTACTATTGCACTTGGGCTTGGGATGCTATTATTATTATTATTTTTTGTTTGTTTCACAACACCAAGTACCTATGTTTATGTGTTTAATGTAGGTACTCGTTACATTTATGTTTGTGATTGTTAACATTTTTATTGTATTTTTTGTTATTGAACGTGCTTATTTTTGTAATTTTATTGTGCTTTTGTACTATTACTTGTTTGTTTTTCTGGGTGCAAATAAATGCCTTATCTATCTATCTATCTATCACTGCTCTACATTGCATTACATTACATATAAAAGGAATTTATAAAAGCAATTCGGGAAGAAAGTACAAAAAACTACGGAGTCCTTTTAATAAAACATAATGTATTGTTGATGAAAGTGAGTACAATAAATTATATTATATCTACACAACAAGCTAATAAATTGATTGAAACAGCTTTTTACTCATAAAAGTTTTCTAATAGAAATAAATAACTGAAGCAGAAACTAAAATGTCTGCAAAATTTTTCCAACGTTTTTCAATAAAAATTAAGTACTTATTTTGTAAAACAGTTTATTAAAATGCCTTTTATTTTTTATCGTCTGCTGTTTTAATGTAGACATACAACTCAGAGATTGATACACAAGCATATATCATGATGTAAATGATTCAGCGTCTTTCCATTTTTTTTTTTATTTAAGTACTTTATTTTGTTTATTTTAAACTGTATAAAATCGTGATAAACTTCTTTTTTTTTTCGTTAGTATTTTAAAGCATGCTTAAAAATATGCTTTATCACACAATATTGAAGTTTCAAGCAGTTATTCGACTCTTCACGTGGCCAGACTGATAGTTGGCCTTCTTTTAACCAAACAACGTACATCGGTATTGAACGTGGCAATGCAGCTGTATTTAGAGCATTAGTATTTTTCTTTATCCCACATGTAAATATATATTTTAATACATCAACACACACACATTTCATAATTTATTACTCTGTATTTTTGACAAACTGAAAGTTTCATAATGATATTTTGTAAAATTAATTTCTTGGTTAACCTAATTAAATAATGTAAGTGATAATTTCATTCTTATTTCTCCCTAAAATCACGATTAAACATTATTAGCTATTACTAATATATAACATTTATTTAAGACGATTAAACAGATATCAAATACTATTAGTACTAATAAGTAAGCACAAAAAAGTACCTTCTGACTGGAGATAATATAAGTTAATTTTATTCAACGTTTTTGAATAAAATTACCTAAAATATAACCAATTTCAAGTAGCTTTATCAATAGATTATCCACTTTTTTTGTCTCTCAATCTTGATTATAATTTTATTAGCAAAGTATTTGACTCGTCAAATTGTGTAAAAGGTTATTTCTAGGCAAGCGTGCTCCATCGTCGGCCACACCATCGCTTACCTTCACGTGAGATAGTGATAAAACGCGAGCCTTTTAATAATAAGAACAACTAAATGGTAAGATCCAAAAGGTTCCAGAAGTAGAGCCGCCCGTGTGCTCGTTGGCAAGACTAGATTGTAGAGAATTTATCGGTATTTTACGGGATGCATTTTGGAGAGTGCGCGCAGGAATCACGTGACTTAATTCCACCATCACCTTTTTACTATCGGACAACCCAATGTACGATGAGTCGTCACATAGTCACCCTCATGTTTTTAATACCCCTACGGGCCGGACTAAGCGTTTCGCCTAATTCGTTTACTGGCATATATACCACGTTCATCGAAGGATTGGAACAATTACAATATTTAATATAATCTATCTTAATTAATTGTCTTCACTATTAATCATTTTAATACTATTTAACAATTTTTATTATTCAAATAATTTAATATTTTTAATAATCAATCATCATCATTTCAGCCGAAAGACGTCCACTGTTTGACATAGGCCTCCCCTAAGCCAATAATCAATATTTTAATCAATTTTATGTATATTCATTTTATTTTCGTTGTTAATCTAATTATCTAATCTAATAATTATCATTTATTGGTTATGTTAAAGTAGTTAGGAATAAGTAGGTAAAGCGTTCTTATTTTATTATACAGGTCGATTTAGTTAGAAACTTATATTACTTGACATATCAAAGCCTAGATCTCAACTGTCAAATAATAGGTACAATATAAAATTATGTCGTTACAAAGAGCCTACAATGTCACTTGTGTGCGACATAATCACGATCAAATTCTGAAGTAGGTACGTACAGTCGTGGGCAGAGAGTGTTTTGCACAGTTTGTTTATTTTTCTAACTTTTTTCGATTAGTTTTCTGGCATAAAAGTAGTAATGAAATTATTTTCGTAAGAAATTCAGGATTAGAAATTTAGTGTCCCCGCACACGGCCAAAAAGAAAGCCGCTTCTAGCTTCTTTTTGTGGCGGTCTTTTTTTGTAGCCCGTATGTAGCGGTGCCGCCAAAAAAAAGCTAGAAGCCGCTTCTAGCTTCTCCGGCCACAAGCTGTAACGCGCTTCATCTTTTTTTTGGTGGCCGCTTCTAGCTTTTTTTTGTGGCCGCTTCTGACTTTTTTGTGTTGGCTTTTTTGCGGCCTGTGTGCAAAAAAACTTAGAATAGACTAGCTTGTTAATGGTATTTCGCTTTTATAATAAAAATTAGTAAGATAGTAGGGTTGTGTTATTTTTGACACAGTTTAGCTCTTACTCGAACCTCAACCCGCAAACAAAAATAAACTTTAGCTATGCTTACCATTATTTGAAGTCGGATAAAACCTTAACCGGATTAAAGGATTTTGAGAGAAGGTATTACCAAAATAATTATAATCCTGAGCACTGAAACAAAATACTTTAGAGGATTTAATGAAGAAACTTTTCCTTGTAATTAAATGTTTTTTCTTAATTTTTTCAAAGTTTAATTACTTTGGTAGTTATTGAAGTTTTACCTAGTTATGTCACAAAACTTTTTCAATGTGATTAATTTTTATATAAATTAAATGTTGTTTGCAAAATTAAATACATAAGTAGGCCACCATACATAAGGCAGCTCTTGTCTAGAGTCTTCAAGAGAAAACTTAAAGAGAATTTCCTTTAATTAGTGACATAATATTAATATATATGATATGTTCATATATTAGACTTATTTATGTAATATTATATTGTTCTCTGAATCCTACCCTCGAATATATTCTCTCTCTATAACTTAAAGGTTTACTAGGAAAAAATTATTCATGAGTTAAGCCTTTGTACATGAATTGTCAAATCACTGTATATGTTTACTATGTAGTATTTTTGTGTACAATAAAAAATTAAAGAATAAAGCATCTTGAAACAAAACAACACATCATAAAAAGTGCGACAGTCAAAACTTTAAATAAAAGATTACTTCGGAATCGCATTTTCTTGAAAGAAAACTTACCTATTGTTATGAGGAAACCGGTTGGTAACAACTGAGGAGTGCATTAACGGCTGTTAGGAAAACGGAAGTTGGATAAGAGGTTTGTAGAAAAAAACAAAGATTTTTATACAATTACGTAGAACTTTAGCAAGCTATATTTAACTTTGATACAGTTTCTGGTATGAAAATTATTGCCTAGTTAAAGTGACAAGATGGATGGCGCTGTGGGTAAAAAATTGAATGCTGCGCTGTGTTGTGGATTCGATTCCCACACAGAACAAATATTTAAATGGCCTAGAGTTAGAGATACTTCGGGTCTGGGTATTTTGTATAATATGTGTAAAAATTACCTTGACCACTAGTTGCCTAACAAGGAGCCGATCTATTTTTTTTTTTTATGAAGTAACTACAGCCGATCACATCGATTGATTCACTTTTAATTTTTATGCGTCTGCAATTTCTTTCCAGAAACCAGGAGTTTCAAATAAAATGTATCCTTTTTAACACATTTCTGTCTACAAAATGGAACAAAACTCATTCTGACGTTTCACCCTCGCAATTAATAAGCCATTAGGAACGAAATGATTAATTGTGTTTTCCAACAAATCACAATGATTGCTGATTACTATTGTATGGACAAACAACGCGTTTAGTGTTAACTGTGTTTGTATGGCGAAGCAATTAAGGCTAGGCAAATCTATAGACTGATTCTAATGAAAAACACTTTGTCGCCTATTATTTTAAGTAGAATATTCAACGTTTGAGAGATTCAGCATGGCGCCATTTTTTTTATTTGTTACTAACAAAAGTTATGCTAACTGTAAGATGTGATATTAATAATGTAACAATCAGAAAAAAAAATAAGCATAACAAAAGAAGTCCATCAGTGAATTCTTGTATAATAAAGTATCCAATTATCGTTTATTATTGTGAAGGATCTTGTCTTCGTTTCTTCACTTACTCTCTTGCTTATATATATATATATTGTATTTACGTATATGTGTCAAATACACATTTTTAAAAGTAAGTATTTAAACCCCATTTTGTGTCCAGCCAATCTCTGTCCATTCAAGGTTGCCTGGAAGAAATCGCCTGGTGCGATAAGGCCACCAATTGTGTGTTTTTTATTTAAAATTTTTGTAAGTTTGTATTCTTGATGTGCAATAAAGCATATATAAATAAATAAATTATTTCAGCGTAAAAACGTCTACAATATATATATATAGCATCTATAGGCCCCAATCGACAGATTCTATGTTTATTACAACCATCGGATTTGGTCCACTTTCTGAAATTAGATATATCGTTATCATGGGAATACCAGAAATGCTTATTACCCTTCTAAAAATACACGATACATAAAATTAACAAGCTAATAATAACCCACAGTAATTAAAACAAATCTAGTTCATCCTCAGTTCATGGAATGTTGAATAGAAATAAATGGGCAATACGGGTATTTATAAATGGGCAATATGGGCATCACTGCCGAGTGCCGCGACTTAATAAGGGCAGGCCGTTTATTGAGAGTAATGAGAGGATGTGTTAACATACATTACGATGTTTATTGTACAGTTAGAAAAAACAGGGAACACAAATACTGGTAGTAATATAACTATTTTTTTAAATTATATTAGGGAAAAATAAATCGTGTTTTGGTATTTAGAAAAGAAAATTGTTGGAGAGCTGGTAAAAAATTTACTTGTCGGCAATTTTAATCCTTAAGTGGGTTACCCAAACAATTGAGCGTGAGTCCAACTCGAACTTGAAAACTTCAACTCGAAAAAAAAAACCTCCTCACACAATCCATCCATCTTTTCTTTGGCCTCCCTCTCCCTCTCCACTTATCCACATCATACTCATAATTTAAATTACCTTAAAAAAATGCATTATTAAATTACATACGTAATTATTATTTTTCTTAGAAATAATAACTGCAAAACTCCGCCGTCACCAACTGTACCAGTTAATATAGTCCAATGTTAAGTAAATCGATCGTGACCGCATTATCCACAGCCTTATGAGCCTGACATTGACTTCGTCTAGTCTGCAGACCCTAGCAGGACATGCATACAGGGAGGATTTAGGCTAGGTTCAGATTAACCAAGTTTTAATTATGAACCACTACAATTTTTTTTATTTTTTTTGTGAATATGCTCGTATTTGACCACCGTCGACGTGTGTGGTCGACGACAGAGCATGCTTGCCTAAAAGCATTATGACCAATCCACAAAACCAGGAGCACACGCATAGAGTAGCCAGCCTTTTGATATTTTACAGGACGCATTTTGGAGTCTGACTCGATTCCGCCATCACCTTTCTATCATCGACGTACGGCGAGTGTCCACCCTCACGTTGTTGACACTGCTACGGTCCGGATTAAGAGTTATGCCTCGTCATGTGTAGAGCATAAATCGATGAACTGGACAATTTATCTGCTGTGGTCTTCTCAACCGATTAAGCCTTAGGAGGGAATAGGCTAACATTATTTTTATTATTGATAGGCTCGCACTACTATCTCACCTAATGGGTTATCAATCAATCAATGTGAGTTATCGCTTAAAAACGTTTAATGACATTACTTATTTGAAACGCAACTTGCGACTAGTGAGAGCCAAGCCTTAAGTAAACTCGTATGCTCCATTACCCTTGGACCAGAAGCCCGACGTTACGTACGTACATACCTCTGTACAATCGAGTTCCCATCGGCTACGCGCTCGATGACGCGAAGTCCTCGTGACATCGGATTATGAAGTTAGTGGAAATTAAATGGATAGTAAGCAAGCTAGTTTTATTGTTTTTTTTCTAGTTGCAATACTCGTAGTAAGATTATTTGATTAATATTTGCTAGCATTTCTTTCTTCTTTCTTTCTTTCTTCTTACACCGCAGACTATTATACCCTTTTTGTGGTCCTAGATTCTATAGTTATTATTTTATATATAACGCTCTCGCTCTTTCTTTTCTTAATTCATGAATCCCCAAGCGACCACCGGTGGCCGCGCATCTATTGTCTTACTATTGTGTCTCTAATTGACGGTATCTGAAGGGTTAAAGACTCGTTAGTAACCACATCTTTCTTTTTATTTGTTAGCAGCCAGTTTGAATTTTGAATAGACTTGTTTGATGCAACAATTTTATGATACAACTTGTTTGATACATTTTATGCAATATTTTTAGACATTCAAAATTCAAATTTTATTAATTCCTAGGGATCGAACATACTGCATTATCTCCCTAGGGACAAAATGAATTTCTCAAAAAAAAAAATCTTATATATTTATATGTGTACAAAAATTATAAAAATAAATACATAGGCAGATTTAATCCAACAAAGCAATATCTTGTTCTTCTTTTTGTTCTATTTAAAAAATATTTCTTCTTTATATATATATAATCTGACTAATTACGACGACATAATTTATTGCCTACAATTATTCCCTATTGAATTCGATTTTTAAAGAAACCTTATAACATCTCAGATATGAAAGCAAATCCACCCACAATGACCGAGGTTATAGATCGTTTTATTCCCAAATATTATTTTCCTTTATCAAAGAATTATTGAAGACCTACATTTTAATGAGAAGTCTATTGGTTGCCTTCAGCTTCTCTGACACAAATCAAAACATTTGTTGTTGCTTTTTCCAGTGAATTAACCTCTGGCCTGACAGAATGTCATCGGTCTTTTCTAGCCCAGTAAACAGACAGAAAAATACTCACTGTTATACTAAACATTAAGAACTACATTATGAAACAGAGTGGTGTTATTTCCGTCACATATAATATATCTGTATGTTTCCTTAAAATTTAGGTCATCCCAATAGTTACAATTCAGACAGGTTCAAAACAAAGGACGACTGGTTGAGTATTCGGTTGCTTAGCAGCGTGTCGCCGGTTCGATTCCCGCATGGAACAAATATTTATATTGCCCACAGATAGGTATTCTGGACTCGAGTTTGACCATCATCTCACCTGATGGTAGCCGTACAATCAATGTGTTACAAAAAAATTTTGTACATATTGGTGGGATATCCACCATGTACCGGTGACGCATTGCCGTATGACTAGCTGTCCAATGATAGAGCAGGCTCCAAGATTTTTCAAGTCCCTATATTGCATGCAATTCATTAATTGCAATTAATTACTTTTTAATTATTCATTCTTAAGAAACCAGGCTTAACTTAGTCACTCATTAGCCAACACAAGGAAAACTAAAGTAAATGTAACTATAATTAGTAGCTAACTTATTTATTTCAGATGTATCTATTGTCATCATGTCTTACGAAAGCTATTGTTGTTTGAAGAAAAACTGGACGTATATATACTGTTAGTGTTAGTTCTGTAGATATCAGGAAGCAAGATGAACAGGCATATTCTAGTGGTAAGAATTTCTATAAATATTTTATAATCGTTTTTTTTTTGTTATTCATCTTTTTTGCATTAAATATTGATAATGTTGTTTAGCTTGAACTGGTCCTACACGTTCGTTCTTTCATAATAAGCGAGGTTTGTTCAACCTCTGTAAAATTGAGTTTCTAAATAGTGGTCAATACGGATTCCTTTCATGTGTCTTGGAAAGTTATCTATCTCGAATCGTACATAAATAAGTACTTACCATCCCTCTATTTTGGATCAAGCGTAAGCATAATATTTTTACCTTGCATAACAACTTTTTATAAAACAAATAAATACCCAATCTTGATAAATGCCATACCATCTCAGAGAACTAGAGTGGAAAGATGTCTGAGCTTTTGACAACTCAGTAAATTACTAAAGAGGACCGCATAAAAAAATATTAGAATAAAAGAACAGCCTCGGTATGAAAAATCACACTTCGAATAATATTTGCTATAGACTAATTGGAACATGGATAGTAAACAAAACGTATGAAAAACCAACAGATAAATTTTACTAGATTCAGGTCTAACAAAGATAACAATTTACAAAAAAAAAAAGTTCAATTTGTTTTTTACATAAAATAACCAGAAAGGTTGAAAATAAAAATCTTAAATTGAAAATATAACGAAAACAAGCTTCAGGGTATACAAAGATTTTCTTGTCCATACTCAATTTATGAAATTAAAAACTAATAAACTCTTTTAATGCAAAATATTTTTTTTGTCTGCTTCTTTTTTTGTCGAAGAATTTTATTTTAAATGTTACACAGATCTCTGATAAAAACAACATCGAATGTTTTTGTTACACCTACCTTTTCTAAAACAATTCTAAAGTGCTGTTTCTTCTGTATAATTTTCTGAGAGCGATCTAAGTTTGTCTATAAATATTTTAATATGCTCGGTTCTGACAGACTGTCATACTCAAATGACATACATTTGTAGACGGTCTACAGCGCGTTTCACTTAAGAAGATCCTTCGGCGTGTTGGCTCCCCTGTCAGTCTACAGAAAAAAGAAGGGAAAAAAGGAAAGAGTTGCCTACTCTACCAAAATTATTCCCTGAAATGCGAAACGGAATCGATTTTAACGATAGTTGCAACACTTTTTGGAGAATTCTGAGGGAAATAGGACTTTATCTAAAAAATAATTTATCAATAGAGAGTTACGATATTGTGGCGTGGCGTTTTCGGTTGTATTTGAAAGAATTGCAGGGCAATCGGAAAGGAGCCCAGCGTCCTATACTTTATTCAAAAATAGTAAAAAAAAAGACAATTGTTAAAAGTAACGAAGTATCAGTTAATCTCCCTAAAATTAAGTAATTTAATTGCTAAAAATATTGCAACACTGTTTTTCCGTATTGCCAACATTACAGCAAAGGAACTTCTTAAGTGAAACGCACTGTAGAGCAGCAGGTCATGACACTAAAATTCTATAGAAACATATAGGTTCTTTTAAAATACAAATGACGCCCGATTTTCGAAGACATATTTTTTCTGTTTTATTTCTTTATATATTATTGTAAAAAAAAAGATAAAAATACACTTTAGCAATCTTCGAAGAAAAATATGAAATATGTCATGTTAATGTACTGATTTAGAGGTGTCATTCTCTTATAGTCATTGATATTTGTTGTTAGTTATAAGTAAAAAGACGAGTTATTACGTGTAGTTGTAGTGTAGTTACTTGCTTTTGCCCGCGGCTTCGCTCGCTTACATAAAATATAGCCTATGAGTTTTCAGAAACTTCTACCTTTCAAAAAGCAGCAGAAGCTTTCTGAATAAATTCAAATTTTGGTGATAATTGATGCACCTTCATGCATCAATTAATTATCATCAAACTTTGAATTGAACATAAAATTCACAAATAAATAAAAAATCCCGTAACATGGAATTTTTTTATTATTTCGTATACAGATAGAAATAGAAAAATACAAGTTCTTGAGTGCTAAGTATTATTATCAGCTGATAAAAATCCATTTATCTAGCTACTAATGGCTGTTATCACACTAAAATTTATTTTAGAAATGGAGCCTAAGTAATCGGTTGCATAAAAACTCTGTAAACAGGTGTACTTTATCTCAGTGCATAAGGTCAGCTGTCTCGATAAAGGTAGAGAAACTGATATCAGCTAACAATATCATTAAGTTGCCTACTTACCTGCCGATATAAAAAAAAAACACTTGTAACATAATATTTTTTCTTGAAATATGTACAGTGACAGCGTAAAATTTGAAAAGACTATTTGTTATGGACACTTAGTTTATTACATTGTAGAGGATAATTGTATCATTCAAGATTTTTTTATAGCCTGTTTTGTGTCCCACTGCTGAGCAAAGGCCGCCCCTTTCTCCTTCTGAAACTCTATCTATGGCGATCTCTGGTCATGTTTGCAGGGCAAACTTTGATTGACCAGATCGTCACGCCATTTTGCCCGGGCCGAACTGCGGCCGAGCCGTGGGCAGTTGACCTAAATTATTAAATTACCTAGCCAAAATATTTAAGGACATAATAGTTTGCCTCCGTGCAACATTAATATCTTTACGGCTTAATTCGGTCGGTAACTAAGTTGAGACTGATAGTACACCTTAGTAGGTAATATTTTCACTAACAATATTTAAGCTATCCTCTAAAAACTCTTATGACCGAATATCATACATTAGACGCAAATAATATATACGATTAGATTCACATTAAGTTTTATTGAATTCGGAGATTTCGATTCCTGTAGTCTCAGTATTTTATTATTGTGTACCTACACATCTACACATCAATATACTTCTTCTTCTTAGCGTATCGATGGCAAAACCAGTCAAATTCCCTGCCCAGCCCAGAAATCGGCCACGGCAAAGCCGTCCGCTGATGCTATCATTAGGTCCCTACGTAAGCAGGTAACCGGGCACGTGGTGCAGGTATATAGAATACACTGAAATGTTCAGTAGAGCATCAGACAACAGCTACGTGGTTGTCTGGCATTAAACTGAACTGGACATATTTGAAGCATCCGTGGAATAAACTTTAATCTTGCTATTGATTCAAATTTCTATAAACTTATTAAACAATATAAAAAAAAACATGTTTTCTTTCAGGTAAAACATCAGGGTGTCATAAAACTAAAACCATTCTCTCTTGCAGATTCTCCTGGCCATGACCATCGCAGCAGCGACCCCAGCTTATAACGTGGACTACCACACGTCGTACCACTCCCACCCCTACCCACACCACGCTCCGCTAGTCCAGGCCGTACAATCGGCGCAGATACACGGGCTCCAGGCCGCACAGCCAGCGCAGATACATGGGTTCCAGGCCGTACAACCGGCGCAGATACACGGGTTCTATGCTGTACCTGTGGGGCACGCTGTACACCCCATACCGATGCAGATGCTGCAGTCACCACATGTGAAGTATCATGTAAAGACGCATTATCATGTGTTTTAAATAAATTGAGATTTTTATAATTTTAATAAAGTTGTTTTTCTTACTTTATCTTTAATTGCATTAGTTGACAGTAAAAAAAAACTGAGTGGCTGTTGGAGTTTTATATTAATTAATGCATACCAAATATGACTCCGTATTTAAAAAGCCCTCAGTTCTATATCTGAATTTTCCACCACAAGTAAGGTTGTAACCACTAGAATGACTCATTGTAAGACTTTTGGCAGTACGGTCGTTTTATTAGACGTGGGTAGTCATCGAATAACATTGCCCGCTCTGGGAGCGAATCAGATTTTAACTTACAAAAACCTGCAACGGTAACTCTTTCACTCGTAGCAGGACCTAAGGGATTAACGTGCGTTCGCGAGAAGTCTCAAGATCATTGATAGGCTGACCAGGGAAACAGTGACTTAATCATCGATTGAAATTTTTGGCTGTTTTTACTTAGAAACGAGACGATAGTTTCAGTAAGAATTTCGGATATGAGACAAATATATCGTTTCCGACACAAAGAATTACTCCAGTATCGCGAATGAATTCACAAACATAATAAAACTCACATACACAAGACTGAAGACACTCAGAGCCAGAACAAGTATCTGTAGGCCATATAAATATTTTTATTCCATGCAGGAACTAAAAACCGCGACCTGCAGCACAGTAGCCAATCATCACGTCTATGTACTACTACAACCTATCTACTACTACTTACACAATAAACCATTTTTGTATTGGTCTATAGTCATTCTATCCTATAAAATATTATAATGTCACATTTTTATGAATCCAGTTCTAAGACTACATGTAACATAAGATTCTGAGCATGTAATACGCAGGACACACCCCGCGCTCACTATCTCCACGCGTGATTGATTCACAAAGCTATTCCTTTGTATCGCTACTGTAAGGGCCGTTCCAGACGAATGTACAGTCTGGTAGGTTCGTGATATGACACGAATCAGTAAAAATATGCCTGTAAAGTAATAATAGTTTTTTTTTGTAAGAAACGATCCATAGAGGAAAACATTCATACTATAACATTACGGCCTTGCGATGACCTGATGGCCTGATGCTTCGAAGAGTATGACAGAGGTGAGAAGTCTCATGGAAAAAGGTTCATGGCAAAAGATATTCAACTTGCTATCATGCATCGCGATGGAGTGGACATATCTATTCTGCCTGTGTCTAACTTAGAATAAAACACACAGTTTCTATCAAAACCCATTGAACTCTTCAATCGTGATAATTAGAGATACAATAGAAAGACAATGGGTGCGCGCCACTCCAGGGGGGAGCGTGTCCGAATATTACTGACAAAAATCACACCAGTGTGTTTTTCAGTTACCCTGTACACTCTAGGATCAGGGGTTTCCTTTTCAGTAATTCTCCGTGACCCTGGTAGGCCCTGGGGAGGGCTTCTTTGGTTTGCTGGCATCTTTTAAGGCGCTGGTGGAACACTACAAGTCATCGACAACTCCGGCTTATTGGACGGCCGAATAAAGAGTTACTCATTGCTCACTGTTCATGACCCTGGTATCAAAACTCATACAAAACATTTAGTTAACTGTAAAAATAGAGATTAAGGTGTAAGTTTTAATGTGGTAGATAAAAATTCAGTCAAAAATTGGCCATCCACTGAAGCCTTAAAGGGGCCATACATAATATTGAGGACAGCATTTACAGCCAATATTCGGCCCAGGTCTGTTGTAGACTTGTACAAATATATCACGTAATAAACTCGCTGCGAGTTCTTGGGACGAGAATAAATCTTGCTGATATACAAAAACCCCGATGTCGGCTCTACAAAGTTTTGTTTGTCCTTTTTCAGGTTTATGTAGAGGACAAGTAGTTCGTTTTGTCATAGAAGTAGGTTTGGGAGACCGAATTGTAGCGTTGAAATTGTGCTCAATTAATCTAAGATATGATATCATCCATCCTATAATCCTCAGCTTTTTTAATGTGCCCACTGTTGGGACTCAGGCCTCCTCTCTTGGAGAGGTAATGAGCCGTAATCCACCACGCGGGCCCAGTGCGGGTTGGTGAAGGTCACATGTCTTCGAATGTTTGGTTCTAGGACATGCCGGTTTCCTCATGATGTTTTCCTTCACCGTTTTTAGAGCAGTGGTGATGAAATAAATTACACAAAGTAATGCGCCTGGCTGGTTTTGAACCACAATCCTACAACTCGTAAGTTGGGGCCATTACCACTCGGCCACCGCTGCTCTTCCACTCGTCAAGATATGACAGAACTCTATAATAGAGGAAAAGTGGATATTGACCCTTAGCTATTAAGCTAAGGATCAATATCTGAAATTAGCAATATGTTGTCAATGAAAAAAACATAATCCTTCTCGCATTCGAGTAAAAACAAGTGATACCATCAATCTATCAACACTCAATGATGGGGGTCGAATTTAAGTCTTATTGTCTACAGCTGCATATCAATATTTTACACGTAATATCTAACTTCAAAATCCGGTAACTGGGTAACAATACTGACTACGTTACAGAGATACTAATTACCTAAATATTACAACACCAAACTTGTCTATTTCAGAATTAAGGACTCATATTGTAAACGATATGAAAATTGCTTTCCACATTCCATTACTAAAGCGTCGCATCACTTACAGAACTAACTTCATAAAGAACGCTACTTTATTTGTTCACTCCAGGAGTTGTGAGTTCAAGCTCATGATTTACTTGTGAAACTTCCCGTACTCGTTATTTTATCCTGTCACTAACAAAGCGGTAATTAAGCCAAGTTGCAGAGGCCGTTACACCGTCGAACAGTTTATTGTGAGGCGAATGAACTATCAGACGACCGACACTGCTTAGTTTTGAGTAGATTTGAATGTCTTGTGTGATTTCAGTGAGTGGCACTTAAGCTGTATCTAGTAAATAAAGTGAAAATAAACTAACTGAAAAACAATGAAGACAAGTCTGAGCTCTGTTACTTTAAACAAGATGTCTAAAGGTTTACGAGACAAAAGTTTTTGTGTACGATTTTCTTTTAATTCGTTGTTCAAAGAGAAACAAAACACTTTAAATTAGTACGTTTATATTGCGAACCAATATTTTTTTAGAGTTCTGTAGCTAGGGTGCCAAAATCCTTTGGTCAAAAATTCTGTCATTAAACCTCCGTTGACCATCTGTCTGTCAATCAGCGCCCTGTATATAATTAAATTTTCACAGAATATCTATTATTTGCCACTTAACATATAATATAACAAAATTAAATTAAAGTAACAAATTAAAGGAGGTTCTTCTCACAATGTTATTTTGCCAACATTCTTTGCTCAATTTTAATATTAACGTACGGAACCCTTCGTGTGTGAGTGCAACTCGCACTTGGCCAGTTTTCTTTTCTTTCAGGTAATTAAAATCATAATCCCAGCTTAGTAGTAGACTATCACTACAATTACTAATTCCAGCCATGCTTCAGCTAAACTATTTTAAGATAAGCAAGTTTCACTGAATACAAATGCACATAATCTAGACTTCAGCTTTCGAATTTCTACACCTTAATCGCGTAGGCGTATGCAGAGAGGCTTCAACCTTCCAACTGAGTGATAATTACGGCAGTACTGTTAGTTCTCTAAATAAAACTGTCATGTCTATCGAAATGGATTAATGTAAGGAGACAGTCACTTCAAAACTCAAATATTATGTCTTTTTTAACAAATTATTTGACTAAATTGACATGATATCAGTCGGCTTACTGTCCTTTGGGACACGACATGTTTAGACACAGTGTCCCAATTGGCAGTTTTTAATTTTAATATTTTTTTTGGCGACTATTCGGACACCGATTAAAAAATACTGTTTTGTACAGTCAGATGAAAAAGTTTTGTTTGATAAATATTAATATTATTATACACGTAGTATAAATTAATATTTATCAAACAAAACTTTCAATAATATAATTTTAATATAAAAGTCTATACAAAATGCAACACACACAAGACACACGTGTAAAGTTAATCCTGTAGTTTTCCATCAAAGTAGATTATTTCCCCACAATCATTTTGTAGAAAATATTACGGGACTAGTTTCCGCAATATTTTCTATAAAAAGATGGCGGCACGGTACACAATGAGTCGGAAATTGTTCCGCATCAACGTGGGCGATATCTTAAACACCTTTGTACCTCCATTGTACCTCCGCCTCGTTGTATAGTCGTGGTGAAACTTTTACGGTTTTCTAATATAGTTCCTGTATAGTGAGCCAGATATTGGTGTATTTTCAGTTACTCGGTAATATTGTCAACGGGAAATTTTATTTTTAACTGCTGGTTTTGTGGAACGCAATTTAAGCTTATGAAAATTTGTTAACATTTATTTTCAAATACCATTTCCTCTTATTTCTTTAGTATCAATTAATGAATCCCCTAATTAAAAAAAGTTTCTTATATTTCAACTTAAGTAAAAAAAAACATATTAAAGTCAGTTGTATTCTAAAGTAAAAAGTTTTATCTTGACTTGTTCAAAATCTTAAAAATTAATAATATTTCCTTTGAAATAAAAAAACAAAATTAAATTACTTCATAAATGATTTGAGCTTTGAGAATTAAGGCCCTACTTGAATATCTATTCAATTTCTCATCAAATAATTGTTTTACCCACATCTAAAAGAGTTCATTTAATACTTATATTTACTGAAAATTTTAAAATACTCTGTAGATAACTTTTCCAAAAGTTAGATTGTGTTATGTCTCTGTAGTAGTCAGTTAGTCACTACTTTGGACTAAAACACTCATTTTCTTACGGCTGCCCTAACTCCGAAAGTTTCAGTCAATCCTTTGAGCTCATCAATATAAACTTCAAACTTAAATCAACTGAGACTATTTCATTTTAAATTGAATGCACTTTGTTCCGAAACTTTTGAATGACATTTAGAAGTGTTTGGAGAGATCCATCCATCATATAAGAAGATGGATGGCTCACCATCATCGGACATCGGCCTGTGAAAAGAACATCAGTCATTAAAAAACTGGCCAAAGGCGAGTCCCACTCGCACGCTGAGGGTTTTGTATAAACTTACATATGTAAATAGTTCAGTCTCGAAGATTTTGATATTAAGACGTAACAATTTTACTGTTTTCAGATTTGTTCCTATACTTCTTCCAGAAGACCTTGTTTTATGCCAAATTTCAGGATTTGGATTAACTGGAAGTACTCTATGAATTTTGATTCCTTTGAGGGTCGATATATACGTTTTTTTTAACATAAACGACCGTATGTTTTATTTTCGTTTACTTAAAAAGTTTGCTTTTTTTCAAGGGACCGCAGACCTGAGTATATGTTTTAATTTGAACTTGATACCTCCACTCGTTCCCGAGAAAAAGGGTCTGGCTTGACAGATAGACGAACAACAAAGTGATCCAACGAGTATAAGCGTTCCGCTTTTTTTCTTTTTGAGGTACGGAACCCTAAGACTGGCGCTGAAATCACTACTTCAAGTGGAAACTTATAGCTTATTTTTATAAGAGAGAAAATGCAAGAGACTGTTTATTTTTCAACTAGTAGCTTTGCACGACTATAAATAAATCTTCTTTGTTATCTACTATTTATGAAAGTCGCATTAAAATCCATTGCGAAAATTAGAAGGTGTAAACGGATAAATAGACATTCGTGGAAAACGCCTTTGTTTTATCTATGTAAAGAAGATGTAACAACTTTAAACAGTTAATAAATTAAATAATATAATTTATACAAATTAAGCAGATAACTTTCTACTCTTGGGACTTGCCATGTCCTTTTCGGTTAACACATGGAATTTATTTTGAATATTTGTATAATTTCATTTATGTAAAATTATCTTAAATCTCAATGGCAGGTATATCTATAGGTCACTTGAAATCAGGAGGATATTTGTGTTTCAAAGTAAGAAAAAATGCAAGCTTAGCCTAACAACATCGTCATCAAAATTTTTCGGAACAGCCACCATGGCTTTTTCATGCAAAAGACTACTGAAGGAATATGGGTCCCTTTCGCTCCATTCAGAGTGGGAGAAAAATGTAGAAAATTTTATTTATATTATAAATAAGTTTCAAGACTTTACCTGTTTCAATTACTCGTAGTTATATGTTTAAACAATATCGCGATCCGATCGGCGACGACGCAATACGACTGCACAGCGACCTAAACGTATTGTATGTATGTGTACTGGTGATGTTTAGAACTGGTCATTGTTTACCAACTGCACTTATGTTTAGGGAGTAGTTTGAATTTTAGTGACAAACCTTGATTTTGGTAGTAGATTAAATTATGTGTGCGTCAACCCAAATAAAGTTGAATGTTTCTTATTTTGGCGCAGTTACAAGAACTAGCACGACTTCCAATAACCACAACGATTATTATTTTCTTCTCAAAAAATAATAATCCATTTAAGGTACCTAATCTTAATTAGATAATAAATCTTAATTCTCGAGACGACGATGAAAAGCAGATGGCAGGAAAATGCCTACTTTCCCTAAACTCATTTTTAAGAAGTGGTCTAACTTTTGATGAAAAAGATAATTAGTAAAATTGTTTATGTTCTAAATTATTAGCTAGTGGGTTTTGTTAATGCTTTATCAATTTTAGGTTAAATATTTTGGATGGAAAATTTTAGCTTTCAATTTGGGATTGGTATCTATTATTCAATTATAGCGCTGGTACAAAATACGTAGGTTGGTTATCTTGATAGGTGGATACTGAATAAAGTTAATTCAATAAGTAATAAAAGAAAAGACCCAAGCCTCCTCTCTAAGAGAGGGAAGAACCGTAATCCACCACACGGGCACACTGCAGATTGGTGGATGTCACTTGTCTTAAAATTTTAGGTTCTAGGACATGGAGGTTTCCTCAAAATATTTTCCTTCATCAGTTTGAAAACCATAGTGATTATATTACACAAAGTAATGCGCCTGGCTCGCAAACGACAACTCGTAAAACGGGGCCGTTACCGCTGATTGGGCCTCCACTGTTACTGTTAATTAAGTTAATTTACAAAAGCCTCATCAATGTTAGACAACAAATCGGTAACAGGAAAAGTATAATTAAAGTATAAAGTACTTGTGTTTATTTTTATTTTATATTTATATGTTAACGAATTCACGACAAACCTTTGATTTGGGAAAGTTAGAGAAAGGCTGTGTTGGTATAATGTACGTCTCATTGAACGCAAATGAATGTTGTGGGCAGAAGTAGGCTTAATAACGAGCAAATACATTTGTAATTTAAATTACCACAGTGATGAAAAAGATGAAGGCACTTTATTTTAAGAAGCCATGCTCTATTTTTTTATTAAAATTATTTATATTCACAATAGATTTAACACAATAACACTAGAGAATCACTATTCTAAATTCAATTCTAGATATTTTTAAATGTTTTTAATGTAGGTCAATAATATAACGTTCAATGTTATTTAATGGGCTTTTTTAAAATTGCTTACTTAATGAAATTCTACTTTTTAAATTACATTAAACTTAATTCGATGGAAAACACTAAAAAGAAACTAGTTACGAATGGAAAGATTACTAGCATTATGCCCTACTAATATACAAACTGTGGCAGCTTTATCATAGTTGTATGATTAGAATCCTGACAAGGTAACTCACACATGTATGTAGGAAAGGTCAATAATACTGTTATACTTGAAAGTTTTACTTATGGAATAGAATAAGACATTATATACAATAATGTTTCACCAAACCAAAAAGTAATACAAATTATAAATAAACTCAAATCTATGGATACAATGGCGGTCTTATCGCTGTCAGCGATATCTACCAGACAACCTAAGGATTGATTTTAAGAACACAAGTCCTTAAGATCCATCCTAACGTTGTCTTATAATCATCATCATCATTTCAGCCGATAGACGTCCACTGTTAGACATAGGCCTCCCCCAAGTGTCGCCACAACGATCGACCCCGTGCGTCCAGCATACCAATACAATAATTATTATTATTTCCTTACATGCCAATTCTCAGTAACCCAAGTATAACAGTAGTGCGCTCAGGTTGCATATTGCCAAACGTTAAGATTTATTACAGTAGATGCATATAGCCTAGACCGTAGGTCTTAGGACTATAAAAGGACTAAACCTAGGTGATCTAGGTACACAGTCGCCTAGCATCGTCGGATTAATACACCAACAAGGCAACATATTGTATTGCAAAATGTTTAAACTGGTAAGAAAATAACTTATTTTAATTAATTGATGATACTTGGTTAATTTTAATACAAAAAAAATATATTGTGTAATTAAGGTATAATTGAGATGATTTTTTGATTGAGCAAATTATGATTTTTTCCCATATACACGTACCATTAACTTCTGCTAATAAATTTATATCCTCCCCTTAGTTATATTTAAAAAGTCGTATTTACAAAAAAAGAGAAAAAAGAAGAAAAAACACTTTTAAGTTATAATTAGAAATAGCAATCCATGAGCAATAGCACTAGGACAGCTCGCGAGTTACAAGCATTTTGTCGCCCTCAGACAATATTTTCAAAACTATGCAAGAGGTCAAACGTCGTTCCTTCATATTCTTTGCATTCTTTGGCCACGGATTTTTAGTTAACGAAGGTTCCCACAGCGATGTGGATTGACCTTGCATTATTAATTTTAATTCACCAAAATATTTTGTCTGTCTGTCTAAATGTCGGCTCCGCTTAGAAGCAATTTTACTTAGGCACTTTTCAAATATATTTACACCCCTCGTTGGTCTAGACTTTAGAGTTTGCAAGGGAGTCGAGCCCAAGCGCTGCTGATCATGAAATCTTGGGTTTGACTCCCGGATTAAACTTAATACCACTTTATTTTTCATCTGGCAATAGCAGATCTTTGGCTTAGTTACTGCTAAATTGATGGCTAACCTTTACATAGGATTTAAATATAAACCCACATTTTTTTCTTATACCTTAAGAAATACAGGCATGAAAGTGTTATGTTATTTTATAACAAGCTTTTATTTAGTTTCCATTTGTCCCAATGTTTGTCTGTAATAAAATCTTGCAAATCAAATTTGATCTACTTCCCGGTTACCGATTGAGCTGATTCATGCATGTGAACAGATGATAGAGCAAAATTATTATGACATGGAACTAATCTGATGATGGAACCGGAAGGTCGCCATAGGAACTCAGATAACCCTATCGTGTTTGAGCTATTTGGAATGGTCTTGATGGGTATTAATAATATAGTATTTACTGCGCCATAAAAGTTTGCTATGAAAATTAGTTTTCCATTGAAAACTTGTGTTTTACTGAGCTTATAAATAGTTATTTCTAGATTATCTAGTCTTTGCTTTTATACCCCTAGCCAAGGCCTTCCCCCATTCTTTCCATTTTCCGGCTCTGTGCCACTTCCTACCAATTACTCCGGAAGAAATCTAAGTTGTCCCGCCATCTCCTTCGTGGACTATATTTCAAGTATTTTTTCATACAAAGAAGGTTAAGTAAGCGTTTAGTCCTAACGTGATACTATCTCGTTTTTTTTTATTTCTATAAATGTCAACCGTCAAAGAAGTTCGTGTTGAGTTCGTATATTATGAATTCATAAGGTTTAAGCCCTTAATGAACTAAGAGCTTCTTAAAAAAAACTTTTAATACTAAAATAACACAAACCTACGTAAAAAGATAGAGTGACTATTTTTATCCAGATACTTACGCCGACGACTAGATTACTTATACTTAATAGCAATATATTTTTATTACCCATAGAATAAACACAAACATTACTCCTCCTATTTTCATGTTCTGAAAATACTTATTTACTTTCAGTTACTTATTTATATTCCCATAATGATTTGAAAACAGCAATCTTCTAAAAATAATATATAAGACCGATACCGAAATAACTGCTTTATTTTCCGTAAGAAGTCTTAATAATACTCCTATCTATATTTAAATTTTAAGACTCTTACTGCCGCACTCAGAGACGTCATTTAACTTTAATGTCAATTAAAGCAAAACCTAAGGTACTTAACGTCATAAAGATATAGACTATTATTCAATGACAAAATTAGTAAATCAGAGATTAGCGTTAATGGGCGTCTCTGAGTGCGGCAGTTAAAATATAAAGCTAATTGCTAATTTAAACACACCATTACGTCATAACATCATGTTATTCATAATGTAAACATGTTACCTGAATATTTTACGAGTCTATCTGGAAAACAACAACATGTATATGGTCGGTCTGGTTGTAAACATCACAACATGGTCAGTCTAGCTATGGAAAGGTTATTTTCAGTCAACTAGTTCATGTCTTTTTTAGTTTACTACTTGTTTGACAATAACAAGTATTTTATTTTTATGGTGGGGAAAATCATCCAATTACAATCGCTCTTGGGCGGATTGGGAGATAGTTTCAGACTCTTACTGACTAAAAACCAACCCCGTTCCTTCTAGCCTTTTTTTTTTCGGTGGGCAAAAATCATCCTATGACAACCCCCGCTTTTGAGTGGAGCGGGAGATAGTGTCAGACTCTTACTGACTAAAAACGCCACCCTGTTCCTTCTAGACTTCATACCGGGGCTCGAGCCCCCTTTCGGATTATCCTGGCCCCGTAAGTACCCCGTAACCCCATAAGTAGGCTTCGACCCGGGGACATTAACAGGCATGGCAGTTGAGAGTTTGTCATGCCCACTCAAATGCTTCACTGATGGTGGCGCGTGTGTTGGATCATTTAGTTCTCTTCAAAATGGTTGCGTGTTGTTAGCAACACAATGCGTAGGATATTAGTATCCTACGCATTGCACGCACGGACGCTATCGGTCTGGTCATCGAAACTGGTCATCTCTTAACATTCCGCGAATTTAATGACCGAGATTTATGTGTAATATATAACATATATTAAAAGAGTATCCATAGATTTTTTTGCACATTTTTCACTATAGAGATCTTTGCGTTGTAAGCTGCAATTGGCACCATTTTCTAACTAATGCTACTAACCTGTGAGAGTTGCCTGTAAGCAGTTTATCTAAAATAAATGCTTTGATTTGAATAGTGAGAATAATGTTTGCTTATTTGATTAATTTTCAAAACACTAAGTAATGCTGTCAAAACAGATATTTAATCTAACTTAACAATCCGGAAACAGATACTATGATTGATACATTCTATTTCTGAGTTCGTGAACCCGTTGAACTATTGAGCTATAAATAACTGAAAATATAAATAATAGTTGGAAAAACTCTTCTAAACTAAAAACAGTGTGAACGAATCGTTTGTTAGCCTTCTCACCTTCCCGAAAGTTCAATAAACTAGGACGGAATGCGTATGGAAGAGGAAAATGTATCCATGTGATATTTACGTGTGTGAAAAGATTTTAGACGTCGTTTTTAAAGCATACTGTTGCATATTATGTAGCGAATAAATCCTTTGTCCTTTTAGGTTTATAAGTTGCATTCTGCGTAGAATTTATTTTTAACTAGCTACTTCCAGCGGCTTCGCCCGCGTGATAGCAGAAAATTATCCCAAGGGAACATACTTCCGGGATAAAAAGTACCCTATGTCCTATTCCAGAACATGGTCTATCCGTGTACCAAGTTTCATCAAAATCGGTTTTGCCATTTAGGCGTGAAGACGTAACAAACAAACAAACTCACTTTTGCTTTTATAATATTAGTAAGGATTTTCTCTTATAGACAGGATCGCATTTCAACACTATCTCACCTGTTAAGTGAGCCATTATGTAATCGACGATAGAGCACAATTGCCTAGAAGTAACTTATTCCCTCTTGACTTAAAAACCCTAAGTTGTGCTATCAGGAAACGGTGACTCCAGCATTGAATTCCATTCCTTAACTGTAACTCATCTACATTAATATAATATTTTTTTTGTTTGAAGAAGGTAATCTCTAGGAGTATTGGTCCGATTGCAAAATTGTTTTTGAAGCTGCTTTATTTCTGAGTGACATAGGCTATATATTTTATGTACACGGGCAAAGCCGTGGGCAAAAGCTAGTAACTAATGTTTTACTTATTTCAAATATATATTACATATAATTTTATTTTCTTCATTCCAGACCATTCTCTTCGCCTTGATCGCAATCGCCCACGGAGGTGTCATCGCCCCGGTCGTGGCCCACCCAGTAGTGGCCCACCATGTGGTGACCCCGGTCCACACGGTGTCGCACAGCGCCGTGGTCCACCCAGCCCGCATCGTGCACGCGCCGGTGGTCCACGCGGCCCCCATCGTCCCCGTCGTCAGACATTCTCCACTGATCGCGGTGCATCACCATTAGAGGGAGTGGTTTGTTCAAGATCAGTGATGTAGTTGATGTGAATTTTTATTAAATTATTTTGAGAGTTTAGAAAATTGTTAGTTTTTATTTTTAGCGATCGTCACGTCGTTATTTTTTCCATTGTGCCGACTGCTCCACTGACAAGTGTCCACGTGAGTCAAACGACGTTTTTCAATACACTACGAAGATATAAATGGTATTTTCCCGCACTAGTGCGAAAAACAGTAAATTTAATGACTAAAAACGGAAAAATAAGCCATCTTAAAAGCTTGATTAAAGCTAAATTAAAGCTTGATTAAGCTTTGTACGGATTTTTTTCCATAGTCACATTTGTAATCAGTTATGATGGAACTTTAAGAAACCTGTATAATAAACCATACATTACATTAGTTTAGAAAACAAAGAGAACAAATCACGTTGAAATAGTTGTACGTATTTGACAATAAATGTGTACAAAAGCAATTCAACTGATACAAATAACTTATTTACTGTAAAACTTAACTGATTCAAACTTCCGAAGCAATAAGCAGGTAACTTGTTTATAAATTATTGTTTTCTCTGTAGGAAAGTGGCGACTGTGTTTTGTTTTGTGTTTATTTATTGTTGACATAATGGTTTAGTTTACGACGGTGTTAAACATTTAATTAATTTGTCGTCGCCATAAAATCACGGACATTCCACACAAACAAGCGTTGTAAGTAAAATCAAGTTTACCCATTCTGCCTCAAACACACTTCGGTTACCATGGGAATTATAATAAACTAGCATTTGTCCGAGAATTTTTCCGCGTTCCTAAAACTATAGTCTAGACACTCAGGAATAAAACCGCTTTCAATCAGTGAAAAAATTTTAGCAATTGGATCAGTACTTTCAGAGATTACCTCTTACAAACAAAAAAAAACAAACTTTACCTCTTTATAATATTATTTAAGTGTATTTGGCTGACTGGGTAGTAACAGGTATCTCCCGGTCTGAGTGGAGCGTGTCAGACTTTTACTGACTAAAAGTGTGCCTACTTGGGTCTTTCAGTTGCCTTCGCGTTTCGGGACTACGAGTTTCCTTTTCAGTTTTCATTATTCTTTAAAAAAATCTGGCCTGGCCTAAATTCAAGCGAAAAAAACTGCGACAAAATAAAGATTCTTGTACGAGAACCCCCGGTGATTAAATTTATTATTATTTTACTATTTATTGTTGTAGTGGTAATAGAATATATAATTATTCATTCTGTGAAAATGTTATCTCTCCGACTGTTATGGTTTATGAGATACAGCCCACTGACAAACGGATAGATAGATAGACGGTCGGAAAGCACAGTACTAGTAATAGTGCACTGTAGGCTCTCTTCCAGTATGAAATGCTAAAAACACTCTACGCAAAACTTTTCCTATCTTTAATTTCACGAAACAAGACGCAAAACTTAAATTATGCGTAAAATACAATAACAAAAATCTTTTTCAAAAAAATGCAAAGCTCAACAAAATCCTAAACCCATTGCGATGCGTTCAACCTTCCAGAAACACTGACAAAGACAGAGATTTTTATCGTTTTATGAAAATAGGCTCGGATCGTACGTCAAAGGGTAGAGCGGGGAGATTTAGGGTCTGTTTTATTTCTACTCACTAGGTGTCAATGACATTGGATGTAAATAGTCGTCGGGTCTTATGCAGGACCTGCTTAGCATAACATCTTTATCAAACCTACGGGTTTTATGGCGATGGTTATACAAATAGATGGGACGGCTGTTTTAATACATTTTTTTTGTATTAAGTACTGTGAGTCGACGGAAATACTCAGTTTCTCAAATCACACTAATATTATAGATGGTGTGTCTGTGTTTGTTTTTTATTTCTACTTTTTACTTCATGCTCGAACATCATCATCATCATTTCAGCCGAAGGACGTCCACTGTTGGACATAAACTTCCCCCAAGTGTCGTCACAACGAGCGGTCTTGTGCGGCTCGCATCCATCGCATTCCCGCAACTCTCACCAGATCATCGTACGAACGGCTGATCGAAATTCGACGAATATTTTTTATCCCATAACTATGTGACAAGACATGATACAATGTAATTAGCAGTAAGACTTAGCTCTAATAGTCTACTAGCACCTTTTTGAGAGCAGCAAATCATCAAATAACTCCTCCTACTCTGGGTAGAGCAAGAGAGTATCAGATTATTATTGACTAAAATTCACTCGTATTCTTTCCGCTACCATTTGCGTGGCCATAGTGGCTGCCTTTACCCGTAGCAGTTACAAACAAATCCGCAGCCCTAACACTAACGTCGCTACACACAGCCTTATTTGTAATGATTTAAAGAAAGGTTCTGTAAGGTAAAGGTACCTACTACGGTACCAGCGCCGGTAATCAGCGTACGTGCAAGACTGAATGTATGAAAGGACGTCCACGAACGCTAAAGGACTTTGTGATGATATCAAATCAAAAGCATTTATTTTAAATAGACCATTTACATGTAATTTTGAATAGTCAAATGTCAGTCACTACAAAAAAAAAGGTGAAGCTAAATTGCAAGTTCCAAACCCTAGATTTCTATGAAAAGATAGTAATGACTGGCGATCTATTTCAGCTTACCCCATTAGAAAAGACGTTATTTTATTTATGTTCATAATATTTTAAACTTCAATTCAAAACATACAATACTCTACGCGCGTATCAAAGATATGCACACTTTATAGCTCCACGCAGATCCGTCCCAGACAATGAGTGACATTACCAATAAAACACTCTCATCCTTGAATCCGTTATTATCCACAGAACTTCAATCGCAATCCCCGCAAACCTTCGGAGAGATGCATCGTACCCTCCTGAGGGCTTTTATGTCCTAATAAAGTGTATCTTCAAGGATAATTACTTAGGGAGCCGGCAGCAGCATTGGCGGTAATCCCCTCTTTGTATTGAGTTCTTTATAGACCGCCCTTGGGCGTTAATGACTCGTGAGGACCAGCGCTGATTTTGGAATAATGTGGATCTTTAAGGCCGATTTGGGCATAAAAGATGGCTAATTGATCAATTGGTTTGGGATGTAATGGCGACGTGAAATTATGAAATCCCAATGAATACTTTGTCATGAGTTGTACCTCTAAAATCGTGTTGTCGCATTGTCGCCTCGCGGTTATTCGTAGGAGTCTTTACATGATGTTCTATCCTAGCGATTGCAGCGTATGCCCGAGGTCGTTGACCCGAAGCACATGTTATTGACATCATAAATATTGTGATTCATAATTTATATCGTCCTCTTTTCCTATATGAGTATTTATTTTCCGAGTGGTATCAGTGCTGTGCAGTGATTTAGTGCAGATCGAAATTACTAATAACGTGTGTACGTGGGTCTCGATACTGCGAGCTTTAAGGGTTCTTTTAAGGGTTCTGGCTCTTTTAAGGGTTCCATGGCCCTGAAATGAAAAGGGGAAAATGAATATCATAGGTGAGTAAAGTCTGTAAAAGTTTGACACTCCCGCTCTACCCTAGAGCAGCAGGAGAGATGACTAACATTTAATAATTTTTTACCTAAAAAGAAATTGTTTTGTTGGTCTAGTGTCGCAAACACAACTACTAAGCACGATAATAGTTTTAAGACTGAGATCTATTCCCTGGTTAGACAAAGTATTGTTTGGTTTTCCGTCTGGAATCTGGATTTGTTTTTAAATAACGCTTAAAGTAATGTTAAAGACGCTTAAACAACTGAAGTTACCATGATCCGCTTTGCTCAAAGAAAATTATAAACCGCTTATTTCCAACACTCTTTTTTCCATCATAAAATATTATTCAGCTTTCCTTCCACCATTTAGTAAAGTTACTTCAAATTAATTGAAAAAAAAAAAACAAAAATGTCATTTTTTGTTTTCGTTTATCTCAAATCTAAACTCTTCACACGGACAATGAAAAAATTGCCGACTCAGGAATACTTGATTTGAACTTGGTTTTCCTGGAGTCGATATTGTTTTTTACTATAGATATACTCACGTTTGACCACTATCACACCAGATGATGTGGTCAACAATGGAGCACGCTTGCCTAGACGTAACCTTCTCACTCTTGACTAAAAATCCCCTAGGTTGTAGCAATCAGGAAACACAAACTCCGGCAGGAAATTTCACTCCTAAGCTGTACGCACAATAAATAATGCGATATAATGTTACTTAACATTAATTTAATTTGCTCGTTAATATAATCTTTGTGCCATATTTAGATTATACTAACTTCTGCCAGTGGCTTTACCCGCATGAGAGTCGAACAAAATGTTTCAGTTAAACTAGCGACATCTATGTCGCCTCATAGGAACTACCCTACACCGCGGTATCAGAGTTCTCCGCGCAATTAGAACTTATACAACAACAGTCCAAAATCAATTATCGAGCAGTTGTCAGAAAACCAGAGCTAGATGTCTGACGCCCAGAAAATGCTGATATGGTCACACCTCCGGTGCAAGCACGCTCGGCGCCTTTGGTGCTTTTGTTCTTATATACTTTATGTTTATAGTTGTTATGCTGTGTCTATCCAATTTTTTTTTTTTTTAATATTTAATATTCTCTTCTTGTCTGGACCAGATATAAAACCGCTGCCATCAGCAGCTGTTCAGAGGAACCTCCCTTTTCAGCAAAGGTTTATAAGACTTTTAAAGTTGCCATAATTTTACATAGCATACACACCACCATACCATATTTATTACATTTTCAGGTCATACAAAATTTTGGCGTGTTTGTGTTCCTTTGATTTTCAAATAGTGAAAAGCAACTTTACGGTCGGGTTGATTTTGTTCTGTTTCCTGTTCGTTAGAAACCCTTTTGCCGTTGAAGGAATATACATATTTTGCTTGCTTTCGTAGCAGTAGTATTTATAATATTTTTGAATAATGCATTATACTTTGGTTTGATGTCTTTGAAAAGTGGGGGACAGAAATGATCTTAAACTGAACGCAGAACAATATTTCAAGGGAACATAAATCCGTTCAGTTATTTTAACGTGTGGGAGTTACTACATAATATGCGTAGGTATACGATACAAATACGTATCACATATACACAAAACGCCTTTGTAATATTGAGGAACGATTGATCTAGTCAGGAAATTTCAAAGATAGTTGTAATTTTATGAAATTAAGCTACCAAGCACCAAATTACTTTTAATATTGATTGATGTTACTAAAAGGCGACTTTGCCATCAGTAGTAAAATAAAATTATTATTTTTTTGTATTTGATTTTTTTTTCATTTCTTTCTTTATTTTTATTCCTTCATTAATAAGTAGGAAAAAATTAATTAAACTCGAAGATGCAGATTGAAATTTCTTTAAACCATAATATTATTGTGCATTTATTAATACGTTTACTATTACTTTTTTAATGTTTTTCCAGTATTTTTGCAATGAGGAATATTAATATGTAATGCTCAGGGTTCCAGATGAACTAAATGAAAGACGAACAAGATCGGTATAACAATATATGCACAGATTCCAAATTAAATAAACTAAACAATGAGAACTTATCAACTAAAACAAGGATCCTTAAAGCAATAAGAAGTTAATGTGACCCAATCATGAGCGCATGACGGGATCGAACCCGTGGCAAGGAGAATGCCTGTCCGCAGGCTCTGCCTAGGAGCTGATCGCTCCTTGAAACTGCGGTGAATATGACGATCGCCACTATGTCAGTCGGACAACGAGTCTGTTGTGAAATGCCCTGGAGTCGAAGACCTTGTGCAATGTCCAGGTACAGGGGCTTTTCCGCAAGCTGAGAACAATAATGAATGTGTCAGCATTGTGGAACCGTGCCCGATCACAAAAGCACCATTTTTGTAAAATAGACGCAAACACTTACTCCGTTTCCTCCACACTTCGCCTCAAACGTACTACAACTCCTCAATACACCACTGATACTCGCATGGCACGAATTACGTTAGATATTTATATTGCAATCAAATCACTCAATTAGTGAAAATAGAATAAGTAATAAGGTGGAACAGCTTCGCACGATCGTTCGAGTCCCTTTGTTCTTTTTCATTATCTTGTGCGCGGTGTTACTAATTTCCCGCCACCCTCACTTGTCAAATAATCAATTAACAAGTAGTGATGATCATACGAAGTGGCGAGCCTAGTGATGCCATCTATTTTTAACCCTTCATATACCGTCAATTAGAGACACAATAGTAAGACAATAGATGCGCGGCCACCGGTGGTCGCTTGGGGATTCATGAATTAAACCACGGAACAAGATCCTCGATCATTACAAATATTAAATAGTAATGATAATAAATAGTTTTTTTTAAGTAGCTTTTATCCATTTTAATCATGCTCATCAATATGTGCCCACTATTTTATAGTTAGATAAATGCTAAAAATATTTTAGTTACATCACACACTTCTATCAGTACTTACATCCATTCCACGTATCAATTAAGTGCATAAATTAAGTGTTCATCTTATGCCAAAAGTTCACAAGGCAGGCTTTAAATACCAACGCTGAATATACACGGCAGCAGCAACACGCGACCTCGTAGTCTAAATACTTTACATTATTAAGCACGTGTATAAGAAAATTTCGATAGTTAGGACCAAAATGCATAAAAATAGGCAGATGTGTACTTAGAGTGCTACCACATTTTATTTCCATTTTTAAAGCCAATTTAAATTTAAGTTCCACATAAGAGTCACGAGCGTTCATAATCCCATCAATCAGGCAGAAACCCAGGCTCTGGGCTGCTTTTGAGACTCCAGAACTCAATAAGATTTGACTTAGGACAAACAAAAAGAAATTATTAACTGACAACAATGGATTATCAATTAACTTAATAACTTAAACAAAGTACTGTAAACTACGGATGTTCCATTAGTCGTAACTCCAGAGATAAAAAAAAAACTGCTATTAAGAAACCATCATAAGACAGCAAACCAAAGGGATCATTAAAAATAAACTGTATTAAAAAAAAAACATATCCTTCCTTCAACCCAAATAAAACCAAAACAAAATACAAAAGTAACCTTGTGAAGAATCTGATAAAACAATGTACCCCATTACCCCATTATGGGGCATTAGGCGTAGCCTTGATTTCGTATGGGATCCCTCAGGGTAATACATTATGCCCATCCATGGAGAAAGCCATGATATCGAGAGTAATGGCTTCCGAATTTGAAAGGGTCATTTTTTTAAAGGCCGGTGAAAAGTAGAATAGGAAATTATAAAAATAAAGCTTTAGATACTTACAAAAACGCCTTTAGAAACAGGATATCACAAAAAAAAAAAATTGAACAAGTATTTCCTTCTGTTCGTGTATTCATTTTTATTTACATTTAAATTATATTTTAGAAAAAATATGAGCGACTATTTATTATAAGGCCTGTTTAAAAACCGTTAATATGAGCAATAAATCCTCATAAATTGTAATATAAAAATCCCCAACCAAAGGTTTGCTAACAGTCAAAGTATTTTAAGTTTTTTTAAATGCTACACACGCAAAAGTTCTTGTTTACATAACAAAAAACTAAAGATATAAATAAGGCAATTTAAAGGGATAGTGAACAAATCGAAGGTCTATTGTTCCACCATATATCTTAGACTCCAAGGACCCAAGACTTCCGTAATAGAAGATGCTATCGAATCGTTGCCTTGTACGCATTGTTCTCTCGTTCACAGCTTAGCCTTCGATTCGAAGGATTTTAATCTCGCACCAATATAAAAAAGTTAAGTATATAATGATATAAGAAAAAGTTTGGGAATAGAATGACAAGAGATAAATGCACACCCACATAATATGACTTAAATAGTGATAAACATTATTAAAATAAAGAAAAGTTAGGTATAATTAAGAGTTCTTTGAGAAAAAAGAAGGAAGAGTTTGATACCGTAATAGGAAATGGAGAAGAAACTAACATCAGACAAGAATATATTTTAACATAAATAGATGAAATAAAATAATACAAAGGCAGACTACTAAAATTGTTTGAAAATCGTAAATAAAATATACAGTAAACGTCATAGATGTAGACTGATGCTTAATAAGCCTATCATAAAAATGACAAAGCAAAGAAATTGTGATAGTTGAGAAAAAATATAATATATTACGTATTTTGGCTAAAATGATAATAATAAACGAAGATCATGTATTTACTACACATAAAAAAGTTTAGAGACGGACTTAATATTTTAGATATTTTCTACCAGTTAAACTTTATTTTACCAAAATACAATAATATTTTCATAATGATTATTTTTTACCAAAACATTTCATATAAACAGAAACGTATAAACAAAGCTATCTCAAAAGATTAAAGGCCAGAGCGAGTTCCTTAATCGCGAATGTTACAGGACTCAGCAAAACGAGGAAACGATGTTTTAAATACACATCAATCATAGTAAAGCCACTAGTAGGGGAAACATAGTTTCAGCTGACATCTCAAGGTCATAACATGTGAGACGAAAGTTTCACGACTTGAGGCGAAAACTGCGGTTTTATTTTGTATTATGTAACGATAATAACACGATGATGTATTATCTTCTTCTAAGTTAAGTAATTGTTCTTTTGATACTGAAAATGGATGAGATTATCTAATGGCGGCTTGTTTGATCTTGAACCACAGTTGCGTCATTGTTGGCAAAAACAATTTATCTGTTATGTTACGTCGTTACAACCCTCGGTTGAGACGCGTAATTCATCACTTTCTACATATCTTTCCTAGTCATTATGACTCCAAATTATAAGAAACTGTGTCGAGCAAAATATAATTAATCTTACATACCATGTTACTAGATTAAATGCTCAAGCTTTTTCGTATTGAGGTCAGTAGAAACTTTTTTCAGTGGGAAATTATTCAATGCCTCCTCCTGCACTGAGTGAAACAAGAGGAACTGTCAAACTTTTATCGATTATATGCCATCTATCCCCTTTCGACCAATCCCGCACGCCTACAGTATCGTCATTACATACTCATTTTGCTTCAGTCTCCACACATGGTTACAAAAAAAAAACGCCCGTGATCTTTTTGACTAACGAGCGTTACAAATTCAACTCACGAAAAATTATTTTCAACATTACAATAAATGAATATCTCAAAGATAAAGATAAGTAAACCACAATTTCCTATTAATAATTTCTTGAACCAAAATTTCTGTTATTTTGAGCCTCATGATTTAAATATCTCCGGCAGGGAATCTTCCATCCTTAAAAAAATATTCAAGGGGAAGCATCAATGAGGCTCTTCATAGGCTCTGAATAATAATGATTAATCAATTTTCTCAGAAACTTTTCAAGGGGCAGTTAACTGAATTAACGTCTAGAATAGATTGAGCGCTTCAGTTTGTTTGCAGTTAACGATAAGAGTGCAAAGACCTTTGGGTGATGTGGCTTGAAAATATTATATTTGATTTAGGTACTCAATTTGATAAGTTTCACTTATTGTTATTTCTGCTGGGCCACATGCCTCCCTTCCCGTGGAGGAGAAATAAGCCGTAATCCACCACGCAAGCCCATTGGTCCTTGAACGCAAAAGGGTACTGAAGGTGTCGTAAAAGTCTGGCATATTCTCATGGTCCATTCTAATGTCATAATTATGATGATTTTCTCCCTAAAAAAAAAAGAAAATAAAAATGGTCCAGTGTGGGTTGATGTCACATGTCTTTAATTTTTTATTTCTAGTACATGCCGATTTTTTCATGGCGGTTTCCTCCACTGTTTTAACAGCAGTATGATGAATTATGAAATATAAGTAAAGCGCCTGGTTGATTTTGAACCTACGACGTACAATTCACACAAGTGCAAGATATAATGTTTAACATCGGTACAGTAGTAAGTAGTTTTTGAGTTTATTAATTACAAACAAAAATGCGTACAAATCTTTCCTCCCTAAAATAGAAAAGATAATAATAGATTGGTTTTTAAAAAGACTTCTTATTCTTACAAATACTTTAATTCTGTATGCACAGACACGCTGACTTGCCAAATTTTAGGAGTGTATAGATTTAAATTTGATTTGTGGCGATAGACAAAAACGGTTCTGCGTGAAAATCTAAAATGCAAACAAGTTCACTGAACTGTTTAAGAAACATTTCGTATTTAAGGCGATGTATTTGGCGAACATTCCTTAAATACGAGGAAAGGAAATGTATCGAGTTCCTGAGTCAACTTCTTAATCTATTTGTGGAAAACATTGGATATTTCAAATGCTATAAATGTGCTTTTCTTTTGAATTTATTTATTCGACTTTTAAGTTTGATTTTGTATCGAAGCCTTCCTAGAAAAACTGTGATCTAAAAAGTGTATAAATGGAATAATTTCGTCAAAGGAAAAACTTTATATTATACATAAATATAAAAGCTTCTACATATCACCCGATATTGAAACATCAATAACGATATTCAAATCACAAAGTGAATGGTTATGAGAATTTGCTGAATTAGTAAATACCTAATAAGCCTTTCAAAGTCTTTGACGGTTACGCTAATGACCCTTAACAAGAAACTGGGCACGCCACGATTATGGCGGTAAGTCCCCTCTTTGAGGCGTGGCTGGAAAGACCTCACGGCGTCCTTACCTTCCGCATGACGCAGGTCCTCACCGGACATGGCAAGTTCGGGAGGTTCCTGCATCGGATTCAAGCGGAAGAGACGCCCGGGTGTCGCCACTGTGCGCAACGCCCGGAGGACACGGTAGAGCACACCGTCGAGGTGTGCCCTGCCTGGGCGGAGCATCGCCGTGCCCTCGTGGGGGCGATCGGTGGCGGGGACCTCTCGCGCCGGGCCCTGGTTGAGGCCATGGTCCGGAGCGAGGAGGAATGGCAGGCGGTCGCTTCCTTCTGCGAAGCAGTAATGCTTGCAAAGGAGGAGGCCGACCGCATCAGGCAAAGACGCCCTCGCCGCCGTCGCCGGGATTCCGATCCCGATTTCCGGCCACCGTAGACGCGGGCTCGCGGACGGCGAGCTATGGGTAGTTCGCTGTCCGATCGTCCGGTAATGGACCGAGTCCAAGACGTCGACGGCGCGCACTGTTCCCGCGCGCCTCAAGGAGTTGTCAGCACCAGGAGGGGCCCAGCTGGGTCGAAGCCTACTGGGGACAGGGTTGTCCGAAAGGGAGCTCGTGCCCCGGTATGAAGGCTAGAAGGAACGGCGCGGGGTTTTTAGTCAGTAAGAGTCTGACACTGTCTCCAGCTCCACCCAAGAGCGGGTTTCGTCAAAGATGATTTTCCCCGTCGACAAAAAAAAAAAAAAAAAAAACCCTTAACAAGAAAAATAATCACTAATTCTCTGAATTTTACAAGAGACTTTTAGACCTAAAAATACTGTACCTTAGAGCATTAAAGTTTTATTGTTCGAAAAAGGACCCCTTAGGGGGAAGGCGATTTATCATGATCAAGAACGACGTGTTTTCTCAGGTGTATGTGATTTTGAAACAAGCTCAGATAGAATAGGTGTAGTGGTAAAATTGTGTAGAGACGTGGGTGGCTGTGCTGCCTCCGCAAAACTTTGCTGAAGGGGCCAGCTTCATCATCATTCATTATGCTAATTAGGAGTGGTTTCTATCCACAAGCTGAATTTAATAATATACAACTAAAATAAAGTTTTCCGTGAATATCATTCTGGGTTGAAAATGTATAATAATAAACTAGCAAACAAATAATATGAGATAATTATAGTAGTTACAATTTAGTTTACTTTCATATATTCTCATTTATGTACTGTTTATTTCTGTAAAAACATGAGGAGGAACAGGTCATAGACCGCTTAGTAATATATACCGCTACCTAAGTAAATATGAACCGGATTAATAGAAGAAAGACTTAAAAATAAGTGCCTAATTCCACGAAGGAAAAGGTATGAAATTATTCTAAAAGACCTTTCTTACAAAGAAAAAATATACGTACTTAGTCAAAGTTTGGCTCGGTAAAGACATACGAGTATTAAACTAAGCTGAAATTTTCTAATTATTTTGCTACGCTACTATTTTTTGGTCCTAACGATTTAATATACATATTTTTTTCTACTTTAAAAAGATTCTTATAAAAATGTATCAGTTATCGAAATACAAAATAAGTAACCTATAGTTTTAGAGAAGACGTTTCATTTAAAACTAAATTACAACGCAAATAAAACATTAATTTTCGATTGTTGATCAGAAGACCAGTAAAAATATGAAATGTGACTATTGTTAATAATAATTTTCTCCTCAAGCAAATACCTATCAATACAAATATGCTGTGATGAAATTATTAAAAGTTATAACGAAAATTAATATCACAAAGATCTTTTATTTATTTACATACACTTTATTGTACACCGAGATTATCTATAACTAGGACCCAACCTAAATCCAACATACAATCGGTGGCCTTATTGCACTCGGTGATTTCTTTTAGGCAACTTGGAATGGATTGAGATTGCCTGGACACAAAATGGGGTTACACTTGGTGCAAATATAAAACTTTTCTCAAAGTTATAATATTGTCATTTAACGAAGAATATATAATCTGAATCCTACTAATATTATAAATGCGAAAGTTTGTAAGTGTGGATGGATGTATGGATGGATGTATGGATGTTTGTTACTCTTTCACGCAAAAAACACTGAACAGATCTCGATGAAATTTGGTACACGAGTAGACCATATCCCAGAATAACACATAGGATACTTTTTTATCCTGGGATTATGTACGCGGATGAAGCCGCGGGCAAAAGCTAGCCTTTCATAAGTGTAAAAGTATGAATGTATATTACTGTACCTACTTATCAAACCTTCTTATATTCACCCTTCATTTATTGTTAAAGGTAAACAACATTAAACCTCACACAACAACAGTGGCCGCCCTTGATCTACGTCTTCATAAGGATTTGTTCTATATTCTCAGAATAATCGCGCGTTGTTCCAAACACATGTATAAATGGCACGAGATCTAAAGTTAGCAAAGGACACAAATCTTTTCAGCTTGTGTTGTGTGGATAAAAGACTTGGTCTTGAATCATTGATGTTTTTTTTTTTTTTTGAAAAAAAATTATGTACGTTTCCTAAAAGACGCAACTTTGTCAAAGTCAAAGTCAAAATATTTTATTTAACATAGGCCTACATGGGCACTTATAAAATGTCAGAAGCTAGTGTCGTAGTGTTGTGTCTAGATGTCGATATAAAATATTTTTTTGTTACATTCAAGTTTTTTAAAAAATAATTAAAATTAAAATCTTGTGCAGTTATTAAAAACTTCATAAAGTTTCTTTTAATATATTCTGAATGCGTTTCGGTCTCACCCAGCACTTAAATGTTTTATCGTCCCTTTCAAAATCCAAGGACTTTTATCAAAAGAAAAAAAATCGTAGACGCCATCCCATCTAAGATGCTTTCAGTTCCATCAATCAAAATTCTTGGCGCATTTTTTCTCAGCTCAAGGAGTTAGGGTATGTTTGACTAATTTTGGTCCAAAGAACCTTGGAATTCTGGTCCTTTCGTATAATAGACCCGTTATTATAATAAGCTCCACAGCCTCGCTAGTGGGTCAAGATTGACCTCAGGTATTTTTGGGTCGCGTTTTGGGCAACAGCCCTTTGGCGCATTCCGGGATATTTCGGGACAGCTGCATTTTATTTAGGTGGGGTTTTTTATGAGTGTCTTAAGGGTTTGCTGGAGGAAATTGGGTTTTACCTACTTGTGTTTGTTTCGTTGTTTAGGTAGGTACCTTTTCGGTATGAAAATTTGTTATACCCAGAACTTCTTTGTTTATCATGCTTTCTTCTATATTTTTTTCCTGTCTCATTATTACTGTTATATTGTTACAGTTTTTTTTCCTTTAAATTTATTAAAAACGCGGCAAACTATGATGTGTGTGCTTAAAATATGGTTATATTTAAACCTAGAAACTGCTGACTATACCTATTATTTCATACGTGAAAAATAGAAATACTATATACCGCTAAGTAAGCAGAATACGTTGTTATCTTTTTTTTTAAAGGTATTTTTAAACATCTCGATAGAATTGTCAAAAAAAAGATCGTATTATCATTACCAAATAATTTGTTTTCCTTTCACAAGGTACGATATTTAGCTATAAGCATCATTACATTATAAGTATGGTTTTCCATTACAATGCAAACAGGATACGTACTTCAACGTGTTCCGAGGATCGTTCTTCTGGCGTTTCCGACGATACCACTTACGATTCAGAAGCATCAAGTATACTTAAATAAAAATGCTATTTTTACAAGTAAACTCAGTAGATGTCGTACTTTTTGAACGTCACCACTCCGTGACGAGACGATTTATTCCATTCTAATACCAAAAACTAATACCACTTGTATTTTTTAAATCATATTTAGTTTCCATTCCGAATGAATACCAGCAACCTGAATTTTGTTCACAGTCAGCTTAGTCAAACCTAATCAAAATAAATATTAAATATAATTCTAGCTAAGTATAAGCAAATACCGGTGGTATTAGTTATTGGTATGAAGATCTGGCCAGAAAAACGCCCCAACTACTCGTCTGAACATGATTAGTACAAGAGAGATCACAGTTCTCCTTACCTGTCAAGTGAGACTGCGACCAGGCTGTAGACTGATGCTGCGACTGAGAGGCCCTGAACGTAGGGCACCGTCTTGCACATCAACCAGCCTAGCACCCATGCTGTAACAAACACAAAAATCGAGCTTAGTTAATTGAAAGTGGAAGTTAGAAGAACGAGAAATATTGAAGATTCTTCTGTTTTCCTGATATATTTTGTACTTCTAAATTGAGTCCTTCGAGTCGTTTTATTTATAAACAAGTCTTTTCTAACGCTTCATGTAGTATTTTTGGAGTAAAACTAGTCAAAATCGTGACTAATCTTAGCTAGTCCTTTCATCACTACATCCGTAAACACGTGTCTACGGTGACCGAGAATCGAAATACTTATAAACTACTAATTAAATATCAAATTAGAGAATTCTAATTTAATCTCAACCAATAATTATCGTTTCCAGGAAGGTGTACCATTTCCTAGCGTGTCCTTAATTCCTTACATTTAGAAAGGGAACTTTCTATGCTTCTTGATTGCAGGCTCTGAATTTATTTCCTGAAATTATTATTCATATCGTTTGAAAGCAGTAATAGGAAATTGGTTGAGTTAAGCTCAATTTCTAGTTGAGGCGGCCTTTGAACGTGAATGTAAACAACTTATTATATTAAACTTCTGAGAAATTGAACGAAAATATACAAAGGTTTGTTAATATTTGGTACGTTTTTAGCGTTCCGTAACTGAAAGGTAAAACGGGACCCTATAAGTAAGACTACGCTGTCCGTCCGACGGTCTGTCTGTCTGTTTATCCGTTTGTTAACAGGCTGTGTCTCATGAACCGTGATAGCTAGAGTGTTGAAATTTTTACAGATGATATATTTCTATTTGCAGTTATAACAAAAAATACTAAAAACAGAATACAATAAATGTTTAAGTGGGGCTCTCATACAACAAACGTGAAGTTTTATTGCTACGGACGATAAGGAACCCTATGTGCGCGAATCCGATTCGCACTTGCCCGGTTTTTATATTAAAAGCTATAATAAAACAGAGAATGTTGTAAGCGAGATGAGTACCTAATATCTATTTACTTTTAGACCTAAGTATACATCTAAAGGGAATTGATTAATTAAAATTTAATTAATAAAATGGTGGTCGTGGCAAAATAAATATTCAATTTAGAATGGAAAATTAATTAAATAACGATTCTATTCTAAAATAATATTTCGTGGAGTTGTACCTAATATGTACTTATGGTATTTCTGTATTAATTCAGTGTTTGACTTTACTGTAATAATGAAACGATTGCCTTTTGTTCTGCGGAATAAATAGGAAGAGAAACCGGTTTATTGTTTTGTAATATTGTTTGTAGAAGAAACAGATGAAGGAACGAGTTTAAATGGATTGAGAGCAAGAGCAGAAGATTTGTATATAAATATTTTTAAATGGTTTTTCATAAGTAAACGAGTTTCTGTAATTATAAGTAGTGGAATAAAGAGCATTTTTATTTTATTTTAATATTGTTCGTACTTTAGAGATAGCTGGAACCTTGTGCAAAGTCCTGTAAACCTCCGTTGTGAAGGGAGAACCTTTGACCAGAAAAGTGTTGTGTAAGTAATCTAATAGCGAGATAAAGTAACGACAAAAAAACTAACTTTTGTTGTTATACGGGCAACCAAAATAAATCATCTGTGAATTTCAACTGTCTAAATATCACGATTTATAAGTTACAACCCAGTGACTAAGTTAGAGCAGTGGTGGCCGAGTGGTAATGGCTCCGACTTACGCGTTGCAGGTCACGGGTTCAAACCCAGCCAGGCGCATTACTTTGTGTAATTTATTTCATTACTACTGCTCTCAAAACAGTGAAAGAAAATATCGTGAGGAAACCGACATGTCCTAGAAGCAAAAATTCGAAAACATGTGACATTCACCAACCCGCACTGAGCCCACGTAGTGGATTACGGCCCATTCCCTTTCCTAGACTGGAGGTCCCAGCAGTGGCCACATTTTAAAAAAACAGGCTGATGATGATTAAGTGACACACAGGCGGACAGTGGAGTCTTATTTATTTATATATACTATATACACCAAAATATAATCAATGATACATTTGAGCCTTATATTAAAAACATACAATTGGCGACCTTATCGCATTTCGCGATCTCTTTTAGGGAACCTGGTATGGAAAGAGACTGTCTGGACATATAATGGGGTTGCTGTCTTAGTTATAGGATTAGGTTCCCGTTTTTATTCTTTTAGTACGGAACCCTGAAAACTGTTCTTCCTAAATATCTAAAATGCCGATAGTCCTTTAGTGGTTCTACGATATGACAGAGTTATGACGATCATCAAGTGAACACACACGAGGTTATAAAGGAGATCACTCACACTTCCACATCCATACTGAGAAGGTCAAGGTCGGTATAATGTATGTCACACCTGTTTTATGACAAATCCAATACTCTTCTCTTTTAGACGTCCTTTTTATTAAATTTCGTGAAAGAGAGGCTCAAATATTACATCGACAGTAATAAATCAAAAGACACAATGTTCCTCTGCCATAAAATGTTACAAAAAACCATGGAATCGTCTTCGAACGTACAGCAACAAGTGGAAAAGGTCACTAAATCAATATTTACACGGCACCCTGCAACTGAATGTAGGTCAGGTCACTGTACTACCTGCGACCTCTTAGCCTTGCATTCCTCTCCACCCCTCCTTTTCTCTCTAACACCACCCTCTATACACCCGTCCTTTTCCTTCCTAACCTTGTACCAACGCATTACTATACAAAAGTCGGAAATGACTGTACATTTTCCAATTAAATATGAATCGTATTGTTTTAACCAAAGTCTCAATTTCGTTTAAAATTTTACAGGAAGTTGCACACAGTTCAAATCGATTTGAATTGTAACAACTGATTTGTTATTAATGATGCTTTAGATTTTCTTAACCTATATTTTAGGCCTTGGCCTGGTGGTGTGGTAGATTATTTTTTGTATATGTCATTTTTTCAAATTTTACCGTGATTATTGCAAGGGGAGGGTAATCAGCTGATCATTCCCCTGGTGACTTGTTGACAATTGCATACAACAGATTTTTTTTTGCTAGTCTGTTGTGTCCCACTCCTGGGTAAAGACCTCCCACCATTCCATCCATCATTACCACAACGATTAACTATTATACTACCTACAGTTTTTTGCTATCTATTTTTTCCCCAGAATTTAAGTATCTGTGAAAAAACACAAAGAAAATAACTTTTAAAAGTGTAAAAATCAACAGCAATTCTTCACAAATTATTCGTCGTCCCAAGAAAAAATACCAATAATGTTTTTTTCATAACTATGAATGAGTTTTTTTTAATCACATTGATAACTATGGATGATAATAAAAAAAACCAAGCAGCGTATTGAAGACAAATAAGTTTACAAATTAAACTCCAAAGTGTTGAGCATCGATGTGACATCGCGGACATTTCACCTAAACGCATAAAACGTTTTGGGAACTAAGGATTCGAATTCTGCCGGAGTCTGTGTTTCCTGATAACTACAACCTAGGTGACTTTAAATCAAGAGTTAATAGGTTACGTCTAGGCAGGCGCGCTCCATCTCGGCCACATTGTCACTTACCATCTAGTGAGATAGTCAATCGCGAGTCTATTAATGATAATAATAAAAAAAGTTTTAATATATTTATTTTGTTAATATATTAAGCGTATAATAAGAAGCTCTTAACTTCAAACCACTCAATTATAACCACCGTTAAGGTTACCTAACTTAAAGGAGTCGTGACTACAATATCGTGAGTATAATGTTGTATAATCGTTTATGTCAACACCTCCATGAGGTCTGAGGTCAACTGCCTAGTGATACCTAAGCTTATAACAAGGCAGCAAGACAAAAACATTAAATACACATACGATAAATATTTTTACCTATGTAAGTGTGGCGAGGGATACTTCAAAACGCACTTAATTAAGCACAACAAAAGTATTTTTCAAAACGCACCAATTTGTGCCTTAAACATTCAAATTAAATAATTTTATTTATTAATTAATTTTTTTTATTAGGGCAGTTGATTTAAAATTCAACTGCCCTAATTATTGTTCGTTTATTAAGACTACCAGGAAAGCAGAAATTAATTCAAACTAGGCTAGGAAAATACAGGTTTTTAAATTTAATTATATAACAGTTTGAAAAAGTACCTATCTACAAAGTCATATAAGAATTAGAAAAATATGGAAGACATTTTGAATTTTTATGATTTGAGTTGCATTTCACGAATTTTATTTAAAATCGATTCAAAGCTCACTCTTTGGCACAAATGTTGACTGCTGCTCAGTCTATTGACCATAAAAAAATGATTCAAACATATAATTAGTTAAAAGTGCTAAACCGAATATACGAAAACTGCTTCGTTGAATGATTACTTTCTATCGATAAATAGCATGGTTTCCGAGAAATTGGCCACAAGACGAAAGCTGCGGAAAAGGCTGGTACTTAATATTCAAATCGACCCGCAGAGCCTGACCCGGACGAAATCATGCGCACAGATGCGTGACGATGCGAATAAATGTACGGATGCCCTTCAATTATGTAATGGGGACACACCGCGCACGGCAGCCGATGAGCTGAGCTTTTTATGATGCAACTTCATTTATTGGTCCTTCTGTACAAAGGAACTGAAACGTTTCATTAGAATATTGACTTTAGTACGAGTATATTCTCTCTAGCCTTTTTTCAACTAGCATGAAGTCGGCTTCTAGTCTAACTGGATAGGGCTAAATACCTTTGTTTTACATGGGATGCCTTGAATGCCTATCAGACCTCCACATCCCAGTTACTGAACAACACGATACTCTTTGTTTAGACTAATGAAAATAAAGACTTTAGTACGAGTGAGAATAATTTATTGATCTTGTTATTATTATTAACAAGCATATTACATATAACTACGCCTATAATAATATGTTGAAGTTCAGAATAATCACATGCCGTGCCAAAAAGGAAACCATAAGAAATCTTCACTTAATTTTATGAAGAGGAAAAAGCTCCATTTAAAACACACTCCAAACACTTGTTGGCATAAATTTCCCCTTAGTGCGCGCAAATTGAGATAAATTATCTGCTGCCCAGTCGCTTACAAGACTCTGCCAATTACTTCATTTGAAAACTGGGATTATTGTAAATACGTTTTTATTGTGGGAAGTAAATGGCTTTTCCTGTTCTGGAAAGACCTAATGAAGTAACAGAATTTTACTAGCTCAAAGCTGCCTATGTTTCTTCAGATGCCTTTTGTATTTCAGGGCGATGGAGACTCTTTTGTACAATCCTGCAGCCCTGGCAGGCCCGCGCCCGACATTTATTTAGGCGAGCTACACATTGCTCGCCGTCTACAAGACCATGCTTAAGGTGGTTGGGAATCGCACCTTGTTCAGGATAAATATGAGGACGCCATAACGTTTCTCAATCTTAAACGGGACTTAACAACTTAATATGATGTGCTGAACGCTAGGTTGCAACGATCGCTCTCTCCATGCCTCAACGAGATTCCGCCTTAGTATTGTCTGTCGTGGCAATACATTATATCTAACTATCTCGTTAAGAACGAAAGAAGACAGATCTTTTTGTGGTTAAAATGCTACACTTGATCAAGGTGGTTCCCTATATCAACTACAGTACCAGACCCTCTAATAATATCAGGACCAACATTACTGCCATTCCAATAACATGAACGGTTTCAAGTGACAGCTAACTAATTGCTGGTTTTCGCTTTTGTCCATCATTGTAAGTGGGCTACTGCTGCCTTGATAGAAGATAAATGCCTGAGAATACAAACACCTGAAATAAACAAAAAACAGTTAATAATTCAGATTGTTCCACTTTCTAGATTTGATCAAAGACCTTGTAACTTTTGAGGATAGTTTAAAAATACCAAGAGTCATTATTGTGATGATAATTTGACTGGATTTACTGGTCAAGGTAAGGGCAAAGATTATATAGTGTTGACCATTAAAGTGATCACCATCTTCCTGCTCTTGGTCCGTGTTATTTGGAATCAACTCTTCCATTTTCTTCTGTCAACTGTCATACTATCACTAACTTTTCCTTATCTTTCGTAACACTCTTCACACAGTCCATGAATACCAATAGAGTAATGACCAAAATAATAATTAGGTAAGAAAGCACAATACCAAAATAGGGTGTAACAAGATATATTATGTACTAGTCTAGCTAGGAGTAGGAGCTTTTAATCTACATTAATATCATAAAGAAGTAAAGTTTGTAGGAGGTAATCTCTGAAAGTACTGCTTTTTCTTGAGTGACATAGGCTATATTTTATGTAAGTGGTCGAGGCCGCGAGCAAAAGCTTTTCATTTAATATAACAATAAGTGTCTGAAGTTAAGGTGGTGCATCACGACTCACATTTTCACTGTTTTTCATACAACCGCTCATAACTGATTATGACGTTATTACACACTTTTCATTAAATATTTTGGAAACACAGTATCTTGTGGATATTATCTAGGTTTCTAAAGAAACCAATTTCTAAATTTGTGTAAAACTAATCCAGTAAAAACCTCTGAAAATGTCCTATTTTGTATGAACTTTGACACTTCATAATTTGCCTAAAAATTAAAAAAGTAATCCTCTAGAGACCTTGCAAATTTTATTAAGATTCTAAATGATGACAACTGTTTCCAAAAACTTTTAAGGGTTTAAAAAAAACAGCTATTTCCTGGAGCAAGTTTTGTGAAATTTTCGAGTAAATCTCGGAATCACCGAATACTAACAGAGTTTCCAGGCGTTATGTCTCTTTTTTGCGTTGCCTTTTCGTCAAACATCGCGTTGGATTGTATTAAATGAAATAACAAGCTTTTAAACCATTTTCGATGTTTACGATAAGCGAGTGGAGAAGGACCCTCTTAAGATGATGATTGCGAATTGATATTTTTTTAACAATAGTGATATTTTTATATTATATATCAATAACAACAGAAACTTCATCTTTACCGCTTTATTATTTCCCTGAGATTATAACAAATCCTTGTATATCCCAGTGAATATATATTTGATTCAGTACTGTTAAACAAAGTTTAAAGTTAAGGCCCTAAAGTTTATAATCTTTACGGAACAAAGTTGAAACAAGGAAAGCCCTTAGAACAACTTTGAATTTAAATCTTAACTAGATCAAACTGCTAACTTGAAATACACCTTGTAACCTAGCTTTCGAAAATTTTATTCCTAGTACCTATTGAATAATTAATATACAATTCTCTCACTGAAAACAGGCATCCTGTCTATGAGAAGGAGTGTTCCGTTACCATACACACTGGCCCAATGCCAATTGATAGATGTCAGATATCTTCGAAATTGTAATTCTAGGCTATGCCTGCTTCCTCATTTCCTAAGTTTATTTCAATTTGTATTTTTAAATAGATAGCCATTTTGCAAGTGTTTTGGTACGGCAAAGGCAACCTTGTTGTTTATAATGTGTCCGTCGTTTGTATTATGTGATTGTCGTTTAGGTTAAGTAACTAACTTCTAGATTAAGTTTGTCACTAACGAATGGGCTTATAAATTATTATTATCATTTGTGCTCATAAACAGAAGTTATTAAATAACTGCGAATGGCCGGGCAATACCGGGCGATGGGAACAATGCGCAGTGTATAATGCAAAGAAGGAGTGCCCAGGGAGGCAAGACCCGGGCTGGCTCGCCCTTGAGAACCTCATTTTATTGTCTGTCTTGGATTAAAATTTTTGTTTTTTTTTCTTGTTTTGTTATTCGCAAGAATATTTTAGTGCTCTCTTAAATTGTGAAAAGGTTTTATGTGAAACATTTTATATATAGATGAATACTTTTGAAAAACTCTTGATTTTTCCTGTTATTTTTGTCTGTTTCAGGTACCTAATAATTACACCATAAAATAGGTAAATATAACTGTTTCTTTGAAAATGTATTAAATACAAAGTTTCAGTACCTATTACGATTTTTGTATTCTATTTTTGTAGCTAAATTACCCTATAATAATATATAATTGTGTAACTACCAAAATCCGGGTGCTAAGATTTTAATGTCTTTGAATATTTTAGTGTCCTCAAATATTTTGACAAGTTAATACTTACAAACGATAAAATTATTCATTAAATTGATGTTCCCAAATAAAATCGACGCTATCTCAATAGCCCTCTAGATCTCATTTTTTTTTAAAACGAAACTAATCCTTTAATTATTCAACTCAAAGATTTTAAGGATTCAAAGGGTTTCAAGTTTATTTATTTTTTTCAGTCTGCAAACTTATTTCTTGAGGAGGCCTCACAGAAACCAGTGTATCGTCTTACGGAAAGTTACGAAGAAATTAATAAGTCTTCAATTGTTTGATTAAATTGCTTACTTGGAAATATAATTAAGGAAGCCAATTTTCAATTACTTCTAAATAAAAAAATAATTGGAAATGGTAACGGTAGACAATAAAAAAATAATAACGTTAAAGGTTACGGAGAGGTTATTTTTTATTGAATGATACTGTGAAGCTAAAAGTGACCTTGAAAATGATATAATCAAGTTTTAGAAATTTCTTTTATTTATGTAATACTCAAACATGGTCTTTATTTACAAGGCGTTCTGAGAGATACCAAAAAAAACGCTTTTTGTTAACAGTTTTCCTGGCAAAATTTACCAACGTTTTTCACAATAGTCAGCCTCTTTGCTTCACTATCTGCTGTTGACACTATCAATTGCTTGTTCATTTGCCAAAAAACCAGCAGAAAGCGTGTTATCGCTGAAGGACGTGTAAAAAATCGCGATGCACGTAAAGATATGGTCGGACGACATGTCTCAGGGTACCTTCTACTTCCTTTTTCATTATGATCGTGAGGGGCCAAGCTTGGCTGGCTGCTGGGTAGGTCAGGGGGGTTAGGAACCGGGGGGTAGGAAATGTAGGTCAGGCCGATGAACTAGGGCGCCGGGGCGGGATCCCGTCCCGGAGACTTGTTGCGATCAGAACAGGTGCGTCCGAGGATCATACGGGATTATTATACGAGTTTGTTATTAAGTAGATAAGTGGGGGGATTTTTTGAGAGAGTTTTTGAGCAGTTTAAGGTTGAAAGAGCTTAAAGGTTTTTTTTAGCGTTCCGTGACTCAATAAGAAAACGGCTCCCTTACCTATACTTTTTAAAGGATCATCTTATTTCTGTGAAAACCCCTTATATAGAAGAGGCGGGGAAATATTGAGTTGTATTTAAATAAAACCATACACTCAGGTCTGTAGTCCTTTCAAGCTAAGAAAAAAAACAATTTTCTAAGAAAAAAAGATACGACATTCGTCGCAAAAAACATATATTTCAACACCTCAAATTTCATAGGGTAGCTACTATTCCGTTGACTCAAAATTCTGAAATATGGCATAATATAAGGTCTTAAAGCATAGGTGAATATGAATGAATAAAACTGAAAACAGTTTTGTAGTTACGTCACAAAAATTAATACCTTTTTTTGCGGGACTTGAACTTAAATAGTTAAGTTTATACGGAACCCTCAGTGCGCGATTCCGAACAGCACTTACCCAGTTTCTTTTTAAATTATGGAGTCCTTGTTAGGCTGTTTTGTGTTTGAGTTAAGATGACCTTGGGATGTCTTGAGCAGATATTGAAGATTTATGATCTGTATTGTGAGGCTTGCTCGTACTTCGAGTGGCGTACTGCCTGAAGAACTGATTAATTATGCTGGCGTGTCGTTTGATTCTTGGACATTTAGACAACTTGAAAGACACATCTAACTTTATCACTCCACTCATCATATCAATTAATAACAGACGGCCAACAGCTTGATGCACTTAATCATTAACTTAATTCATGAATCCCCAAGCGACACCCGGTGGCCGCGCATCTATTGTCTTACTATTGTGTCTCTAATTGACGGTATCTGAAGGGTTAAAAAAACTGACCTAATGCGAGTTGGACTCTCATATGAAAGATGCTACAATATTAATGTCTATCAAAAACATATTTTTTTTAACACAATCATTTTTCCTAAAATTTTCTATCTCTAACGGTTTATGAGAAACAGGCGATACTCTGGAGAGCCAGCATGGAGAAGGACGAGACATCAGATCACCTGCTTCTAACCCGCCCAGTAGTCGCTGAATACAGGGCAAAGTATTCCTGAAACCCAGGTACCCTCCGTAAAATGTTCAGTAACACCAAGGCGCTGCTGGCTTTACTAAAGGAGCTGGGGTGGATCGAATGACACATAAATCCCGCTCGTACGCAAAATACGCGCTTTAGACGTGGAGTTGCAGTTACCAGCCCAAAATACAAACACGAGAGACAGATGGACAGACGTACGAACGGACGGACAAACAGCGAATGCTTAGTAATAAGATCCCGTTGGCACCCTTCACTTCGGGCATGGAACGCTAATAATTGCTAATCTGATTACTCTTCATAGCACAACGTAGTCAGCCCTGTAATATTCCCTCTGCTGGGATACAGGCCTCCTCTCTAGAAGAGGGAATGGGCCGTAATACACCACGTGGGGCCAGTGCGGGTTCAATATATCGTCGTTTAAGTTCTATCACCACGTAAGTAATTTTTAGGAACTTTTCAGGAGAGACGAAATACCGACTACTTTGATATAGACAAGACTTAAGTTATATTTTGTACTTTGAGTATACTTCAAAATATTTTTTTTCAACAATAAAAGCTAGCTTTTACTACAAATCTAGTATTTATTTCAATATCATGACTTACGAAAGTCATGCACGTTTTCCATAAGACCGGTCTGATTGGTGGCTTCCGTGCTGTTACTTTTCCGTGATTTGAAAGGTTCTTATTGGTCGTATCTTGATTTTGAATGGTCTAAACGACGCGTCTTTCGATTCTCTAGCGAATGACATTAAAATGTCAAAACCGCCAAAAAATTAGTTACGTGGTGATAGAACTTAAACGACGATATGTACATCCACGTAACTCCTCAGATGGAGAACTTCTCAGTTCATAACAAAACTTAAGAATTGGATTCTTATCCAACAAACGATCTGTTTGCGGATGAATGGATAATTTTATTGGCATGTTAGAAGTGCTGTGAGAGGGGTCGATTTACGTGGTGTTTATACTTTTACTTATACTTTATCCGTTGTAATTAATTAAACTAAATAATAATTAAGAAAAAAGGTAATAGGTCACTCGGTACAGATGTAAACTTTGTTACATATCAGCTTATGTTCAAACTCAGTGACAAACCTCAAGTCTCTGAGCAGTTAGTAATACTGTTTATTTAGATGAATGGAGGAATACAGTATATTTGAATAGCGTGTAAATGGGATTATGAAGTGGGTGATATACTGTGTAAATCTACTTGAATGTCAGTGTTTATGTCATTTATAACGTTATGGAAATTGACCCTGAACACATATTGTGTGAGTTGGCGTATTGTGTGATTGTGAAAGTTATTCAAACTAATATTTTAAGATATAAATAATGTATACGTAATTATGTTTGATACTTCATCATGCTCGAATGGCTGAACAGTATTCGATGTATTTTGTTACACGGCTAGACTATGTAATTTTTTTATACTAGGAGTATGTCTCCATAAGATCCCTTTCTACTATACCACGGCGGCGTATCGTGTTATCCAGTTACTGAGTTGTGGAGGCACTACTAATATTACAGCATTACTTATTTCCATGTAAAATACTGATTTTGAGATAATATTACGTATATACGTATTTTGGTCATAATAATGACCAAAATACGGGTTATATACTAAATTTTTTACACGAGACCCAATCATGTAGACAAAGCAACAGATAACACGATTTTATCACATCAAAAAGTCTTATGTTTTTCGAAGCCCGATACCCAACCTCTTTTAACGATATCAATTCAATTCCCGAAACTATTCCGTAGTCCCTTGAAGTTTTTTCACGGTTAAGTGAGGTCCACAAATTGAGAACAGGTCTAAAATATTGGCGCGCACTGGCCTCGTTCGAGCACCCAGTTTAGGAGCTTAGGCCCCTGCGCTAACCATTTTCAGGATTGATTATAATCCCCTAAGGACCTCTCAAAGGGAACTCGGAGTTCTTGAACGCGTGGCGGTGTTCAGATTTGTGGGTCTTGTAACTTAATTACTACTCTATTTGATATAATCTGATTAACTGGTCTGTAGTGACATGTTTGCCTTTAAAAGACAAGAATAAATCGTCCAATTCAGAATAGCAAGGCTAAAAAGTTTAATTTCGCTATCAGCACGATAGAAGAACTGGAATTAATAAGCTTATTAAATGCTGTCTTGTGACCACAATGATTGTTAAACCATTTAAGCTTTTTTGTAAGACTTCCATTAATTATGCTGAAACGCTAATGTCTACCCTCAGGAGGCTAACGGCTACGACACAGTTTTATTTTCAAATATTATAACTGTTAACGAACACAATACCAGTATACTGTAAAAATGGTTTATGTTCCAATAAATAAATATTAAATTTATTAAATTAATTTATTATTATTTTTTACCTTCATTTCAGGGAAGTTATCCATAAATTTATTAGTATTCTTTAACGTATATTCGATTCGATGATATAATTCTTTATTAATTACGCCACCACATCAGGACACAACTGGTATACGTACATGCACTGCACGCAGGTGCCCCAGAAGAATGTTGTCGCAACCCCGCATCCGACACAGTAGTGAAGCGGATATTAATCGTATGAGTATGATCTTAAAGAGATCATCTACTCGCGTAGCTTCGAATATACTTGACTGGCTACGGAAACGTGGCATCTATAACAGTTATGAATATGTAAAAAACCGATAAAACTACCGTCACAAATAACTAGCACAATTATATTTCCACAGACTACTAAATTATCTTTAACCGAGATCTATCAAAAAGCTAGATGATGTCATAAGAATGAAATCGAATACTTCAACTCTCATGCTACTTAAATAAAGTATCCTAATTTTAAAACATCGGAGCCGTAATCATAATATGATTACGTTCCTCTCAATTTTCTGCAACGGTGGGCTTCTCAAACGAGAGGCATCTCAAACTCTCACATCATTGGGTTTATTAGTCTGTACCACGGATAAATAAATATCAGAGAGCTAATGATATGCAATATTTTTACAATAGAAGTTATCACCACCATAATAGCAATCGATTACTGGACATAACCACCACTACATTCGTAGTTCGATACATTTAGCTAATACCTGTTAGATCTACTGGTGACGAGCTGGCGAGTATGGTTTCTAATACTTTTATTGTTTTAGTGCAATTTCAATATAACATAATCGCAGCCTTATAATGTTCCCACTGCTGCATGTTGCACTGCTGTTCTGCTGGAATTCAGGCTCTCGAATTTTTGGAGTATGTTTTCTCGCGAAGTTTTTCTTTACCACTTTGAGACGAATGGTGATGATGACGAAATAGTAAAGCACTGGAGTTTGAACGCCGAACTCGTAAGTCAGAGCCATAACCACAAAGCCACCACCACTGCTCTCCCATTCAATGTAATTTTGGAAGCAATGGTGCTTCCTGGTTTTTAGCAAACTTATTTTAAATGTAGTTCAGTAGCAATGTTTAGTCACGTACTTCCGCATGTGAACACTCCGTTTATGCTACCTATTCTGTGGTCTCATAGCTGCTTTGATTTCGACAAGTACTTACACAGCTAATATATGAGTAGCTCAAATAAAGTACATTATGTATGGAAGATGCGTGGGAAGTAGACATATGAATTCCTTTCGAATAACCTTATTATTTATATGAGATGGGTAGATTCTGGAGTAAATGTCTGAGAGAGAATATTTTTTAAAGTCTTACCAATTTTTTAAAAGTTTCTAGTTTTTAAAATGCAAAGGAAAACTAAAGTGTCACTTGTTATGATAGGTAGCCTTGTTAACTTGATTAAAATCTAGCTTCATGATTATGCTGGTTTATTTTGTTTATCAAAAACTTTATAAATGAAGAAGAAGATTCAGAGCGACAAACATACCATGACTGCCTTTCATTTGCAAAAGATAAGGTTAAAACTTTGATAAATCACACTAATATTATAAAACCGAAAGTATGTTATACGAGTATGTATGTGTTTGTATATGTTCGTAACAACTTTATACAACAGCTGAAAGGATTCGTATGAAATATGGCATAAGGGTAGGCCATATCTCAGGATTACACACTGGATACTTTTTATCCCAGGAGTTTGTTTCCTTGGGATAATTTTCTACGTTCAGGCAGGCAACGTCTCTTGCAGAAAGTAGTAAAAAACAAAACAATATCTATTTGTCTACCTGCAGTTTAAAACACCGTGCGTATTATAATCGAATTGATGTTATTTTAGAGACTATATTAACAATGTTCAAAGCTGAACCAGATTGCTAATAACTCGCCATTGTTTTCTGTTCAAGTTTTAGGATGATAATGAAAATTTAATTTGCTTTGTTCAACTTTATTATTTAGATAAATGTGGACAGACAATGCGATACTTAGAAAGAAGCTAAAAATGCAGTAGATACAGTTCGAAGTATCTAAATAAAAAAAGTTACAATGAAAACTAATGTTTAAGTACCTATATGAAAAAAAATACAATTTTGCAGTCATCTTTATCCTAACTTCATAACTTATAACTGTTGTACATAAGATTAGCCAAAAATAAAATGCAATATGGAAAAATACTTTGATGTCCAAAAAACCATATCTCAACTTCGATAAGAAAACCATAAGTTTGTCAGTTTTTGATAAGAATCATATCATCCAAAATTTTTGAGCTTAGATAATAAAGTGTGTAACTCTCCAGGTCACATTGGCTAACGACTAAAGCCTAAATGAATTCATATAAGCTTAAGCAACTACCATCACAGCCCTTACTTTTTTTTTAGGTTTTTATTCTATTATTTTAGTTTGTTCAGTCATCAAAGTGAATGAACCATGAAACATGTCTGCTACACAGGAAGCCGTTGCAACGTCACAAATACGTTAAGATAAGCTAGTAATTGTGGCTTACCCGTGGCGCCGTCTATCGGGCATTTTCACAACATTTCACAATGCACACGTACAATTTTACTATTCATGTTTTTCTCACGACTTTTCTTTGTATAGCTTTATTTACACACATTTATTCTATATTTTATCGAATATTATTTGCGACTGTAAAACAGCACATATGTATCATAAAAATTATACGCTCCTCGTACACTGAAATCTTTTTCAATTTACGATGTGTGCATAAAGTTTCTAAATATGTTTATTTTACGACACTTTTTCGTTTATAGACTTGTTATATGGTACGGGGGCGTTTCTAGCTGCTCACTTGTAAAGTAAAATAGCTAAATAGAGATAAATTTCGATATATTATTGTTTAGGTCAATTGTTTCATCGTCATAATGATATTTTCTCGATTGAACACGTGTATTTACTGATGTTTCGTTCTATAGGCTAATATTATACTTAGGTATTGTCTATTATTAATGTTTGCGACAACTACCTATAAACTACTTTTAAACACACCACTTCTAGATTAAGAGCATCCATAATTAAAGAGACCCAAAGGGCAATGGAAAGGGTCAGAAATGAAGGTATCCGCAGGAGAACCCAGGTTGTCGACATAGCGCGAAGAATCACCAAACTTAAGTAGCAATGGGTATTTATTATTTACATTACTCGCAGAACAGATGGCCGTTAAGGCCGAAAGATTATAGAGTGGCGACCGCGTACCAGAAGATGCAGCGTTGCACAAGCAACAAGGTGGACTGGTGAAGGTTGCGAAAATCCGATGGATGTGAGATGCACAGGATCGTTCATTGTGCCAACAGTCACACTTACAGGGAGGCCTGTGCGTCCAACAGTGGACGTCTATCGGCTGAAATGATAATTAAAAAAAAAAACTTTGTCCTTAATGTGAATCAATTCAAAATAATTCATCACTAATAACATGCCTATCATCATTTCACTCACCACGCTTAACATGCACACATTATCCTCAACAAATCAAATTACAAGTAAACGAGCCAGAATCACGAACATAAGTCAAACATCCGTCAGAGCATATTGATATCCGCACAAGGAAATCTCAGACATATTCGTAGCCTTGGAGAATGGAATACGTTCAAGCCGAAATTCCAATATGGCGGCAGAATAATGCAACCTTCCTGTCTGTCAGTTTGGACTGCACAAGATTAATTCTTGGGCCTTGAAGCCGAGGGGTCTGAGGTCCCAGTGAGAGAGGGTGAGACAAGATAAAGGGAATAGGGAAAATATGTAAAGTAGGAGATACTTTTGCGTTCAGTGACTAAAAAGTGATTACGTGCATCTTAACGACTTTGTTTTCACAGTTACACCTTTTCTGTGGGTTCGATCTCATAGCCTGTGCCACAGAACCTGTACGTTTTTCGGGATAAAGATTATAGCTTTTTATCTGTAAAAGAGTTTTTATACTTCTAGAAAATTAAATTAGCTATTGTCCAAACCAACTCAAAAGCAAACAACTTTACCTCTTTGTGTTATTTAGTTGAGATTGTAAAACTTTTTAGGAAAAAAATTAAGATTAATTTTTAACAAAAGCTTTTCTTGTCCAAACTGTTTTTAAATTCTTAAAAGTTTGCTATTTGAATGACAGCTACAATGTTCTCCAACTTTTAGTTGACAGCAGTCACTGTATTCTAAAAGACGCAGACTCAGAAACCAATCTTAATCTTGCTTATTTATTATTTAATGATATAGTTTCGTGATATTTTGAATGAAAATGGCAATGAGCGTGTTTGACCAGAATAAAAATTATATATTTTTTATTCATTTTAATAAAACTACATAATTATTAAAAAAAAAAAAAAGAAAAATTACTCCACCAGGATCGGAAACAGGGTCCAAGCTATTGGCGATCAATGCTTCAGAGAAAGGAACCTCCTAACTATATGAACCTTGTCCAGAAGTACTGCTTTCTGTATCAAGCCCTTGAACCAGTCGCCTTACGAGAGCTCATGGTCATAATTATTATTATTGAATTTACCCGTACAATTATTATCTACATCAATTTGTTTTTTTAATAAAAAAATTAGGTTAATCAAGCAAAAATACGGTATCACTGAAGAAGGCAATCTAAATATTTGAACTAAAACCCCAACCTTACCACACCCGAAGGATTACAAGCAAAATCTCTATGTAATCGAATGATACCAATGATGGATGATCTACAGCACGACAGACATCATTCTGGGACGAGGGCCAACTGTGACTGGCTGATTCCCTAATGTGATCTCATTATGTTGATGTTGGTTTTCATTAATAGATTAAAGGATGTGTGAGTAATGTTCCAAGATAATGGTTTAATGGGTAATTTTTGGGTATTTAATGGGTTAGACTGGCTATTTAAATCAAGTTCAATAAATCATTTATTTTAGAAGACGTTTTAACCCATACCTACTAATATCTATAGATGTAAAAGTAACTTTGTCTGTTACGCTATCACGGTCAAACTGCTGAACCTATTTTGATGAAATTTGTTAGGGAGTACGCTTGAATTCCAAGAAATGGAATACTTTTTATCTTGTTTCGACTTTATCTACGCTTTATCTGACATTTGTGCGAACAAAGTCGAGGGCAAAGCTATTTGTATGTTTAATAAAAAGAAAAAAATCTGTTGAATAAGTGCAATAACTTTGTTATATATTTAAACTAGCTTTGCCCGCGCGGCTTCGCTCCCGCTCTTCCCTACTCCACCCTACTATATCCAACTCTACCCTACTCTACCTTACTCTACCCTACTCTACCCTACTCTACCCTACTCTACCCTACTCTACCCTACTCTACCCTACTCTACCCTACTCTACCCTACTCTACCCTACTCTACCCTACTCTACCCTACTCTACCCTACTCTACCCTACTCTACCCTACTCTACCCTACTCTACCCTACTCTACCCTACTCTACCCTACTCTACCCTACTCTACCCTACTCTACCCTACTCTACCCTACTCTACCCTACTCTACCCTACTCTACCCTACTCTACCCTACTCTACCCTACTCTACCCTACTCTACCCTACTCTACCCTACTCTACCCTACTCTACCCTACTCTACCCTACTCTACCCTACTCTACCCTACTCTACCCTACTCTACCCTACTCTACCCTACTCTACCCTACTCTACCCTACTCTACCCTACTCTACCCTACTCTACCCTACTCTACCCTACTCTACCCTACTCTACCCTACTCTACCCTACTCTACCCTACTCTACCCTACTCTACCCTACTCTACCCTACTCTACCCTACTCTACCCTACTCTACCCTACTCTACCCTACTCTACCCTACTCTACCCTACTCTACCCTACTCTACCCTACTCTACCCTACTCTACCCTACTCTACCCTACTCTACCCTACTCTACCCTACTCTACCCTACTCTACCCTACTCTACCCTACTCTACCCTACTCTACCCTACTCTACCCTACTCTACCCTACTCTAACCTACTCTACCCTACTCTACCCTACTCTACCCTACTCTACCCTACTCTAACCTACTCTACCCTACTCTACCCTACTCTACCCTACTCTACCCTACCATACCCTAATTTTTTTTTCCATAAGAACCTTCTCCTCACAATAACAATCAAAACAAAAAAAAAATCAGCCAAATCGGTCAAGCCGTTTTCGTGCTATGTCGTGACAACGGAAAACGGGGGTCATTTTTATAATATAGATTAAGCAAATACCATTGTTATACATTTATTTTAAATAAATTTTCCTACACCACTGATTTTTTTTCTGAAACTGATTTTTCACCATAAAAAAGCTAATAATCTCATGGTGGGAAATCATCCAATCACTGAGGGCGTAGTCTTTTACTGACTGAAGCCACACCTGTGTCCTTCAGTTGCCCTTTGCGTTCTAGGAACAAGAGTTTCCTTTTCGGCCTTGCTAAGTTTCTACGGATTGCTGACATCTCTTTGAGGAGCGCCTGGAGCATCACGCGCTATTGGCGATTTTTAACTGACAATGACAGTTAGATTAATCCTTGGAGATCATACATTACTTTTTATCCTGAGAGTACACATTCTTGGTATACTTAATACGACACCAAAAACAATAAACTAGAATAAAATCACAATGAAACAGCATGAAATCGAAATAAAGAATAGATTGTTTGTGCAACAAGGCCTAACTTCTCACTTTGTACCAAAACTTTCTTTGCGAGATACATTCCGTTCAAGAAAAAGTATAGTACAATCCGGTTCAGATTACTGAACAAGAGCAAATGAAAAAGTTTCTAGATGTTCTCACTCCGTTAAGCACTTCCAGAAAGCCAATAAAACAGATAAGCTTCCATTTGCAAAATTTATTTTCGATGGAAGTCTGTTTTGTAAGTTCCTATTCAGACATTGTTCTCAGTAACGAGTTCCAAATATTATTGAAAATTTAGCATCACCCAATCTGATTTATAAAACCATTCAATAGTACCCTCTATTGAAAGGGTTTCCTATGTTTTAGGTTCAATAACTCTGTTTTCATTTGTTCGTCTTCTCCAATTTTGAGCGGGCTTTAATAGTTCCGTGCAAAGGGTGCTATGATTTAAAATATTTCAATAATTAATAATAATAATATTCCACAACTATCACACAACGCCATCTAGTCCCAAGCTAAGCAGAGCTTGTTTTATGGGTACTAGACAACTGATAAACGTACTTATATATTTCTAAATACATACATATTAATAAATTACACCTAGACACAGAACAAAATGATCATACTCATCACATAAACATCTGTACTGGGTGGAAATCGAAGCCACGACTTGCGGCATAGCAGTCAAGGTCACTAAACACTAGACCAACAGGCCAGTCAGCTATGATTTAAAATAAAGACAAATTAGAAAATATTTTAAATTTAAAAGCAGTTTTTATTTATTTCATTATCGATAAACTTTCAAACTAATCGATAATTCAAACACTCAATTGCACGTCAGAGATAATAAGTTATTAGAAAACTTGTCAGAAAATATTTCATTTTACATTATTAACTTTTATAGAACTGAAGCTACGGCTCTGTCTACTGGAATTTCTTCAAAGACTTAAGAAGTGATATTAAACTGTAATTTGATTTTCATGAATAAAAATAATTATTCTTATAACAGTTTTCTTTAAACTGTTATAAGAATCTTGGTAATTCAATTCAATGAAAATACCTACTGTAAACATTTTAATAATTTTGATTACAGACATCAAATTGTTCGAAAGGGTCATCGCGGCCCTACAACGAAAAGGGCAACTGAAGGAACACAGGTGGGCAGTAAAAGTCTGACACTTCCTTTCGCTTCACATAGAGTGAAAAAGTTATTTGATGATTACCCATTTTAAAAAGAAAGGGGAATCAAACAAACCAAAAATATATATATTTGTTTACTACTTTCGCACTGGAAGACGCATCGTTGGAAGGTTTCCCACAAGGTAGACCGATGACCAGGTGTGGGTCGCGGGAATCTGATGAGTGCGAGACGGACACAGGACCTGTCATTATGGCGACCCGTGGGGGAGGCCTATGTCCAACAGTGGACGTCTTTCGGCTGAAATGATGATGATGACGACGACTGTCTAGATAAATAGACTGTCGATTTATGACGTGAAACTGACTTAGGCCCAGTTTAAAACAAAAGTTATCAAGTAATGAATGTACCAAATTGCGAAGCTCCCGATCGCTAATGTGATTAACACAATATTCAACATCCGATCGCATCGCTAGACTTCCGTCAAATTAATAATTATTATCTTTCCAGAAACTGGAGTAAATTATAAAATAAATGATATTTATTTTGCAAATTGGTTTTAATTTTTTTTTAATTGTTGATAGGTTTGCCCTTGACCGCTATCTCATCTGATGGAAAGCGACGAAGCGATCGACGATGGAGTGAAGTAACCTATTCACTCTTGACTTAAAGATTCCCGGATGATAGCCATCCGGAAACACAGACTCCGGCAGGGAATTCCATTCCTACAAATACATCTTCTATACTATAATCTTCTCTATACTATAAAGAGGTAAAATTTGTAAGTTTGTAAGTTTGTAAGTTTGTAAGTTTGTAAGTTTGTATGTAGGGGGTAATCTCTGGAACTAATAATCCAATTCTAAAATTTTTTTACTGGCAGAAAGCTACATTATTCCTGAGTGCTATAGGCTATAAATTGTTTCTATAGCATGTATATTAACCGAGCTATCACAACTTTTGTCTAGCAAGTCGGAAAAAAATACCTCATAAAATAGAATTATTTGCGTGCGCTGCCTAAACAGTTGCTTAAAATTAAAAACAATGTATGGCTACCTGGTTCGTCGTAATTATTTCTACAAAAAAGTCCGCGGTACCATATCTCTATCTTTTATATTTCATCTTTTATACTTCTTTTATTGCATTAAAAATATTTTTTTTCGGTATACTTACGTTTGGTTGATTATTTGAGCAACAAAATATTAATTCTTATGACAATAAATTATTTCAGTATCACAAGAACATTATACAGATAAGATTTGCCATTTACAGCATATCAATTGGTCATACAGTTTCGAAGATAATATAAAATTACTAAAACGCAAAATGCCCCTAGCGTAACTTTCATTGTGCAGACGTTTTACCTATTTTTTTTTTATGGTGGGCAAAAATCATCTTATGACAACCCCCGCCCTTGGGTGGAGCGAGAGATAGTGTCAGACTCTTACTGATTAAAAACCCACCCCGTTCCTTCTAGCCTTCAAACCAGGGCACGAGTTCCCTTTCGGATAACCCTGGACCCGGTAGGCTTCGACCCAGCTGGGCCTCTGCTGTTGCTGACAACTTCTTGAGGCGCGCGGGAACAGTGGCGCCGTTGACGTCTTGGGCTCGGACCTCGGTCCATTACCGGACGATCGGACAGCAAGCTACCCATGGCTCGCCGTCCGCGAGCCCGCGTCTACGGTGGCCGGAAATCGGGATCGGAATCCCGGCGGTGGCGGCGGGGGCGCCGTTGCCTGATGCGGTCTGCCTCCGCCTTTGCTAGCATTACTGCTTCGCAGAAGGAGGCGACCGCCTGCCATTCCTCCTCGCTAAGGACCATGGCCTCAACCAGAGCCCGCCGCGAGAGGTGTCCGCCGCCGATCGCCCCCACGAGGGCACGGCGATGCTCTGCCCAGGCAGGGCACACCTCGACTGTGTGCTCCACCGTGTCCTCCGGGCGTTCCGCACAGTGGCGACACTCGGGCGTCTCTTCCGCTTTAATTCGGTGCAGGAACCTCCCGAACTTGCCATGTTTTCTGAATCGCGGTGTTAAGACTTTCTGTGGATTGATGACCCTCTCGAATTATTATGCCCACGTTGTCGTTAGTTGGAGTTCTTCTGTCAGTTGCTTATTGGTTTCGGTTATTTCGTTCGTATGGTTGTTGTTGTTGATAGATACCTCATAATCGAAAATATCGTAATTTCGTTGTACGTTTTTGTATGTTCGTAGTTTCGTACTTCGTTCTATCGTAATAATCGATACGAGTTATTCGATATTACGATTGTTTTGTTTTGTAAAGGCGGACGGTGTTCGAGTCGCTCTCCTTTTGTTCATAATTGTTTTCAAGTCTGTGCGTAGTTTGTTGAGAGCATGTCTAAAAGGAAATCTCAACTGTCCCGGCAGACATCACAGACAAGAGCCGCTCGAGTACGCCGTACGGAAGAATCTGCCCCTGAAAATGAGCAGCGCCTCTCGAGAAATAGAGAATATATTTCGCAAGCACGCGCTAGAGAATCTAGCTCCGAGCGCTCACAGCGCCTCGCTAGCCAAAATGTGAGGACATCGCGGGCCCGTGCTCGAGGAACTAGCGCTGAACGTGCGCACCGTCTATCTGAGTTAAGGCAGCATGTCTCTGAGACAAGGGATAGGGAGACTAGCGCTAAACGCTCGCGGCGGCTTGGTAGGCAAAATGTCATAACATCGCAGGCCCGTGCTCGGGAATCTAGCGCTGAACGTGCGCATCGTCTAATCGAGTGTAATCTTATTTTAAAACAAGAAATTTTCCGCGGACGAAGTCGCGGGCAGAAGCTAGTTACAATATATTTTTACACGTTTTTTTCGTGAGTTTTTGTCTTTTAGGAGCAGCAGTTTCCTAACCGCTTAAGAAAACACAGAAACGAACTCGGAGGTCAAAGTCTTTTTTAAAGTCCAAACAGCAAACATATAATGGTCAAATCATATAAAAACCATGCAGATTACTTGAAATGGTGATCAATATATTCTCCTACATAATGTGGCTACTTAATCTTGTATATCTTGCTTGTAAGTACTTTAAGTTTGGTTTGCTTGTCATCTGTTCCCTTTTTGGTCAATAAACAATTATTATTATTATTAATGGTAACGATCCACACATATTTGAGTGAACCTGTCCAGTCAGTGCAGGCATTTATCAATATTGGTATAGATTAACTCAGAACTAGGTACTAAGGAGCTCAACGACTTGACGAACATTACCAAAGAATAAAGACTATACAGATTTTTAAATTTTAATAATTTGCTGATTTTATTAATGATAAAAGAAGACCTCACATTCCACCATTCTTTAATGGCAAAAACCTCAGGTTTCCAATTAATCGCCACACAAAATATGCAGTCATTCACAGAAGGCAAGCCAAAAGCCAAGGGAGCAAACCGAGGGTGTTCATCAAACAGCTATTTGTCTTTCCCTAGCCTTCGGACCAAGGCCTTGGATAACACTCCAGTAGGCAAGTTATGTCAGACACTTATCTCGACATTTCCCGGTACAAACTTTAACGATCAAATAGTTGACTTTCTTGGGTTATGATGACATAGTTTCAAGGAGGACTGTGGAATTTTTGCAAGAAATTTAACCTACATAATTATGTTGAATAAACATACTATGTGTTGTTACTTATTGACTTTTCGTGAGTAAGTAGTTTATGTTTGAAAATTCAAATAATGTATTTTGTACAATAATTTTAAATACTATTTAAACAGGAGCGAAATCTACACTAATATTATAAAGAGGGTTTGTATTTTGTGTGTGTGTGTGTATGTTTGTAATGAATAAACTCAAAAAATACTGTGCAGATTTATAAAATCCTTTCACCATTGGAAAGCTACATTCATTCTAAGTAATATAGGCTATATTTATTGCCCGTGCGAAGCCGGGACGCCGCTGGCCCTTAATACATTTTGAACTTTAATTGTTTTGGTATCATCTGATGCAGCTGATGTTGCAGAGTTGAATAACAAATGCTTATTCAACAATGTTTTTTCTCATTTTGGAATAAATTTATTAAATAAATAATAATAAATTCAGTCCGAAATACAGAATATATTTAAACAAGGTAAAATACAAAAGCAAATGTTGAAAAGGATTACTATAGCGAACTGAACGATGCTGTTGTCGCGTCGATAATTTTAAAACCAATAATTTTATGCATTTTCACTTTTTTTTATATAAATTTAGGGACTATTGGTCACAGTAAAACAATGCCAGCCCCATCGTAACCTAATACAAGTAAAGCTACCTTGAATCTTATCTACTACTAGGGCTCTAAAACCTTAATCACTAATTTATAAACAGCGATAGCTGCGTTAGAGAGGGGTTCGGACAGTATACTCTGTATAAAACCAATATTAATCAAATTAATTTTGAAAGTATTCATCAGCACCTCTCTAGCAGCTCGTTCCCTTTTTTTATTTCATAATAATTTCTAGTGATCGTCACAATCTACAATAGTAGAAAGATTCTATAAAATGTCAAAACAATACTAAAAATTAACATGAATATATTGTAAAATTTCACAATAATCGGTAGCTTCAACAAACTGGATAGATAACTTTGAACTTCCTTACTGGTAAAGAAATAATGAGATTAACTAACTCCCGAGTATCACAATATTCAAAATCTATTACCCACCTCCAGGTCGCTTTCTACTGTCATAACTTAGTCTTCAAACTGTGTCCAGGGACCAACACCTCCCTTAATTAAATCCTAGCAGATTGTTCCAAAGTTTCGAGACTTCTCGTAAATAAATTCAGTCTGTATCGCTTGGGGGCCGGCAGAGCAGCCCCTGGAGAAAACTTGTCTGGTACAGTGATAGTTGGACGAGGTTTGTGTATTGTGTCTAAGTGATAAATAAAATTACCTAGTATCATTTAACAACAATGATTTAAAGGTATCCTCTTTCATATGCCGTTTAATGATTTTTGTCTAGTGTTTAAATGGATCAATGAATAAATAATATCGTCAAGCTTATGTCTTCTGTAAAATCAAGAGCTAACTTGAACACTACAAAAAGTTTACGAATTTGAAGATAATTATGTGAAATTACATCAGCCCACACCCACACTGAGCCAGTCCATATGCTATGAGCTAAGTCCATGCCCCGTCCTAATGGCCAGGTCTGGGTTCCAGCAGTGGGATCTTTATAAGGTCGAACCCACACTGGACCCTACGTCGCGGGTCTAGTGTGGGTTTTGGCCTACTCCCTCCCTCTAAAAGGTGGCCTGAGTCCCTACTGTAAGAAAGTTAAAGAATCACTTAGTATTTTTCATCTATAAAAATCAAAATCTAACGATTTTTGTGTTTTATAAGTTGTAGTCGATAACGCTACAAAATTTTTCCGTGTCATAAAAATCAACCCCTCGCAGATGTGAAATACTTCTCATAACAATTCATAAATAAAATAACACACATAACCTCAAGATTTCACCGAATTCTTTGTACTTTTGATAAAACGAATTCAATGAAAAAGCTTTGAAGTTCTTATTTTCGTAAGAGTCTGTGAAAAGGGTTCGATCCAAGACCTGTTAAGTGGTACTTGGAAGATTTATGAAACGTACCCATATATAGGATTACTCTTTCGTTTTTACTCCTGATAAAATATTCAGAATTGCTTGAAGTAGGCTGCAATTTCTTAATACTTTCAGAAATCACAAGCGAAGATGGTAGGCACATAAGTATCCTATCCATACGCAGAAAACGTTTTGGAGATACTTTATGCTAAGGAGTGAAATTTCCTGCCTGCCTGCTAAAACTTGGGGGTCTTCAAGTCAAATGTGAACAGATTACTTTGAGGCAAGCCAGCTTTATCTTCGAACTTATTATCGTTTATTGGGGTACTAATGTCACCTAGTGATCTAAAGCTTTTTAGATTTTTATATAGACTAATGGAAAGATCATATGTAGTCTCAATAAGCAAATCAATTTCTTATATGTGGAAGATATACAAATAAATATAAAAAATTGTTATAACTTCTGAAAGAGGTAACAGTGAGACAGTAGGTGACAGTTTGTAGTGGTGGGGTCTGCATCAGTGATGAAACACATGTTGCTTTCAGTACTATAGTCTAGTGCTTTGTTTTTACTGTTGATAGGCTCGTGCTTGACCATGATCTCAATTGATGGAAAGCGATGATGTGGTCGACGATGGAACCCGCTTGCCTGAAATAACTAATTTACTCTTGATTGAAGATCCAGGCAGGATCGACAATTCCACTCCTTAGCTGTACGCACAATGAATCTGCTCTCGAAACTTTTAGTTTTTCTTTTTGGTAGACTACAAAATCAATTTTATCGAAAACCTAGTCTAAAGGTTTTCGTTTACCCAACAACATTTTTTTAGATATTACATATTTACATCCCTTAGAACAATTTCTAAGAAAAATGGCGGCCCTTTCTGAAGAAGCTCTAAATCACCTTTGTAGCTTTATTTACAAAATCTGTTACCGACGGATATTTCCATGATTAATACCAGCATCCTAATACCTACTATTTGTCAGTCGGATTCAGTCTCCGTCTAAAAAATGAGATCACTTAACATCGCCTTATTTTCTCAGAAACTCCGAGTAACCTCCGCTCGACTAATCTTTCTCTTTAATTCAAAGATCAAGAAAGCTAATCTGGAGATTTTTAAATGTCTCCAATAATAAGTTGTTTTAATTGAAAAGAATTTTCGGATTTCTAGAGGATCGTTTGGAGAGATCTTCAAACTTGATATCCTCGTCGAGGGTTTCTGTAAATCTCTCGAAATGATTATATTAGTAAATATTGTCCTTTTTATCACTAATTTAGCTTTAACACACAATTTTAGCTTTAATATTATCATCATTATACATTTTCATGATTTGAACATTAGATAAATTACTACAACGTAAGCATTACAGAGATTAGACAGCTAAAACGGTTCTGTACGAATTTCAGAAAATGTTTCACTCTTTTTAAAACACTCGTATTATAAGTTTTTTTTAGAAAAGCCGCCGGAAAAATTAACTGCACCAGTTCAAAGTCAAAGCAGCTCACTTTTGATAAATAAATCTCACTAATATTATAAAAGCAAAAGTTTGTGAGTATGTATGTTTGTTACTTCTTCACGCTCGAACGATAGAATGGATTTGAATGCAATTTACTAGACAGGTGGACTATGTCTTGAAATAGCGCATAGGCTACTTTTGTTCCGAGAAAATGTTCCCTTGGGATAATTTTCTATCTTAACGCGTACGAATCCGCTATCAGCAGTTGGAATTATAATAAAACTAAGCACACAATAACACTATCGATACACTATCCCACTTAATAGCTACTTAAACTCATTACAAAAAAACCTAACAGTGTAATTAGTAAGATCCAGGCAATAATTAGGTCATTCCGATCGTCATTTGAGATAAGAAATGGTCGTACATAAGTGGCTCGTTCGAGGTTCGGCTAGATTAGGGGCAGATCCTCTCAGGGTGGAGGTCTCGGCCACTGGAGAGACTGGACTAAGGGATGACAAAATAGAGGGTGGATTTGGGAAATAATAAGTGTTTTGTTTAGGCTTTGTGTTGAGCATTTTAATGTTGGTTGAATTTTGGATAAAGAGATAGAAAGGGATAAAAATTCTAAATTAAGTTTTTTTTTTTAAGTTAAGCATGTCTCAAATCCTACTTGAATGCCACAGACCGATTTTTAGGCTAAAGTAGAGTGTGAGAAATCGTCAACTTTAAATGCAATCAGAAATTGGAGGATTGATAGATAGTTATAGGAATTGATAGATAGGATAGTTGAGGATTTTGTTAGTAGATATTATTTTTTAAGGGATTTCCAATTAGTTAAAGAAAGATTGCTTTAGCTTAAAATGTTTAGTTTTACGTGATTTATGTTATAAATAGCATATAAACAAAGTCGTTTAAAGATTTATCTAAATGTCTTATTCCTTGTGACAAGGGAATAAGGCAGTAGAAGGTGCGCTGCACACTCGTGTGCCACACACGCCGATCTGGTTGCGTCGATCTCTGTACATATGATATTGAAATTAGACTTGTAGAACTACACTTTCCACGCCACGCCTCACGGCGTCAAGACATGCCACGTCACGTCGTTCTACGTATAAATCAGGCGTGTTACACGTACCTATGCGTAGGTCTAATGTAGTTCTAGTTTAAGTGTCATCCCAATTATGTGATCCCAATGTAAGGGCGTAACTGCATATTTTTAATAAATATTTATTTTCATCTTTATAAGATGAAATTGTGTTGATTCTTAGACAATTTTATAATTCATTGATTCAGTACTTTTTGTAAATTCACATGCCATCAAAAACATAATTTGTAAAAAAACCATGTGAGTCTTGGTTTTTTTTACCGTTTTACTCAGTTCTTCTACCATAAAAAGTTCTATGATCTATGTAATACCAAGTCGGTTAATTTAGTTATTCAGTCACTCCTTGAGGGACCGAAGTAACAGGGGGTTGAAAATTACCTGAACAGTTTCTAGAGGAGGATGGTACGGCCGTGCAACTTTTATGCCTTTGTGGAAAAATTCAGTCAAAATTAGGTAGTATTTAGGGGACACGGTAGTGCCGTGCCCCCTAATTTTGACTTAATTTAACCATGATCACCAAAAAATATTCAATAACACACAACCAAGGAGAAAATGGAGCCCATTTTCTCCTCCCCCTGTAGAAGTAGGTCTCGGTTACAAGTTGGGTCCTCATCTAACGAATAGCCTACGAGATGAAGAATTTCTTTCTACGCGTTATTTGGCTCACGGCCAATATGGTCGGCCATTCGTCCGGCTGATGAATACGGTTAGTTTGGGGTAGTCAGTTATAGTGTGAGCTGTTTTACTGGCCCGTGGTTCGATTGGAACAGATATATTGATATCTAAAAATGGGTGGGATCGCAGTCAAGCACTGGTTTTTGTCATTAAAAAAAAATATACAAGTTTTTTTAGAAACTATAGCTTGACTGCGACCCCACCTGATGGTAAATAGTGATGCAATTGTTGATGGGGAGGCGCACTAGTTCATTAAAAACCTATTCACTCTAGCATAGAAGACACCTAAATTATAATCGGACGGGAAGACAACAGCAAGCAAGCTGTTCCAGTCCCTCAATGTACGCGGTATAAATAACGAGGCAAAACGCTTGGTACAGACCGTTGAGGTCCTGGTGCTCGGTCTTGTGCTCCGGAGTTGTTTGAAAGAGTTAACATGGCCTAGGAAGGTAAAGGGCATCTGAAGAAACACATTTAGGTTATAGCCAATAATAGTCTAACATCTCTCGCTCTACTCAAAACGGAGGATTTTCCACTTAAAAAAAATGGCATTTTGTTAATAAGATATTTTTGCTGTGGTGGGAAGGGAAGAACGATTTTTTTATGTATGGAATACATCACATTTCATCGTCATACACCTCCAAGGTACGTAGGTATCGTCATTAATATCATGAATAACATGAAGAGGATAAAAAGGTTAACATTATCTAATTCCATGTTTTGCTATAGTAAAGGTTAGTAAACATAGCACAAAATATCTGTAATGAACAGATACTATTCCCAAATTACTTCAACGCTGACGCAACTGATAAGTTATTGAGCAAAGAAAACCAACAAAAAAAAATCTTTTCCTTGCCTTTCAGAATTAAAATATGTACATACATCTAGGATATGGGTATATCTTCTGAAATTTTATGGGGGAACCCCAAGTTTTGTGTCTTGCTAGCCATACTGACCACTACAAAAGAAAAATAAGAAAAGAAACATCCCTTCGAAAGAAGTCCCAATCACAAATACTATAATCAAACTTGTCACTACGATCGACCTTCAATTTTTTACTGTAACAGTATCATAAAAAAAAACAAAATGGCCGACCCAGAATATATATCAAATAAATCCACATGATACACACGACAACTCATCAAGCAAACAATTCCAGTACATCCAGACCTCTAATTGTACTGAAAGTCTCTACAATGCAAGATCAACTTTAACTGGTTATGTAACTTTGATGTGTTACTCCAGAACTGTCAAGGATACTTTTTATGACGCTAATGTGGATAAACAAAGGTTCTGAGCAAACAGTATTTTGTTTGAGATGCGTATCAATAAGTGAGATATTTGGTTACTCAAGAGAAAAATAGTGGAAATGTTGAATAGTGATTGGAGCTGGTAAATATAGGTGGAATCTGAGTTAATTGGATGCTGACCCCAAAAGATAGGCCAAGGATGGGCTGATAGCACTTATGAATCAATTCTGTAAGGTTCCCTAAAGAGTATTGAGAGAGGAACGACAGGCAGAAACATATACTGCTCTTTTCTGTGGGAGAGAGGTAGACCGTAGTCTACCATTTTGGCCCAGTGAGCTTGGGGTGAAGTTCCATGTCTTCAATATTTAGATTCTAGGACATGCCCGCTTCCTCACGACGATTTCTTTCATCGTTTTCAAAGCAATGGTGATGAAATAACTTAAACTTAATATCTGGATAAAATGGACGATCCGTAACCTGGAGGTTTACGGATCGTAACCACTTCACCACCATCTGCTTTTACACGACAAAAAGCAGTATCTCATGTCGAAAATAAATTTTTGTTTTGCAATGAAATGCCTGACAGATTATTATAAAAAAAAAAAACATTCATACTTAGTAATACTATAAATTCGGAAGTAAATCTGTCATATCTTCACGCCTAAGTCAATAAACAAATCTTTGTAATTTAATTTTTATGACATTGATAAGTAAAATAACGTAATTCCAATAAACCTGTTCTTTTTAATATTTCCCGTTACCATTTTATATTACCATCTTTGGTTACTTTTAACCCTTCAGATACCGTCAATTAGAGACACAATAGTAAAACAATAGATACGCGGCTACCGGTGGTCGCTTGGGGATTCATGAATTAAAGTATGAACGTTTTACATGCCGTAAGGCAAAATGTATCGGGACAATATTAGCAAATAAAGATTGTTTTGATTATTTTGATTATAAATGTAGTTTTGCTTATGACATAAATTTAGAACATGAAAAAGGACAGAGGACTTGAACAAAGGTAACGGCAATCGGTCCAGAGTTCTTTTTTTCTCTAAATCTCACGTTCATTGGGTTACCACTGTTTGGCTTGTGACGGCCACATTGTTTTTCCACACATATCGACACAACATGTAAAATGCCAATAAAAATGACAATGAACGCCAAAATTTTACGCTGGCATCACAATGAATATTTTGCGAGATGGCTGTTGGTTTCACTGAAATATATCGCCTAGCTTATGAAAGGCATTTTTTCAGGGACGCAATAAGTTACGGTATTGTTTGAAAAGGACGGACAGACCAACAAATATTCTAGCTATATAGACACGCGTCTCGTGGACCAATAACATGAGTATTGAGTGGGTTGAGTTCGATCACTTCTGATAAACTACAATAGTGATAATAAATGACGATAGACTGCCTCGTGATCGCGAACACTATGCTGTACAATATTAGGTCCTAGGTTCAATACCCGAGCCAAGAAAACTGTTAATGGGTTTTGGCCTACTTGTTAAAGATGATGCCGGTTGCACAAAGATAATATACTCGTAGAAACTTTTCGTTGATAATATAATAATAATATAATATTCCACAACCATTCACACAACGCCGTCTAGTCCCAAGCTAAGCAGAGCTTGTGTTATGTGTACTAGACAACTGATAAACATACTTATATATTTCTAAATACATACATATAGGTATAATTGCCAATATTGTATTTTACTTACAGCATAATATACACATTGTTTCTGGCCATTTGAAATTTGATAGCAATAAACCCGTGCATACAAACATTCGGCAAACTTTCTATCGACTAATAGGTAAACTATACTATTTGCATATATGAATACAACGCTTATAAATGTAAGTGAATGTGCACTGAAGTTGACAAAATTTTATCTTCTTTACCATAAATCCACGAATTTGATACTTTTCTACTTAGCAATTTATCTTCATGCCGCCATAAATTGCCATCAAATCATAGTGGGCGTTCAGTCTAAAAGAATATCTTGACGCTTGTAAGAAAGTAATAACCGCTATTATTTTTAGCTACAAAATTACAGAGAACATCGTTACACCACCCACAAGATTACGTAAAAGGAATTCCAATATTAGATCAAAAAACACAATTATTCGCTCTCGTACTCTTCATATTACTCCTTGTTGGTTCAATTCATAGCTTGTTAACATTTCCTTATGACCACACAACGATGAGCATAGAAATAGCGTCATAAATGTATATAATAAATCACAATCACACAGAAACCAGGGAATATTATTATTCTGAAAATTCGGGGCAACTACTGATTACTTCCCCTTTTGTTATCAACGCCGTCTTAAAATCAGCTGCAAAAAGAATGGGAGATAATATTACTGAGTATTTTCGCTTTTGTCCCTCAAAGGGTGTTCGGATTGATATTCAAGAGGAAATGGAATAATTTATCATATTCTGTGAAAAATTCAAGCTGTTATTGATTTTAGGAAGGTAATCTTACCACAATAGGTTGTAATTAGGTACTACGAGTAAATACAAAAGCACTACATACATAACATTATTACATGATACACAAACTTATTCTGTATTTGCTAGACTTTACTGCTGAAAAAAATCTTATCATATCACTCAGAATAGATTTATTATTTGAAACTAGTAAAAGGTGACTCATTTTCTCATTTTCTTTTAGACTTCCATCGACTGTTGTAGTCAAAGGAATCTATTTTACAACAAGAACTTTAATTTAAATGGTTCATTTTTGTCGTTTATCTTTATTATATTAGGTAAAAGTTGAGCAATTGATAAAAATAAGGTCGCAACATAAAATGATTGATCGATAACCGAACAAGAACTATCGTGTTTGCGTATTGAGAATATCTTTTCCTTAATAAAAAATATTTCTGAAAAACGCCAAACACTGCCAACGACACACTTGTAATATAAACAAAAAAAGGTAAACAGCACGAAGGCCCAAACTAAATTACCGCCAATAGTAACCTAGAAACAAAGTGTTGGAGGCATACATCCCCAGCGGCTCTCGTGTTTATTACGTGAAATATCGGGAATAAACAATTCACAAAGTATGCCATATAAAATGGGTAAACGCTCCAGAAATATGACCCGGTAAAATAAACCGGGTCCTGGGACAAACTCTAAACACGTAACGCGGGAGAAAGAAGTCACTGCGCCCAGACTCATTCACACAATATGCGAAGTAAGCCAGTCTCACCGAACTTTTCTCATTGAAAGAAAATTCTTCACAATAATAATTTAACATTTGAATCTCTAATGAGGTTATATTTTGGTGAAAGTCAAAAGATGGTTCGTTCTTATTATTTTCTTCTACTTTTGTTGAGTTCACCGAGTTTGAAAGTAAATTGAGGTTTCGGTTTATTATTAAATTGTATTGATGTAAGAATGGAAAGTTGTGTAACAGTAAACAACTGGATCACACAAGACGAAAGTTTGTATGTATGTCTGTGTACAACTACGCTTCAATACGCCCACGCTCCAACTGCTGAAGGTATTTAGATGAAATTTGGCACACGTGTAAACTACTTTTTGGTCCGGAAGATTATTTTCTCGGGATAATCATCTACTTTTAGGTTGGCAAAGATGCTGCAAGAAGCTAGTAAATTAATATTATTGTTAAGATTACAGACGAAAATGTTTAACCCTTCAGATACCGTCAATTAGAGACACAATAGTAAGACAATAGATGCGCGGCCACCGGGTGTCGCTTGGGGATTCATGAATTAAGTGCATATTTATGAAAATGTTTTTTTTTTCTTTCCGATTTAAACATTTATTAGACTTATACCCAATGTCTATACGAAAATAATTTAAATTTATCGTATCATGGTACAAAAAATAATAGCTATATGTTTTAAGATTTAATTATACCTTCGTATTAGATGCGGCGTTGCGATATAATTTAATAAATAAATAATAAAATATTTATGCTACCTACAAAATATTGTTTTAGATTTAGGTGATTTATGTATGTGAGTTTACATAAACAATAAACATCAATTTATTTTTGTGAACGCACCTACGATGCAAGAGTAATTGAAAGAAAGAAAGAAAGAAAACAGGTTTATTCCGCCCAAACAGACGCACAGAACATCATCAAAATACAGAAATAACCCTGTCAGGCCATGTGTGTATTACACCTTATTACCATAGACAAAAAAAATTACTAAGTTGTTTTGACCACTATAATCTGTGGTTTTAACACCAGCCTCAACAGAGACAAACATTATAAACCAAACTTAACCTATAATTACAAGAAATATAAGAAAAAAAACATAATGATTATAGCAAAACAATCTAAGAATCTAAGTTGTGCGTTGCATCTAAGCAAGAATAGGCCGTTGCTCAGCATATACCGTGACGCTGGGCAAATCCAGCCATCTACGGTGCTGGTTTTCAGCAACCACCGTTCGAGTGACAACTTTGGCGTCCCCTCGGAGAGTAAACACAAAACAGAAGCAGGTTAGTACCTAATACACATACTATTTACATTAATATTTCAATTTATATCATCATACCTATATTATTACATTTCTATTTAATAAAACAACAACATTACAAACACCAGACAATACAAAATTTTAACTATTATTACACTAATATATACGACATTTATTACATTTCTAGAATTATAAAAATAAACTTAAACTGGATCACCCACAAATTGTTATAATTGCAGCTACAATTTTGTATAGATGGCAGACACAACAACAATTGCTATTAATTCATGAATCCCCAAGCGACCACCGGTGGCCGCGCATCTATTGTCTTACTATTGTGTCTCTAAATTGACGGTATCTGAAGGGTTAATTCATGAATCCCCAAGCGACCACCGGTGGCCGCGCATCTATTGTCTTACTATTGTGTCTCTAATTGACGGTATCTGAAGGGTTAAAACAAAAACAACCAATAATCCGATCACGTGACTTCAAAAATTGCCATTGACTAACCTTTTCTGGATAACCATTACATAAAACATGCCTAAGAGTTACAACCCTTTAAATAACCTCAAACTGTGTGTCTGTCCAGTACAGCGACAGACACAGTGAACGTTTAAGACGCGACCTGTATCAATCTGGGCAGACGTGGGTCCTCGCGGGTGATGTAACGTAATCTGTTACGTGGTACAAGGGTACGTTTGAGTCATAGACATTTTAAAATCGTATAGCTATCAACCAATGATCATGTAGATAGAAGAGATGGTAGCTCGCCGTCCAACCGTTCAGTAACCGTCCGGACCGAGCCCAAGTCGTCAACGATGCGTACTGTTTCACGCGTGCCTCAAAGAGATGTGAGCAAACCGTAAGGGCCCAGCATGGTCCCGGTCTAAATCTGGGGCCCTGAGACGAAGGCAACAAGACTGGGTTTTTAGTCAATAACTGTCTGACACGCCCTTGCCAAAGTGCGGGAAATGGTATTGGATGATTATCCCTCCTAAAAAAAAAATTGGGAAGAAACGCATGTTGCTAAAGAAAGTTATACATGATAGAAGGATATTGAGAGGGAGGCCATAGAAAAGATGGATGGATGGATTGTGTGAAGAGTGAAATGAAAGAGAGGAGACTTAGTGAAAGCGTGACAGATGACAAGACAGAGTAGAAGAAAAAACACGTATTGATAAACAGGGGTTAGGTTAAAAAGACGGGCCAGAAAGATGATGATGATAGGATAGGAGAATTATGAAATGTTGAGGAGTGATTAAATATGGAGCATATTATGGAGGCCATCTATGCATATAATAAAAAGATAATTAGCAATGCTTCCAATACCACACCGAAATTCTAAGTAAACATTGAATCGACAGCAATGTGGAGAAGTTATTCGACGCCATATTTTAGTAGATGATATTAATTAAATGTTTTCTTGATATTATTTTGTTTAATTTATAGATAAGCGTTGTTAATATGAAGACAAATCAGATTATGGAGCTTAGCTTATTATGAAATTCCATTAGACTACGGAACACGGTCTAATATCTTACAAGATGAATTCCTACAAGTCTTACGTGGAATTATAACATTATACATAAACACATAAACATAGGCGTAATGCGCCTTAAAAATTCCCCCCTGCTAGGATTGGAGTCTCTTCTCAAGGAGAGGGTCTAGCCCATAAACCATCACGAAGACCTAGAGCGGATTGGTAGATGTCACATGTCTTAAAATTTTTGGTTCTAGGACATGCCGGTTTCCTTACAACGTTTTCCTTCACCATTTAAAAATCATTGGTGATGAAACAAATTACATAAAGTAAAGCACCTGTCTAAGTTTGAAATCACGACGGAACTCAGAAATCGAGGCCATTACCATTGGGCCAGCACTGCTCGCGTTAGACACAAAGACTAAAGTACATCAAATCCTAAATCGTAAACCATAAATTATAGAGAATCCACTCAACTATTCCAAATATAACCGTAAGCCAGCTAAAGCCATCAACAAACAGATTGAATCCTCCTCGTATCGCGGGCATCTTGTTTCAATGCCAAATCTCAGAGCGGCCCAAATGTTTCCGAATGGAGTAATTAATTTGATATCTGGCTTGGACATATGGAAGTATAATTTGTAGTAAAAGGCAATAAACATTTAATTGTAAAATTTACATTTTATTGGCTGTAAAACTATTACGCTTGCTCTTAATGCCGTCGGTTTTCGGAGAAATTAATAGCTGGTTTCCAGTTTCTGGCTATAATACTCATGCATGACATAATTTAATCAATGTAATTTTTTGATGAAAATTCATTCAATCAATTACAGTGTATTAGTTTATAATAATTTTCTAAAGGGCCTCTTCGAATCAGTTGCGGCCTCTCGTACCTATATTTTATATAAATCCAAGACTCTGAAGTCCTGAGATGAATAAACAGGTGACAAATATAATTATAAACATTTTATTTCGTTTGTAAGTCATATATCGATTCTTTTATTAGTCTGTTGACCTTGCTGACACAAGTATTTGTAATATTTCAGTATCAGCTCATGAAGACTATTTTAAAATGAAAATAGAATATTTTCAGAAGCTGTCTCTTCTTCTCGTGGTACAAGAACCATTTTAATTGGGACAAAAATTTACACGTCAATTAACAACAGTGCTGCTTTTTATCAGAAACAGAATTCTCGAAATCAAATTCCTCTCTTTTACAAACATACTTTCACCTCTCTACTAGTACTAGTTTAGACGAAGCTGTTCCGTGGAACAATTGCAGAGTTCTTTTGTCGATCCAAGAAGGTTGGAATCAAATCTGTATGTTTTCAGTTTCACGCTTCACTCAAGGTCACGTTGTGTGACACACTTTGGTCTCAGAATTACAAATATGTGTATTGCTTTTCGTCATAAAATCATTTACGTAATATAAGATTTTACTGATTCAATCAAAAGTAAGGATTTTGATATTATAAAAGCGAAAGTGAGTTTGTTTGTTTGTTACGTCTTCACGCCTAAATGGCAGAACCGATTTTGATGAAACTTGGTACACGGATAGACCATGTCCTGGAATAGGATAGGATAGGATACTTTTTTATCCCAGAAGTATGTCCCCTTGGGATAATTTTCTGCTATCATGCGGGTGAAGCCGCTGGAAGCAGCTAGTAATTAATGTTTTAAGGTAGTAAGTATATTTAACTTTATTTCAATTCAAGTTTAATTTAATAGTTTTACATAGAACTTTGTACCCATTTACTGAATTGTTAACTACTAACACTTTAAACTTTGTCTGAATTAAAAGTTAAATAATAAAATTTTCATATTCATAGAATTTAGCGTCTCTCTCTCTCTTGCACACAAATCAATACCTCTGAGGTCAAAAAATGTATAGCACAATGCTCAAAATGTGCTATACGCCCTTTGACCCCAAATGTTTCTGAATACATTCTGCTTTATTATTTTAATAAACTAAAAATTACTGTTTACAGTTTAAATTTAAGTTGAATCGAACGATTACAATGCACACAATAAAAGTAATAAATTTATTGGAACTGAAAGGCACAATTAGAAGTGCCATCTGAATCACTTAGTGCCACTTGAGTCATTAAGTGCAGAACTAAATTAATTAGACTAACCAATCTTTCACAGACTTCTAGTAGAGGCTTTAATTTTAACTTTCATTTTCCTAGTCTAAAAGCAGTGTCTCAGTGGTAACAGTCTCGACTTTCGAGTTGTAAGACGCGGTTTCAAACTTATGCAGGCGTATTAATTTATTCAATTTATTTTCACCGCTTCATCGCCTTCATCGTTTTGAGGACAGTGGTGATAAAACTACTGGTCTCAAAACGGTGAAGGAAAATATCGCAAGGAAACCAGCATGTCCTAGAACAAAAAAAAAATCACTTGTGACATCCACCAACCCGCAATGGGGCTGAAGTGGGGATTTAAGCTCATTCCCTCTCTCAGAGAGGACGCCTGAGTCCCAGCAGTGGGCACATTATAAGCACATTATAAGGCTGATTATCATTTTATCCTGTCTTATATTAAATACTAAAAATACTGTCTTGTTTGGTTTACATTTCACCAGATGATAATAATCTAGTTATAAATAAAGACTGGCTTGTAGTCTGTCTATTTGCTCGGTCAGTACCTTAACAATAATGCTATTATGTGGTCACTAACAGGACCTGATTGTTTGAGTCATTTCTTGCGACAGACCACTCTCCCTATCACGAACTTTGTAGTGAGATTTAAGGAACAATAGATAAGTAAACAGTTGTGGAAAATTGATTTATATTTATTTTACAACGTCTACAGTCAACGATTTAGAAAATAAAATACAAAAAAGAACAACACTACATTTTTAATACTAATGAATCTATTAATTTTAGCATCTGAATAGACTAAAGATGAAAATTATAAAATGAATAATTAGTTATAATAATATGTAATATATAGTATAAAATAAAACTCATTATATTGTTTTATAATATAAAACTCATTATTATTAACAATTTGGTAATATTGCAAGATTTATTTAATTGGTTTACCTTCTTTATTTTAAATTACATTGTTATTTAAAATACAGAAGGTATTATATTATTATTGTATACAAATGTAAAATTAATAAAAACTGTATATTAATGCAATCTATGAAGTATGATGCAATTACATACATTTATGTGAGTATGTAGCTACGCCCTAACAGGGTTCATGTTAGAGACATTAAATCTACTATAACATCCTTAAACAACAAACAATAAATAAGAGCTAAATGGCTCTAAAATCCATGTCCAATGACCACTATCTTAATGCACCAGATGTTACTTATGTCTGTAAAGTTTACTATACATATAGTAAAATTAATTATGATAAATAGTCTGCTCACTAAAGTGGAATCGTTAAATGGTGACCCTTGGAGCTGTTCAACATGAGGTGGCGCTTTAATGATAAACCCACCACACATCGTTAACACGCACACACTCGTAGAACATTAGGAATGTATACAGTCATAAAATTTTAGCACATTATATTAATTGTGTTTCCTGAAAGGTACAACTTAGGAGACTTTAAGTCAGAGTGAATAGGTTTCTTCTAGGCAAGCGCGCTCCAACCTCGACCACATCATCGCTTACCATCAGGTAAGATGGTGGTCAAACGCGAGCCTATAATGAATAAAAAATATGATTGAAATACAGTAAAACTAGCTAGTTTTACTGTATTTCAATCATATGTGTCACTGTCTGAAGCTTCTTCTTTCGGGAAAGTAGGTTTCTCCATACAAGCTTTAAACCTTCGTTTCATCCCCTTTTAGTATATACTTTACGATATAGTCAACTGATTGCGATGAAACAAAGCCTAAGGATATATCAAGTTACACACAATTTTTGTGTATAAAACTCGTCTACATCGATTTCGTACATTTTACCTAATGCGCATACTACTAAAAACTTCTACAGATTCATTATAATAAGTATACGTCTGTATAGCATCCCATACCACCACATTTTACGTGGACAAAATTGTCTCTACTAAATAAAATAGTCAAATACAAGTGGGTCGTTTATTAAAATTCATTCTGACTTACATAACTGAAGCACTCTAAATATTGAGAACCTTAATTCAGACAGACAAACTAAATCTGAAAATATTCAGGTCAGCTCGCCTACTGAATATTTTAGCGTGAACTGCATCTGACTAGGTTAATTGTATTAGCAATCTCGCTTCAAACGTAAACTGATTGCTTACAGATTATCTATGCTTAATGTATGAGGTCGGATTTCTAAATGAACGATAGTATTTCATGTCTAGTGCATGAATATTTTATGTTAAACTAGCATCTATCTATTGACTTCGTTTGTGGAATAGTAGAAAGTTATCCCAAGGGAACATAGACTTGGAATAAAAATTCTTCGTACCTTTCCATAGCAAGATTTACATTAGTGTCAAATTTAATTTAAATCCGTTTAGCCGTTTGACCGTGAGGAAGTAACTGACATACACACAGGTATAGACACTTTCGTCTTTATAATTTTAGTGAGTTGTGGAATGATGCCCTACTTACAGATTTAGTGCCAAATGAGTATTTTGTTAAAAGTGTATAAAATAATATTGTTGTTTTTTTTTTCGTTTTAATAAATGCTATATGGTCAACGATAAAGTACGCTTGCCAAGAAGTAACCTATTCACTCATGACTAAAAATCCTCAGGTATTGTTTTATGCGTGACACGTGACTGCGACCATTCAACTACGTGACCCCTAGCTGAAACCTTGATATGCATCTTCATCATCAGTTTAGCCGAAAAACATCCACTGTTGGACATATGCCTACCCCAAGTGTCGCCACCAATGGTCAGTACTGTGCGTCTCGCATCCATCGGATTACCGCAACCCTTACCGAGTTATCGGTCTACCTTCGGACAACTCCGAACACTGCGTCTTCCGATACGCGGTCGCCACTCCAAAACCTTTCGGCCCTTAAGATTTCGTTGTACAATAAAATTAAAATTGACCTAAATGAGTATAAATGGCGACCTTCTCACTAAAAAGCAGACAGTTCAGCAAAAAATAAGAATACATAAACGGACACCTAATTATCGTTCTTTAAAACTAGGTCAGCAAAGAGACATTCAAACTAAAAGGTCTAACTTCTGAAATAAATTCGACACAGTTGTATCTGAGAACCAGATTAATTATAATCTTATGGCCTTAACCTAGGTATAAGAACAATCCCTAAAACAATTAGATGGTGTTACATAAGTTATCACAATTTGGAGCAGAAGTGAGCAATTGAGAGTAACCTACATTACTAATTGGAACACTCGTACGAGAACGGTGGATGACTAAATCTCATTATAGAAAATCCACAGTAAATTTTGGGCTAATTGAAAAGATCGAGGTAATGGACCAGGCTGTTGAAAATAACCGGCAAATGTGTACAGACTAAACCGCTGGGTAGATAGGTGGCAAATAACGAAAGTTTTTTTTAGGTTGCTAATCCTCCCCATTTCCAGCCTCATTTTTGAATATTTGAAAATGGATAAAGTAGACAGTAAAAATCTACATTGATAGTATAAAGAGGTAAGGTTTGTTTTGTTTTGTTAATTTTTTTGTTTGTAATCGCTGAAAGTACTGGTCCGATTGCTAAAATTTTTTCACTGATAGAAAGCTGTTTTATTCCTGAGTGACCTAGGCTATATAAGAGAAAAGATATACGTAATATTTTAATTACAATATACCTAACCAGCTTTTGCCACCGATTTCGCCCGCGTAAGGCAAGTTTCTCCATACAAACTTGAGATTTCCATTTAATCCTTGCAGAGGGTAAATTTTGGAAAATCATCTCTTAAGTGCTCGCTTACGTCATAAAAGGAAACCCTGTGAAAAATTTTACGCCACTAGTTCCAATAGTTTTGACTGTCAGTTTCTCCTATTCCTATACTACGTCTACGTCTACATCTACTGTTGGACATAGGCCTCCCCCAAGCGTCGCCACAACAAACGATCCTGTGCGTCTCGCATTCACCGCATTCCCGCGTCAGAACTACAGTGGACGTCTTTTGACTGAAATGATGATGATGATGATATAACACGAGTATATAGATAGAATATTTTTTTATAAAGTTGGTATGCTATTTTTAAAATAGAATTCGAAGAACTTTGTTTTCTTTTACTTCGGGAAATCGTTATCGTTAGGTAACTTCTCCTTCTTTACAGACTAAAACCTACTTGCGTTAGAAAATTCTTTAGAACAATCCTGCAACTTGGGCTGGCAATTGAAGTATCTTATGTAAAATAATATTGACACAGAATTTAACACAAACCCAAAACACTTTCGTCAAGTTACCACGTGCTTTATGTTTACTACCCCACAATAATTTAAATAATTAATTTATCTGAATATTGGAATTGTTGCTGAATTACTGAAGTTAATGGTTCTGTAGCCTACATTCTAATGAGGACAACACTGGCGGTGGCTGAATATAAATAAAGAATTAACTGGCAACCCTTTCGTTCTATTTGTAATTTGAATTACTAATTGGGTTGGTTTCAAGTGTGATGGTGAGATAATTTTTGCTCTACCTTTTTTTATTGATATTAACAGGTGCTTAACTGCGATCTCACCTGATGGTAAGCAGTGATGTAATCGTTGATGGTATTTTTTTTCTGTCGACGGGGAAAATCATCATTGACAAAACCCGCTCTTGGGTGGAGCGGGAGATAGTGTCAGACTCTAACTGACTAAAAACCCCGCGCCGGTCCCTCTAGCCTTCATACCGGGGCTCTAGTTTCCTTTCGGATAACCCCGACTCCGGTAGGCTTCGACCCAGATGGGCCCCTCCTGTTGCTGACAACTCCTTGAGGCGCGCGAGAACAGTGCGCGCCGTATGTAATCGTTGATGGTGCATTAGTTTATTAAGACCCTATTCACTGTAGCTTTGAAGACACTCAAATTATAATTTGACCAGAAAGACCGCAGTAGGCAAACTCTTCCAATCCTTCTTCTTATTCCGGACCGGAAAGGTTTTTCTGTTACATATATATAATTATGTTACTTGATGATACTTCATACTATTTGAAATATCTAGATATGTATTTATAATGCATACCCACTATCACGATGTTGTATTTTTAACCCAAAGGTTGACTAGTAGAAAATACCTTGAACCACTACTGTGCGTACATGAAGTTTAAATAAATAAATAAGTTATCCAGTTCAAGTTTGAGCCTCTCGCTCTACCTAGAATAATGTGACAGACTATTACAGAATAAAACCAACCCATATTCCTTCAGTTGCTCTTTGCTTTCCAAGATCGCGCAGACACCTAACCCAGATAGAGAAAAATCCAGTAATTCTGAACACCATCAAGACACACTCATCTTGTAAACTTATTAATAAAACCTACACAAGATTCCTCATATCAGATGTCTGATAAAGCTAATTAGCGTTACCTTTGGCCTAAGATAATGAGCCGGCGCCCTAATTACTTGGCAGACAAGCAAGCGAGACTGCTCATTAGTGAGTTAGTTAACTTCTAAAGATGTAACAGTTTGTTATTGAAGTCACTTTAACTTGGAACTTTAAACTGTTCTTGATGGTTGAATAATGAAAGGTTTGAAGTATTTGCCTGTTCCTTGGTAGTCTGTGAAGCGTTAAGCGTTGATTGGAAAACTGTAGGACTTAATAGAGGTAATTTAGGGAGAGAGAGAACTTTTTTTAACCGACTTCTAAAAAAGGAGGAGGTTCTCAATTCGGATGTTTGTATGTTTTTTTTTATGTTTGTTCGCGCATAACTTCCTCGCTTGCCAACCGATTTGAAAAATATTTTTTTTTTTGTTGGAAAGGGTATACTTCCCAAATCATCCCATAGTTACCAAGTTGAGATCTGATGATGGAATCTTGGCGAAATCGAGGGAACTCCTCAAATTCAATTCAATTTTTTAGTGAAGTCGGTTATTTTTTTATTGATAAATGGATATCTATGATAAATGGGTTACGTAGAGTCACGAATATTAATTTTGAAATAAGATTTATAAAATAAAAACCAACTGGGGAAAAATCATTTGGTGTGTTTTTTACTTTTACGTAAAATTAATAAATGTTCAGTTTATATTTTTCGAAAAGTGTGTAATTTACGTTTTGATTACAAACTCAATACACATTTCTTTTTATCTTTAAAATACTTTGAGTCACTTAATCATCGAATTAAATTTAATGACATATTCCATTTATCTGTTTTTTTTCTTAGTGATTCGGAAAAATCTTCCGAGTTTCCATTCCGGAATTAAACTATTTACATTTACGCAACACGTTATTTTCTTCCTTTCTGTTCTGTCACCCGTGAAATTATCACTAACTCCCTTTTCTTTCATATCACTCCTCACACTATCCATCCATCTTTTCTTCGGCCTTCCTCTCCCTCTTCATCGATCTACAAATATATTCGAAACTCTTTTAGTAATATGCGCTTCATACCTCCACTTCACATGATCATACCAAGACAACCGATTTCCTTTTAACTTTCATAAGTCAAAATGATACCTGAATAAAATAATCAAAATGACCTCAATTTTTATATCAAAGAAACACATCCTAATTGACCCATAAACATATCAAGCAACTGCTTAGCAACCCGCGAGTGATCGAAGGGCCAATCTCCCGTGGCACTTGACACGGTGACCGGGTGCTGTCGAGGACCATCAAGATGGCTGCATCTGGGTTATTGGCTGGCCTGACAGAAAAGATTGCTGTAAGCTTGTAAAGAGATTTTTCTTACTACTGACTAGGAAGTATTATTTTTATCTTCAAGTAGATACTGAAATGCCAAGGTGGATGATAAAAAGCCTGTGTACCAAATTCACTTTCATCTAAATAGAGTACTAATCGGGAATCGAGACAAAACACACAAAAATATTTGGTCTTCCAACCATCCGTCGAGTCCTGGTTCAGGCCATAGACTGGAGTGAGAGAGAATGCGGTGCGGTTGCATTCTTCTATGAAACAATAAAGCATTATTGTTACTAGCAAGTGAAGAAGGCGACAATAGCGTGAAGGAACTTCATCCTCACGTCCAGGCCGTCGCGACAGGCGATGTCCTGGGCGTAGAAAATCGCAACGCGATCTCCAGCCACAACAGTTTGCAGACGACTCAACGAGCAATGATAGCCCGCCGTCCACTTGTCCCACAAAAACCGACGCTGACAAGTCGACGGAGCATAGTGTTTTACGCACAAACCGTAAGGGCCCATTAGCCGATGCCTGCTGAAAAAGATACTCATAGTCTTAGAAAGCTAAAGGCGATAAAAAGAACATATATATGATTTTAGTTAGTAAAAGTTTGACACGCCCTCACTCTCCACCCTAAAACGCGAGAAATCATTAAATGTTTTCTCACCTCAAACAAAATTCAATCATTTGTTTTAGTAACCAATAAATATGGCGTCAAGTCGGGCTATAATAACACATTTAAAACATTCAGTCCTTATCTATTCTAACCAGCATATTAATCATAGACATTAATATGAGACTTTCATAATTCAGTCAACCCGCCGACCCTATTTTTCATAGACTAAACTAGGTACTAAAACACTACGATGACAATCCATCGATCTTCAGTCAATAAATAGCTTTCACCCAAATTCTGTCACATTTCATAATTTACATAAATCTTTACTGGGTCACAGAAAGCCTTTATTTTAACCCACAAACATGGTCATATTTACTAAGTGAACTTCATCATTAAGGCTAGCAGGTCTCCTAAGCCGACTTACGGTCCTTATAATAAAATGGCGGATGTAGGCCAGTCATATGGCCCGTCAATATAATCACCTATAAGGATTTTATCACCTAGCCTGGTTACAGAGACACTTTACTTTCGAATGAGAACTGTAAAAATACACTTTTCGACTTGATAGGTTAAAACGGATAACAAAAAGAACCAGGTCGATCTATGGCAATTTAAATCCATCCACACATTAGTCATTAGTAATGGTAAATGGCCATCAGTATCTGTAATCTCTCTCTGTAAGGACTCGCTGGCAATAAATTACATTATTGTGATTTTTTGGCAATATTGGCAGAGAAGAGGATAAGTCGTATCTATTTTTACATTTAGCCTAAAATATCTTACGGCTAAATATTTTAACCACACGCGAAATGTAATGAGAATACTTTAAATTATGCATATTTACAGCAAAAAAGTGGAATTCCTTGCTGGAATCCATTTATCCTGATAGCTATACAGGTCTATAAGCCAAGAGTGAATGAATAGGTTACTTCTACAGTGGTCGTCTTTCGGTTAAAATGATGATTTTGATGAGGCAAGCATGCTCTATCGTCGACTACATCATCGCTTACCATCAGATGAGACAGTGATCAAATGCAAACTTGAAAAATAATTTAAAAATAGCTGCGATCTCACTATATTTTTTTGTGTTTGTAGTGTAAAAAATAATATTCATCGCGAAAAAAATATAGAAGCACCACTTTCAGATAAATCCAATTAACAAATTGAAGTAGGTATCCATCAGTCCTCAAATTAACCAAATCGTTAATCCATCACCAGCCAAACCGTCAGGAATGATCAGAAAACGTTCGGGTTCACTCGTAAGCACTCGGAAGGGATCGGGACCGATCGCCAAAGTACCCTAGAGGCTTTTAACGGACCCACGATAACTTGGGGATATTGTCGACTGATCGACACGATAATAGTGTTCAGAGCTGCGTGCTAACTGGTTACAAAGAAATATTGATATATTTATGGGACTTCTGGAAAAATGCCGTTCAGCATTTTCATAATCCCTAATGTGAAAGTATTTTATAATAAGATAAATTCACAGTTGTAATAATTTCCATTCATCAGCGATAAATGATAAATGATCTTTATTTTGTAAATAGGTTTTCAAAAAACACTTTTACACGTCAATTTTATTTTCAGTCAGGTTTAACGAGATGAGGCTGGTGTTTCCTAGCTGACTACCCTGAGAAGAAACACCGAAACAAACTCAGGGGTCAAAGTCTACATAACATCAAGTAAAAACAGTTCCAGATACACTGATGCCCTGGGCCCTAAAACGCAAAGGGTAACTAATGATACAAGGATGGGTTTCAGTCAATATAGGTCTAACACTCCTTCTCGCTCATACAAAAAAAAACCGGGTAACTGATAATTTCAGTCAAAAAAAGCACTTCCCTTTATAATCCACATTTCGATCAGTATTGTTTCAGTAACAAACACTAAATGTTGTTATTTCATCATCAGTTCAGCCGACAGACGTCCACTGTTGGACATAGGCCTCCCCTAAGTGTCGCCACAATGATCGATCCTGTGCGTCTCGCATCCATCGGTTTCCCGCAACCTTCACCAGGTCATCGGTCCACCTTGTAGGAGGCCTTCCGACGCTGCGTCTTCCAGTACGAGGTCGCCACTCCAGAACCTTTCAGCCCCAACGGCCATCTGTTCTGCGAGCAATGTGCCCTGCCCATTGCCACTTAAGTTTGGCGATTCTTCGGGCTATGTCGGCAATATGTGAGGCCCATTTCATCAGTCATTAAAAATCATAGGTAATTTCGAATACCGTAATTAGAGACACAATAGAACAACTGAAAGAGAGTGAACTGAGACAGAAAGAGAGCTTAAGACGCTTAGGGTTTAATAAATTAAGTTGTAATACAAAGCTGTGAAATGGTTCGAAAGAATCATTGCGGACCTGGAATGCAAAGAGTTAACTGAAGAAACAAGACGTTTTAGTCAGTAACAGTCTGATTCTCCATATTGTGCTATGTTGACGTCCTTAAGGCATACCGTTTTACTTTCAGAAATATTTTTCCTTTCGTATATTATCTATAATTATATACCGAATAAAGTAGAATAAGTTTGACCCAAGAGTATAACTTTGGGACAAGCTCGATCCATTTCTATTGGTTAGTTTGGGTCTAATATAATTTCTTTAGTTCTAGGTATAGCTAAAGAGTCTGTATTTCCTGACAGCTACCACCTAGGAGTATTTAATGCAAAAGTAAATAAGTTAGTTCTAGGCAAGCGTGCTTCATCGTCGACCACATCACGGCTTACAATCAAATAAGATAGTCAAACGCGAACCTTTTTTTTTTATAATGTATATGCTCACGTTTGACCACTATCTCACCTGATGGTAAGCGATGATGTGGCCGACGATGGAACACGCTTGCCTAGAAGCAATCTATGCACTCTTGACTTAAAGACACCTATCAATTATAAAAAAGTAAAGACGGATTTTTTTTCTTTCTGTCTATATTAACAACTGGCATTTGCCCGCAGTTTCGCCCGCATACCTAAAATATAACCTGTCACTCAGGAATAAACCAGCTTTCTATTGGTGAAAAAATTTCAGCAATCGGCCCAGTACTTCAAAACTAAAAAAAAAACAAACATTATCTCATTATTATATATTAGTGTAAGATTTTTTCTATACGAACTGTGCCTTATCCAGTATTTTTCAGTCATCTAATTTTATTTTTTTCACAATTCGTCAAGAAACAGTTCTCTGTTAGTCTGTTACTAAGTATGGACGAGTCGAGCATCGATCGCGGCTCGCGCTGCAAGCATCGACCGGTGGGAAGCAGGTCACTTGGTCATTCACCGGCTGACGACCTCGGTTGTAATGCAACTGGCGGCCAACAGCCAGTGTTGGCCCAATGTTTGTGTTTGTTGTGGCGGACTCAGAGGTAAGACTTTTTATTCTAGGAGTTTTTTTTTTCAGTAATTTCAAGTAATGGTAACCTTTCAAATACTGTAATTAGAGACATGATAGAAAGATAATGAGAGAGCGCTCTTTACTTTAAATTTTAGTAAAAGGTAATATCTACGATTACCTACGTAAAGTCTATAAATGATAATATTGTGTGCCAAAAGTTAACTTTTTGTCCAGAAATCCCCACGAATTTTATGATTCATGCAACAGTGAAACCAAAATAATAAACTATTTTTTTAAATTCTTACATCTATTTCTAAATCACGTTTAAATATAATTAATAAAACATTATTTTAAAAAGTCAATCCAAAGAAAACTTGAACTTCAACACATTTTTGTTCTCCACTCGCAACAAGCTACAAATTGATAAGAAATCACGATCGATCTGACATAAAATTCTATTCACCTCACAAAAAACAGCGCGATAATAAATCAAGTCTAAAGTATTTAAGTGATTCTACCGAAAGAGATTTTTATTCAGTGAGCCAGAAGATAGGTAGGTTCATTACAAGCCTACGGTATTGGTATTCAAGTAACAGCCGCTGGAACAGATCAATTTGTTTGAATTACCCTCTAAATATGTATTCTGGGAGCTAGTTCGGCTAGACCCGAACAAACCGTCTCGCCTGTCGAACGACGGAATCGAATCATTTTAGACAATATCTTGTTGTGTACCAGTAGAAGGAAAAGTCAGGATTAAGTAAAAGGATTTTTTCTTTTTTTAGATACAGTTTTTTCTCATTTTAAGCCTGCCAGATCTACGAGATATATAAAAACTTTGGCCTCGGACCACACAGGGCAACTCAAAAAACACTGTATTCTTTGTGTATGTTTCCGTAATAATCTGACACTGCCTCTTGCTCTAATGATTACCAACGTAAAAAGTTATGATATTACTGAAATGTTAATAATTTATTTAACCAAAATTACATGATTTAGTTCTTTGCCAACATAGACAAATTAATCATTCCAAGATTTAAGTTTCTAAATGATTTTTAAATATATATGTATAATAAAATGGGTAGTATTTACTGTTCCTCAATTCATTCCGGTTTTCTACCATAAAATGGTGGATCAAGCCTTTGATCCACCAAAAATACTAATTATGCACTAAAATATGCTCTTTTGAGTCTTTCAAAAAATACAAAAATATTTGATGTTCAATTAACATTTTAAGTGAAGAACAAGATTTTTGATGCACTGCAAACTATTCCAAAATAAAATTTATTTCATCATTATTCTAAAATATAAATCACTGGCAACATTTAGTATGATTAATTTTGAAGTAACCATTATTCCAAATGTGCATGAGAAGTTCAAAGACGACTGATAAATAATAATACGTGGCTAAAGTTTTACACCTGAATGGGCTATTTATCAAATATATAAGATACTTAGATAAAAGATCATAGTATTAAATCGGTCGTGATATTGCTGTTTTATATTACAGTCAAACATAAAACACTGTATTTTACAGTAGTATTTTTATCAGTACGTAATTCTATAAATACATAGTTGGATTGAATATTATATTAGCAAATAAATAATATTTAGGTACCAACCTTTTTTCTATTTTTTTCTTTATAACTCCTAAAATCCTAATTTAATAAATAAAAAACAAGAAAGAAATAAGTTTTTTGTTGTGAAAAGCGCTCAAATATAATCCTCAACTGAACACTGCAAATAAGAATAGACGATTAAATAATTAAGAAACTGCGCATTACATTCAAAGAAAAATAACTTACAAGTCATTTAATATGGATTGACGTATCTCCAATAAATAAATTAAGAATCGCACTGCAAGCCCGCAAACAAATCACATTATTTATCAATAACCTTTCTGCTTGCGGTTCACAGAACGTACGAGACCAATATTTAAAACTTAGGGACAAATTACTTTCTCTAATAAATCTGTTGGACTCGAACCAAAGATCCCTATTTGAAGATTCTACGCAAGATTAACTAGCAATTTGTGATTTTAATCATTTATTGAACTCGGTTCACAGTTTTAAATCTATTCTCCATCTCTCCACTTTACAGAGATTTCTTTGTTATATTTGAAAAGAAAATAAATGAGTTTAGAAGTTTTTTATTTTAAGTTGGTGCAAATCTGTAGTTCTTCTTTATTTCTCTGTGGATTTGTCTTTAAAGAATATAGTTTCAAAGATGATACCTAAGTTTTAGATATCTTTGCAGCAGACAGATTTTGATGTCTGTTTATCGTTAATCGGAAATCAATTTGTGAACAGAAATACTTCGGTAAAGTGACAAGACTTGGAAGTTGCTCATCTAATATTGCACAGACTTCTTAGAAGAATACTTATAGGTTAAAGACACCACTTAGGTACATTAGGTTTTCTTACAAACTATTGGTATAGTACGCCGAATCCTGACACTACAATATCTAATTTATTATAAAGATTTGTGCCTAACCCGTAGGTGGCCTGGGCCAGACAAGTGGGCGGGTAATATTACGGATGGCTGACTCTCTTTTAGGCATGGCTTTAATTAATTATACCAACCATAGCCACACGACTTTCTTTTTGTAGTAGATATTTCTCCTAAATACCGACGATTTATCTTCGATTTATATTTTATTTTATGGGTAATTTACTTTTATTTTACCATTACTTTATTTTATTATTGCAAGTTAATTCAAAGCCAAGAAAATATTGTTGTACAAGTAAAATCTTTATTATACTATATTGACTGCTGCCAGTGGCTTAGCTAGCATGAGGGTAGAAAAATATCCTTTTAATTCATGAATCCCCAAGCAACCACCGGTGGCCGCGCATCTATTGTCTTACTATTGTGTCTCTAATTGACGGTATCTGAAGGGTTAAGGAACATACCCCTGGGACAAAAATTATCCTATGTGCTTTTCCAGTACAGTCTACTCGTATCATTGTTCTTCTCGTAATTCGTTCAGTCGTTTGGAAGTGAAAAAGTAACAAACATACACACACACATACATACTTTCGCCTTTTTAATATTAGTATTTAGTGTCATGTCTAATCAAATCAACTAAAATATCATTTCTCAACTCTAAAATACGAAACGAGCGCAGCAATAACAAATCGCACAAAAAAGTCGCACCGTCTGCGCTCACCAATAATGCACAACACTGGTTTGCATTCAAGGAAATGGAACAACATAAATTATTTCAATTTCATTCTCGCGAGGTCGCCGGAATTATGTCCATGAAGAAAATTATAGATGATATTCCGTTATAATTTTCATTTCACATTTCAATCGTGATTTAAAAAGTTTTTCTTTATGAATATTGTAACATATCGTGAAGGCGACGGTATCGTTAGCTCTAAGGGCACGTCACTGTGATCTACTATGACATGTCAAGGTAATTTTGACATTTCTTGATAGTATTCTCTTTGAATGTCACAATGACTTAGTAATTGCTACAATGTCTATTTTGCTTTGTCTTTTATAAAGCATACTTTGATTTATTGCTTTGTTTAAATTTTTCCTCTTTTAAGTTTGTTAATTCATGATAATAGTTGTGTCTGTTTGAAAATCCAACTAAACTACAAAAATTTCTACCTTTTTTTTTTCCGTGTCAATTTGAATCAAATTTTGTCCGACCAATATAAACAATTAGGCTAAAGTTTGTAATGTATGTGTGTATGTTTGTTACTTATGTATGCTCAAACGGCTGAACGAATTTGGATGTATCACACGGGTAGATCATACCTTGAAACAGCACGTAAGATAAATATATTTTATGCCGAGAGTGTTTCCTCAAAAAAATAACAGGCGTAACTGCCGGCAGAAGTTATTAAAAACACAAGAAGTTATTAAAAATACAGTTAAAAGTATCTATAGATGTCACAGTCGCTGGGCCATCCCGGAGATATCGATTGTCTTGACACACAGTTGCGTATCGGGGATAAAATAAAATACAGGGTGCGTCAACTGAGTACTGACGAAATTGGTTACCTAATGGCGCGAGCTGACAGCTGCTCAAAAAAAATCATTCTGTATTCTAGCGTGACAGGTTTTTCCGTAACAATCTGCGGAGATATTATACAGTCAGTTATCAAAAGTTATAGAATTTCTTTTGTAGGGTTCTGATTAAAGTTTAGTTTAGTAATGGGGTAACCCCTTTGAGTACAGAATCCTATTACTAATCCTCTGCTCTTCGTTCATCTGTCTTTATCAGCGAACTGTATCTCATAAACCTTGACAGGTAGTCAGTTGAAATTTATACAGAGTATCGTAATGCTTTTACCATTATAATAAAAGGTTCTGGAGTGTCGACAGCGTACTGGAAGACGCAGCTTTAGAAGGGTTCCTACGAAGTGGATCGATGACCTGCTGAAGGTTGCGGGAATTTTTAATAATAACAAGTAAAAAGAAACTTTTTTTTTTCCGATTTACTTTCATGTGCGAATGCGATTTGTATTTGGTTGGTTTTATTTCTTAAAGACGGGCTTCTTACGTCGTGAATCTGCAATTGTATAATAGTTACAATTTCAACCCTTAGTTATTGTTTCAAATGGATACACTAACACCGAATACAGAAAAAAAAAGCTATACAAAGCTGACTAAATGTTAAATATTCATTATTTTAAAAAATAAATAAAATAACTAAGCAAGTGTAATCGCAATATACGTCACTGATGGCCTGCCATCAACAACTTGTGTGGCCTAATTTTCCACTCTAGAAGGTAATCTTAATCCCGCCCGGGCGATAATACTTAATAGACACCACATTGTGGAAAAGTGAAGAAGATTAATTTCGCATCTCATTATGTTCTCTGATATTAGCACGAAGTTAAAAATTACATAAATTAACACACTATTGACAAAGAAATGTGTATGACTAAAACTCGAGTACAGTAAATTAGTTATTAGGGCTTTTAGAAGTCTTCAAAAAAATTTGAATGTGTTCACACATTCTTATTGCCTCGATGCCTGCGTTCCTATTTGACTCTTTTTTTATCTTTGAGATGTTATTTTTTTGGTACAGAATGTGTAGATTTGTTCTGAAACTGTCTATACCTACATATACATAAATAATCTGTAGAAGTTTTTATTTGTGTGTGCATCACGTAAAATGTTTTACAAGTTTAATTTTATTGTATAACAGTTATCTAGAACTTTTTTTTTTATTGATAGGCTTGCATATTACCACCATCTCACGTGATGGTAAGCTTTTAACTTTTATACAATAAAATTGGACTTGATATTATATTGACTGTTAGGCGGTACGAAGTTTGGCTGGGTCAGCTAATCCAAAATAATATAAAATCAAACTGAAACTAAGACCTCATACAAAAACGATCTTTGTTTTTTCAGTAGCCAGTTCAAGATTGCCAAGTTTCCTTTCTGCGTTCTCTTGTACAGTTCTTTATAGAGGGGCTTCAGAAGCGAAAAAATAAACAAACGTCTTTTTCTTCAATCTTCTCAGTAATAGATTCAGTTGGTGGTAATGCTATTGTGTAATAAACTTAGTGTTACGTAACTGTGGGCTGTGTTGTTCCACTAAATAAATGTTTTCATTTAATGTTTGTTTTTTTCTCTCTAAACCTTATATAACAATGAATTTAATTCAAGTAACCTTTATAGGCAGACAATAAAAATAATTTGCTCGTAACTTAGATTGTTAATTTTCGTTTATTAATTGTTTTAAGTTATTAGGCGGAGGCTTAATGACACAGATTTAATTGAAGGTGTTAAATTGACGAGCTCTTGTTAATTGGGCCAATTTGTTTCAGTCATCTAGGTGCAAGGTTATATAATTCAATCACTGTATCAAATAATTATAGCTAACTACCATTTTGTCTTTGAGAGTTTATAAGACAATAACCCCATATTTTTTTAAACAGAGGCGCCTTATCATCATCATTTCAGCTAAAAAGACGTCAACTGTTGGACATAGGCCTCCCCAAGTGTCGCTACAACGAACGAGCCTAGGCGTTTCGATCCATCGGTTTTCCGCGACTATCACCAGGTAAGAAGAAAGAAAGAAAAACATTTTATTTACGCGAAATGAGACGCTTACTTTAAGCTAAATAACTAAAATAACACAACATCAGTCGATAGGGAAGATATGCGTCTCATCCGCGCAAAAGGTCATCGGTCTACCTTGTGAGAGACCTACTAATTAGGTACGCATACTTCATTTGTACATATACCTATATCTTCATTTCTTGTTTTTATTGTTGATAGGTTCGCGCTTGACTGCTATCTCAACTGATGAACAACGAAAATGCGGTCGACGATAGAGCGCGCTTACCTAGAAGAAACCTATTCATCCTTGGCTTAAAGATTGCGGCCATCAGGAAACACTGACTCCAGCAGAGAATTCTACTACTTAGCTGTACCTACGCACAATGAATGTGTTCCCATAACGTTTTGTGCGTATAAAGGGGATTTCTATGGCGGCGTTTCGGCGTTTTGACTGGCCTGTTGGTCTAATGGTTAGTGGCCCTGACTGCTATGCCGGAGGTCGTGGGTTCGATTCCCACCCAGGACAAATGTTTATGTGATGAGCATTATCATTTGTTCTGTGTCTGGGTGTAATTTATCTATAAAATGTATGTATTTAGAAATATATAAGTATGTTTATCAGTTATCTAGTACCCGTAACACAAGCTCTGCTTAGCATGGGACTAGATGGCGTTGTGTGATAGTTGTGGAATATTATATTATTATTATTATTATTATATTATTATTATATTATACGCCTGGTGGTCTGATGATGATACGGGCTAGGCGGAATTAGGCTATGCAATTCCGACGCACACTACTCGAAATGCAATAGGAAGAAAACCGACAAACTAGCAACACGGTGTCGATGCTCAAGACCCTGAACTCAACAAATGCATCATTGCCAATGATCCTCCTGACTCGCCTCTTACCTAATTGTCTCGAGCTGGTATCGGGAAAATCAGTCCCAAAGATAAGAGCAGTACTCCATACACGATCGAACTTTCGCTTGATAAAGTTTGAGCAGCTGTTCTAGCGTGAAGACCCTTTTTGACCTTTGCGAGAATTCCTCTAGCTTTTTTGCAGCCAGTTGAGCTTTTGCTTCATGAGTGGCCCAAAGTTGAAAATTGATGTCAACGTTAACGTTTTACATATGTCTTATCTAAATTAATAACCCAAAAGCCAAAGTTTGAGACGCGTCACCCATAAAATTGTTTTAATATTGACGTGATTTTCACAACAGAACAATGAAGGCTTTATAACCCCATAATGCGATCGTTACTTAACTGCACGCCCGCTATTGTTGTGCGCCTTTTGTCTGCCGTTATACGGCTATTCTGAACTAGTCTGTTGTTGGTATGAAGATGCATCAGTATAGTGATAGACCTGGCGTTGAGTTTTTCTATGATATGAGAAAATTACGACCTTACCTGTACAACAATGCAGATATTACTATTTTTTAATTATTGATTGGCTCACGCTCTAATTATTGGTTATCTGATGGTTAGGGATAGTGTGGTTAGTGGTGCAGCACGCTTACCTAGAGGTAACCTATTCATTCATGATTTTACCTATTAGGGAACAGACTCTCTTGGCTGTACGCTCAATGAATCTAAAGTTTAGTTTAAATTACCTTTGGGAAATTAATAAATGAAAATTATTTCGCACTTTTGTTATAGGTGTAGCACAAGGAACTTTTGATCGAAAGCCTATGCTCCTTGATAAAGCTGCGCTTTGTGTAGATATTTATTTTTATATTAAGGATCGGCACTGGAAAATTGTTGGTTAATTATTTAACACTATTTAGTAACCATAACAGTTAATGACACTCCCAATATTAAAATAAAACATTTGATTACAAAACACACGTGATAAGTTAGATTTAATTGAATAGAAATATAAAATAAATGTTGATTTCCAAATATTCTCCGCCTAGAAAGCCTCCTGAACATACCCTCACTGACTGACTTATACTTTTTACACAGTTTTTTTGACAATCATTTTTTCTTCGTTATAATTTCAGTTAAACTCATTAGGTACTAAATAAAATTGTATTTATAATCCGATTGCACTTTCACCCACTTTAGTGGATAATATTTGAGTTCATGCACTAAATTCTAATACGTGAATTTTAAAGCGTTTTTGGTTCATCACTTAGAGTTTTTTGGAGCGCGCTGTGGTGCATAAATTTTATGGACACGTGTCTTTGAAATTTATTATTATCGCGTGTGATAAATGGACGGAATGAGCATGTCTTGCTAAGAGGCTTGGGGTTACACAGTTACTGGGTCGTAGAGATAAAATATAAGCAGGCGCTCCATGTAACATACTAGTACCTACTCAGTTTCTTCCGGTTAAACTGGAACTTGACCTAAACAGAAAAAAAAAAATAGTACATTTTCATACAAGACCGAGACGTAATTTACCCAAGCTTTAGGCGCAAGTGTTATGGAGCTGAGTGCTGCTGAGCCAAAAAAAGGATAGACTCGTGTTTGACCGCATCTCACCTGGTGGTAAGCGATGATGTGGCCACGTGTATAAAACGACGTTTTTCTATCTACTATGTCTTACTTATGAAGAAATAAATAAACGGAGTTGACTAGCAATTTGTGGAGGTTGCTTACCAAACAGCCTGATACGATAATTATAACAAATTGTGGCGGAGCATATTCGCGCAAATTTCCGCACTAGAACGCAAAACAGTAAATTGCGTGTCTAAAAACGGTAGGGATAGCAGCGGGTTTTTAAATAAGTTAAGTGTATTGAAAAGGTTTTTTCTGAGGTCTCCCGCTCTGGATTAAGCGAGAGGGCGGCTCAGACTGCTATTGACTAAAACTTTCGTCTGCCTTCATTTTACATTCTTGGGCCACGACAACTCTTTCAAATATTCCCGGAAAATGCTAGACTTACATTCCTAAGAACATATATATTATACACAACTTATGACAAACAGAAAAAAAACTTATGACTTATTTATATTCTATGTAACAAACCATTTAAAATAACATTAATAATATTCTACGCTATTTACCGACTTGTTTTTTTCCTCAATATTGTTTTCTAGACAAGTAAACGAAATAAATAAGGTTCGGTGTAGCAATACGAACCTACGTTGAAGCGGAATTACTCAATAAATCTTTTGTTACCTTTTAATAAGTTTTCTCATTATTATTATTAAATCAGAAGTTTTGTAACAGAAAATGTAAACGAAATACAACAAACATTTCTGAAAAAAATCATTTACTTACTATTCAATATTTTTTCGCCACAAAAGAACCAATGATTCGAATTCAATGATTCGATTTGCTTTTATATACTTTATCTTATCTACTTTATTTCTTTGTAAACACGCATTTTTATTATATTGATTAAATGATAAATGATAAATGATATTTATTTTGTAAATACGTTTTTAAAAAAACACTTTTACACGTCAATTTTGTTTTCAGTCAGTTTTAACGAGATGAGGCCGGTGTTTCCTAGCTGACTACCCTGAGAAGAAACACCGAAACAAACTCAGGGGTCAAAGTCTCTTTTAAAGTCCATACAGTAAACATGTAATGGTCAAATCATATGAGAACCATGCAGACCAGTGTCTTAGATGGCCTTTTGAGGAAAGAACCACACAGATTTGAGTGGACCTGTCCAGTCAGTGCAAGCATTTGTCAGTATTCGTGTAGCTCAAACTTAGGACTACCAAGGAGCTCAACGACTTGACGAACAATACCAAAGATAGGACATTCAAAAAGTAATCCACATAGTTCCCACATTCACAATAATAAAATACTAGTATTTACAAAATGTAACACTCGACATATATAAAATAAAATAAAAAATATTATTATCAATATTTATCAAATCATTAAAATATTATCAAATTAAAATAAAATAAAGAACCTTCTAAGTTCTAAGTCTAATTGTAAAATAAAGTTTTAAACAAGAATCATCAAATGTCAAAATGTAAATAAAAATAATCATTATAATATATATAGTAGTAATCAGAAAATACTTATATAACAACTAATATAGACAGTACTGGAGCAGATCAATCCCAAGCTGTTTTGTCTTCAAGATACTCTTTTACAGTATAAAAAGCCTTCTGACAAAGTTTCCGCTTTACAAATGTTTTAAACTTATTCAGGCTAAGTTCATGAATGTGACTGGGAAGTTTATTATAAAAGTGTATACATTGGCATCTAAATGAGCCTCCTATTTTTTTGAGCCTGGTTGCAGGAACTACAAATTTGTGTTTGTTCCTAGTATTTACACTATGGATATCACTATATTTTTTAAACATGTTTTTGTTTTTATGAACATACAAAATATTGTCATAGATATACTGAGAAGGTACAGTCAAAATATTAATATTTTTAAATTTATCTCTGAGCGAGTATCTGGGACTCAATTTATAAATTGCACGAATAGCCCTTTTCTGCAAAACAAAAATTGACTGGATATCGGCGGCATTTCCCCACAATAAAATACCGTATGACATAACACTATGAAAATAGCTGAAATAAACTAAACGGGCTGTTTCTAAGTCAGTTAAATTTCGAATTTTTCTAACAGCATATGCTGCAGAGCTAAGTTTTTTAGATAATTTATCAATATGTGGGCCCCACTGAAGCTTAGAATCTAGAGTTATGCCCAAAAACACTGTAGTGTCTTCAGGTCTCAACTCTTTACCCTTTATTTGTACACTAGTTTCCACTTGTCTAACATGTGGCATCGTAAATTTAATAAATTTAGTTTTTTTTTCATTAAGGAGAAGGTTATTGACATTAAACCAGTGAAATTGATTATATTGTAACAGCAGCTGTGGTGAAAATAAATATGATTGATTTAGGTATGCATATTATTTTTTAAGAATAAAATTGTCCTCTCCATAACTACTAGAAGGAGCAAACTAAGTTTTAGAAAAAAAAAACAATTTATGTGACTATGAAGCGACGCGTATTCACATTTATACGCTTGGTGTACGCCTGCTCACGGCTTACATACAAAACTATGAAAGTCTTTCGAAGAAACGGCAATGTCGTTGCCACTTCGTGATTTTTTACTTAAAAACGCCGAGGAAATAAGTTAATACCGTTAAAAAAAATCTCAGTAAATTTTTGTGCATCAATAATCTAATTGATAAAAAATTAATCAACCCACTCTACTTTCTAAAAACTATTTTAACATAGACCAAACAACATCTCCAAAATTTTTAACAAAAATCTAAAAACATGATTAAAAACGTTGTTAAATCATACTTGAGAACATTCGATACTTAACCCTAAGTCTAACCATAAGAGCGTAATCACACGACCTTAAACTAACGACCTGGATCCAAGCATTCGGAGTGTTTGAGAAGTGCTTGCCGAGTCAAAGCCCGCCTTTGTAAAGGTGAAAAAACGTTGGAGATGCGGCCGTGTGAAACGTGGCGGCTGGAGAGTGTAGGGTTAGGTAGTGGATAGAACAGACAGACCGGGAAAAAGGGGTAAAACATAGAAACATTTTTTTTTAAAGAAAATGGTATCTTATTACAAGCTTTTATTTAACTTGCAACGTATGTAACTATGTTTAGTCGTGGTCATTCTAAACCCAATATGGCGGAACATGCAAGATGGCCAACTAGTCATTTTTAATGTACTCTTACAATACAGGTTATGAAAAAGATTGCTAAGAATAACTTACGTCACTTGCCGGATGTCTAAAGATGGTGGACATTTTTTTTTTATGTTTTTCTATAATGAAAAGACTTGCTGAGAGTTAAAATAAAGAATAAAGAAGTAACCAATAAAGAATAAAATAATCTTTCCACTAACACTTTTACAATCAATTTAAAATTATAACGTCATTACATAACTTACGAGTTAAAAGAGTTAGAAAGATAATATTCTCCTATATTCGAGACGAGAACACGATACAATCTAAACAGCCCTGTGCTACCAAATCAATAGTTCAATAAATGAAACGAATTACTTTGTCATCTACAGTCGTCTGTAGATACAAAGGAATTCATTTCTCTAGCCAATCAGATAATATAAATAAAACCTATTCATTTTCCCACCTCGGCCTCTTATATTTGCTAAACGATCTAATTTGAAATCACTAGACGAATAAGAGACATTTACCACCATTTACAGTATGGGTTCATGTTGTTGTGTATTCACCGAAGGAAGAGACAGAAATGTGGAAAATACCCACATACATAACCCATAACATGATCTTGTGTCGTAATACTTAAGGTGGTGCATCACGACTCACATTTTCACTGTTTTTCATACAACCGCTCATAACTGATTATGACGTTATTACACACTTTTCATTAGATATTTTGGAAACACAGTATCTTGTGGATATTTTCTAAGTTTCTAAAGAAACCAATTTCTAAATTTGTGTAAAACTAATCCTGTAAAAACCTCTGAAAATGTCCTATTTTGTATGAACTTTGACACTTCATGCCTAAAAATTAAAAAAGTCAAAAAAGTAACCCTCTAGAGACCTTGCAAATTTTATTAAGATTCTAAATGATGACAACTTTGTCCGAAAACTAAGGGTTTAAAAAAAAACAGCTATTTCCAGGAGCAAGTTTTGTGAAATTTTCGAGTAAATCTCGGAATTACCGAATACTAACAGAGTTTCCAGGCGTTATATCTCTTTTTTTGCGTTGCCTTTTCGTCAAACATTGGATTGCATTAAATGAAGTAACATGCTTTTAAACCATTTTCAATGTTTACGATAAGCGAGTGGAGAAAGACCCTCTTAAGAGAGCTTTAAAGCTAGAACTATATCAGACTGACGCACAGGTATAACATGCCTGATTTGTACGTAGATCGATGGCGCGTAGCGTGGATCAAATCTAGCTCTACAAGTCTAGTTTCCATATAAAATTTATGGAGACTGACGCGCCTAGATCGGCTTGTGTGCCACACATGTGCGCAACAGTGTAGTTCTAGCTTAAGATTCAGTAAACGGAGAAAAAAGAATCAAACCTATCGTGACGTCCTAACATTATCATAATTCCAGTACGAGAAACAAACAGAGCTATATAGGCCGTACGGGCCCCTTCTTACGGCCTCTGAGCTGCTCAGAATTTGCTTAAACCCACACTTAGGTAATATGATTATATATAGGTCAGAACGTTGAATTATAAAAACCTTTATTTGGTTTTTTGTATATTAATGGGTCAGAATAATCAACGAGAAGTGAACGAAATGAAATGATATGTATCTAGGGTACATCTGATTATAAATCTATACTTTAATATTATAAAGGGGTAAAGTTTTTTTTTTTGTTTGTAGGAGGTAATCTCTGAAAGTACTGGTCCGATTGCTAAAAGTTTTTCACTGATAGAAAGATATAGGTTGAATTTTATGTACGGGCAAAAGCTACTTAATAATAATTGTACCTATTAACTAACAAACTATTAGTCAATCTTTGGGTCAAAAAGACTTTAGTGTGGCAAATATGCACAATAAATAAATATTTAATACATATTTGAAATAGAATAAAGTATCATTAAGATCGGATAAAATTATCCCAAGAAGATAGAGTCTCAAGATAACGATCCTTATTCGTTCAGCCTTTTGAGCGAGAAAGAATAACAATCATACCTACATACTCGTATATTACAAACTTACGAGTTTAAGGAGTTAAAAATTCCCTGCCGGTGTCTGTTTCCTGATAGCTACAATCTAGAGATAATCAAGTCAAGACTGAATAAGTTACTTCTAGGCAAGCGTACTTCATCGTCGACCATATCGTCGTTTTCTATCAGGCGAAACAGATCTTCGCACGAACCTAATAAAAGTAAAAAAAAATATTGTTTAGGTATATAGATAATGTCTGTACTCTGTAAGTACAAATTCAATTACTTCTTTTTTCACCAATATACTATATATCCCGCATAGCAGTGCTTAGTTTTTCATTATCGTGGGGTGGGTTACAGAAATAAAACCATAAAATACTAAAAGCTTATTATAAAAAAAAAATATTAGATCTCTGCTAGATTCCTAACTCTATAAAATACTGTATAGGCACGCCCGTTGCTTCGTCTTGCATATTCACGCTGACTTGAGCCGCATTTCTTTACTCACGCCGGTAAAACAAACTTTTAGACGTATACACGCGGTTTCTTTATACAGAACATGGTTAGGTATGTAACAAAGCACATAGATTCAGGTTTCTACACGACTAGTTTGTTTTTGCTATTTCATTGGATTATGTGGGATTTGTAGTCTAGAAACATGCCTTATTTCAGCTTTGTTTTACTCTTTCTTGTATATTGTTGTGAATACAACAACGTAGTCCATACCAACATAATTGTATTTTATTATTACAATTGATCAAAAGTACCTACGACTAGTACCTAGTACTACCTAGTAGCCCAGAGGTCACAGCCTCGACTTACAAGTCATAGGTCGCGGATTCAAACTCACAGGCACATAATTTAAATTACCATTATTTTATCACCATTACTCCAGCATGCATATTATTACTAGCAAGTTATTACAATTGATGGGATATGAAAAGGTAAGAAATTCTTTCACATAAAAATGTACGTCCTTAGCCTTTTTCTAACAATATTACGATCGGCTTTCAGTCTAATCGAATGCAGCTCCTTGTCAATATTTTACATGGAGTAACTGCTTATTTCACGTCCACAACCCAGTAGCTGGTTATCACGACACCTTTTAGTGACGATTTCCTTTCTAAATATCCTTTGCGACGATCAAAAATCTACAAATGACAGCTAAAAGCAAAGATTTAACGTGCTTTCCGTGCTTCACGGAGTAGTCTCAGTGTGTTATGATGGTCATCCATCGACAGGCCGACCTCGGTAAGTGTTGCTTAACCTTGAAGATCATGCACGGTCGTCTGTAATTATTTTAGCCACAAATTTCTCCCCAATTTCTTCAAACAAACCTAACTAATACTAGTATAGGTAAGAAAATCTAAAAATACTGAATTCATCAAAAATTCAATGCTTTTAGCTATAAGACCGGCCATTGTGACACCCTATTAATTTTAAGCTCCTACCTAAATTTTATTTATGGTCTACAATAAAGAGTATATCTGTCTGACAATCTTTCTCATTATTATTAATATTCTCCCTCTGAAATAAAGCTAAGTCGAGCATCACCGTAATAAGTCACAAGTTTTTTTTTCCTAACCATTACTGTCTCACGGCTTGGTAAATTCCTTTCAGATATGCTTCACTCGCACCGTCTTTAACCAATCCTTGACTCCTTGTGGTTCCAGTCACAAATAATGTCGCAGTCAAGCATTATCTGCAATAATATAATAAAGAGGGAAAATTTGTATGTTTGTGTGTATGTTTGTAATGAATAAACTCAAAAACTACTGTGCCGATTTAAAAAAATCTTTCACACAACACCATAGCAAAGCTACATTCACTCTGAGTAACATAATATACTTATTGCCCGTGCGAAGCCGAGACGGATCGCTAGTATTATATATAAAAAATAAGCATAAGACGTATATTCAAGTTTTTGTTTCCGCTGCGGAAGACTCTAATAGAGGGAGTGAGCCGTAATCCACCAAGTACGCCCAGCGCGAGTTAGTGGACCAAATAATGTATTTTTTATTAAAATATTGTTTTTTACGTAAACAATTCGGCAGAAGCTGAAAAACGGTGATCAGGGAATTAATTCAATAGTAAAACTTTTAATTTTGCTCATGTTACAGAATTTGAAGGTTACCCAAAAATAGCACAAAAACTAAATCGTATCTATCACCGGACCAATGCCAATCAGACTATTGTCAGACGTCAGCGTGTCAGACTTGTGAGAATTCCTTTGACACAGCCTCGACGGTCGGCCTGTAGGTACAACAAAAACTAATCTCTTATAGTATATTTTATTAAGATTTTCTTTTAGAGCTTGACAAATTTTCTTTCCTTTAATATAATTTAGTTACTTCTAAGTACTATTAAAATCTTACTACTTTGAGATAGAGCGACCCAATTTAGACTTCAAAGTGTTAATTGAGCATCGATGCCAAGTTGCCAGCCTATCGGTTTTCTACCGGTAGCATTTCGGGGAGTGTGCGTAGAAATTGCATTATCTAAGCCCACTCCATCATCAGACTACCAGACTTACGCAATACGCCACCAGTACATCTAGTTAGTGCTCTATCGTTGACTACATCGTCGTTTACCATCAGGTGAGATAATGGTCAAGCGCGAGCCTATAGTAAAAAAATCCGAAACAAACTGTTTAAGGCAAAAAAATATTGTTATAAAACTATGTTATATAACTACTAAATATTGTTATATAACTACTAGCATCTTGTATTTCAGTAATTTAATAAACTCTAAACAATTTATTTTCACAAAAACTATTCTGAAATATTTAATTCATCCTCATCATGAAACCGTTCCGTTTTAACTGGATACAATAGAGTTTAACTTTAAATGAGTTTAATTGAGGATCGGCGTTCCTTTGTGGCCTTTCTTCACAGTTTAAAGCTACAATTTAGTTAGCGACTGAATTGTAAAGCTGTGGCTAGACCAGACTCGCAATTAGTCAAAGTATGGACGCCATCTTGTTTGTGTAGTGGTCGCCGCTTGTGACAGGACCTGCTTTCACTCTCAGGTCACGCAAACATAGTTTCCTAAAACATTTTGATACCTTGATGTAACAGATCCAATGATCTCAGTTCACGTCTAGTTGTAGTCGAATTTAGCGCCGTTAATAAAATGTATGTAGTTAAAAAAAGATTGTGTTTTATGAGGTGTAGTGTGTCGAAAGCGATACTGATGATTATCAGCTTTAGGAGTTCAATTACTGAGCTGAATATTTATGAAGATTTTCGTTCATGAAAGAATCTTACAAAGCCTGCTGACTGAATTTATAACCAGTTCATAATTCATTCTCTTTTACTCCACGCAAAAATAACAGGTAAATGTGGCAGAGCTCTTCAATACTCATAACCTACCTCTCCAGAGCGCTTAAACATTGAACCGTGCTATTTGAACTGTCACTTTATAATCCAGCCACAGACAGCTTCTCAAACATTAGTAATCGACCTGTCACCGACGAGATATCGGCACGTGTCACACTGTCTCCATAGAAAGGACAGCCGCTGATCCCCGCACGTGTACTCCTAGCTAATGATGAGTTCAGAGTTGATCTGTGCATGTACGAAACTTTGTTGAGAACGTCTAATGAGTACGTCTACTAGACGTATATTGTCTGGTTATACAAGATACGAAGTAGTGACAAGTCAATCAGAATCATGTTAAGGCAAAAGTTGCAGAACTTATTTGATTCGGTGTGAGTGCTCAAAGCGAAAACTAGGTACAGAGAATACACTAGACTGAAGCACACGTAGACCACGCCTGATTTGTAAGTAGCGGCGCGTTGCGTGTATCTAATGTATCTCTGCCTGTCTAGTTGCCATATAAAATGTATGGAGACCGACGCGCCCAGATTGGCGTACGTGGCCCACGTGCGTACAATGTAGTTCTCTAGAACGTAAGCTCAATTCATAATCATTTCTGATAGAAAATATACCTCAATTACATATAAAAATATTTTTAAATATATTGCTCGGATTATACGGGGCTAGTATCTGAAACTAGGACTGCAACCATGTTGCGTCCTGGCTTGGCACATAACTTAGGATAGTTTTGTCTACATAGAACCTATGAAACTTACTTACAAACTACTAATTATTATATTCTAGCTTCAAACACTAACTTCGTATACTCTAGGCATAAGACTCGTAGCATAGCATAAGCATAACCATTATGATGTTTACACTGTTGGCACTCGGACCCTAAGAGGGAATAGACCGTAATCCATGTACCTTTCTATCCTGTTTTCGTTTACCGTTTTGAAAGCAATGGTGATGAAATAAAACACATAAAGTAAATACAATACTGGGCCATCTTACTGCTCAAGTTAACCAGCTAATATTATTAGCTTCCTATTCCACATTTCACTTTCTTGATCGTTACATTCAGCGATCATCATTAATAATATTGTCCAAACGAGGTTAATGATCTAGGAAGAATCCTTCCTTATTTTTCTCTCCTAACCAGAGATAGAAATCAATGAGGCGATGGGCGTGTGTTGATGTCACTATGTTGATTACAAGAATCAATTTTTCCTTGTAACGTCGAAGAGCAGTAATATTATGCTGATATTTTGTACCAGATTTCGTGAGCTGCTTTGCCCGTAAGAAAGGCAAAATTACCATGCAGTCTTATCCTTTCAGGATAAATAGTAATAGTCCACTCGTGTTCACATCAGGCGTTGGACTGGACTGGAGCTCTCAAGGGAAAAAGAAGCGTGGCCGTTCTCGGCACACCGTGTCGGCAGAAGCGACGGCCATCAGGCTGACATGAAGTGAGGTGAAGAGTAGAGCTCAAGACCGGTCACGATGTATGACTACTGTCGCCGCCCTCTGCCTCAGCTGGAGGACATAAGATCTTACTCCAATCTCGCATCTGTAGCGATGAGCGTGATTGATTAACAAGTAACTAAATATATTTATCATTTATAATATTGACAGCAATGTAATTTAACAGATAGTTTCTTCTAAGACCAAGTATTTAAAAAAGAAATAGTTCAAAGGCATATAAATTAATATTAGACTATAGGCACCTATTTGTATTAAAAGTACCACTAATAAAAAAACTGCAGGAACAATAGTAGCTCAGTGGTAATTTACGAGTTGTAGGTCGTCGGTTCAAACTCAGATAGGTGTTTTACTTAGTGAGGTTTACTTCATCACCACTGCTCTCAAAACGGTGAAGGAAAAAAGCGTGAAGCAACCGACATGTCTTAGAACCATAAATTCGAAGTGACATCCACCAATATTGACAATGGCTTATTATCTCCCTTATAGAGGACGCCTGTGACCCAGTAGTTGGAACATTATGAGGTTAATTCTGTCCCTGATAGTTAAAAAGACTTATGTAACAAAAACGAAAACGGATAAAAAAATATGTTTTAATGAATGAAACGGGCAATCGGGCCTTTTCGCCTTGTTTTAAAACCGCACTGGAGAAAGTTAGCAAAATATTAAAAATACAGGTAGACGCGCCTTTTTTTCCTGATGCCGACAATGTATATAATTCTAATCTGGAAAAAATGTTAGATGCGTCGTTTTTACTAACGGGGGCAGAATTATGATATTATGTTATGCTAATGAAAAACTTACTTAATAAGTCAAAGCAAAGAAAATTCAGCAATTATCTTAAAATAAAGACTAATAAGTTTTTCCACCAACGCGATACAATTACATGAAACATTATTATTCATTGGCTCAGTTAGAAAAGTTATGTTTTTGCTATTTAACGAACCGCCCACTTTCGTAGACGAAAGATAAATAAGTAGCTCTGTGATGTAAGAGTAAGTGTCTATCTGTAGCTTTTATTATTTTGGTGTTAAACAAAAATACGTTAAAAATGAAGAAATGGAAATCAAAATATATAGGAAGACGATTAAATGCTATATTTATTTCCTTTACTTTTTATTTGCGTTAACAGAAACTAAATATTAGTGTTTAATTCTATCACAAGCAGCTACCTGCTACCTGTTAAAATTAATTGCTTGTTGGCTGCATGTAGTTAATCTCAGACAATAGTAACTTATTCCATTACAAACGTTGTTTATAGAAAGCTAGATCATCATCATCTTCCTGCCCTTGTCACGTTTTATTTAGGGTCGGCGCAACACGTTTTTTTCTTCCATTCTGTCCTTTCACTCGTCACGCTATAACTAACTTCCTTTTCTTTAATATCACTTTCCACACAATAAATCCATCTTTTTTTACATTTCCTATTTACAATAACATTATCATTTCAGATGAAAGACGTCCACTGCTGAAATAGCTCCCCGTAACATCACGTCACCGCCACCGGCACAACGACCGATCCTGTGTGTCGCATATATCGGATTCCCGAGACCTTCCCTAGGTACCTACATTAACGCTGAGTGCTGATTGGCAGGTAATCCCAGAAAAAAATACTAGGTTCCCATGAGGTGGACTACGGCAGTGGAAATCAAATAGTAGCTATACAGGGTGTAAGGGACAGGCCTCCACAAACTCTAAGGGCTTGGTCAGTAGACTAATACGAGTTTTTCGTTTCCTGAAAAAAAGTCTTGTGGAAGGTTGTTCAGTTTCATCTACTGAGCAAGCCCTTAAAGTTTGTGGAGGGCTATCCCTTACACACAGTATGATATAGCTACAAATATGTAGGTACAAACTTCCAAAAAACACAATACAGTATCATCATCCACTTATAGTCACGACCCAACAGAGTCCTACGTCACGTCACTACAAAGATTTATCACAGAAAAGATAAACTACTCACATTACTTTCTGCGACACAGGACTGTGTCCATTACCGGCTTCACATAATAAACATAAGACGTAATGTAATATAAACACTCAATGAACAGCGAGCCAACACAAGTATGGGAGACAAATCTCTTTTAGTGAGACGTGGGTAAAATAAGAAATGTTATGAAGTGTGTTTCGGTAATTTGATATATAAGTTGTAAGTTAGTTCTGTTGGTAAGACAAGAAATAGGTGCTGGCTTTGATGTTACAGTACTAGCACTAAGAATCTACAAGTACTGTAAGTGGGTTTTTTGGTGAAAACTGCAAAAAATATAAACTTAGCCAGAATTTAGTAACAACACTACTTTAATTTGCTTGAAATAATTCTTCGGAGCAGTGGTGGCCTAGTGACAGATAATGAACTTAAAAGTTACAGGTCGTGAGTTCAAACCTAGGTAAGTGCTTTACTTTTTGTAATTTATTTCATAGCGACTACTCTCAAAAATGTGAAGAAAACCTCATAATGACCCCGGCCTGTCCTAGAATAAAATAATCGATGAAATGTGTCATGTACCATCCCGCACTGGGCCCCCGTAGTGGATTACTGCGCGTTCTCTCTCCCAGAGAAGAAGCCTGAGTCCCAGCAGTAGGAACATGGCAGATTATTCTTATATATATTTATTTATCTCAGGACCCTAAGGTCCTGGACCTTTGGAAGGCATACGAGGAGCCGAAACCAACTCGCAGAGGCCCTTTTAGATGCTTTTAAGGATGGATTGTGGTACCAACCGGCGATTATCCCTGTATGCGCTATGCTAGTGCATCCAAGGACAACCCCCGGTTTGAAAAACTATTACGATACAATATGGAAAACAAAATAATAAGGCTATGATTTTTGGAGTCTTAGGTGGACTGATATCATGAAACTATGTTAAGACTATGGCCCCTGCCTGAACAATGTTATTAAGATCCATCGATAAAAGGCAGGGGGTGACTTGCACACTCAATAAATGGGCCCCCAGAAACGAGAGATTATTCTTATTATTATTACAATTCAGTTTTCAAATTAAACTACAACACAAAATACACAGAGAGTACCTACCTAGGTTGTTGCAAAAAGTTGTAGACTTTCGTTTTAGGTTTAACCCTTCACAAAGTATCGATAACTACATAAATTCACTCTATTTTGTTTTCAGAATGTTGATCCCTTGAGCGCCGATAGAAGCTGCATCTCAAGGCTAAGTACATTGTATATTATCGATATCGAAAATTTATAAAAAGTGTTCCTAAAAAACTGCAAACGCTGCGATTAGGTAAAAATGTTTCTGCACGACAAAGAAAATATAATCGGATCAGAAAGTCTGTAAAAATTGTGAGCACCGAAGAAAATATAGTTGATCCCAAAAAATACGTACTTTCAAGAAGAACGACAGTTTATGGAATATACCTGTAAGGATAGACATAAAAAGAACGGAACTAATAAATCTTTAGCTAACGAGGGAAGCATGTTTTGGAGCTGTAAAGAAAGATATACTAAACAAATTAATTAGTCTAGCTAATAAAATGTATTCAAATTGGAAGCCATTAATTGGACATTCCGACATTCTACCCTTAGTCCGAAAACAGTCGAGAAAATATATTTTGTCTAATAAGTTATTTTCTATTCCAAAGTAGGTACCTAATTGACCAATTCAGAAAAAAAAATACGTTTTCACTATTATAAAGGTTTTCTCTGAATTACTCTAACTTACTTGACAGAAGAAAATAACTATCGAGTTTTTATTAGAAAATTTTGTCACAAAAACTGAAAATGTTTTGACTTTTCAAGTTTATCTAATAATAATGTTGTTATACACTGACCGCCTCAAATATTTTCCTGTCTGCCCATCCAAAGGTTGTCTGGTAGAAATTGTCTTGTGCAATAAGACCGCCTATTGTACACTTATTATTTTTGTAAAAGTTTCTCATGTAATAAGCTAAGGCGTGTAATAAAGTAATAAATTATTATTATTATGAGCCCGTTGTGTCCTACTGCAGGGCAAAAGCCTCCCTTCCATTATTTCACTCTTTTCTGTCCTTAGCCACCTCTGACCACTCCTTAAGGTAGGAAATCCAAATCGTTACGCCATCTCTTTCGTAATCATTATCATCATCAGCCTTTGAATGTTCTCACTGCTGGGACCCAGGCCTCCTCTCTAGGAGAGGGAATGGGCCGAAAATTTGGCTTCGCAATAAATAAATAATATTATTCTTTCCCTTCTCTTATTCCGCACATCATCAGACATTCGAAGTTCCAACTATGCATCTACATAAATGGTATTTAAATTTAATTTGAACATTAAAATATCTTTACATTCGTGCGCACTAGGGGTCCGCAAAGTCAAGTACTAACCGGTGTCACCACAGAATCACTGTGCACTTGATTTTTATTAAAAAATTCAGCTTTTAAACCCAGCGAGTAAAACCTTTTATCCATAAAGCGTTCACGAGTTACGCATTCAATTCGACTTCCAAAGTATTTAAGCCACTCTAAAAGTTTTTAGATATTGTCAGACCCTTTTTATTTACTGGCTGTTCGAACTTGCAATCATATTGAACAGGTTTTGTTTTATGTAAAAACATTTTGGTTTATCTTTAATTTATGTCATCATTTCAGCCGAAAAGGCCCACTGTTGGATACACGGATATCAGTTGGACATATTCTACCTGTGTAATGACAACAACAGGTCCTAATGGTCTCGCATCCATATGATTCCCGCGACCCTTACCAGATCATATATCTACTTTGTCGACTTCCGACGCTACGTCTCTCGGTACGCAGTAATAATAATAATAATAATAACCACAATCCATCATTAAAAGCATCTAAAAGGGCCTCTGCGAGTTGGTTTCGGCTCCTCGTACGCCTTCCAAAGGTCCAGGACCTTAGGGTCCTGAGATAAATAAATATATAAAAATAATAATAATAATATATATTAGCGACCCCACGGACCCGATCTCCCGGGAGAATTCTTCTTCATCTCCGGCTTGCCTTCATTGGCCGGCCGTAGTGAACACTGACGAGGAACAGAGCTCCCACCTCTCTCTTGCCTTTATTGGCTGGCTTGAGTGGAGATTCGCAAGAGCTCGTGCTCGGGAGAAGGATGTATAATCCAGTAAGGTGCTGGTAGGGATCTTGACCGTACTTCCGGGATTGTCCTGATAGCCGTGGTATGCCTCTCCACTCCTCAAGCGCCTCAGGATATGTTGCCCTCTTGTTGCTACGTCACTTCGTGCTAGCGGCCGTTTCTGGGGGCCCATTTATTGAGTGTGCAAGTCACCCCCTGCCTTTTATCGATGGATCTTAATAACATTGTTCAGGCAGGGGCCATAGTCTTAACATAGTTCCATGATATCAGTCCACCTAAGACTCCAAAAATCATAGCCTTATTATTTTGTTTTCCATATTGTATCGCAATAGTTTTTCAAACCGGGGGTTGTCCTTGGATGCACTAGCATAGCGCATACAGGGATAATCGCTGGTTGGTACCACAATCCATCATTAAAAGCATCTAAAAGGGCCTCTGCGAGTTGGTTTCGGCTCCTCGTACGCCTTCCAAAGGTCCAGGACCTTAGGGTCCTGAGATAAATAAATATATAAAAATAATAATAACGTTTATTTTCAGTTCAGTGCAGTTTGCAGTCGCCAATTCAGAGCTTTTCTGAAAGAACTGAAAGGAAAGTTTTACTTTGCTCACATACATATAATAAACAATTAATTTATTATATAATAAAGCCAAAGGCACCAAAAATTGTATTAAAAGGAATTTGTAATCATTTTGCTGTTGTCAGTGGGTAAGGAAAACGTGCACAAAAAGATCCTCAGCTTTATGTTATTGACATTTTTATTTCTTAATTAATATGTCGTCTATTTTCTCATAACAAATTCCTACTATTTCACTAACGGAAGTCCTTTAATAAAGATTTCAATTGATACTTGGACTAACTTCAGCCAGTGACTTCGCTCACGTGAAGTAGTTGTCTCCGTACAAACTTTGGACCCCTTTTCATCCCCTTAGGGAGTGATTTTTGATAAATTCTCTCTTAGAGCTCGCTAAGCCATAAAAAGTCTAATCCCAGTAGTTTTTTCTGAGCGTTGATATGTATCGTATATATAGATGAGTAAACTATACGGACATTAAAGAAGTATGTACCTACAGCAATACAACTAAGTGCTAAATTGAATGCAATATGTTATAAGAGTATCCTGTATTAACACTGTTCACTAGAAACTACCAGACCATCGAGACTAAGATGACAAGGCACCCACACACGTGAACTTTCTTTTATTCCTGACATAAAATCTTTTCTCGTCGCCTCCGATGACACTCGTAACATTCCCTTTGTACCGATTTTTAATACAAACTCAATTTAGAACTAACATCCACACAGCTTTTCATTCTTTAGAATAAACTTTTAGATTTATATTTGCCAACAATAAGGCAACAGTTGAGAATTATAAATAGAAAAAGTTTTAGGTTAACCCTTTGGAGATGAATCATTAGAAAATGAACCTTATTACAGTTGCAAAAAGTTTCTTTTGTTACAGTGGCTATCTCCCTTCTCACTGGCTGTTCACACCCTAAAGTCTAAATTAACGAGGTAACTGCCCAACTTCAGTTAGCGGAACACAAGTAAGAACAGTCGGAGACAGAAGTGATAGCGAAAAGTTTTTAATATGGTCTCTTTAGTTGCGATGGAGGGGTCTGTCAGGTGGTCGACCCTAGGGAGTTTCTTTTGTAATAAAAATAATGCAAAACTGTAAGTTTTTTGCTGATATCAGCACCTGGGGGATTGCACTGCATTAGCTGCATCTTGGAAACGAGAAAAACAAGAAATAGCCATCTATTAATAAGGTTCATAATAAATTCAAATACATTGATCAAGAGCCAGGTATACAAATATGACTAAAACCATTACAAAAAATAAAATTCGAGCCAAAAAATTACAGTTAAAAATAAAGTAATCAGGGTTAAAGAATTTTTATTTAATAAACTTCTTATAATTTGAATGACAATTTGACATTTTAATTCAATTTTGTTTTGACTGACATTCCCAATTTGAACGTTAATAAATTAATAATAATATTATATAATCGAATACAAAACTCTTCAACCAGTGCATGATGACATATGTCTCTGAAACGTAGTTGCTCACAATGAGCCTTATCAGAAGGCTTGAAATCACCCAAAGGTCTATGCTCGAAGATTCCTTGCGTGATCGCATCAGAAATGAAAATAGCCGCAGAAAAACCAAGGTTGCCGCTGGGCACATTGATCGCAGAACAAAAAAAAAAGATGGTCGCTGGAGCCAAAAGGCTCTGAAATAGAGACAGCGGACCGGAAGACGCAAAGCTGGAAGGCCTCTCACATAGAGAACTAATGATCTGGTGAAAGTCGTAGGAATCTGACGGATGCCTGACACACAAGACCATTCGTTGTGGCGACACTTGGGGTAGGCCTATGTCCAACAGTTGACGTCTTTCGATTGAAATGATGATAATTATGATGAAATTCAACAAAATAACCTTCTTAATATACCCAGCATCATTCTATATACCTACCATGCTTTCACAAATAAAAGATTATGATTATTTTTGAATTTTCAAAAACAAATATGTTCAGCATTGACTACATATAAATTCAGTAGAGGGCATGTAATCCCATGTAAGTACCAGTTTCATAGACAATCACTATAACCGATACAATATCACCTAATCAAGAGGCCAAGGTCCCAAAAAGTCATATAAACATTCTGGAACTTGTTGACGGCCTCATTTAACACTTGTTCCCGCTGTTATTTTCTAATGTAAGTGTTTAGTAATAAGTAACAGCAATAAACTGCTGACCTACGCAATAAGTTACAGCTAATGACTAGAATTCTGCTCTGTTCAGTACTATGTAATAACAGGCTTATAAATGGTCGGTCGCGCTCTTCGTTGCTTTATATTTTGTTCCTAGATGAAGTAATGAGAATTGCCTGCCCTTTTTTTTGGTAAAGAAACCTTGAATCTTACTCTTCCAACAAACTATATACTTAATACAAGCTTCTGCCAGCGACTTCCCCCGCATGAAAGTAGCAAATAATATCTAAAAACTCAGTGACAAAGTAGCTTGACTTCCGAAAGGGAATCCTGGCGTCCCGGAATGCAGGGAATGTAGTCAGAAAAAGTCAGAGACGCCTTCCTGAAATAAGTCATTGGTGATTTAACTTTAGAAAAAAAAAATGTTGGTACAAATGTTATCTCTATATTGTAATATTAGTAGGAATAGAAGAATAAAAATATCAATAAACAAGTGTAATACCTGTTTCGTAATCCTTTCAAGGGAGTAACTAATGGGTTACAATAACATATCTACCTAGCTTTTACCTGCGGCTTCACTCGTGTGATAGTAGTCTCAAACTATACCTACTTGATAAAAAAACACAAATGATCAGACATTCATAATAACATATAATATTAGAAGAAAAATAAGTACGTTCAATGTGAATTTTTCCTACGAAGCGAACAAGAAAAAAACGAAACATCAAAGTGAAACGAGATGTCAAAGAATAAAATAATAATTTCAAATCACGCACAAGATGAAGTACCCACTCACATCAAATGCAATCTCCTAAAACCGTATTGCGTGCTTCCCAAACTACATTTACAATGAATACGAAAATTTGAGCTGACTCAGTTTTATCGTTTCCACGCGATTTTTTTTGTGTCATAAATCCAGATTTTCCATAGTCAGCATAAAATTAGAGCACGTTTTCGCGTGTGCAGCGGGGTCAATGACCAGTAGCCGTTCGATAGCGACGCAGTCTAGTGTTGCGTTCCGACCACAGACCACGGAACCCCGCAGCCGGCAACAACTAGAGACACCATTATCAAAAATCGGTGCAATGTGAGCATAACTTTTAACTAATACCTACTAATAATAGCAATACCTTAGAGGACTGCTCTGTGAGCAATAGCAAATAGCGGTATTAAATGTAAGAGTGGAGTGAAGATTTTGCCCAGGGACACTATGGGATTTTCTTTAGTTGAGAAATCATCCAATGCCTTCCCGCCCTTGGGCGTAGCGGGTGGGCGTGTTAGACTTTTACTGACTAAAACCCACCCCTATGTTCCTTCATTGCCTTACGTTCAAGCAAGTTCGTTCCGGGGTTCAAGGGACATTATGGGCTGAAATAATAAAGATATTCATAATCAGAAATTTGAAGTTTGATAGCCCGTGGCCTTCCAAATTCTGTAAGTAAACGATGACACTTTGTAGCTTGGTTTGTACTTATTATAAAATTGTTGCAAACACTGTAATATTGTAATAAATCTTGGCCAATTTATAAATTCTTAATATATTATTGACATATCATTTCAAATACAAAAAAACCCACCTAAATGTTATGACTTAAAAAAACTGTTCTGTCAAAACAAAAGCATTTACAACTTCTCGCGCTATATTCTAAACTTACGGTGTTTGCTATAAACTGGGCCAGGGTTAGTCCGAAAGGTAGCTCAGCCCCCGGTACGAAAGGTAACGAAGGAACAGGAGTAGGTTTTTAGTCAGTAAAAGCCTGACACTATCTCCCGCTCCACCCAAGAGCGGGGGATGTCATTAGATGATTTAACCACGCGAAACAAAAGTGTAAAATTTTGACAATGCCGAAGTATCTCGGTACCAACTCTATGGTAGATTGCACACACACATGCACACGTTTAACGATGTCTGTATGCACACATAGGCGTGGTCAACCCTTCGATGCGAAGTGATCGATTGCCGGTCGTTATTTGATTGGTGGTTATGTTGGTATCGTAATGGTGGTGTGAACGCGGGTTAAATTGGGGAGGTCACTTAGGTACTGTTGCTTAAATTGATTATGACATACACAAAGTTACCCTTTGGGGACTTTGTTAACTAGTTTTCACACTGACATAACGTGAAACTTTTTATCAAAAACTCAAACGTCATTATTTACATGTATAATACCCGCCAATCACGCTAGGGTGTCTGACAGGTTTGCCTATACATCTGTATCTATCTAATTATAGTACATAATTATGGTACATAATAATATCTTACCTGTAATTTATTGAAACGACATTTAATTTTATTTATTACTAAATAGGTTTCTGAATCAAAATTAATAACTTTCTCATAATTCGCATGCCAGCTAGATTTTGTTTTTTATGTCATATCAACTAGTACTTGACTGCTATCCTACCTGATGGTAAGCAATGATGCAATCGTTGCTGGTGAAGCGCACTAGTATTCCTTGATGTTTCTTTGGTTATGATTTGACCACTTATGTAGGTATGTTGTAGATAATAATTGTAGATATACCAGACACATTGTTCTAGGTATGTTATAGTCTACTGCAATGAAAATATTATTAAATAATATTTTTCTTTACATTTTTTTTACCATTTAAAAGTTGCCTTATGAATCAATACATATTATAAAACTAAAGTCCACCGCCGCGTCTGTCTGTCTGTCTGTCTGTTCGCGATAAACTCAAAAACTACTGCACCGATTTTCAAGCAGATCTCACCACTCGATAGGTAATTCTCGAGGAAGGTTTTAGTGTATAAATTCGTAAGTTTTTGTATTTATTTCTGTGTACATTAACGATATTTGTTGAAGATGTTGGGAAAAAATAATCCGAAAGAAGCCGCGGGCAAAAGCTAGTATTCCATAATTGATCACAATTTGGTCCTGAACATCGTTTGGCTTTTGAAGAAAAATCACAATGTCTTCAAACCTTTTTCTTTTCATTGGGAATCACTTACCATCCTAAGAAAAACGGCAGCATAAAGCTATAAAGATACACCTGGTGACACTCCGAGCTTCCCTTAAGTCGGGGTAAGTGCCCAAACCAGACGAGAACTAATATATTCAGTTCGCGTGCCCAAACACTGGATATATGCTCATGATTCGCCTTAACTTCAGTTCACTCTTGAAGGGAGATTCAATTTTTGCTGACTGGAAAAAGGATTTAGTTAAAAAGTTTTTTGTCTATCTCATACTTAGGGTTAGTATCGTATTTGGTGTTACTGCCAATGTATCACAAAAATCAATGGATCTTTTTAATTAGAGTCTTATATCCACCGCTATAACAAAAAATACAAAACCCGAATAAAATAAATATTTAAGTGATGCTACTATACAAAAAACGTGATTTGTTTGTTGTAATTTGCTACGATCGCTATGGAACTGTTCGTTTTCAAGTCCGACCAAGTTTTTTAAATATAAGATACTTTTGAGGTTCAATAAAATAACTTCTGCAAGCTTAGTATGTTCTCCTTTTTTGAGGAGGGTAGTCATCAAGTAACTTCTCACGCTCTAAAGTGAAGCCAAAGAACGTCTCAGACTTCTAGTGCCTAAAACCCAACTATGTCCTTCAGTCATCCTTTCTGTTCCAAGACCACGATATCTCTTTAAAAAAAATCCGATTTTTTACAAACATCAGTGTAGTCGTCTGTAAGTAGGTATATTCCAAAGGGTTGTCTGTCTTGAAGTACCATGTAGTGAGATTGAAAAGTTATTGCGAGTCAAACTGAGTAGATAGATGCTGTGTCTGTCTGGCGGCGTGGTGACGTTTATTTTCAAAGTACTGAAGCCAGTTGTTCGTCTTTAACTCGAGTGTGAAATGAGTTACTTCTGTTTAATGAAGAGAGGGGAAAGATTTCTTATCGGTTATACCTATAAAGTTCAATTCTAAGAAGTTGAACTTTCTTGAACAAACACATATCTTCATAAGTACATATTAATTAAAACAGTCTTCTATTATTATTACTTTGGTGATACTTTCCTGAATATATTAGAGGAAGTTCGAAAGTGGTGTCAATGACTGAAAAGTAAGGAAATGGTTTATCTTGGTATGGTAGTGTGACTATAAGAGTTATGAATCGAAACGAGACTTTTTTTCTTACCCCGAAGAGTATAATTCTATAATCAGGTTCAATAAATAAAAACTAAGAGCGAAAGAGAACAAAAAGAAAAGACTTTCAGACGAAAAATTACTGACAAATGGTCCCAGACCATCCTAGAGGTCGGATAAACCAGAACGATGAACGAGAGAGTAGGTGTCAATTAGGAGCAATGGGTAACACCGTGGGCCCTCGTAATCTTCACTAACTATTCATCGCGAATCATCGTATTGGTTGTAGCAAAACTAGAACTCATACAGCAAAACAGCCAGACCTCTAAATTTTCTTTAACAGAAGAAATTAAAATTATTTCGCAGAACACAGGATTGATGTCTAAAAACTAAGTGCTGATGATTTGTCCTTTTGGACGAAAACTTAAAGGATAAACTCAGAGCAAATCGAACCATACGTGTAGATTGATGGAAAGGGAGGTCATATAAAAGATGGATTATGTGAGGTATGATATAAAAGAAAAAGAAACCAGTAATAACGTGATTAGTGACAAAACAGAATGAAAAAAAAAAATATTTCCGATCAAAATTAACATGGTATAAGGGTAGGAAGATGAAAAACTGAAACTATTGCACTAAACAATAGCGTAGCTGCTCTATCAGTGGTAAAAAGTTTTAATCGAGTATAAACTTCTAGAGATGAACATTTTTAAAATTTACTTTTAGAGATAACGATTCTCCCAAAGTCTCTAGTTCAAGTTAGTCAATAGTTGAGAAATCATTTACATAACTTCTTTAGTTAAACCTTCAAACTTCTGCCGAACCTATTACATTATTATTAAGACTCGATTGTTCCACAAGATATTACGATCTTTCACAAACCTTAGGAGTAGCAGAATTCTTAGTACATAAAGATGATTTATCTCAAGAGAAGCAGTCCGGGACTCGGTCCTCACAAAAACAGCGAGGCTGCCTTTCCTTCAGCTTCATTTGCGAAGTAGATTTTTCAGCACTTTTTCTTCGTTCATCAAGCTATTACCAAATTAATGTTTTTTTGCAAGTTAATTAACTGACTCAATCAGTTATCAAATTGTTCAGCTTAGATCAGCCTAATTTCTTTCTTTCTCTGTTATCTAATTAATCATTCGCAGCACTATTTTCTTGAACAAACATTGAAATTGAAAAGATCCATTCAATCTTTCAGAGTTCAAGTTCACGTCTGCTTCATTTTAAGATCTTTTTTTGCAAAACTGTTAGCACATTTTTCAAACATTAGAATAGACGCTTGTTTTTTAATATAAGACTATGTACTTACTGGCTGGCTCTTGTCTGATAATAAATGGTTCTTATTTTGTTTTTGTTTTTACTCGTAAAAGGAAGAGTTGATCTTTTTATTTATGTGCGAAATCATTCAATGATTTTTCCGGCTCTAGAGGGGTGGAGTGAAAGGGCGATCCCGGAATTCTTTTCCGGGTGACCCATGGTCCCAGTAGGTTTCAGCTCTGCTGGGCCCCTACGCTTTTACTGTGAGACGCGCGTGGAACACTAAGCGTTGTCGACCACTCGGGTTTGCTCTGGACTGTTACTGAACGGCCGGACGGCGAGTTACCCATTGCTCGTTTTCTTACGGTGCCACGTCTACGGTGACTGGAAATCACCATCCCGGGATCGGGATCCCGACGACTAGGGCGTGAGGACGTCCGTTACCCCACGCGTGATTTAACGACATAACGACTCCAAAAATCTTGCATAACATACGCATAAGTCTCAAACGTACAAAAGAAACTGACGACAGACGCTAACGAACAAAATAAATTTCATTAATCAAAACTACACCAGGAAATCATCCGTCAACCATCTAGGCCAAACACTGTCTTGCAGAAAAACTGGCCCAGTAACCGGTGACGAGATCCTTATTTAACAAAAACACTCGATCTAACGTTATCTGGGTCCCCCAATGTCCCCATATTACTTTGCGAATCGTCTGTCCCGAATACATTGTAAATTCAATAAATGAACCGGGTGACCGCGAAACCTGAAACCCTGCGTTGAATAAAAAATGCGTATCACCCCTTATATTGGGCTTAAAATGTGCTACTGACACCGGATGCCGGTGTCGATATGAATTCTATAGGTAGACTAGGACCTAGATACAAAGAGTAAATACGAAACATGACTCAGCTTAATTTGGAATACGAGGTTTTCAGGTATTTTGTCCCTAAAACCTCTTTATGGACTAGGTATTGCTAAAAATATGCCCAGTGACTAACTTTATTTGTAAATTAGGAACAAGCTCATGTTTGAACATTATTATTTTTATGTTACACACACCACACAGTCATTCGATTGGCAATCTTTCGACTTAAATTCAGACTCAGTGATAGCTATAAGAAAATACTAACGATAAGAAACTTTTTCTTAGCTGAACGCCCAACAAGAATGTTTCCAAAACATTTTGTGCTTATGACTGTCAACGCAATCAACCCTGTAAGTTTTTTTTTTCTATCACACAAATATTAAAGAAGTGATTGTTTGTATGTGTGTTTGTGGCTTCTACACGCATAGACGTCTGAACAAATTTAGATGAAATTTATCACGAGTTATCTACACTAATATTAAAGAGATGTACAGTTTGTTTTTTGATAATTTGTGGAAGTACTGGCCCGATTGCAAAATTTTTTTCACCGATAGATTGCTTACGGCCAATTCCTTCTCCTAGAGAGGAGACATAACTCCCAGCAGTGGGACATTAAAAAGGATGATGATGATGATGATGATGATAGAAAGCAGCTTTATTTGTGAAATCCTGAGTGACATAGACTATATTTTATGTAGATAAGCGGGCGAAGCTCCGGGAAAAAGCTAGTATCAAGATAAAGTTACTGAAGTATATTTCCACGAGTACCTAAGTTTTTTTATGGTCGCATTAATAAAACCAAAATTATTTAAACAATTCGTGTTTAGCTTCACAATACCAAACTGAATTTTAATTCCGAGTGGGAATATGTAAATGCTTGAATAATTAGATTACTTAGGCCGCAGCGTGGGTATCGGTAAAATTCGGGGTTTGTTTCCAATTTTCATACTCAAAACAAAAGTTATACTCTACAGAGAGTGGGTTTGATCTTGAGCAAGTCAGCCTCGCTACGAACTACTAAGAAACATTAGTTTTAAACATCAAAACTTTATTATGCTATGCTCCACGCTTCCATAGTCAAAAACATAGCAAAATTTTCTCACCGTTTCCAACCAACCAACCAGTCTTCTAAATTATAATCATGGGTTGTGGATAGTGTACCCCGGGGAGCCCTAGAACGAAGGTAAAGAAGGAACAGGCACTCTTGTTCGTGTGTGTTTACTGACTAAAAGCCAAAGGTTTTAGTCAGTAAAAGTCTTACGCCCTGTCGCTCTGTCCAAGTGCGAGAGAAGTCATTGGATGATTTCCCACCTAAAAAAAAACAGCTTTCTAATGTTCCCTCAGCTGGGACTCAAACCTCCTCTCTAAGAGAGGGAATGGACCGTAATACAACACGCGACACAGCCCTGTGCGGATTGGTCGATAAACTTTCACAATAGTACTTATAAAACAAAGTCCATCCACTATAACGTCTGTCTGTATGAACGCGACTACCTCAAAAACTCATTATCGCATTTTCATGCAGTTTTGACCAATAGACAAAGTGTTTTTCAAGGAGGTTTATGTGTATAATGCTTGCATATCATAGAAGAAAACAGCCGAGAATTTCAAGTCACATCAATTCAGAGCTCACTTGTTTTGTAGACTTCTCTGATGTAGTTTGTGCCGTAGAGACGACCAAGAGAACCTTTTGTTAGGTCGAAAGAAAATTAACACAATTGTTATATAGTCGGGTAGATAATATTTAATGGACCTTAGGTAAGTAGGTAGTAGTCTGGCCACTTATATTCTTTCGCTCTTTATTCTAACGTAACCTCAAAAGGGACGTCGGAAGGTGCTCGTAAATTAATTCAGCGAGGTGAATACACCGCTAGTGGGACAGTGGAACAATCACGATACATTGTGCGTAAGCTTTATTAATTACCAAGTAGGTGATAACCTCGATAATGGACGACCGATACATAAGGTTTTGATCGTTTCCAACAATAACTAAAAGATAAATTATGTCAGACCTCATTTTTGTACTCAATTTTTGACGTAATATATTATAACATAACACCTGTATTTTTTCGAAAGATTTAAGGGAGTTATTTATATTTCAAACACAGAGCTGCATGGCGTCGTATCGCGAGAGAGGCGGTGGTGCAGGACTCGACCGAGACATGACCACGACCACTCTGTCAAGAGTGTACGACTGAGAAGAAGAATTCATATTTCTATGGCGTGAACATATATTGCACAGACATAAACCCCATTCTGCTTTAAAAAAGGTCCATCTATTGTTATTCATACTGTCTATGGTTAGAAGTCTGAAAGTCTGACAAGCAGTTTTAATACGAACGAGTACATATTATAGTGCGTTTCACATAAGAAGTTCCTTCACCAATGTTGGTAATACGGAAAATCCCCCATGCAGTCTTGACCTAAGCCCTAACGATTTCTTTACATTTAATAAAATTAAGAAAACTCTTCGTGGGCAAAGGTTCCAGTCCAGTAAAGAAGCAATCAACGCTTTCAAGTCAGCCATTTTGGACATACCGACTTTGAAGTAGAATAAGTGTTTTAATAACTGGTTCGATCGAATGGAAAAATATATTAAACTTCGAGATGAATACTTTGAAAAACAATAAATAAAACTTTAAGGTTCTGGTTGTGTTTTTTTCTTCAAACAACAAAACTTAAAAGGCATCCCTCGTACATAGAAAAAACGTTTCATGAAAGGTTTACCTATGTTTACAAAATTTGAGAAGAATTGGATTATGAAAATGTAATCGAGATTGGTTTCTTAGCAGATTTTCACAGGCTGTGATAATTATCTGCTTCAATCTACAGGTAAAATAAGTTTTCCTTCGTAGGGAAGCAATTTTAGAACATACCTATAAATATATTTTACATACCTTTAAATATATTTTATAGGTATGTAAATCAAACTTCAATATTTTGGCTAGGTACATGTCTGTGTATACTCGTCTTTGAGCAAGAAGATTGATTTATTTTTATAAAAGTGATAGTTTTCCTTCCCTATTAGGTTGCGTTTCGACTGACGTAGAGCTGGGTGGAATAGAGTAGATATAGTTATGTAATATTGTCACGTTGTATCGATCAGCCTTTTTCATTCTTTGATAATTAGTCAATATCACAATCAGCGGAATAACAACTGTTCTACGAATTATCGAAAGCACTACAATACACAGACTCGCTTATTTCCAGAAAATAAACGAGTGACCAGATCTATCATGTTTGTTTACTGGCGTGTGAGGGCGAGGGTAGTGACGTCTCGACGTACTCACATATTTTGACTTCACGTGGCCGCGGTATCCTGTTACATGCCAACGAACGACCATCGGCCTGGCAATGACCTGGAACTTGGGAACATGTTGTTGTTTTTGTTTTTAGACCCGAATTTAACCATTTTTTAATATATTTTATAAAACGAAAAGTCCATAATTTTACCTAAATTCCATAATTTTGAAGTATGTCGATATAATTTAAAAAAAAACTCTATTTATTTACACGCTTGGAATGACACCTTGGAATGTTTCAAATCTGGTGGTGGAAGGTGACGTTCTTACGCAATGCCCTTTTAATTATTATTTATTTTATTGTAACTATGTGTAAATAACATATACAATAGTAATAGACATAATTCTAAATACTTATACTAATTACGTCTGACATACGCCGATATTGAGTCTGCGTAGAGGTCTACGAGGTCACTACGTCCATTTACTAGTATAAGTTATCTAATGATACTCTCCTTAATCTCACTTTTAAAAAAAAGTTAGTTTTTTAATACATGTTTGTTCATTGTGTGCCAAATAAACATGCTTTCTTTCTTTCTTTCTTAGCTCATAATTTTGTCTACTTATAATTACTATCAAAAACATCGATTTTAATCACAACAGCATGTACAGTAATTTTTAGTTCGTTGTTATTCGAAAACGTAATAGAAAAATAGTCAACTGCAAGGTATGCCTCGAAAACTGCAAGTTATAGTAGAGTATTGTGGGCCATGGGGTCAATCACCCCTGTAAGTAGGTCATGGGGGTGAGCGGTGGTGCTACCAGGTATTACTACTAGATTACGGTTCTAGTCTTCAAGGTAACTCGTTTTTACTGAAGTAGTGCATTCTACTTGAAGGAACGCCTCTAATTACCTAATAGGATAAACTGAACAGGAGCTTTGGATGTAATTTTGTATTAATATTTAAGTTGGTTTCTAGATGGTTTGAAAATACAATTGGACCTGGTAGGTGGCACTGCAATGGCAAACGGGCAATGGGTTCTTAATTTTTGTTTTCTGACCATTTGCCAGTTTTTGGGCAGGACAACGTCCGTCGGGACCGCTAGATTATATGTTTGGTACGCATATTAATAGTTATTTACACTAATAATATAAAGAGGTAATTTTTTTTTTTTTTTTGTTTGTTTGGACGTAATCTCTGAAAATACTGGTCCGATTGCGTAAATTTTCACATCGACTTTCTATTGATGAAAAAATTTGCTGCAATACTCCTATTATGATTGATCAACAAATGTTTTATTCTACATGTCAGGCTCATATAACGCAAACCATTACGACTTTATCCCGCGGAGACTTATATATGACATATGTATGAAATTAGTTATGCAAATGACAAATTCGATTAGTTAGTGAATTGGGAATTGGGGCCCTTCAATCTCTGGGCCCTTTCAGATGCATTAATCACTCTTACGAACAGTGGTGGTAACGTTCCCGACTTACATAATTAAGCGAAAAAACCGGTATATCCTAAAACCAAAAATTCGAAGACATAGACTGTGACTATCACCAACTGCACTGGGCTTTTCATTTATTAATAGACTTGTCACAACGTTCACATCAAAAGAACGTTTCATTGACAGAATAAAAAAAAAAACTTCAAAGCTACGCGAAGTAAAAGAAGAAAATCTAAGCAAAAAAAAATACCATAAAAACGTGAGTAAAAAAAATGCCTTCAATGACTTTTTTTTTTTTTTTTTTTTCTCGACGGGGAAAATCATCTTTGACGAAACCCGCTCTTGGGTGGAGCGGGAGACAGTGTCAGACTCTTACTGACTAAAAACCCCGCGCCGTTCCTTCTAGCCTTCATACCGGGGCACGAGCTCCCTTTCGGACAACCCTGTCCCCAGTAGGCTTCGACCCAGCTGGGCCCCTCCTGCTGCTGACAACTCCTTGAGGCGCGCGGGAACAGTGCGCGCCGTCGACGTCTTAGACTCGGTCCATTACCGGACGATCGGACAGCGAGCTACCCATAGCTCGCCGTCCGCGAGCCTGCGTCTACGGTGGCCGGAAATCGGGATCGGAATCCCGGCGACGGCGGCGAGGGCGCCGTTGCCTGATGCGGTCGGCCTCCTCCTTTGCAAGCATTACTGCTTCGCAGAAGGAGGCGACCGCCTGCCATTCCTCCTCGCTCCGGACCATGGCCTCGACCAGGGCCCGGCGCGAGAGGTCTCCGCCGCCGATCGCCCCCACGAGGGCACGGCGATGCTCCGCCCAGGCAGGGCACACCTCGACGGTGTGCTCCACCGTGTCCTCCGGGCGTTGCGCACAGTGGCGACACCCGGGCGTCTCTTCCGCTTGAATCCGATGCAGGAACCTCCCGAACTTGCCATGTCCGGTGAGGACCTGCGTCATGCGGAAGGTAAGGACGCCGTGAGGTCTTTCCAGCCACGCCTCAAAGAGGGGACTTACCTTCAATGACTCACTGTACGATCATATGACCGGTAAAATAACGGACATAGGCAATCTAGGACATGATAGTAACGCATCACACTCTTATTAAAAGGCAACAGTTTGAATGTAGTGTATGTTTGTTCAATCCTTAATTCTCGAGCTGCTGAAAAGATTTACAGATGAATTTTGATACAGGATAGGTTATTATTTATTTATTAATTTATGTACACACACAAAACCTTAAAAATGAAATGGACAAATACAGATAAAAGAGTACAATGGTACTGCTTATTTCAATTGAAATTTCTTTCAGCAGACCTGCGACAGGACAGATGAGAGATGTAGACACAGTGTATCAAATGAGTCAGAAAATTAAGAATATTCTATATTCTTACTAATATGTTCTTATACTTATGTTACAAGTCTCGATAAATAGGTAAAATATATACTGAAATCAAGACAGAATTAAAGCAGCAACCCAAAATAAAATTCAGTGGGATTTTTTCTGGTAATTCAGATCCTATTTTCATCAAATTGCCAAGTAGAGCTTAAATGTAGTATTAAATAAAATGTCCCCATAAAGATTGGTCTCGTTGATAATTTTTATTTAATGATTTGACTTTTTGTGATCACTACTGAAACAAAGAAGGTAACAAATCAGAAAAAAAAGAAACAAGTCCCTAGTCTAACCAGTTCCCACATATAAAGGTATATAAACATTTCCACATAATTAACTTTAACGTGAACGTTAACGTTACAACTCCTTCCAAAGATATTACTTTATGTTGTAGTCGAGCACTTAATATCTATGTAATGTTGTAGGAGCTCTTTGAAGACGTTCCTAGTATGTTAACGACTTATTCATAGATTCGTGAGAGCAACCTCAAAGGTTTTACGAAAATGTGGAATATTCGAATTATGCCTTATATAAATATTATAAATTCAATCTTGCTCCTAGCGTCTTGACTCTCGTATATATCGAAAATCACCTTAATGGAACATACTACAAGGAAAAATTATATACATGACCATAAGTATAATATGGGCACGCCCCGATCGCGGCACTCTTTAAGGAGAGGCGCCGCGGCGTCGACCTGATCTTTCTGCCAAGCTGCTTCTTTCAAGCTATGGTCTGGATTCTGGAGTGATAGCGAATAGGAAAGAGGAAAGTAATTTGATGATTGAACCTCAAAAAGAATGTATGCATACCAAAATATTATTTGAATAAATCTATCTGGGTCATGGTCTACCTATGTGGAGTGATATACTTAACAACAATTAAAAAGACATTTATAATAATAGCTGACAGTAAGTCTGTCTGTCATGATTTTTCGTCGAAATGGCTACTCATTTTCATGTTCTTTATGAATTTGAGAACCCAATAAATATAGATCACTCTTATTATACTGAACACGTTCTAATGTTCAGAAATAGGTGTTGGCACAATCATCGTTAATTATAGATCATTATTTACTATGCCAAAAATAACACTAAAAGACGCTCACACATGCTCGCATAATAGTCAAAACTTAATCCATATCTTACATGCACATTAAACCCAATGCCAGTCACAAAACCCCTAAGGATTAAAAACGTGACTATTACGTCATTAATTCATGAATCCCCAAGCGACACCCGGTGGCCGCGCATCTATTGTCTTACTATTGTGTCTCTAATTGACGGTATCTGAAGGGTTAAGTCGTGACTTCACAAGGTCACAATAAACATAATAATTAAATTCTCAAGAGTTTAACACCCTATCTTTCATTATCAGTGGAACAACTCTCGTGAACCTTGACTGTAGGGTAAAGACCTTCACTTTGTGATGATACTTATTACGGACTGACTACACTTACACTTAGTTGACTCGCCTGTTGGTCTAGTGGTTAGTGGCCCTGACTGCTATGCCGGAGGTCGTGGGTTCGATTCCCACCCAGGACAAATGTTTATGTGATGAGCATGATCATTTGTTCTGTGTCTGGGTGTAATTTATCTATAAAATGTATGTATTTAAAAATATATAAGTATGTTTATCAGTTGTCTAGTACCCGTAACACAAGCTCTGCTTAGCATGGGACTAGATGGCGTTGTATGATAGTTGTGGAATATTGAATATTTATTACTTACGTCGTCGTATCCTGAGCAATTAAGTGAATCATTGCATTTGAGATTGTCATCATCATCTTCCTGCCCTTGTCCCGTTTTATTTGGGGTCGGCATAACACGTTTTTTTCTTCCATTCTGTTCTGTCACTCACACTTCTCACACAATCCATCCATCTTTGCTTTGGCCTCCCTATCCCGCTCCCTCCATCCACATGTAAACTCATAACTTTTTTCGCAACATGCGTTTCGTCCCGTCGTGCATTTGAGATTGTATGTTTTTGAATAAACCATGGGCACAAAAGTAACCCCTTGAAAGTTTTAAACCTGTTTTTTTTTCTTTATCGCCTCTCACCAGTTGTTTATTAATTACTAGGTTCTATTAGCGGCTTCGCCTGCCAGAATATAGTAAATTATGTAGCCTGTATCACTCGATGATAAATGATAAAGTGACATTTTATGGTGAGGGTTTTTTTTAAATCGGTCCAGCAGTTTTTGAATTTATTCCTTTCAATCAAACTACAAAGTAACTACTAAAATTATCAATCTTCCTTCTTTATAATTATAGAGAGCTGCCTTTTGGATGGGTCATTGTATTTTTTTTTTGTGGGTGAGACAGCAAGGGTGGAGCAAGAGGGAGTGTAGACTATTACACACTCGTATTCCAACGTGGAGTATTTCATATTTTGGACAGGCTTCACTACTAAAGTTTCTATCTTGATACAGCAATGTGCACGTATTCGGGATCTCCCAAGTGACAAGAGTTAGGCAGTCAAATATGAATGAAGCCAACGGACCAATGCAAACAAATAGAACCAGTTATGACGCCCCCTAGCGGCACTGAAGTGAAGCTTGCGTTGTCTGTTTGTTATGTGAAAACTTGTAGTTTTTAATTACGTAAATAGGGTTTTAGGAAATGTATATTCAAGTGTGTCAAGAATTTATTTCTCTAAAGGACATAGCGAGACTTATGAGATAATAAAAACATATTTTAAAAAATCTAATTAACGGAACTTACTACGAGTAAATACATATAATTATAATAAAAAGTATTATGAAAACCAAAGTTCGTGCAGTTATTACACACTAAAACCTACGACTGAACGAATTTGAATAAAAGACACGTTAGAAATAACACGCAGAAAATACCTTGAAGAGCCATACAAGCATAATAATAAAATGAGTAGAACATGGTAAAGTTTATGAAACATCCTGTATGAGTTTACTTTCTTAAATCCACAAATTTCATATTCATTTTGCTTTTCTCACTTCCACCTAAAAGGTTTCCTAGAATTTGGTACTGGAATAAGAAATTACAATCACATAGCAACCTATACTCAAATCATACAGTGTATAGGTACTCTCGAATCTCATTAAACCTAATATTATATTCAAGTAGATAACTCCTGGATTTACAAACCCTCACAAAAGCATTTCCATAACTGAGTATTGATCATAATTCTCGTAATTTTTATTGAAAACATTCACGAGCATGAATTTCTGAGTGCTTGTGTAGGCTTTGAGCTACACATTGTATGGATGTAGCGTGAAATCGTTTAGTCCATTATATATTGGTTTTATCCCAGAATTTGTTCCCGCGGAACCTGTCACACGGATCGGTGCATCTTTTTGTGATCAAGAGCGCCAGTTAGGTCTTTTAGATTACCTTCTAAGACTAAACAAATAAACTGACATCTGTACTTAGAGGTACATGTAAAAATGAAGTAAGCATAGGTGCGTTCACAAACATATAAACCTCTCATTCACAAGATATTCAGACCTGGTACAACTGTTTGAAGGAATACCTCATACAGTGGACTGGTGACCTGGTGAGTGTCACGGGAATCCAATGGATGAAAGACGCAAAGGACCGGTCGTTGTGGTTACCCTTGGCAGAGACCTAACATTAACATAATTTTAGCCGGAAAAGACCACTGTTGGGTAGAGGACATCTTTTGGCTAAAATAACGATGATAATAAAAGATTAATTCATGAATCCCCAAGCGACCACCGGTGGCCGCGCATCTATTGTCTTACTATTGTGTCTCTAATTGACGGTATCTGAAGGGTTAAGGAAGAGTACTTTTATAAATATAATACAATTCTCAGAAAATTAAGATCAGAGAAATTTCATAAATTATACCAGTACTTTTTACACTTAGTACAGTTCACAGTAGATGTATAATAAAATTTGGGTTACTGTACCCATTCTGTGTCCAAAATTAAATAAAGAAAGACGAAAATAGCCTGCGTTTATTCACAAAACGATAAAATTAGAATCCCTTTGCTAACATCCCAATTACTGGTGACAAACGTTGGCGGTGTTGGCCCATTGATGTGTTCCAAGCCTCGTAAAATTGTACAAAAGAATATACCACGCATTTAAACGCAGATAGATACGGATTCTTTTGTGAAACGGTTTCTATATAGCTCTTTGTTAACATCAAATTGGAAAGGGATGTCTGAATGTCATATGAATTATCTACTGATTGAATAAGAATATCTATTGGTTGAACAATAACGCCAACACGTTTAATTGTAGATTTTATTGTGAACTCTCAGATTTCTTTAACTGATAGAGTCTTGTTGTTTAGAGTATAAAGTTTATATACTCCTTGAAATGAGACACGCGTTGCATTGTACTCGTATTTATGAAATGAGACACGCAAAATGCTACAGCTTATCTTGCATACTGCACATAGTTCGAATTGGCTGGGTTTTTTTCTCAGGTAGACGGGTTAATTAAATTCCATTTATTTTATAACATCAAATTCATATCACCATTAACCGAATGAAAATCCAGAATTTGGCCTGCTACTGAAAATTTTATATCCGAAAACCCAATGGCATTTCCTTACCCGGTAATCAAAGTCAAGACCACATGTACAGCAGTGATCGCTAGGGTGGCGAGGATTTTCTGAAAAGGAAACCCGTGGTCCTAAAACGCAAAGGGCAACGTGCTCCACCCTAGAGTGGGAGAAGTAATTAGAAGGATCCCACCTCAAAAAAAAAAATGGCCAACAGTAATAATATAGACAATTTACAAAAAAAAAAACCATCAATTAAAAACAAGTTCACAAACCTCAACAAAAAACAACCGTCATCTTTTCCCGAAAAAGCACGAAAACTCGAGTCATTTAATTCATAAATCGCAATTAAGGCACGTCAACGACCCCCATTATCTTTACGGCATCGGCAGACAATTGCGTTACACTTACATTAATTAATACGTCTACCTACCTACGTAAGATCACCGGCGACAAGGTTTAATGACTCACGTTTCGTTTGATAGACTTGCTCGCAAAAACTAACAACCCGTCTTCATCAGTCATCATCATCATTTCAGCCGATAAACGCCCAATGTTGAACATGGGCCTCTCTCAAGTGTCACCATAATGAACGATCCTGAGCGTCTCGCATTCTTCCCGAAACCTCCATGTTCATCGGTCCAACGGTCGTGCTCACTTACGCGGTCACCACTCCAGAACCTTTCGGCCCCAACGGCCATCTGTTTCAAGTTTGGCGATTTTTCGTGCTATGTCGGCAACCTTGGTTGTCCTGCGGATATCTTAATTTCTGATTCGATCACGCAAGGAAACCCCTAGCATAGCAGCTCTTTCTATTGCTCTTTGGGTTACTTTAAACCTTCTGATGAGGCTCATTGTAATCGACCACGTTATAACTGTAGAATATTGGTGTTGAACCAACCCAATAACACTAGAAATGGACCGCAACATCGTTGAGGAAAGCAAGGCAGATTCTTGACGTTGCAGTAATTGCTAGTCACTTCGCTTCTCTACTATTTTGGTGAGCGTAGACGTGATTTTAATTTAGACCGAGTTGTTTTGGGAAAAAATGTAGCTTGGGACCACTAAGCCAAGTGTTATTAAGTATGGGGTCATGAGATCGATCTTTTTGTCGGTTCTCGGCACGTGCTGAACTCTGTGCTGGACACGCCTTAACCATGGCGGTAAGTTCCCTCTTTGAAGAGTGGGTGAAGAAGCGTCACAGCGTCCTCACCTTTGACATGACGCAAGGCCTCACCGGACATGGCAAGTTGCATCAGATTCAGGTAAAAGACACGCGAATAAGTTACAGAGGACCCCTCTGTCTATCGCTTACTACAGGTATTCTTGACAGTACATCTATGAACCCAATGGCAATATTCTAACACAGAAGATTTTACATACATACAAACGGGTATTTACCCAAAATCGAATATAAAAGGGTCGACGACATCCAAACCAAACTTCCTTCGACTGTAAACGAGTTTTATCACCTTTTCGAACCGGTGAACTTGGACGAGATTACGACAATATTTTACAGATAAAAACGTAATTCTGTACTAATTCATGTTAATGAGACGGCTTGGATGGGTCGTACACGGGCCGGGCCGGGCTCCGTCAGCTGGCAGGAAATTATCACCGAGATATAAACTTTGCGTATTAGTCAAAAATGCTGAAATCTAATTAAAAATATCGCTACAAATACGAACTGTCCAGGCCATCAACCTTTACAAGATATAATTATATCTTCTCAACTGCCTTTCGGGTCCAGCATTTAAATGAAAAAAGTATCAGAGCTGTTTAGAACGTTTTGTACTCGAGCCGAGTTAAATATAATATAACGGTCAATAGTTTCTGCCAGTATCTTCGCTTGCGTGTAAATAGAATAGTAATACTTTTATTTGCAAAGTAAAAATAATAGAAAGTCACTAAACTATTATTTACTTATCGTAAATCATTAAAAACATACAAACACATCGTACTTTAATAAAAAATAACCTATATGCTATTCCAGGACATGTCCTATCCGTGTGCCATCCAAATCCATAAAGCTGTTTGAGCGTAAAGGAGTAACATACGTACTTACTTATATATGCACAAACTATAGCCTTTATAATAATATTATAACAGTGTTTATGATGGATACGAAATGGAGGAGATCTTTGCAAAGACTAATACATATAATAAACCGAGGCATAATTCTCTGTCAATAGTCATTTCCTTGCTTGCCATATTATAAAAAAAAAAAAACTATTACATACCCTTTTGAATAGAGGTAAAGGTCCCCCACCGGTAAACATAATATTTCGCTTTTACTAACATTTTGATCGATCTATTCCAAAACCTAAACAAAAGTCAACATGTTGTGTGTTTTGTCAAATTGCCCACTGGGATTTTGGGTTACGTGACAAACAATAAACGATCCAAAAGATATTTCAATTTGAATAAGTGTTTCGAAGAAAATTTTACCAGCTGGATATTTCTTTTTCAATTGATGCTTCGGAGGCATGCGGAGTAAAGTCCCGCAAACCTCTTATTGAAAAGGAATAATCCTCTGATCAGACAGGTTACATGTCTGGTGGGCAATAGCCCGATAGATGATTTCGGGCTATTCTACATGTTTAAATCACACGGAGAACTTTAATTGCGCGATATAGGATTAGTACTCATGTGACGGCATAGATGTCGCTACAACGCAATTGTTTCTCACCAACTGGCTGGCCTTAGGAGCACTTGGATAGGGATAAGTAGTTAGTTGATACTATGTTTCACGAAAAATATCTAAGTGCGAGTAGTTTTCTGTCCCAAGATATGTAAAAGTCACCAATGTTGTATGCACAGCCAAGCACCAAATTGAGATTGTAATATCCAATATTGATCTCTGGATTATTACGGTCTGACAAACCTAAATTCAAATAACAGGGCCAGTAAAAGTGTTATTAATTTATTCTGCAAAACTTACTTACAAAATTAAGTTAGTATTGTTTAAATTTTATTATTATCGAGCAGATGCGTAATCTAAAAAGTTTAACCGAACTGTCACACAACTGCATTGCAAAACAAGTTAAAAATATTTATAAACTAATGAAGTAAAATTAATAAAGTTTAGTTAACTAATAATTTCATAATTCTCAATCAATGCCTTCAAAACTTGTATACCTATACAAGTTTTGAAGGCTCTTCTTTTGACTCACACATCAAGCTATCAGATGCGATTGACAATAATGCGGCCATAACGAAAGTTTCATGCAAGGGTAAACAGAAATCATCTCGATAAGTTTCATACAATGTTGCTATATTTAGATAAACTACATAAGCACATCAAGTATATTTCTATACTAATATTCTTAAAGAGGTCGTTTTGTTTGTAGGGGGTAATCTCTCGTAAGCGATGATAAAAATTCATTCCCTCCCTAATATGTAGATTCTCGTCACCATCATCGCTTGCGCTTGCTGCACTATACTTTAGTGCTAGCTATAAAATAATTTCATATTGTGTGATCTATCTGTAGTATTATGATTTATGTCTGGCTAGACGAAATAATAACAACTAAATAATGCGAGCGACGCTGCTGGCAAATTATAGTCTATCTAATATAAAATTACCTACTGCCCAAAAACAAACAGATATTCCCAGCCAGAAAACAAAAACTCGAGTAGATATGAACATAACTTTTTACTAGTAGGTTTCGATAGAAATGACTCACTCGATGAGATTCGCGATAAAGTACTACCATAATAATTGTCAAGATATATTTTGTGCAGCATATTTTACCGTATTTTAGTATGTTTGCAAAAACTTTCATAACATACCTTTTTTTTTGCGATGGGGAAAATCATCTTATGACAAAACCCGCTCTTCGGTGGAGCGGGAGATAGTGTCAGACTCTTACTGACTAAAAACCCTATCCCGTTCCTTTTAGTCTTCATACCGGGGCACGAGCTTCCTTTCGGACAACCCTGTCCCCAGTAGGCTTCGACCCAGCGGGGCCCTCCTGCTGCTGACAACTCCTTGAGGCGCGCGGGACCAGTGCGTGCCATTGACGTCCTGGACTCGGTCCATTACCGGACGACCACCCTCACATATTTGTACGCAAAAAATATAAGGCATAATGCCAGAAAAAAAAACAATCTACAGCGTTTTAAGCACGTTACTTTTAGCATCAAAGACGAATGGTTATTTCATTATATTTGCCTATTTTCGCCACTATTCTTTTGATGGGAAGCCTTTACGTTAAGGAATCCATAGAAATTACCATTAATTAAATTTTAATCTAATCAAAGTCTTTTACAATGTTCTTCGTACAATGGAAACAGTTACCATTATTTATTTAATAATCTGAAATAATTTGCCTGCTACGGTTTTCCCGTCCGATTATAATTTGGCTGTCTTCAAGGCTAGAGTGAATAGGCTCTTAATAAACTAGTGCGCCTCACCATCAACGATTGCATCACTCCTTACCATCAGGTGGGATTGCAGTCAAGGACTAGTTTAATTGTGAAAAAAAAACAGCACAATATTGATTGGATGGATTACATTTTTCATAATAATTTTCTTTGTTTGATTTATTATTGAACTTAATACTTTTCTATTTGTCTTCTATTAGGTTGCACCTACCATGCTATGTTTCTGCTCCACCCTAAGGTCGACTGGCAGAAAATGCCAAAAGCCTTATTACAATGTCATTCTAAGTGCATAAAGTTTAAATAATTTATAATAATACAAAATATTAATATAATAAATATACAAAACGAAGGAAACAGAAAAATAGATACAAGTGACGCTTATTTCTAAAGAATTTTTTTCCAGTATGTCTGAGAAAGAAATGTTGAAAAAAAAGAAATATCGACCAAAACATATTACAGAAACATGTTATGTTACTGAGTTGTTTTGAAATTCAGATAAAATTGTTATTTTATGTTAGATGCGGTCCTTAGGGCCAGTTTTGGGCACCGTAAGTACACAAACGTGTTAGTTTATGGTCTATTTACTATTTGAATTTCATATTCTACAAAGTTAGTTAGGCGAATGAGCAATTCTTATTCATTACAAGACATAATAATATTGCGGGTTTCGTCAAAGATGATTTTCCCCGTCGACAAAAAAAAAAGACAATTATTTTATATACTGTTTTATTTTTCTAGACAGATGATGGTATACAATTATATATATGGATATATGACGTATAAGCAAAAGCATATACTCAGTCATAAAACGTTCCCATCGCTGGAGTTTAGGCTTGGAAGAGAACTCTAGGAGATAGAATGGACTGTAATTCACCACGGGGATCCAGGCAGATATAACATGTCTTCGAATTATTGGTTCTAGAACATGACAGCTTCCTCACGATATAATAAAACAAAATAACAAAACTACACTGCCAATACACAATAGTTAAGGTGTGTTAATGAGACAGCTGGCTAAATTACCAGCAACAATTCCAAAAGCAAAAATATTGATTTATATGTTCTGAAATCAATATATTGCTTCAAGCAATAGCCATGAACACTGATGGCGTTCAACACAATAGAAAACATTTTCTATTGTGACATTCATACTCATTCAAAGTATAATAATTTAACATTGGTAATAATAATATAATAGTAACACAGAAAATACTTCAATGGCCATTGAATAATACGTGCTTCGGTTAAAAATAGCACATAATTGGAACTTTGACTCCAATTGTGTCTAATAAGAAATTAATTTTGAATGAGAACTGGCTACAAAGGGCTGTGTTGTCGTTGACATAATCGTTTGAGAATTACCCTCTATTCATATTTGGCGTAACTATTCTTTTGTGAAGGATTACATTCAAGTTTCAAATATTGAGGTATCTAAATGAGATATTCTGACCTGAAACGTGTGAATAAAGTTAGAGAAACCGATTACAGGGAATCGGTTTCTCTAACTTTAGGTTATAACAGTGACGACAGCCCCATCATGTTTATTGAATCCCTCACAACGGCTGCCAGTAGAAGACCCAGTGAGGAGAGCCTCGTTGTACCTAATAGGGGGAACCCCAAGAGGTCTGCCCATAAAAAAGTCAAAGCAAGCCCAGTTGTGCCCGATATTGGAGTATATAGCTGTACTTGTAAAGGTAGGTCAAAACATCCGTTAGATATTAATACGCTAGTATGCTGTTTAAAAGAAATTGATACATAACAGTTAATTCGAGTGTTACCGTAATGGTTGTTAGTGCTAAAAGTGCTTTTTACTTAATTATACTTGTTCTTGATGCTTGTCTTGATAGTAATCCCTATTGTACAGGGTGTGAGGTCGTAGATGATGTAAAAGCACTGATTGGTTTTGGATAGTTTATTAAAGTTCTTCAAATGTTATGTTAAAAGGTTATTTTAGATCAATGCACCCGGTCCGTTTAGTGTCTCGTAATGCACTAATGTTAAGGTACGATTGTAGTAAATTGCTGCCTCAGCAGGTGTTCGGTTGCTTAGACCGAACACCCATTCTACAATTATTTGTTAGATGATAACATTTAGGTGTTCGTAAACCTTTGGAAAAGCAAAGCTGATGCTGCAAAATTTTGATGCATTTTAATTTAAATGATTGACGGCACGGTTGCCCAGATTCGATTCCCGCGCGAAACAAATATATTTTGTATTAATATGCCCCTCGGCTAAGTTTTTCGAGTCTGGATGTGTTATGTAAGTAAGTTTATAAGTTTATGAATGCAATTACAATAGAGTAGGGTTATTTTTTAAATAATGTATTAAAGATGTCAGTTTCATTTAAATAGCACAGCATTGTAAATGTAAGTATCATTGTTCTCAGGCACATTTTATGAGAAGCCTCCAAGGCGTTCGTTTAAGAAATGGCAGTTCAGTAAAGAGGGTACAAATGAAAAGCTTGATATAATCATTCATAGTTCACACAAAGCGAAGGTGAGTACAAATTTTATACGTTTTGGTAAATGATGATAAATGATATTAATTTTTGCAAATAGGTTTAAAAAACACTTTTACACGTCAATTTTTTTTTTTCGTCTGTTTCTCTTGGTGTTCATTTGTGTAGAAAATGTTGATGTTACGTGTGCTTGAGCCTATTGCCATCAATTTGTTGCAAATTCAAATTCCAGGCTGTTACTGAGGAATTCCTAATAAAAAGAAACTGGTAATCAAATCTAGGACTTAAACTTTTCTTTTTTTGCTGTTTGAAAAACAACGATTTTTTGGATGTCCTAACCTACTTTAAGCATTAGGTTAGGTTGTCTTCCTAATTTAAGGATCCTACTTTTTATTCAATTGACTACACTGTCATGAGATTCGCTGTACCTACTGCATGTCACACTTTCAATTCCCGTGCGAAAAAAATTTGTGTATGATCTGCAAATAGTTGTTTTGGGTCTGAGTGTCTTATGTTTATGTGAGTTTAAATGTTTGTGAAGGCTCTCACAATACAGAAGTCAGTTTAAAAGTAATATTAGTCGACTACTAATGACATTGTCAACTGGAATCGTCGTCATTATCGTTCCATCCTTCATGTTTGTTGAAGATATTGGTCGATGACTTTTTGTACTTAATTCATGAATCCCCAAGCGACCACCGGTGGCCGCGCATCTATTGTCTTACTATTGTGTCTCTAATAGACGGTATCTGAAGGGTTAAATCAATTTGTTCATGTTATGTGCTTATTCTATCAACTGCTGACAATATTTAGTCATTCTTTGCTAATAATTTCCTCAATATTCCCATTTACGGATGAAATTAATTAATCGTGATCTCTTTTACAAATAAAAAATGGCATATTTCTAACTGCCTTTCGCCCCTTAGATGACCCACTGACCAAAAAGCGTTATGAATCATTGTGATATGTGTACTTAGCACATATAAAAAAAACAAATTGAGTAATTTGGTTTACTAGTTTAGTGTGAGTCTCTGCAAAAGTCTGGATTCATTAATAACTCAACTTGTTGGGAATCATTTGAGTATATTTTAAAATAAATTTCGTTTTTCATTCCAAATCTAAAGATGCAATTTTATTTTCACTTAGTGTTTTACAAACCCATTTATTTATTGTTATTTATTTATGTACACACAAACACTTAAAATCGTTAAGAAAAAATAAGGATAGATGAGTACAAAGGACCTGCTTATCTCTAACGAAATTTCTTCCAGCAGACCTGTGACAGGAGAGTTGGATGGGTTATGTAGACGCAGTGTTTAAATTAGAAGAATCCCTATTCTCCGGCGGTCGCCTCCTTCTGCGAAGCAGTAATTCTAGCGAAAGAGGCGGCCAAACGCGTGAGGGAACAGCCCTAACGCCCCATCCCAGCACATCAGGATTCCGATTCCGATTTCCAGCCACCTCAGGCGTGGGCTTACGGACGGTGACCAATGGGTAGCCCGCCAACCGGCCAACTGGTAACCGTTCAGCCCGAGTCGTTGACGGCGCGTACAGTTCCACGTGCGCCTCAAGGGACCGTTAGCAGACCGTAGGAGCCCAGCAGAATCGAAGCCTACTGGGGCTATACTTAGGTTGTGTGAAAGAAAATCCCAGGGTCCTGAAACGAAGGTAAAGAAGGAACATAGGAGTGGTTTGTTTGGTCTGACACTCCCTCCCTCTCCGCCCAAGAGCGAAAAAAGTCATTGAATGATTTTCTACCTAGAAAAAAACTCTATTCTCCATTAAAAAAAAGAAATGTAAACACATTACAAAATTAAACAGTCAAAAAGAAGGAAAAACGTAAATTTATTGTTTTTTTTTTATGTATAAACAAAGCCTGTTCTCCTGCTATGCTTGTTCGTTCCAACCCGCCTCTAGGCACGCCCCACATACAACAGACAAAATTTAATAAACTGCCCGATATTCAATTTAACGCCTACACGATTAACCAACAAAAGAAAATTAATTTCCTAGGAACATGAAATCAGTTAACTGCTACCATAGAATTTCGTTCAAATTAATTTAACCAAAAGGTCTTTAACCTTCCAAAACAGCAAACTGATAATGATAGTCGATCTAAACTTGTAATTGTTTAAACGTTGAATAAATATTTCCTAGATAACGTTGAAAATGAGCTTTTCTAATACTTATTTCTCAAACTCAAATCAAGGCACGAAAGAGTAACAAACAAATAATAAAACTCCATAAAGTGATAATACAAATGTTTTTTTTTTGGTGGGAAAATCATCCAATGCCCTCTCCCACCCAGAATTTTACTGACTAAAAACCCACTCCTTCTCCTTCGTTGCTTTTCGTACTGGGGCTGAATCTTCCTTTCAGAAACTAATCCTTGGTCCCAGTAGGTTTCGACTTTGCTGGGCCCCTACGGTTTGCTGACAACTCCTTGAGGCGCGCGTGGAACGCTACTCGCCGTCAACGTCTTGAGCTCGGTCCGGGCGGTAAATCTAATAGGGTAGTTTCCAGGGTCAAAATAACTACATTTAATTATAAAAAAATTAAAGTTGTGTGTGACACCCCGAGCGAAAAAATGCAGCATGGCGTGACGTTACACGTAACTTTAATGGGCTATATCTTTGTCGCTTTTGGTCTAACCCTTCAGATACCGTCAATTAGAGACACAATAGTAAGACAATAGATGCGCGGCCACCAGTGGTCGCTTGGGGATTCATGAATTAATTTACAAATCCAAAGGTTAACTGGTAGAGAATGCCTTGTTGCATTAAGTCCGCCTATGTACCATTATTGTACATGAAGTTTAAATAAATAAAAAAAAGTGTTCCTTATTTTTGAATCATCTAAAAGATGGACTAAATACATTTTTTACAGCAACTAGCCTATTGTTTGGATAGGGTTTAAAATTAATCTGTTACTTGTTGCAGCTGTTATTTTAAAGTTAGAAATTACTGTCGTCAGTTTTGGTATATTTACTAGCAGTGTTGCTTACAATCAGGTGAGATCGACCTCTCAAGCGCTGGTTTATAACACTTTAAAAATTTAGATTTCCTAAATATCGTTGAAAAAAAGCTTTTCTGCGGAAAAGTTGCAAACTAATAAATATTGATAAATAAAATAGTCAGGATACACAAGATTTATATTTCACCATTTAAGTTAATGAAATAATTTAAATTAATGACTTTCGAACCAGGGCTTGCGTGTTGGGTTGGACAAATTAATATCAGTTTTGTATTTCTTAGTACCTACAAATGTAAATGACACGTTTTTATTTTTACTGACAATCGATCATCACTAAACTTGTGACAAAGGTGTATTTGGTCAACTTTGCCATGCAAATACTTGAAATGAGTAAGAAAGCATTGGCAAAAAGCTTTAGAAGGCTGTAGGCTGTAAAAAACTATGTTGAATACGAAAACACTTGGAAAATATGTCAAATCGCCATACTTATCAATCATTTAAAAAATTTCACTACTGAACAGTTACGAGAGTGAGTGAGTGAGTTGTGTGTCTGTTATGATATAGAGAGATTCTTTAAGTATCGAAGGCTTGCCTCAAAAAAACTAATGCAATGTTCTGTCTTCACATACAGCACAACCCAAAGTTTACAAAACTTTCAAAAGTTATTGAACCGATAACCTTCTAAAATTCCTCTCCTGCTTTATTTCCGTTTGATTGATTATTCTTCATTGTTTCACTTCATCATCAATTCATAAAAGTTTACAATTTTACAAAACAATAGTTTGAACCGTCTGGGCCATTGACACCAACTGAACTGACTGTCTGTGTTTCCTGATAGCTACAACCTGAAGATCTTTGAGTCAAAGGCAAGCGTGCGACATCGTCAAAGATAGAGGTCAAACGCGAGCCTATCAACAATATCATACATATACATGTAATATATATTATCTTTGATGCAACAATAGAAAACTTGGAAGAAATATTTACTTTAGCCACTGCGTCAGAGAAAAATATAAGTAACAAGTGTGATGAGTAAAGCTTAATATAATTTATGTTTACGGCATTTAATTCATGAATCCCCAAGCGACACCCGGTGGCCGCGCATCTATTGTCTTACTATTGTGTCTCTAATTGACGGTATCTGAAGGGTTAAAGCTAGTGACGAGATGTTCTGGAACACTTCCAAACGACTTCTGGGAAAGTTGAATTTAATCTACTATATCAACATGAGGATGATACATGTAGCTGAATATTTTTAGTCGGGCGGGCGTCCTGGCATTTTGATACTTTTTCTTTCCGTGAAAAGAATGAAAGTAGAACTTTAGCAACCATTTGACCCTGTCAGGGATATAGTTACAAGAAACATGAATAGATCAACTAATTCATAACATGCTATTTAAAGTTATTCTTTTTAAAACAAATCACACACTTTCTTTGCCAAAAAATGTCCTGTCAAATACAAACCAATAAAGTTAAATCAAAATAAAATACGTTTTTCTCCACAAAACCCGAACTTTCCTCCACTGTCTTCCACTCCACATCCCAGAAGATCACTTTTGTGCATTCCTGTTTGATTCGATTCCCGAACCCACGACTGTACAATACATGCGCTGTCAAGAGGCTGAAGTGAACTCCGACCTTGGATACTCCTTTATTGAATTGTTTTATTGAATTCCGCAGCCAATCACAACAGACGTTGGAACTCTAAGAAATATTCAGACAGATTTAAGACTTGAGATTTGCGCTTGTTGGTTTTGGTATTTAGATAAATACTAAACTGTACTGGTACTGACATTGTAGCCATAGATTTAAGTTTATGTGGAAGCTGTGTTACTTTTTTGGTTTATTTTATTCTATTCTAAGCTCAATGTTACTGGAGGAGGGCAATTATCGAAGGCAGACGTGTGTAGGATAGGAGGAAAGCTTTGCAGTGGGACGTTACAATATAATAAGATGAGATTACACATTAGTTTTATACATACTGTAACATCAGTGATATTTTTTATTCAGTGGGAGGTCCTTCAAACTTCTTCATACAAAGTGGCTGTGATGTAAGGAGTTGGAATAGTTCCCATGAGGCATGTTCGTGTCTCGCTAGACTTGCGTAGGTGTATGTTATACTGTGATGTTTTGTATGATAAATGTAGAAGAAGAAAATAGAAAAGAAATTTGGGGCATATGTTGAAAAACATATTAGAACAAAACATGTCTAGACTTTACAAAAGAACTACTAAAGAATTTGTAATGAAAATAGTTCCCAAACATAGTTCGTTTCTAGAAACAGAAACTTGAAAATCCTTTTAATTAAATCTTAACCCTTTCTTTTTCGACAAAAAAATACCATTTCACATATTAGCGACACTCGCATGAAAAGCAAAATGGCCGTCTGTAGCCATTTTGTTTCCTAAAAAATGGGTTCATTGTTGAGTTGGGGTTCACCTGTAACCCAAAAAAGTCTCGTTAATCTAAAAAGAAATATGTCACAACCTAAAGCTGTTATGACAAGGCGCATTAACTGTTTATTGGTCGTAACTGGCCGTAACGTGTAGCCAGCTACAGCCAGCTATGGCCACTAAATGTTAGTGGACTCGTTTTGAATCAGGCCTATTAATTTTGAGTGCATAGCCTTGTTTTGTTCAACAATATTGTTTGCTAAAAGGGTTTATGTTTTAAATAACGATTATTGTTCACTTTACTGATGGATGGAGGTCAGAAATCTTTTGGAATAATATTATCGGCTTGCAATTGTCTTACTGCTGCACAAAAGATGCTTTTGATCCAGCGAAGATTAACGATCTTTGTATAAATTGCTCAATGCTCAGTGCATGCTGGCAATTTGTGAATATTTTAGCCAGGATTTCTTTAAATTTTTAGCTTGCAATGAGTTTTTAGTCCCCGAAGTATTAATCAAAATTAAGAAACACTTTTCAATGTAAATCTGCAAAGCAAACTCACTTTTCACGAGGAAAATGTGGCTGTCTACAACATGCTCACAACATAAAATGGCTCTGACAACAGCAAATACAGACGTACTAACAAAAACACTCGGTACAAACGTAACAAAAAATAAATTGTGTAGATGTATCGCTCTAATATCTTTTAATCAGACTTGACACCCACAACCTAGCGAGATAACTACTGATAAAACGATAAAAAAACACAGGTACACGTGTCTGTGAAATACGAGTAACTAACCGTCTTTTCATTATGAGGAAGCCTTGAAAAAGTCTTGAGCATGCGTTGAAAAATTAGTAATTTTACTCGAGTCTTGGGATATTAATAATTCGTCGGTAAGAAACTTTATAACTGAATTAACACGCCCAATTATTGGGTTTGCTCATCGGTAATTCCACAATAGCAGCCTGGAGTCAACACTGTGCCCGGTTGATGGAAAACGTCTCGCCCCTGTTCAATAGGATAACTATGCGTACTCTCGTCGCACGTCATACCATGTAAAGCAATAGAGTGAATAGGCTCTTAATAAACTAGGGCGGCTTACCATCAACGATTGCATCACTGCTTACCATCAGGTGGGATCACATTCAAGCACTAGTTTATCTCAATAAAACCTGTTTATAAAAAAACCGACTTCACTAAAAAATTCAATTGAATGAAGGGACGATTTCGCCAAGATTCCATCGTCTATTCGGTCGAAAATTTTCAAATCGGTTGGCAAGCTGCGAAGTTATGCGCGAACAAACATAAAAACAAAATACATACATCCGAGTTGAGAACCCCCTCCTTTTTTAGAAGTCGGTTTAAAAAAAAAAGTACAGCTTCTCTACGAAACAGACAGCACATACCAATGACATGCAAACGACGCGTCTGAAACGTGTCTCAATGCCATTGGAAGTCTTAAGCTCGTCTCACATCTAGGAATGTAGTTTACTGGGGTACATTATGAGTGATATGATTACCATTGCATATTACCATATCTACACGAGCGTGAATCATAGCGGAGAAAGAATGCATGGCGGCGATAAAATGGAAAAGACATAATCCTTTGGTATGGTGAGTGGTATTCTAAGATGAATGTAGTGTCGGTCCACAGGGTTGGCTTCACTATCGAGATTCCTTACATGAGTTTGCATTTTATTCTTTACTAGCTGCTCCCAGCGGCTTCGCCCGTGTGATAGCAGAAAATTATCCCAAGGGAACATACTTCCAGGATAAAAAGTATCCTATTCTTATTATATTCTAAGACATGGTCTATCCGTGTATCAAGTTTCATCAAAATCGGTTTTGCCATTTAAGCGTGAAGACGTAACAAACAAATAAATAAACCAACTCATTTTCGCTTTTATAATATTAGTAAAGATTTATTATAGTCATAGTAGTTTATTGGTAAGAGATTCTGACACAAAATTATTTTTTAGTTTATGAAAAACCTGAATATAGTTTGTTCTGAATCAGCATCTGAATGGATTCCAATAGTTTATACACCATGTTATATTTTTTCCCAAAAATATTTAAAAAGGTTGGACACTGCCAACACTAAGTATAACACAGCAGGTCATAGCGGGTATTAGGCGCCAGCAAACAGCTGGGTGCAAGTGCAAAACAACCCCTCAGTCACTTGGAAGGCCCGGTGCCTCAGGATTTTTACCCAGCCTCAGGATTTTTGCCTCAGGATTTTTAAAACCAGCTTATAACTTTGTGACTTTTCTTGATACAGTAATTAAATTTCGTACGTAGATTCTTTACATATTAATACTGGACACGTGTTTCAGGTTTCACATATAGGTACCTACTAAAACTAATGTTGTATACAGAATATTACATTACCTACAGTCAAAGAATAATTAAAAATACGTTATGTTATCAAGCAATTTCAAATAATAAAAGAAGTCGAACCAATAATAAAATATATGAAACAAATAAATAGAAGTTAATAGAAGTAAAAATAAACAGATGTTTCATTATCCTAGTTAATACAAATGAATTTTGGCAACACCATTATTATTAAGGTCAAACTACTAATGAGTCTTTATTAGGTTTTTTTGAGCTGTAAAATCATCAGACTTACTGACTGCAACTTACAGTGTGTTCCTTCAGATGCTTTGTGCGTTGCAAGACTAAAATTCTCAGAATTTAATTAGGCTAACAAAGTTATGTGATTGCTGTCCAAATGAATATGTATTAGGTTTGCCAAGGCATTACCTACTGGTTTACCTTTTTTGACAAATATTTGACCGCGTGTTGTTTGGACAACTAGTAACTTTGGACAATGTCAATAATTGAGGTCGTTCAAGTGAAAAACGTGAGTCACGTGTTTTAACGTGGTCTTCAATGACTACAATGCGAAATAGATATTTGCATATCACATTACCTTAGAGAAATATCAAACTACTATTCACAAGGATCGTTAAACGTTCACTGCTGAAAATTAACCTCATTAGGAACTGACAAAGTTGCATTTTATATTGACAAAAAGCCTAAAATTAAACTTTGTTTTCCCGTACAAACTAAACGTTTCGGCGTATAGTCTGTCTATGACAGTCGTATTCAGGTTGCGCACACAACTTACCTTACATTTTTAAGATAAGTTGTAAGCACACCAACTTGAATGAAACTCCTAGGAAAGCAATAAGAATAGTGTTAAAACCATCTTTTAATTATATTCATATCCTAGCTAAGCCGGCAAAATTCATACCGCTGAAAAGTCAATAAATGTATTATATCTTCCGATACAGTCAACTGATTGCGATGAAACAAAGCCTAAGTAATAGATCAAGTTACATCCAATTTTAATGTATAAAAGTTATCTACATCGATTTCGCACACGTGATGCTCTCTGGATCAGAACCGGAACACTTTCTGACTAAAGGTTCTTTATTCAATGTTGTATGTACATAATTATATGTGATCAATGTTGGATATTTTTTCAGGGGGAATCAAACTTCGTCTTAGTTTTTTTACCAAAATGTTTCTAATTAATTTGAGCAGAAATCACCATTTAAGTGATTACATATTCCAGCGTCTAACAAGATACTATTGAAATTTCTGAGCCGTTTCAGCCTAGTTCCTTCAAGGACATGATTTGCTGAGCAGAAAAAGTCACCCTGAGATAAAATACTAATTTGTTTCAATGAATGTGACGGACGTAGATGTCTAAGCGAAGTAGATACCTACCATTTATATATATTATATTCAATGGCTATATCTGGTCTATGTCTCGGTAGTAGCCTTCTAAGGTTTCATACACAATTTGTAACCCTATTTTTAGCGAGTATAAAAACGAAATGTTGATCAAATGTAAATATTGTATAATATTATTTTTTGTAAATGCGAAACCTGAGTATAGTGTGTTCAGAATCAGTACCTGAAACGATCGAAATAGTTTAAACACGATGTTTTATTTTTTCCCAAAAATAACTAAAAAGGTCACAAGTTGGACACCACCAACACTAAGAACCTACAACACAGGTCACGGCAAGTCATAGCGGCTATTAGGCGCCAGCAAACAGTTAAGAAGTGCAAAACAACCCCTTAATTGCCTGGATGGTCCATTGACTATGTATTTTTTCTGACTTATCAAGCATAAAACTTTGTGATTTTTCACGATACAGTTGTGAAAGAATCTATTTCTTTACATAAAAATACTAGACACGTGTTTCGGATTTCGCATATACTAAAACGAATGTTATTTAGTTGAAATGTGTAGAAAAATGATTAAGTACTAATGAAAAATTCCGCGCAACTACAGAAATTGGAAAAAAAACGCACTTGGGAAGATATAAGGACTACTATTGTGAAATAGACCGTGAATTCTGAACCAAATAATAGGGGTCATAAGAGACAATTTTCGAATATGCGTGTTAAAAAGAGAGATTTTTTTTTACAAAAACTTCAGCTATTAGTTAAAAATAAAAGAAGACTAATGTCACCGTCGACCTGAGAGACTTGACATTGAATGGCTGGGTGGCTTAGACACCATTGTTTTTAAAGAAAAGGGTTTTCGACATTGACATTATCAAATGGACCATTGAAACTGCAATACTAGCATAAGATTCTGCAAGCTGAGACTCCCATGAATTTTCACTGACTAAGCATCATATTTTTTCTTTAAAATTGGCAAATTGCTACATCATATAACATTATGTATTCAGCGAACCTGCTGCTAAGAGCTAAGTTTTCTTTAAATCAGTTTTTCGTTTATTTAAATAGAAAAAGTACTTTTAAGTTTTATTTCGTGACTATTTGGTTACTTTGTTTATTTTTACTCGACTACATTTTTAATTAACTCTAAATAATGTCTATTTACATAGGTACTTGTAGAATACTTAAAGAATTATATACTTGTAGCGATATAGATCTATACTCTACAATCTATACTAATATTTTGCATTCACCATCAGAATTTCTATCACTCTAATGGTTTAACATCGATTAATTTAAAAAAAAACTCATTCTCTATCGGATTCTCTCAGGGTTACCGTACTGGTACCACACACAATATTTTAGACAACTAAAAACATTATATAACTACGTTTTCTCAAATGAATTGTGTTTAAATCCGTGCCAGTTTTTTAGATTGATAGATTGGTACGACACATACTTTTTCTTTTATTCTGCCGCACAACGCATTACTTTGTAGTGGAATCAGTTTGTAAAAGAACACTCGTTCTAGACTACAAAAAAAAAATCCTTTACAGGTTTTCTATTACCTTTGAAGTTTATCGTATACAAAGTTGTCTAATTACTCAAAGGTATCATTCAGTCAGTCAGTAACGCAAACAGTTATTGATCCATTAGCACTGTGGTACCAAAACCTACATACATATTTATCTCTAGTGATCCATTCCTTATGCTTAGACCGACATACACTTTGCCACTTTTTTCAGAAGTCATTCTAAGTGATTTATTCCATTGGCTTGAATCGTGCCTGGCTTACACTCTTTTGGCTTACTACATTTATCTTCATAAGACTATTTTCGTTTTTTATTTATAAAGAGAATGTTTGTAAAATTCATTATTGAGTGACGAAACTTATTGTGCGTTAGAAAAATAATGCGGTGTTAGAGGTTAAGACCTGGAACGTGAGAGAATGAAGGTTCAAATGCTTCGGCTGAAATTCAAGATATTTTTGGTATATGCACTTGAAATAAACATAGCTGAAAACTATATTAAAAGTGCTTCAAAAAAGCTAGCCTGTAATAAACTACTGAGATCCCTCCACGCTTCGGAGACCATACTAAGCCTTCGATCCGGTTTTATTATTTTTAAATATTACCAAAGGCTATCGTATTACACATCCCAATATTTGGGTTGTGGAAGTTAGACAAGGTTTTTTTTTAATTATATAAATAAGCACTAGGATTGGTTGTGATCCCACTTGATGGTAAGCAGTGATGCCATCGTTGATCAATAGCTAAGGTTGTCTGGAAGATATCGCTGTTTGCGATAATACTGCCATTGTACCCATAGATTTAAGTTTATGTACAAGCTATGTTACTTTTTTTGATGTAAGTTTATTCTATTCTAATCGAAACAAAACCAAAAAAAAAAGATCAAATGCTAATTAGTTACACACAAAACAATGTAAACTAGAAATCTAAGCTTAACATAATCAAAGTCAATTCAATTGTGTAGACTATTATAAAACTGGATCAGTATGAATCAATTCCCTAGATTTCGAATGTAAGGTATGATTACAGTGTGTTACGTTCCCACCCCTCTCGTTCCTTACGCACACACATTAAAACATATCGAAGGTGTGACCAGTCGTTGGCCATTCTGTGCAATGTCATTCCCGACCCGTTACTTAGAGGTCATTGGTTGAAAAGTTTAGTTTTTTTCGCAAAAATATATGCTGCGTTGGTTTTTCAAGTAGCTGTGTCTGATTTATGGTGACTTTATTTATTTTTAGTGGCTGAACTACTACACACACAGCCATGCGTCTCCAGTATATGGTGGACATCGCACCCATATGCACAAAACGCGTTGATGAACACATTCATTGTGCATACAGCTAAGCAGTATGCACAACGAATGTGCATACTTCTTAGTCAATGAAAGAAAGGGAAAAGGGATAGCAGTGAATATTTATAAGGTCCTAGGTGTTACTTTAATACCGTCTAGACTAGTTGGAATGCCTAGAGCTCAGTATTAATAAAACGTTTGCAGTTGGAAATATAATGTGTCGTCAGGATATAATGGCTAAAGTAAAGGTGGCACTTTAGAAATTTTCAATCGATTTGGGTTCGATACTTCAACGTTTTACTGGTGGCTGAATGGAAGTGTGGAAATAATAAGGGGCTCTTAGTCTGAGATTTCTGATTTCTGTGAGATATATTAAAAATATTTTCATGATATTAAAAAATTGATGCCGAGCAATGGGTAGCTCACCGTCCGGCCGTGAGCTCGAGTCGTCACTAACGCGTAATGTACCACATGCGCTTCAAAGAGATGTTAGTAATGCTGTAGGGGCCCAGTAGGGCCGAAGCCTACTAAGGCCATAGGTTGCGAAAGAGAAACTCAAAGACCTGGACTACAAAGCAAAAAAGAAACATAGAAGTGGGTTTTAGTCAGTAAAAGTCTATTGCGCTCTCCTGCTCTGCCCTAGAGCGGGTGATATTAATGTTTTATTTATTTATTGAAATCGTAAAAATAAAATAAATAGTTGACTTTCTAATACAGAAACCAGTATCTCTATTCTTAAAGACCATTTCATGAAACATCTGTCGTCCGGCCCACGCTGGAAACCAGCGCTGTAGACTTGTCGCATTTTGCGTGTGGACACGGAATTATGCTGAGCGTAAGTACGGTCCTTTTGCTCGGACGCGGCGCATATATTTTATTTTAATTTTTTTTTTGTCCTTGAAAATGTCTTCAATCTAAAAACTTTTTTTTTTGTTTACGCCTCTTCCGTCAAATAAAATGTTTGTCTTTCTTTCTTTCGTAGATTATGAAGATTTAATTAAACCCAGTTACCTCTTTCATATTTATTTTAGTAACACAAACGATACACTTCCCGCCATTTTCAAAGCAATTAAACAACAAACAATAAGACGGTAAGTGCAGCACACAACTTGGAGCAACTTCTAATCTTCCGATCTTCATTTGTCAGAATTGCAACAAAGGAAGTCTTGCGAAGTTGAGCAAGCGGCGGCCGTTGTGCCGGCTCTATTGATGTTGCGTTGTATTGCTCTGTATTGCTCCGTGCAATAAGTGACAAATAGTCGTTTGAGGAGATTGATTTGAGGTATTGGGAAAGCTTCAAGCTTTGTTGGACTTAGATCAAACCTTGTTTGAAACAATATATGTATGTCATTTGCAACATAATTGGATAACATTTAAAATGATGTCGCCCTATTATTGTAATAAATAATAGCTTAAACTCTAACCAAGGTTGTGAAATGTATAGAAAGCAAATTGGCTTCAGAGCGTCTAACATAAATATTATAATCTGTGGATATGCATACTTAAATAATCTAATATTTACTTAGGTACCTACCTATAATTATATAATAAATAGCTGAAAGCTTGCTTTTTTGTTTAAATAAAAAATAAATTTATTGTGTAAGTAAGTCCTGTATTGTGGATACATCCATATTTGTTCTGTGTGGGAATGGAACTCACAACACACAGCGCAGCAGTCAATCACTCAACCAACACACCAACTGCGCCGGTGATGAATATTGAGATGTATAGATTGCAGATATCACCAGTCGTAGCTACCACTCAAAACGAGTAAGGCACCTAACTGTCTGCTAGGAGCAGTTTTTTTCTTAGCTGGTAAATTATCCAATGACATCTCCCGCCCTTGGGCGCGGCGGGAGGGTGTGTCAGACTTTTACTGACTAAAAACCCACTCCTAGTTCCGGGCTTCGACCCTGCCATACCGTAGGGGCCCACCCTACGGTATGCAGACATCAGCTTGAGGCGCGCGTGGAACAGTACGCGCTTCCGACTGCTGGAAGTGGTTCAGGGTAAAACAGCATAGTACCTAAAAACCGGATGAAATACAAGTGGGTGGCTATTTATTTTTTCAATACTCTATTAAATATTCAATAAAAAATTGGCGAAACAACAAAGAAGCAACAAGTTTTAAATATTTTTCACAGTGCTGCTAAAAGGGCATGTGTGGGCTGAATTAAATACACAAAGCAAAAACTGTTTATCAGCAAACCTAGTTGTTCCATTATCTTGCTCCGATAGAATCTAGTATAAATAAAATAAATAAAAACAAACTAGGTACATAAAGCCTACCTACCTACTTACGTATTTTGTGTAGGTGTTCCATGTTCAAAGTCAATTACAAAATTTAAGATGACCCGAATCTAATAAAAACAATTACCATGCCTGCCGAAATTGGGCCACGGGGAATTTTTGAAAAGGAAAACGATTCTTTCCATTGTCTTAGAACACAAAAGGCAGCTGAAGGATACATGTTTCCTATTGTTTACTTTTCGGGGAGTGTGAACAGGAATTACACAATCTAATTCCACCAAGTCCGTTCAATCATCGGACCACAAGACGTACAGTGTTGCGCCACTAGAACACGGTAGACATCCCACCCATACGCATAAAGCGTTTTGGGAACACATTTATTGCGCGTACAGCCAAGGAGTGGAATTCCCTGCCGTAGTCTGTGTTTCCTGATGGCTACAACTTGGGAGTCTTTAAGTCAAGAGTGTATAGGTTATTTCTAGGCAAGCGTGCTCCATCGTCGACCACATCATCGCTTACCATCAGGTGAGATGGTGGTCAAACGCGAGCTTATCAATAATAAAAAAAATGTGGGTTTTAATCAATAAAACACTCGTTTGGCTCGGGAGAGCGGGAGAATAAATTGGATTATTTCCGCAGAAAAACGTGTAGACCACGCGTTGTGGCCACTGCTGGACATGCCTCCCCAAAGGCTTATGTCCAGCAGTGGCCGACCTACAACCAAAGTGATGATGAAGAACTCAAATGTCTTTCATGAAATACTAATTGATGGCCAAAAAGTTGAATAAAATAATTTTCACGATTAATTTGTAACTTTGAATGAATTTAGATTTTACGTAACACAAACAATATAAATACGACCCTCTAACTTCAAGCCCTAATTCAATAAAACTGTTGCCTCCTAATACTTTAAACACTGTAACGTAATCCTCTTTAATTGGTTAATTAAGATTATATTACTCTCTTACAGAATGACAACAACGAAATAAAATAAATTAAGATTTTAATTACACAACCCATTACATATGTAAGCATGTCTTAACCATGTTCACTTAAGTAGTTTTTTATTAGATCATGTACATAGCATGTACTTTACAAAAGATAGCAAAAACTATGCAAAGCCTATACTTATGTAACGTATACTCCTTGCATAGTACTTATGTACCTACCTGCCTACCATCGAACCATGTGTAAGTAGACATGTTTTATAAGCATCGTTGATTTAAAATCTGGCTTTATTATTTTTAATTAGTTTAGTCAGTAGTGTAATTTAAGTTTTACGATGTATAAAGTCCAAATCATGCTGTGGGCTCCTGTAATTGACTTTTCTTCTTCCTGCCCTTATCCTATATTACTCGGGGTCGGCGCAACACGTTTTATTCTTCCATTCTGTCCCGTCACTCGTCATGCTATCACTAACTCCCTTTTCTTTCATATCACTCCTCACACAATCCATCCATCTTTTTTCGGCCTTCCTCTCCTTCTCCATTCATCTACATGTATACTCAGAACTCTTTTAGTAATATGCGCTTCATCCTTCCTCTTCACATGACCTTACCAAGATAATTGACTTTTCAGTCACTGGCGCCACTTTCGAACTTCCTCTAATATACTAATTTCTCACTTTATCCATTCTCGTCACACCACACATCCATCTCAACATTCTCATCTCCGCTACATGCAACCTTTTTTCATCCTTCTTTTTCACAGCCCAACATTGCAATTGACGGAGTGCACGAATTTAAAGCTTAAATGTATTAATCATTAACTTGTTTGTGTACATCCTTTGTTGGAGGTCCTTAATAAATAAAAAATAAATTCAAATATAGTATGACTTTTATTTGCATGAGCGCCGTATAGTCTGTCAATCAATATGTTTTTTTAGATATCTAATTTTCTTCTGATTAAAAGGCAACTGAGACTGCATTATTTTTATTATTGAATTCAAGTTATGTCTCTCAGTCTTGAACAAGAATGCACTGCTACGAAACAGATTCGAAATTCTACAGATACTTTGAAAACTGGATAGTTTCATAGTTCCGTTAGTCTCAGAGAGTTGCGCATTGATCTTCCTATTTCAGTTCTCTGAAGCGGTGTCTCAAGGTCTATTGGGATTTTAATTTTAAATTTTAAATATAAAAAAATTGCTTGACATTTTCATTTAAGAGCTAGTAACTATGTTTTAAAATACGAAATTATCGGGAGTTGTAAGTGCCACCTGCCACCGTAGGCGCGGGCTTGCGAACGGCGAGCAATCGGTAGCTTGCTGTCTACCTGATAAGAGTCAACTGCGCGTGTTGTTCTACATGCACCTGATGCAATAGATGTCAGCAAAACCTTAGAGGTTCAGCTGAGTTGATGGCCGCAAGGGCCGCGAAAAATTCCTGAAAGGGTTTGTGTTTGGTAACCTTTGGTTTTAGAATGCAAAGTCCAACTGAAGTATGCAGGCTTGATTTTAGCACCATCTTAAAGCGACAGAAGTCATTAGATTATTTCCGACCTCAGAAAAATCTAGCATACATACCAACATCTATACATATCTGATGACGTATCTACGAGTACTTCACAAGGCTTGTAAAACCTTTGACTTGTCGTTATTTGGCGTTTTTTAAGTTACAAAACACGTGGTATAAGACCATGCTATCTTTATTGGCCGTATCTAACACCTGCTCACACTAAAATATAGATGCTCGTTATGTTCAATTTTATTTCGTCTTGAAACTATATCTTGATAGTACAACTTCAAGTCTTGGCAAATGTAGACGATAGAAAACAAGATACTAACATTAATTCCAACTTTAACTTGCCATCGAGTGAAACAACTTTCTGCTTATCTACTGAAGGCCAATTCTCATACCTATTGAAAAACGTTTAAATTCAAGTCACAATATCATCCCACTGACAATCAATGTAAGGAAATTAGAAGTGTTTTGACTGTTTCTGATTAGCGTGGGATCTGAATTGGGTATTTTTTGTGTTTATTTTTTACAGTATAATATTATTTACACTATAATAATATTCTTAAGAGGTAAAGTTTGTAGTTGGTTTGTTGACAACAAATAAGTGTTATTTAATAAGAAATCTTTTTCTGAAAACAGCATCAAAATTGGTTTGTAAGTGAAGCAAGTGTTTGAGAAAGAGTAGGATTGTAGTGGGAACATCTCTATCTGGTTTGAGCAATCGTAACCTAATGGTGGGGACGTCACATTTCAGTACCTATATGCATACTTATATTTTTATTTGACAATTACCCTTCCATCAGATTTCGATGGATTGAATGGATGAATTTGTTTTTTTTTATTCAATTTGTTACTTTTTGATACAAACGATAACAAAAATGGAGTCAAGTAACCTATAGTGAGTGAAACAGTTATCAAAACCATTTCACGAACACAGACGAAGTTAACCGAAGCAAGCCGAATGCTCGAAGTAAACTAACGAAGGGACACTGAAAATATTTAATTTCAATAATTAAGATACTATTTTCAAAGGTGGCGAAGTGACTTAAACCTGGGATGTAAGAGTCTTGCATTTTAGTTAAGCTATGATTTTCACGCTGAATATTTTAGCATTTATTTTGAGCAATTTGAAATTGAATTTTAGTTGTTTTCATGGTTAGGTTGAATGAAAAATAATATGTCGTGCCTATAAGAGTACGACAAATAGAGTGGTATGGTTAAAAAGACCATACTGTGCCGACCCTGTATTAATTAGTTTAAGGGTAGTAGGATATTGATGGTCGTGAGAAAGTTACAACTATTATGACGAGTTTTTTTTGGCAAGAAACCCCACCTGTATTCCTTCATTTGCCTTTTGCCACCTTGCCCATACCTGTGTGCTTCAGTAATCCGTTGCTCTTTGCGTTTTAGAGCCACTGGTTTCGTTTCTATAAGTTTTCTTTTCTCGGAATTTTCTACGGTCTTGCTATTATGACAAGTACATCTCTGATTACTGATAGTAGTATTCTTGAACTGATACTAGCATTGTTAAAAATCCCTATTATGGATTTGGTTGCGGCATCGTTCAAACAAGTTACAGTGGCTCTGAAAAACAAAGGGCGACTGAAGGAATTCGAGGGAGCGTTGTTAATGGTAGTATGACAGTCCCTGTCGCTCCACCGAGAGCGTTATTTGATGAGCGAGCAGAAGTTATTTGATGATTTCCTACCACATAAAAATATTTAGATATTTACTAACGTACGTACGTACGTACGTTTATTTATACGTAGGTAGAGTGCTCCACAAACATTTCATCCACATTAGTAGTTCAGTAGCTACACTGGCCCGTCAAAGTCCCAAATCGTCACCTATTATACAAGCAAAAAAACCGAGCCTGGTCTGAATAACTAGTTCGAACGCAAACATGGCATGTTGGTATTGCTAAAAAGTTCTCGCTAAAATATTCCAGCGTGGAATAACGAGGTACAGTCGCGAGCGCAACGCAAATCTGAATAATTTAAATAATTGACAAAGAACAAGCCTTTCAGGATAATGTGAGAGTGTCGTCGCTCTTATTTTTGTCAAGGTCAGAAGGTCTGTGAGGTAGTGTTTGTTCATTTTTATTGCAGTCTTAAACGGCTCAAAGAACAATCTTTCTTATTTTTTGCAAGATAGTAGTTTTGTAATCTATGTGGTATTTTCAGAAGCCTTGTCTTATTTTACTTACACACCGTATTTTTTTATAAGGTCAGAAAAAAAAAATCTAATCTATAAAAACAAAAAACAGTGGCATCTGGAGTCGATGTTAATTAACGAAGAATCAAATCGAGACATACCGACTTCCATTTTTTTGTAACTTTTTTTTTTAATCAGTAGGGGTTATTTTTTTACTCTCTAGCACTAGTATTTTTTTATTGTTAAAAGTAATTTTACCTCCTTGCACTAACTAAAATAAATTAAGATGCAAACTGTATTTATCAATCTTTAGCAGATTTTATTATTCATAAGTGAAATTCAAGACAAATATGTAGGAAACCCGGTTAAAATAGAAGATTATCATTGAAAATATTTTTAACCAAGCTAAAAAAGTTACAAGAATCATTAGAAATTACATCACCGACATTCAATATGCGACTATTGAAATACAGACGTGTCCTTATAAAAAAAAGAAAGAACTTACAAACCGTCAGCTGTGACAATCTCTAAATTTAAACTAAGTTGGATATCGAGAGAAATATCTTTGACATTATCTTAAAACTGAGAATTCGTACCTATTGTAAAACTTAAATTAACGGAAACAGCCGAACTGAACAGTCTGACTCTCGGTATTACAAATTAGAATCCCGGCTGTTGCTATCAGAAACATGAATGTAGATTTCAAAATGATATCTAAACAATATTATTTTGAAATCGACATTTATGTTCCTGTCACTGAAAGTATATTTGTAGAATTGAGTTGGAATTAATTTGGCATTGTTTTATTGCAGTTTTGTGATTTTAATTTCAATAGTTAGCTTAATCCGAAATACTGCTTGAAAGATCTTACAAATACAGACAGATGCCAGGGCTGTGGGATAGACTAAAAGACTTATTGCTCTGTAAGGCAAAGGCTAACTGAAAGAACACGAGTGGGTGTTTGTAAAAAAAGTTAGACACTCCTTCCCAGTCCTAACTGAACGAAAGAAGTTATTTGATAACATCCCTCCCAAAACAAATAAAGAGTACAGACAGACGATGTTTTATCCTAATCTTTATGTAACTAAATCGTCATAATCAATTTTTTTCCAGTTTTGCTTGCCTCTACACCAATCACCTTCCACACTCTCCATCCAACACTTTCTTTACACTTATAGCCATCTACAATATAAACTGAACACCATAATAATGAATTGTAAAAATACCCTCTATAATATTACTATTACTGTAGGCTTACAAAAAAAAAATAACAAAACAAAATCATAACACCGTTCTCGGCGAGTGTACACACAAACCGCATAGTTGTTCGTACCGTGGCGCTCATCCCGCCTGCGAGCCGCGCTGCAGAATTTCCGGACCGCAGCCGACTTCACTGTGATCACACACGTGCCTACGAGTACTAGAGCCGTATAAGCGAGCTTTATAATTAAGGTGACTCGTTTTGAAAAATATGGCTCGACCTAAGTTTAACATGGTTAAAAGAGTGTCCATGGAGTTTCTTGCACGTTCTTCTCCATAGAGATCTACACTTTGGAACGTGCAATATAACTTCACTTTTCTTGGACTGACCGACATTTGACTATTCAAAAGTGCCTGCAAATGGTCTATTTGAAATGAATGCTTTGATTTTTATTTTTTTAAATGGTTATCTAGGAATTTTAGCATTGATCTAACGACTAATTGTTGATTTTCTCTGTGTGTTGTTTTAAGATTAATATTTAGAAGCATTTAGTGATAATGTAGCTTGTAATCAGCGCATCTTCTTCTTCTTCTTGTTGCCCTTATCCCATGTTACTTGGGCCGTCGGTGCAACACGTTTTTTTTTCTTCCATTCTGTCCTGTCACCCGTCATACTATCACTAACTCTCTTTTATTTCTTAGCTTGCTTTCACTGAATGTGAATAAATGTCCGAAATTAAATTAGAACCTCTTACTAGCAAATAAACAAACTATATACTTCTGTGCAGGAAGTATTACTTATTGTGCAGACTGGACAAGATAAGTTCACAAAAAAAATAATTTACTATTTTTCATTGGCAAAAACATGATTTGTCATTTCATCGTTACAACTATCTACTTTTCCAAATAATTATTTTTGTTTGAACATCGGTTGTTAACTAAAACATTGACAATGGTAAAATATGAATAAAGCATTACCTAGATAAGATGATTTTTTGTGTGGCTATAATACACCAACATGAAAGGATCAAAAATTCTCAACGAATTTCTCTTAGACAACCTCACACATTTTAATAAAAATAAAATCCATAATCGATTGCATTCCAAAACACCTAAATGCTCAATCATTTTGTATTCAAAGCCTCGTTTAAACGCACTCGCCCATTCTTTAGCTTCAAACAAACCTTCGCATTTCCAAAACAAAGTTTGGTCCTTCCAACAAGTCTGGAAGCTTAAACTAGCAATTTTACTGGAACGTACAAATGTAACTGGCTGCTAATTGACGTAGTTGACTCGTTTTAAATAGAGTTGGAATTCATTGTGAACACGAGTATTGACCTTGGGGTACTTAATTCTGTTATTTATTTGGTGTTTTGATGCATGTGGCTAAGGGTGAATGATCATTAAACTTTGCTAAGTGTTTGTGATAAAAGTCAGGCTTTTAAATCGATTATAGTGTATTTATATGGCATATTTAAGAAACGTAGTAAGCTCATATCACCAATTTAGTGATATTTTTATTTGAGGCGGGAAATCTCTAAATAACTCTTTCCAATTTGTGTAAAACGAAAGGGAATATTAGATTTTTTACTGTCTAAAATCCACCTACGCCACTTCAGTTGCTTTTTGCATTCTAGACAACGGCAACTGCAAACTACTTGCGTATTTTTTCTCCTTCTCTGTCAAATCCATCCAAAAGTTGTCTGTAAATCGCTTTTACTGATAACATCGCCCATCGTCACAATGTATTAATTTTAAGTTCCAACTGTATTTTTTTATGGTGTACAATAAAGAGTATATTTATTTATCTACCTAAGTCTTTCGAACACTTCGGCGTTGGGTAAGTTTTTGGAATACACATATTACATTATTAATTATGACAGAATAAATAGAGAGCAGCGGTGGCCGAGTGGCAATGGCTCCGACTTACGAGTCGTCGAGGTTGCGGGTTCAAACCCTGCCAGGCGCATTACTTTGTGTTATTTATTTCATTACCACTGCTCTCAAAACGGTAAAAGAAACCATTGTGAGGAAACCGGCATGTTCTATAACCAAAAATTCGAAATCATGTGACATTCACCAACTCGCACTGGGCCCGCGTGGGGGATTACAGTCCATTCCCTCTCCTAGAGAGGAGGCCTGTGTCCCAGCAGTGGCCCGAGTGGGAACATTAAAAAGACTGATGATGATGATAAATGATGATAGAATATAGGTACTATCATTGACTATTGATTAAAACAACTGCTTTCCAACTAATTCAGAACTTATCCCGATAGGCATTTTATAACAAAACCGAGTCAAAGTGTCACGCTCCTAATATAAACTAGCTTCAAACTTTAACAATATCGCGCCGGCAAGTGTTGATCTTATTTAAACTAGAGCTAAACCCTTAACTTTGTGGCTGAAAAAACATCAGACAGCTGATATATTCCAAGTTTCTATTACAAATTCAAAATAAACATTGACGTGTAACAAATCAAATGGTTTTGCATTCAACGCGGTTTGCATTTTTTGCGATGTTGGTTTTTTATCGAATTGGTTTACGTACATTGAAAGACCTTTTTTAAAAGTGTTGGAACAAAATCGTACTGGAATATTTTCTGACACCTACTATTTGTCAAAAACTTAACAGTGACGAAAAACTCGACAGTGAGTTGACAGTGGCTTCACCCACACGTGAGTCGAAAATTATTCCACGGCTGTAGGGGCTGTATGCGTTAATTTAACTGTCACAAAAAATAAGCTAGAAGCCGCCGCAAAAAACAGCTGAAGCGCGCGACAGCTTGTGGCCGGTTTGAAGCATAAAGCCACTTCAAGCTTTTTTTGTGGCGGCACCACCGCACACGAGCCACAAAAAAAGGCCGCCTCAAAATGAAGCTTGAAGTGGCTTTTTTGAAGTCCGTGTGCGGGGACAGTAAGGCCTGTACCCTAAACTTATTATGTTACGTAGTAAAATATCACATGACTGATACTGTGTAGGCTGCTGATTATTGGAATACCGTAATTATAGACACAATAGAAAGTCAATGAATTAAAAGACGTTAAAAAAGACGTAACAGTTTAAGCGTAAACAAATAAACAAATACATACAAACTGTGTTGATTACTACAGGATGAAAGCAAGAATACCTTCCCACAAACACCTCTTTTAACCCCTTCTATGAATCAGAGACAATGCCTCAAAGTGCAGTCCAATGAACAAGTCTCGTATAATGAGAAATCGAACTCCATTGTTGCATGTTTCTCCCCTCATATTTACTTTCTACATTATTTTCATTTCACTTAAATTGACTTCTGAAGCTTTGGTGAGTTCTGAAGTAAATAAAATACAAGGCTTCTTGTTTTGTAAATAAAAATATTTCGAGTGTAAATATATCTGCGTACGTACGTGTTTGGTGGTTGAATACAGAAAAAGATTAATTTGAGCGAGTGGCTTTTGGAGTCTACCTCTCTTTTGTGCGTAAGTATAAAATATATTACATGCCTATTTTTGTCGTATTCATTCAACATGACGTCCACAAAACGGTGTATAAGGTACCGCCCACTCTCTTTGACGGGGAGGAAATTTGAGCCACAGTAGTCGGAATATTTTTTTCTGATTATTTTTTTTCATTCATACTTTTATCTAAAGCAGTGGCACACCTTTGTTCCTTGAATTGCGTTTTCTGTTCCAGGACTATGAGTATATTTTCTTCAGAACCAATCTCATGGTTTTAGTAGGAACAGTCCCTTCTGTGCTTCTTACGGTTTATTCATATCACTTAGTCACTTATACTAAAATTTTTGACAATATCGTTTTATTTTTAAATGTATTTTTAGCCTTTCAAATTCACCTCAAATATACCTCGATCTCCAATTAACTAGATAAAGTCTGGTGGCCTCACCAACATCAGCTGTTACAACTTAACAATAAGTTACATTATAATTTAAAGTGTAAAACTTTATTGTTTCCAACTTAGTTCGCATTCAACCCGTGACTCAAGTAAATGCATAAATTATTAGAAAATCTGTGTTTTGTCGCTGCCATACTTTCTAGTTTAAATTACAATAACTTTGTAGTTGTTTATGCTAATCATCATCGTCATCATATCGGCCGAAAAACGTCCACTGCTGGACATAGGCCTCCCCCAAGCGTCACCATAACGACCAGTCCTGTGCGTCACCTATCCATCGGATTCATCGGACAATTTATACTCACTTTAGTTGTAATATCCGAAAGAATTGACACATTTTGAGAGAAAAAAATATATACCCGCCAATTCATTCACGTCCAGTTATGTAACTTACTCTCGTTTTTTGGGACAATCGTTTAAAAATTGTTATCTATTTTGGATATGTCCCCCACCCGGGAATCGTATGTCCCGCCCCCGCGAAAAAAGTCCTATCTCCGCAAGAAAATGAAAAGTAGCCTATGTTACTCCTAATAAAGTCCGGTATCCGTCAGTGAAAGTTCCATCAATATCGGCTGTTTTGAAGATTTGTTGATCGTCTTCGAAAACAACCATACATTCCATCAGTTATTTAAGTAACTCAGAGTAAAGAAAACATATCACGATCTAATCCGATCTCAACGCCATCTATCGAGCTTTGAGAGAACTTTGACTTCGGTGAAAAATATGAACTTTTTGGTCGAGTTCATTCAAGCAGTGGTGCAGCTTAAAAAATATCTACATCTAATTTATATAAAAACAATACTATTAACATACCTAAAAAAATGCCATGTCTGAAAAAGTTTAAGACACTAATTGACATAATTATAATCAGCTACTACAAAAAAGAAATATAATTTGAGACATTAAAACTGTATTGAATTCGAAAACGTCATCTATCAAAACCGAGTCTTCAATCATTATTAAAATAGCCACCATAAGTAGTAATATTCAATTTACTTGTGATTCTAGAACGCAAAGGGTAATTAACTGACGAAAATAGGAGTGATTTTAATTAGTGTAAATCTGACACGCCCTCCTTCATGCAGCGTTGGAATGCCTCCTACAAGGTGGACCGATGACCTGGTGAAGGTTGCGGGAAACCGATGAATGCGAGACGCTCAGGAACGTTCGTTGTGGTGACACTTGGGGGAGGCCTATGTCCAACAGTGGACGCATATCGGCTGAAATGATGATGATGATAATGACACGCCCTCCCGCAATGTTTGTCAAGCCCATTTTTCTGATTCCTTCAACAAAATCTAAATCAATTCTTATGTTAAACTACACTTGCCTAATCTACAAAAGACATACAAGTAGACCTTAGTACAATATGATCAGAGCTAGAACTGCATTAAACCGACCGCACACGTGCCTTATTTGTACCTACGTAGAACGACGTCGCGTGGCGTGGATCTAGTGTAGCCTAACAAATCTAGTTTCCATACAAAATGTATGGAGACCGACGCGCCCAGATCGGCGTAGTACACATGTGCGCAATGTAGTTCTAGCTTAATAAAACTATCAATTTCAAACAATTTTCTAAACCGAATAAAAAACAAAGAGATATTTCAAAAAAACTATTTCAGAATCAATTTCGAAAGACATATTCTATTATCCCGACCCTTCAATGAATTTACGACGCAATTATTTCAAAGGTGGGACCGAAATTAAATTCAAGTCTTCACTAGCCTACATAAAAATATGACTGTTTGTATCAAAATAAGTTCGCTAGTTTCGTACTTTGGTAGGTGGCTGTGTTTTGGATGCTATAATATTTAAGTTTATTCATATGTATATATTTTTTCAATTATGTTCTAATCCAGGAAGGATAACAAACCTATAATATAATATTTTTTTCTAAAATACTTTATTATTATTTTATACGCAACTAAATAATTATAATTACAGTAAAATAAAATAAAAAATAAAACCCTGTGCTAATTTCTATTACCCACATTAAAAATTAATTATGATAGTGATCGATAACTAACTGACCTACATAGAAATAGAAATATAGAAAACAGATTCATATAAACACACTTCTTAATTCCGCTTACCTTAATTCTAACGCTGACTACAATTTAAAACACTGAAAAAATCTTAATCAATAATTACTTACCAAATGCCAAAGAAAAAACATCAAAATGCATCTCCTTCCTGACCTTAACCCTTCAGATACCGTCAATTAGAGACACAATAGTAAGACAATAGATGCGCGGCCACCGGTGGTCGCTTGGGGATTCATGAATTAATAAATGCTGTTAAAATTAAGTAATTAAAAACTATGTAGGTATTAGTACCAGGTACGAGTACCAGGTACAAATACCAGGTATCAATACTTACTATAGTATACTGTACTATACACACCGATGTTTTAGCAACTTACCTTTGAAAAACAAGAGGAAACATACACAAATTGAATCCTTGTTAACAGAATTTCCTTTCGTAACACAATAAACAACTCCGATGAAGGGAATCAGTGAAACAATCATGTTTTGTTGCTTCACAAAATACCTGTTATTATCGGTAGGAACATGAGAATTGCTTCGTATTACCTCTTGGGCTGTGAGAACAAATGAAATCGAGAAATTTTAACATAAGCTTAATGAGTCACTCCCACTGCTGTATCAAAGGCATCCTTACTAGATAAGAGTGGGACTGGCAGGAAGCGAAGGCAGTGATCTAAAAGTACTGACAACTATAGCCTTCTCTCGATATTATTAAAAAGTAGTTCTAAGTTAGCATTTGTAACAAACTAGCTATTACTATAAAGTACTATGTCCTTATCCAAGCCACGCACACGTGTTTTTTTCGCATTTATAAGAATAGAAGGCGATCCTTCTATTCGTCGAACTGTAGATAAAAAACTCAGTTTCGAATAATTGATCGTATATCTGTAGATAAAAATATAATTGACACTTATAAAATACAAAATACTACGCTGTGTCCCTTAAGCACTGAATACCAAAAAACATTTATGAATACATTTCCTCAAGCTACGGGGAAATCCATTCAGAAAGAAGCCTCTGAAGCAATTTCTACCTAACTGAGTCGAAACAGCATGGAACAGTAACCGAAAAGTGTTGTGCAAGCTCCTACGTTGAACTGCTTTATAATTTGGTTGGACAGACTAAATGTCTCCAAATTATTTGAAATGTACACACATCAGTTTATGGCTGGTGTGTCTTACCAAATAGTAATATTAATGTCTACTAATCATGTTATATTAATTTACATATTTCCATTTCTAATTTAAATCAATGTTCGGAAATATCAATTTTGTACCATCACAAAAATCACAGCATCATTAAAAAATGCTGAAATGTGTTAAATTCCAATTTTCACGAATCAGGGGAAACAAAATATACTGTAACATACATCCAATTAGGGACAGGTTCACGCCGAGGCGTATGTTCGCAAAAATTACTGAATTACATAAAAATATCAACTTTTTGTTTCGCTAACAAAAGACTATGGTTGATTTACGAGCAGGTAAGCATATACGAGGCGATCCATTTTAATTGCTCTCGCTAATCACATGCGTGTTTAAATTTATTATTCTTTGTAAGTAAATGGATTTACTGTTGCGTCTAATGAACTAAATTATGGCAGGTTTTTGTGGCTTAAAATGTGTTTTTAAAATTGCACGTTTTTTTTTTGAAAATTAATGTTTTATTAAACACATAATGCTATCAGATTGGCAGTGGTTGTCATATTTTTAATAGTTTCGTAAAATAAAACCAACACCATATATTTTCCTAAAAATTGTACATCAATTCTTAGATTTCCTAAGCAGAACAAAATACCATAAATAACAAACACATTCAATTTTCCATTTCATCGACGCTTTATCTCTTGAAAGCCTGCCAACAACTCTGCGAAATAGATTCTACTGGCTAAAGTCTAAAGTACTCACGGACAAATATGTTGGACATCAGCGTAGCAGGCAAGCAGAAGACGATCACGAGGATATCAGCGACCGCCAGGTTCACGATGAAGAAGTTGGTGACAGTTCTCATGCGCGGCGAGCGGTACACCACGGCTATCACGAAACAGTTCCCCACGAGCCCCACGAGGAACACGAGCAGGTAGGCGGCGCAGTACACCGCGGTCATCGCGCCGCCGTGCCGGTACATGAACTCGTCCGAGATGACTCCGAAATCTGACCGGTTCAGCGTCACGTTCATCCGCAGAGGATGGTGCCGGTCCAGGGCACCTTCCATGTGCGTCGACAGCGGCTCCAGGTCCGGCAACACGCTGTTATCCGGCACGAATTTACTGTTCATCGCTTCCATGATCGAATTTGACAATATATCCACCATGTTGTGCCTATGACCCTCCCTCATGTGAGAGTGGTTGTGGTGACGCCAGTGATGTCGAGGCTCCTGACCACCATGACTCGAAAAATTAAAGTTAGCATCCTCACTCATGAAATCACTCGGAATCCTTAAAGGTGCCATCTCTCAATATGACATTTCCGCAAAATAATATCACTAAACTGTCAACAACTATTCGAAAATAATATTCACACTTCACTAAGTCTATCCTAATTTATTTATATCGTTCTCACATCAAAAGTTTGCAAATAAAAGAAATAATTTTTCTTAGCACACGAAAACGTAAACTCTAATGTTCCATTAGAAAAGTATGAAAAGTTCCGTTGTGTTCGGCGCGGCGGGTCGTAGCGGGTCTACGCGCGGTGTGGTCGGCGTTCGCGCGCCGTCTGCCGTAGTCTCGTAGCACTGCTACGAGCTACGAACCGCGTAGGCCGCGCGACGCATGTGCATTTTGAGGAACGCTCAACCACGCGATATAATGCACTTCCGTTGAACTTTACGGCTATCGGAATAGGATTCAATTTGCTTTGTTTAGTGTTTGTTTTCAAGGACAGTTTGTGGGCAAATTGGAAGGCTATCTAAAATGCATCGGTACTAAAAGAGATAGTGTTTTACACATTTTAACAGAGAAGTGAAATTGAATGTTAAAAGATTTAAGTTATTTGAGAAACAATTAATGTCATTTAACCTTCAGAACTAATTTCAAAGGCATCCAGTCACCCAAAGGGCAATGGAAAGGGCTATGTTCGGTGTTTGCTTCCGTGATCGCATCAGGAATGAAGATATCCGCTGGAGTAACGAGGCCCGCGACATAGCCCAAAGAAACACCAAACTTTGCACATTGCTCGTAGATCGGATGGTCGATGGGGCCGAAAGTTTCTGAAGTGACGGCCTCGTACCGGAAGACGCCGCCTTAGGAAGAATCCCACAAGGTGGGCCGATGATCTGGTGAAAGTCGAGGGAATGCAATCGATGTGAAACGCACCGAACCATTCATTGGGGCGACTCTTGGGGGAGGTCTATGTCCAACAATGGACATTCTTCGGCTGAAATGACGATAATGAATTTCTTTAACTATCGCCGTAGGAAAAGTTTCACCATTATTAAGTATGTATTCAATATTATCATTATAATCTTGTTATCTCACGTACACAGTCCAAAAATAAATAATCCAATCTTATTGGACAACAAACATAAACGTTTCGTGCGGACATCGAACCTGTGACCTACCGTGTAATAAAAAAATCTGATACCTACTCGATTTATTGAACTTGTAATAATAACTCAATATTATTATTAGATTAAGTTTCAAAGTAATGATGATTACGGTACTGAGAAGTTTGTGATGTTTCCTAGCGACGGAAAGGTCATGGTTTAAGTGCCTGGTGAGTCGCTCTAGTATTCCGTTACAACAAGGAGGAAGCATTTGTTACTGATTAATTTCATGAGCGTCCAAAAAGAAACAAGCAAAGAACGAAAGAAAGAAACAAAACATATATTTGGCACAACAGAAACACTAGTAGGCATAGTAGTTTAATGATAAAGGATTCTTACAAGTAACATAAAGAAAAATAAATAATATAAAGAATAGAGAATAGTATATAATATAAAGATATTTCAAATTACATAATAGTTAACAAATGATACAAATAAATACATTACAATGTCAAATAATATAATATGTCAAAAAAATATAATAAAATAGAAGGAAACAAGTCAATAGAAGTCAAACCACAAATTAAAATAAATTATAAAATTAAAAATCACAAAAATTTTCGGTCCAAATTAATATTTACGTCTTTAAATTACATTAAATGATAAATTCGTCAAAAGAATAGAAAGCTTGCTCGATAAGCCATATTTTCAAACGAACTTTGAAGCTGCCTATAGTCGGGGCACCAGAAATAGCTGCAGGTAGTTTATTAGCTAGTAAGGTCGAAGCGATACAAAAAATAAGCAGGAAATAAAGAGTACCTCAACCTCGAGACTGTCCCAAAATAGGTCTAGTTCAACAATACCGGACAAAAAATAACTTGGCGCTGGTTTTGAACTGAATCTGAGGTTAAATTTTCATTTGCGATTTACGTGTAGATATTTCTTTTCATTACCTACTTAGAAAAGTTTTATCTGTTTGTCCCGGTTCTGTCACAGTTCTATTAATATTTAAATAATAATAAAAGTTTGTAATTGGCATGCAACAAGACACGATTCATGAAAAAATCTGCTTTTTAAAAGAAAGAAAAAACATCAGCAAGAAAAAAAAATGTTACAAAACTGTAAAGAAAATGTACAGTTTTGTAAGAATATTTTTTTTAACTTATTTCATGTTTGTACAAGAAGCAGGTATGACAATAATGACAGCATCAGTGGGTGACATTGCCGTGGCCGAATTTTGGACCGGGCAATGAATTTAACTGGTTTTGCCATCGATACGCTAAAAAGAAGAAGCAGGCATTACGTGTATAACAAAGCTGAATAAATTATGCCTACACAGGTTCAATAACGTTACGGATATTGAATTTTAGGGCTGCAATCGATTCGATTAGCTCCGCATAGAATTTTCAACATAGTCCCACAAAAAAATAATCCAATAACGTTAAATCACATGATCGGGCTAAGGCCGTCCGCGTTTTGTTTTTTTTTTTTCTTTGGTATAGTAGACCCACACTTTAAAAAAAAACTTGTATTTATAAGGAAGGACAAGGTTACACTCCTGCCTTACACAACTGTTTTGAGTGTAACTGACAGGGTTTTGTATAAATAGGTTCACGTTTTGTTTGAAATAATACTGTTTCATCATAATATTGTGAGACAGTAGCAGGTTTGTTGAAATACGTCTTTTTCGAATAGCTGTCACTGATTGTTTGAAGTAAGAATATTTTGTAAAGCTTCTGGTATTTATGGAGGTTAAATTCTAAAACAAATCGGAACTGTCTCTAACTTTGTAACCTATTTTAATGTTTAAGATGAAACAATATAAGTTATAATTAAATTTTAAATAACGTCAACCTCGCATTTCTTGAAAGGCCTACCCTTTTTGTTCGGTTATGACTCCTCCCACTGAGGGTGAAGCGAGAGGGAGTATCAGTGTATTACTTAATAAAACCCACCTGTGTTCTTTCACCTCTTTTGAATAATCACGCAGCCCTGGCGGGAAAGGATAGGCAGAGGTGCCATACAATATGTATGGCATCTTATGCTCAGCTAATAGTTTTTTGCCAAAGATGAGTATTGTGGCAGTGTTTTTGAAATGTCACTTCCTTCACCCCTATATGGCCTACCCCCATAAGACACAAACATCTATAGCGCCACATAATATGAACAACGAAATCGCAATTAGGGTTCTCCGCTCGTTTGCGCATATACTACAGCCCGAAATCATCTATAGGGCCCACGCTAGACATAACTGGTCCGACGATCCTCCCTTTTCAACGGAGGTTTGTGGGACTTTACATTGTTCCAAGCGGAACAGAATGTGAATGGGAACGAAAGGTTCCTTTGTTATTTCGTTTTTTCTTTCCTTCTTTTTTTCTTTCTTCATTTCTTTCTTTCTCTCATTCTTCCTTAATTTTTTCATTCTTTCTTTCTTTGTCTGGGAAACCACTGCTCTCAATATAAAACTGCTAACAACATGAAAGCTATTAACTATTCCACGTACTTTAAAATTGAATTTACCTTCAACAAACTACAGGAACTGTCATAAACATATCACATTGGCTCTCCCTCATATTATTACACGATCGATGACAGCGAACCTTCAGCCTCCAATACTTAATGCCCTAAACGACCACTTACTGTTACTTTGAACCACATAATACAGAACTGGAAGGAGGCACTGCACTAGATATCAACTGATGGGAATTGCTAATTAACAATCGATAATGGATCGCCGAGGTTACAGGTGAAGTAAATATTGTCTATACTTTAACCCTTCAGATACCGTCAATTAGAGACACAATAGTAAGACAATAGATGCGCGGCCACCGGTGGTCGCTTGGGGATTCATGAATTAAGGGCCTTTATTGGAGACTGGGCCATTTTTATGGTGCAGTACGTGAAAGGTGCCAAGTACCCTGGCAGCGCGAATATGCCACCATGGGTATACAAAATTAGTGGACTGTATTTGCGGGACTATCGAAATTCAATTATGCACTTTACAACTTGCAGTGTATGATGGGTACAGACGGAACCGTTTCAGGACTAGGAAAAGACAGAATAATAAAATAGAGTCCGGTGGCGAGTAGAATGATAGTGAACAAGCACAAAGCGTTAGCGGTCCGGGCAAAAAGCGGTTAGAGTACAACAATATTCAATTTTCTAGTAAGAACGCACGCGAGGACGTCTTTGCTATGCGAAAGATTTCAACCGATTTTCTCTTCCATCCGTCTCTCTTCAGGTAGTGCGCGGGAAAAGGGCAGAAGATAAGAAACGTTGCAAGATGTCAAAGACAAAAACGTGAAAGTACCACTATTTATATGCGGCTAAATTACAAATCAAATCAAAATCAAATCAAAAACGTTTATTTCAAATAGACCAATTACAGGCACTTTTGAATTGTCAAAATGTCGGTCAGTCAAACAAACAAGTGAAGCTAAATTGCAAAATTACAAAGTGCTATTGGCGCAACCAGACCTTATTGCTAAGACTCCAATGTCCGCCCGTCTATCTGTCTGTCCGTCTGTTAGCGGGCAATATCTGATAAACCGTAAGAAGCTATTTATTTATCAATAACTTATGCCCGCGGCTTCGCTCGCATACATAAAATATAGTCTATGTCACCAAAAATGTAAAGCAGCTTTCAATTGGTGAAAAAAATTTTGACCAGCACTTCCAGAGATTACCCTCCTACAAACAAATAAAAAAAAAATAAAAAAAAACGTTACCTCTTTATAATATTATAGTGAAGATTTTATTTTATCAATTATTACTAATTTCTTATTAAAATCTCATGTAATACACACCAATAAATAAATTTTCTTTTTTTGTCTTATTGAATTTTGAAAGCAGGTAGTCAAAATCACAGAATGCATTATATCTATTGCTGGTACCAATACATCATCATCATCTTCCTGCCCTTGTCCCGTTTTATTTGGGGTCGGCGCAACACGTTTTATTCTTCCATTCTGTCCTGTCACTCGTCATGCTATCACTAACTCCCTTTTCTTTCATATCACTTCTCAAACAATCCATCCATCTTTTCTTTGGCCTCCCTCTCCCTCTCTCATTGCTGGTACAACAACAAATAATTCATCGGCGTTTTTTGTTCGATTTTAATATTGTAGCCTGTAATGATCGAGGATCTTGTTCCGTAGTTTGAAAATAGATGGCATCACTAGGCTCGGCACTTCGTATGAACATCATTTATTAATTGATTATTTGAAAAGTGAGGGTGGCGGGAAATTAGTGAGACCGTGCACAAGATAAAGAAAAAAGAACAAAGAGACTCAAATGATCGTGCAAAGCTGTTCACGTTGTTATTTTATTTTCACTAATTGAGTGATTTTATTGCAATATAATATACGTAACGTAATATGTGCCATGCGAGTATCAGTGGTGTATTGAGCAGTTGTAGTACCTTTGAGGCGAAGTGTGAAGGAAACGGGGTAAGTGTTTGCGTCTATTTTACAAAAATGGATTTTTGTGATCGGGCACGGTTCCACAATGCTGACGCATTCATTATTGTTCTCAGCTTGCGGAAACGCCCCTGTACCTGGACATTGAACAAGGTCTTCGATTCCAAGGCATATTACAACAGACTCGTTGTCCGACCGACAAAGTGGCAACCGTCATATTCGCCGCAGTTTTCAAGAAGCGATCGGCTTCTAAGCAAAGCCTGCAGACTGGCATTCTCTTTGCCACGGGTTCGATCCCGACATACGCTCATGATTAGATCACATTTCTTATTGCTATAAGGATCCTATTTTAGTTGATAAGTTGTAATTTTTTAGTTTGTTTTTACCTGTAATCTGTGCATAAATTGTTATACCGACCTTGTTCGTCTTTTATTTGGTACATCTGGAACCTTGAGCATTACAAGCCAAGAAAGCCGCTATATAATACTAGCGGCATTCTTGCCTACATTTCACTGTATACATTGCCGTCACATCAAGCGTCATGATACCTTATAGCAGATGAAACGAATAATTTTTATGAGCAACAGTTTCACTAATACGAGGCACTCAGTTAACTAAACACCCTATCAGTAGTTTAACATACCTGTACAATGTTCAACTAAAGGTAAATCGTAAACTAGATACTATGCAAATAAGACACGAGTGAAACCCTTGAGAGCTGGATTACCATATGGTGCGACCAAGACTACGTGTTGACTCTTCACAACTACCCCTTAGGGCGACCAAAATCCTTGGATTAAGGTCTATGTACAATAGGTACAGCAACCTGTTTGTTTGTGACTAGCACATTACCTGGGACTTTGTTTGCAAGCATATTTTCATAAAAACTAATAAGTATTTTGAAGGAAGTTTTGAAAAATTTGTTAATTCGCCAATAGAAAGCTGGTTTGTTCCTCGAGTGACATAGGTTATATTATATATATGCGGGCGAAACTGTGGGCAAAAGCTGGTGTATAATAATAATACAGTTAGTGAGGAAGAATACGTCTTGTAGTTTAAAACGTCAAATATATTACGAGACAAAATATCCCCAACACGACACGCAATGCTGGCAAATTGTCATTGACACGTGTCGCGTCACGTGAATGCCTTTGCCTTTCTGAAAATGTTGAGGTGCAAGTTGCGGGACACTGGGCAACGTAGCAGCGTTACGTAGATTATCAGGTTGGGGGACATTTTGTCCCCTAATGTATCTGAAGCTTTTTAATAAAAGGTTTCCTAATCAAGGAATCTTTATTTTTTGATTAGGAAACCTTTTATTAAAAAGACGTAACTATGTGTTTTGTTTGAGATATTAGACTTTTCTAAAATTTCAATTTTAATGTAAATATGTTTTTTAATGCCTATACCTAGTAATTTAGTCTAATATCCGTGCAGTGTGAAACAGGCCCTTAAACTTCCGACCCTCCTGATGTTTCTTCTAATGGGTTATGTTAGATCCTTGAAGGTCAAGATCTTCGTAGTGGAACTATCGCGACAGTGAAAGGGACCATTTGACAAAGCCAAGGTCGGCCGTAAACTTGGCGTAATGTGCTGTGTAATTAGTTGGGAAACTTGGCAACATTGGAGGTTTTACAACATCAGATTTAGTACTATTATGTTGGTAATAAACTGCTCGTTTGATTATGTTAAAATATGATCTAACTTTTTGAGGGAAAACATCATAAAAGACGCTTAGTTAGTGTTATTTGCAGAAAGGGGTCTTTAACTCTTAGAAAGGGACTTTATCTCTGTCAGACAAGTTTAAAAAAAAACTCTTAAAATTGTTAAGTGTTTGACCAAAATACCGCATTACTAATTGATTACAATTTCTAGAAGTTTTTTTCTAAAATTAAACATCAGTTATCTACCAGTGAAAGTCCCGTCAAAATTTTTCCAGCCATTTTAGAGATTAATTGGATCAAACGACCAGACAAATAAACGAGCAGAAGACGAAGGAAATATATAGGTTCCCTTATACAATGTTCTATTTTCATGCGGGGGAAGCCGCTGGCAGCAGCTAGTAAAACATATACATACACGTCAAAATGGATAAGGTTGTGCTTGTAAGGGCTAAATGCAAATGGAATGATGAAGAGGGCCAAACTTGACTCATATCTAAAGGACTGGTCGTCAATGTCAACGAATAGAAGTATATGTACATATGAGAAGGCGAACGTATGCGCAGAGTTTGAGGATGTGAGCTAGATAAATAAGTTATACATATTTTCTCCTTTCTCTGTCAAATCCATCCAAGGTGGTCTGTAAAAAATCACTTTTAGAGCTAAGACCGCCCATTGTGACATCCTATTAATTTTTATTTTTGGTGTACAATAAAGAATCTATTTGTACATATATCTATGAACCTACATAAAAATCTTTTTATAAAAAAAATTACCGACTTCACATAAAAATTGAATTGAATTTGAGGAGTTTCCTCGATTTCGCCAAGATTCCATCATCATATCCCAACTTGGTGACTATGGGACCTTTTGGGAAGACCACCCTTTCCAACAAAAAAAATATTTCTTTCAAATCGGCTGGCAAGCGACGAACCTCCTCCTTTTTTAGAAGTCGGTTAAAAAGAGAAACTGACTGACATATTAACGCACAGCCGAAACTACTATTACTATGAAACTGGGATAATTAGTGTGAAATTTTGCACAAGAGTTCCTTTATGGCGTAGGCGAGCACCAAGAGAAGTTTTTCCAAAATTCAGCCCCTAAAGGGATGAAACCGGGTTCGTAAGTTTGAATGAAGAAACTTACTTTTAAGTGAGCGAAGACTCTGGCAGAAGTTATATAGTTATGTTGGGTAAATGTTATGAATTGGATCTAATTAGCGTTATTGCATTGGCAGAGCAGAGGCTGCTGAACGGTAACGGCCACAACTTACGAGTTGTAGCTCGCGGGTTCAAACCTAACCAGGCGCATTAATTTGTGTAATTTATTTCATCACCACTGCTCTCAAAACGGTGAAAGAAAATATCGTAAGCAAGAGCATAGTGATGGCATGTTCTAGAATCAAAAATTCGAAGACATGTGACATCCATCAACCCGCACTGAGCCCGCGTTGTGGATTGCGGCCCATTACCTCTCCTAGAGAGTAGGCAAAAGTCCCAACGAACGGTGGGAACATTATAAGGCCGACTATGCTATGCTTTGGCATTATTATTGTTATTGAAATTTTTAACTACACTATCCCATTGGGTGTGTCTGTAATAATAGTATATGTATGTCTAATTAATGATTAATAAAGTTGAAAATTGCCCGAGTTTTCTAATAGATACTGCTTCCAAACCTATAACTATCCGTTTTCTGACCATATCACGATAATATTAACGATGAGATTCTTTATTAATAGCGACCTTATAATTAATGGCGTTGCTCATAAAATGTTACTGTTCACAGAATGCTACATGTCTAAGGACGAGCTACGAGTTTCCTTGAAGATATAAAATTGATGGATGAGACGCAAGCTTTTATACTCTCTCTATGTGCTTTAAAACTATTTATACATAAACTGGCACTGCTTAGTAATAACGGCTTAATGTTTTATCTGAGGCACGAAGGAATCTCGATATTTACGATGGTCACCCATCTATAGACCAACCTTAGCTAGCATTGCTTAAACATAGAGATGGACTCGTACTACAGCCGGACCTGTCAATTTTTTAACCTTGATCTCTTGACAACTTGATCAATGACTTGATGCACTAAACAGAATTATCGAGGTCTGAAAACATTATGGTCAGCATTATAGTCGAAAGAAGGCCACTGCTGGACATAAGCCTCTTTCAGCTGTCACAATGACCGGCCACATGCGTCTCATATCCATCGGATTCCCACAACCATCATCAAGTCATCGATCCACCTTGTAGGAGGCTTTCCAATGCTGTGTTTCCTAATACGTGGTCGCCACTGCAGCGCTTTTCAGCCCCATCGTCCGTCGACCATCCAACTGGCTTGTTGGTCTAATGGCTAGTGGGCTTAACTGATAAGGCTGAGGTCATAGGTTTGATTCCCACCCAAAACAAATGTTTATCGGGACGAGCATGATCGTTTGTTCTGTGTCTGGGTGTAAGATATTAAAACTAGCTTTATCCAGCGACTCCTTTGTACATAGCCTATGTCACTCAGGAATAAGAGCTTTTATCGGTGAATTTTTTTAACCCTTCAGATACCGTCAATTAGAGACACAATAGTAAGACAATAGATGCGCGGCCACCGGTGGTCGCTTGGGGATTCATGAATTAAGAATTGAACCAGTACTTTTAGAGATTAACCAAAAAAAATCTGTACTGCGAGCAATGTGCCCTGCCCATTGCTACTTAAGTCTGGCTATTCATCGGGCTATATCCATTACCTTAGTTCTCTTGTGGATAGCTTCTATACTGATCCGATCGCGCAAAAAACACATTATCATCAAGATGGCAATCCCTGTAATACCCATACTTTTAAAATACATGCGGGTGTAAACCTATAAGTGTGCAATAGAGCGATGAGAGTTATTTATGTCCCCGCACCTCCTGGTTCGAGTACGTTCGGCAATTACGACGCTATAACGTTCACGTATTTCAAACACCCTGTACTTGCGAGGTTGTTGACATCAGCTGAGGTATTTTCCTGCATGTTTTCATGAATTCAGTGTAATTTTGGTTTGATAAGGAAGTGTTTTTCTTATTAGATATTTCTAAATGTTTCAATGTTTATAAGTGAGAAAATCACGATAACTTTTTGTTCGTAAGTATGGAAAGTGCATCCATGTGGCTTGCGGACGTCGAGCAATAGGTAGCTCGTCATCCAGCTGTCCGGTAATTAATTGGACCGAGCCCAGTCGTCAACAGAGCATAGTGATCCACGCGCTCCTCAAAGAGATCAGCAAACCGTAGAGGCCCAGCGAGGCCTCTAGCTAGGACCGCGGGGAAATGATGGGGAAACCCGTAGTCCTAAAATGCAAAGGGAAATTAAAGGATACAGGGGTGCTTTTAGTCAGTAAAAGACCACATGCCCTCTCGCTCTGCCCAAGGAAAGGTTATGACACGAGATGATCTTTAATTGAAAAAATAACAATGCATCTAAAAACTCATTAAAACTACACAGGGACGCACAGAACCGTTCATTTCGTCGACACTTGGGGGAGGTCTATATCCAACAATGGACGTCTGTTGGCTGTCCCACGGATCGTTATATCTTTTTGGGATGAACAGCAGGCAGAATAGTCAGGTTCTATAGATTATCAGGTTATTAAATATGAAGTATGCAATTATGCATTTTAAAGCTTGCCACAAGGTGGATTGATGACTTGATAAAGGCCACGAAAAACCAATGGATGAGAGACGCAAAAGACTGGTCGTTGTGGGGACTCTTGGACAGACGTCCACTGATGGACCTATAGGCCTTCCTACGTTCAACAGCAGCCGTCATTCAGCTGAAATGATGATGCCAGTGGTACAGTCAGCTGCATCAATGGGGTATCACTCGTACGTTTAAATATCTTAAAAAAGAGGATACCATATTATATTGGGCAATTTAGACAACTTTTCATCATCATCATCATATCAGCAGAAACGTCCACTGTTGGACATAGGCCTCTCAAGCGTCGCCACAACGACCGGTCCTGTGCGTCACGCATCCATCGGATTCCCGCGACCCTGACCAGGTGATCGGTCCACCTTGTTGGAGGCCTTCCAACGCTGCGTCTTCCGGTATAAAACACCTTTTACTAAAACCTATCGTGAAAATTTACGACATATGTAACAGGAAAGCTTTTAGATCTACCATCACCATCATATTCTTTTTCGGTTGACGTATTATATCTTTAACAGAAATATCACTAGTATTTCTACATCCTTGTTACACTAATAAAATGTCCGTATAAATAGCGAACACAAATCACAGAGTCGATCGGAAGAGGCGATAAAGTAATCGTGTGCTCTTGTTTTATAACTCTTAAAGTCGATATTAATTGGTGACCACTTAATTACGTTTAACTAACACTATATGACGTATGCTCAGGAATAGAGCGGGACTTGGTAGTGTATGTTTTTTTTCTCTAAATTTTCAATGGAACATCCATAACTTTATTTTATTGCAAATAGTGTAGCGACATCTATGACGCCACATAAGAACTACGAAGAAAATACGAAATCCTGCATCGCGCAATCAAAGTTCTCCGCGCGATTTGAACATATACGACAGCCCGACATCAACTATCGGGCAGTCGCCCACCAGACTATAACACCCTGTCTGGTCGGAGGATCCTCCCTTTTCAATGGAGGTATATGGGACTTTACACTCTGTCCCACTTACCTCCAAAATAGCGTGCAATTTACCTTAACTTTTTTTCACTAATCGACATTTTGACAATTCAATAAAAGTAAAAAAGTGCCTGTAGTTTTTTATTTGAAGAAACGGTTCTGATTTATTGACTTAAAAAAATGACCGTGTTTTCTATCATGTTCTTCTCCAGAGAAATCAAAGCATCGGACACGACAAAACGTCTAATTTCTTAAATTTCTGACATTTCAATAGTGCCTGTAAATAATATAAGTAATATAAATGCTTTAAACGAGCCATAAAGATTTCATTTTACTTTACCTAGAAATAAAATTCGAAAGTAACTCTGTCTGTGATCACGACCTGGTATTAATCATTGGATTAATCCCAATTTTATTATATCATTTTCGATATTCACGCGGGTAGAAGCAGGCAAGTTATAAATTAAAAATCTGACATCCTATCTATATGGACATTGCGCTGTGGAGGTCAGATAGCCAGTCTCTCCCAAACTCTGGTAAAAATTCTGGTATTCAGCGTTATCCGTTCAGACTGGAAGACCAATCCAACATAATGGCTAGCCGCGTATAATAAATTGTTTTTTTTTTATATGGCAATATTTCTGTAAGCAGACGTGTATTAAAAACATTCATCACGCACAGGCGCTTGTGACGCGAGCATTGATAACGAGTGTCAATGTTCTGAGAGGGCAACACTCCCTATTTATCAGAACGCGGGGTAAATGTTTGTGTATGCGGGCAACATTGTGTTACTGGTTACAGTGATCTGTCTCACTTGATGTAATGGCTAACCTTGCATGTTTTGCAATTGTATACTCTCATCTGTTACAGTTGCGGTGAACAAAAATGGTTAGAGCAGCGGTGGCTGACTGGTAACAGCCTCGACTTATGAGTTGTAGGTCGCAGGTTCAAAGCCAGGCGCATTACTTTATGTATTTTATTTTATCACCACTGCTCTCAAAACGGTGAAGAAAATATCGTGAGGAAACTGGCATGTCCCAGAATCAAAAATTCGAAGACATATTATGTAACATCCACCAACCCGCAACGGGCTTGCATGGTGGATTACGGCTCATTCCCTCTCCTAGCGAGAAGGCTCGAGTCTCAACAGTGGGAACATTATAAAGCCGACTATGTTATGAACAAAAACTTCGTAAGGAAATGAATGTCCTAGAGCCATAAATTCGAAGAAACATTATAACCTGCACTGGGCACACTTAGTGTACGCTGTATGGGCTAACCTATGGCGTTACTTGGCAACACTCTGTTGACTTCACTTGGGCTTTACAAGCATTAGATAAAAATCTAATTTACATTTTATTGCAACGATGTGCTACGGCCCTTTTTCTCTCAAAGGCCTGAGATCCATCAGTGGGAACATTATATGGCTGACTGTGCTGTACTATTTCTCCATGGATTCATGACTGAAGCCTACTTCCCAGGATCTATGCAATTTGCTGGGATATTAAGTACCCTATGGAAGTAAAGGATAGTGAAACTTTAGCGTAGGCAGAAAAACATAGAATATTACCTGAACCCGTTTCATAATGCCATTATGTTAAAACCGTTATGTCCTGCTCAAAAGCACGAAAAGCCGAGGAAATCAAGTACCAAAAAGAAAAAAGAATAAATTAAGAATTTGAGAACTTGTAAAATAGTAGTATATCAGCTTCATCGTATTCTAGAAACCTACCTCAACAAAATTGAGACAAGGCAAGCCAATGGATTAATACATACATTTATATGTAAGCGCAATACATGCATGCAGTGCAGGCATGTTAGTTAGTTAGTTAGCCCATTTATGTCCCACTGCTGGGCGAAGGCCTCCCTCTCCCTTCTCCACACACGTCTGTCTTCGGTCATTGCGGGCATGTACCAACATGTATTAAGTCCGCCTTTGTACGAAGTTTTAATAAATAAACGACACTTTACGTGACCGGACTGGCTCCTTCTTCGCCAAAAGAACATTACACAACACATAGCATTGCCATTCAACGTGGCAATGTTAGTCTTCTGGGCACATTTCCGGATGACAACGATGTAGAGGAGGACTTTGGCTCCTGAGATATACTTTGAGATTTTGTATTTTTTTTATTGTTGACAGGTTTGCGCTTGACAGCTATCTCACCTGATGGAAGACGGCGCACATTGGTTCCGCACGCCTCAAGGAGCTGTCAGCAACAGCAGGGGCCCAGCTGGGTCGAAGCCTACTGGGGCCAGGGTTAGTTTCGAAAGATAGCTCAGCCCCGGTACGAAAGGCAACGAAGGAACAGGAGTGGTTTTTTAGTCAGTAAAAGTCTGACACTATCTCCCGCGCCGTCTAAGAGCGGGGGATGTTATTAGATGATTTTCCCACCGGAAAAAAACCTGATAGAAAGCGACGATATTTATGTTCATAGTTAGGTTTTAGTATAAATAGTTTAGTTCATATTTAACTTTTTAATAAGCGATTACAAGGTTGTTATGATACGAATACGAGAGAAAATATGGACCTTGTTTCTATCCTATAGGTAACCAGATTTATAAAAAGGTTCTAGACCAAATTAAAGAACTTCCAATGGTCCGCTTCAAAAGAGCTTTATACAGTTGGTTTATTGAGAATCCCTTTTGTACGATAAAATAATTTCTTTAGTTGAAAAGAAAAATACCAATAACAAAAATTTTCTGCAGGATTCTTACTAAAAGTATATGTTCCACAACTATCACACAACGCCGTCTAGTCCCAAGCTGAGAAGAGCTTGTGTTATTGGTACTAGACAACTGATACTAACTGACTTATATATTTCTAAATACATACATATTATAGATAAACTAAATATTATAGATAAAGTCTGACAATGTCCGACTTTTAGTAACTAAAATCACAATCCTGACTTATATTTTACCACAGAATTGACGTCCGCACCTATCGTCGTCGTATGTCGTCGTGTCGTGCTTTATTTGCCGGTGGTACAATCTACATAAATTGCGAGGTGCCCAGTTGATGGCATAACAGTTCGCCTCAATTATAAAATACCAAACCAGCCTAATAACTTTGCCACTGTAAGGCTTCAGACCTTTTCTTGAAAGGAAGGAATGGGCCGTAGTCCACCACCCGGGCCCAGTACGATTTATTTATTTAGTAGGCACCTCAAGACATACACTAACAGAAGGCACAAAATGTTTTAGGCATAGCAAATTCGTCACTTACAGAGGTGCACAGTACTGACAAACATGATTTAGTGGATGATGACTCTATTTCTAAAACATAACTAGACAAATATGTGTGCACCACCGGTACACGTCCTCGTGACCCCTCAGGTAATACAGGCGTGATGTTATGCTATTACAGATTACTCACCAGATTCCTGTACCCTCCAGGTTCATCAAAGGTCACCGACTCCCCACTTAACAGCGCCTCCTCAGACGAAGCCGACTGCGGCAAATTATCCTTTTATTACCCGTGAAACACGTCGTAATTACATGTCATGAGTTACGCACAGATTCGTTATATTTAGAGTTGGTTAACACATCATTTGCATAAACTGAACTGAACTACACAATCGCAGTTCATTGCCCTCATACATTTGTGAAGCTACATATCTTGATAGGTAATATTAGTAAATAATTGGTACATAAATAATAATTTCGAGACGATTCCCTAGCGAGGAAATAGATTTCTTTACATAGATATTACTGTTACTAGATCTCAAGTAAACAGATTAATTTGTTTCTGGCTGGGTACTTGTGTACGTTATCTATTGAAGGAGACTATAAGATGTTATTTCATCCAGTCTTTTCATCACAATAATAATAAGTTATAACAGTGCTAATAATGACCTAATCAAAATATTAATTAAAGTAATATTTTTGACCAATAGGACAATGAAGAGGGCTATGCTCGAAGTTTCCTTGCGTGATCGGACTTGAATGAAGATCTGAATGAGAACCACGGTTACCGACATAACCCGAAGAATCGGCAAGCTGAATGGCAGTGCGCAGGACACATTGCTCGCAGAACAGGTGTTCGATGGGTTGCTAGGTTCTGGAGTATCAACCACGTACTGGAAAGTACAGTGTTGAAAGGCCTCCCACAAATTGGATTGATAACCAAGTAGATGCCGCGGCAATCCCATGGATATGAGATGCGCAAGAGTTTTTTGGAAGACGATGATATTTAACAACAAAAACTGCTGATCAAAGCGCTCAGAGATTAGAGAAAATTAATCATAATTTTCAACTCTTTCCAAAATCTAGGAACACTGTCACGTTTCCATAGAAAAGGTTTAACCATATTACTGTAATTTGTCCTGTTTAACATTTTATTGTTACACCTACAGCCGTTACTACTGGATCAAGTTAATTAACTGCGAGATCGCGCGGCGTGGCGCGTGATCCCGAGAAACTCTTCGATAACACTATTGAGTCACTACCTGATAGGTTTGTACGCAACGTGATTTGTAGGGATTGAAATTGAAATCTAGGCCATAAGCATTTTTGGGGTACCGAATGTCCAGATGAAAAAATAGAACTTTTATAGGATCTCTTTTTAGGAATCACTTGTGTTTGTCCGTCTGTAAAGGCCAATTTTCTCCGAATATTGATATTGTTTTTGTTTGTTATATTGTTTTAATGATTGAGTTGAAATTTGGTAGGTACACACAAATGGCTATGATTCAAACACGGTCGGGTAACATCAACAAATGAATTTGGATGGTTGGTATCAGTTTTGAGACGCATAATGGAAAAAATAAATCTAGTATTTACCGTAGATACCAGACAGAGAGAGACCATACAGTAAAAACTAAAAAACCTTTAAATTATCAATTCTCACTTACCTGGTTTTTTGTAAAAACTGTTTTTACCTGATATTAAAATGGATTGAAACATCTCGATTTCGCCGTTTTGGCGAACAATTTAAAAGTGCACTCAAATGACAAAACAATCTTGAAATACTGGCATGTGTACAGCAGCTGTCAATATGGCCGGTGTAATTACTGTCGTAGCAAGATGCTACGTCGTAGCCTCTCTTTGCACAAATCAAGATGAGTTTTTGATAGCCATGAGAAAACATTCTGTGGATTTAATGGCGATTAATGAAACGTGGTTACGTAAAGGCGAACAAGACCGAGCTCCTAGTGTACCTGGGTACAAACTAAGGCACATACCGCGACCAGTGTCTATACGTGGAGGACGTGGCGGAGGAATTGCTTTTTACATCAGGGATGGTATAAACGCGAGGGTAAAAGCTCATCCTGAGGACCCTAATGTGGAGCAGCTTTGGTTGGGTTTAACTATTAATAGAAAAAAGCTTCTCATAGGTACCGCATATCGTCCGCCTTGGCAGGATTTAGCGGTATTTCTCGACGCTATAACTGCTAGTATTAGTGCCTTGGCCCCATATGATAATCTGGTTTTGTTGGGTGATATGAACGTCAATCTGCTGGATGCGAACAGCTCAAAAGCTAAACAGCTGACAGCTTTTTTGGACTACTCAAACCTGGTTCAGCTTGTTCCAACTGCTACACACTTCGTAGGTGATAGCTGTTCGCTTATTGACATCATATGCACTGATGCCTCGACGCGAAATGTTGTGGTGGATCACATCAGTGAGCTCAACCATCACTCATTCGTCACGTGCGAGGCAGTTTTCAGAAAGCCTAAGACTAAACCTAGGTTGGTTGAGTACCGCTCTTTTTCCGACATATTGCAAGATCAGTTCAATGCTGATCTGAATTTAATCCCTTGGTCAACTATAGGGGATATTAGTGATGTTGACACTATGGTGCACACTTTTAATTCATATATTATCCAACTGTTTGATCTTCACGCTCCTCTTAAGCGAAGGACCTTCAGGAAACGGCCTACACCATGGATAACTGACAACATACGTCTGATGTTTAAATTGAGAGATGAAGCTAGAGCCAGATATCATAAGACTAGAGAACTGAACCACAAGCAGTACTATCTGGATCTTAAGCATGAAGCGGCAGCTGCGTTAATGAGGGAGAAAACCGCATACTTTACTAAAAACATCAACGAGCAAAGGAAGGACCCCAAACAGCTCTGGAATAGTCTCAAATCAGATGTGCTTCCAGATCACAGCCAGAAACTGCTCCCTGGTCATTTTGATAACCCAGATAATATCAATGCTGCATTTCTGGATGTCCCTGGAAGCTGCAGCGATAATACCTGTAAAATTAACTACTTCAAATCTTGCAGACATAGTCCAGCTGAGTTTTCACTCACTACAATCGGACAGGATGAGGTGTTGAAGTTAATTAGGAGTCTGGGTTCAAATGCCCAGGGTGTTGATGGCATCAGTCTGGAGATGTTATCTCTCACTTTGCCAACCACCTTGCAGGCCATCACTGCCATCATCAACAGATCCATAGAAACGCACACCTTCCCTGGACTGTGGAGACGTGCAATTGTGCGCCCTATCCCGAAAACCAATGACCCAGCCAACATGAAGGATCTTAGGCCAATTAGTATCCTGCCCTGCCTTTCGAAGATCCTGGAGCGTGTTGTGTACTCACAAGTTATTGAGTATCTGGAAAAAAATAATATCCTTCCAGACCTCCAGTCCGGTTTTCGAAAAGGCAGAGGTACTGCAACGGCTCTGGCTGATGTTGTGGGCAATATCTTGGAGGCACGTGATCAGGGGGAGGGATCAATCCTGGTCCTGTTGGATTACTCACGGGCGTTCGATGCAATTAATACCAATCTGCTGCTGTCTAAATTAGCATATTATGGCTTCGACAGAGACGCTGTGGATTGGTTTAATAGCTACCTAATTGATAGGTCTCAGTGTGTGCAAATCCATAAGGAAGATGGTTCGACTGTATCATCCCCCCCACTTCCTGTTACGAGAGGAGTCCCACAGGGATCAATTTTGGGTCCTCTTCTGTACATTCTGTATAGCGCTGACGTAACTGAATCATTTATAAATTGCAAGTATCATATGTACGCCGATGATATCCAGCTTTACATATCATTTAAAGGGGCCGACACGTCAATGGCTGTACAGAGGTTGAATGATGACTTGGCTCGGGTTGTGGCCTGGTCTGAGGAGAACTCTTTGGTCCTGAATCCGCTAAAGTCGAAATTCATGGTTTTGGGCACAAAGAAGCAAGTTTCTGAAATATTGCTAGCCAAACCTGAGGTCATGATTGGGGGAGAGAAAATTGAGCGTGTAGAGCAGACTTGCAGTCTGGGGCTGACTCTGGAGCCAGAGCTGCACTTTGAAGCCCATATAAGGAGTGCTCTAAGACACTGTTTTTACAGGCTAAAGGTTTTGTATGGGATACGGAAATACCTTAGCACCCCACTCCGCAAACTGCTTGTTGACAGCCTGATATTATCTAAACTCAACTACTGTGACACTGTGTATGGGCCGTGTTTGCTTGCTAGAACTGATAGACTGATTCAGCGCATCCAAAATGCATGTGTTCGTTTTTGTGTTTATGTCCCACGTAGGAGTCATGTGACTCCATACATAAATGAACTGAAGATCCTGAAAATGGCTGCAAGGCGTAGGCTGCATTTGGCTAGCTTGCTATTTGGGGTTGTAACAACCCAGAAACCACGCTATTTATTTGATAAACTTACTTGGCGACAATCTCACTACAAGTATGGTCTTCGCTCTGTGGTCGGTCCACTGTCAGTGCCGCGTCACAAGACTGCGGCCTTTAGAGGTTCTTTCAAGTACGCTGCGATGAAGGTATGGAATGACATTCCTCCTCCGGTGCGAGGCCTGAAATCATTACAGTCTTTTAAATTTAACCTTAAAAAGTTACTCTTGCTAGCACAACTTTCGCAACAATAAACTTTTTATCACCTTAGGGGTCATAGCCTGCAGTACTATGGGTGGATCTTCAGCGGTGCTGTGGTTTGACTTTCAATCCCTGATATCCTTTCTGTTTCGCCGCTGTCAGTGTAGGTATGTTGCCTGCCATTCTATTTTTTAATTATTTATTTTTTTCATTTATTTTTATGCATATCAGGCTAAGAACCTAAAAACAGGATAAACATTAAATAATCTTCAAGCAGTTTTAACAGTTAATCACATATAACATAATATACACTAACGAACTAATCTACCTTACCTGTCGCCGTGCTCGCTTCTCTTGCGTTCACCTCATTTGTATCTTGTTACTAATTTACTAATGCTAATTAACCATTGTCACAAACATGAACCATCGCACTTTACTTTCAATTATGTATTTTGAATTTCCATAAAACCATTTTGTTGTCACATGCGGTCATATCCTTTTTTGACGTCAACATCAATAAATAGCTTCACGGTCGCGTCCAATCAGGCATCAGCGTGAGTCTATGCCACTGCCAGTCTATGCAAATCGCCACAGACTAAAAAAAACGGGTTGCACTAATTGTGCTACGGGTTTGTCGTGGTGTTGCCACTTTGTATAAATGTATGTATTTATCACGTTATCTATTTATTTTAGTTACATCATCTGTATTTTATTATTAAATATTATTATTGTTATTATTACATATAGTATTACATATTTTGTTTAACTGCATCGTTTACGTCGACACAGCGACCGGCCCACGCTGAAAACCAGCGCTGTGAGCTCATCGCATTATGCGTGAGGTCACAGCTTTATGCTGAGCGTTGGGCCGTTTTGCGCGGATGGGACGCATATCTTCCCTATTCACTGATTTTTTTGTTACTTTTGTTATTTAGTTATAAGAATGCGTCTAATTCACGTAAATTAAATGTTTTTCTTTCTTTCTAGCCGCTAGCTACGGCGTAGCAGCAGAGCAATCTTTTTGTAAATGATTTTCTGAAAATCGCTCCTTTGACTCAAACTGCAGAAAACGACGAATGTTATCACGCTAGTAATAGCCGAAGGAATAGAAGTGGCAATTACAAACCCATTTCACCAATAATGTTTAATTAAAATACAATAGTCACACATAGACCATCATACCATCACCACCACATCAAAAAATATAATTTGTAAGGTGTATTGATAAAGTAGAAAGATTTTTTCTTCCTTTATCGTTCTCTGCACAGACACCTTCCATGTTTGCTTTTATTTATTTATTTATTTTTATATACTTTATTGTACACCAAGATAACAAATTACGTATTCGAGCCTTATACATACAATTAGCGGCCAACAATTGGCGGCCAACAATTGGCGGCCTTATCGCATTCCGCGATCTCTTCCAGGCAACCTGGTATGGAAAGAGATTTTCTGGACACAAAATGGGGTTGCACAAGGTGCATTACAAAAAAACAATTAGTGAAGAAGAAAAAAAAACAAAATACTTAACACTAAAATACATACTTAAATACATACATACTAAATAATTAAATAGGCAAGTTAACTATAAGTGACAACTACAATCAATACAGCTAATACGAAACAAAATTATAAAGACAAGTAATATTCCTTCACAAGTGTCTTGAAAACATGTAGTGACTGCGCGCGTTTTATTGGTACTGGATTTTCCTTGTTATGTATTAGTTACTAGCAGTTGGTAATATATAATAATAATATTCCACAACTATCACACAACGCCGTCTAGTCCCAAGCTAAGCAGAACTTGTGTAATGGGTGCTAGACAACTGATAAACATACTAACATATTTCTAAACACATAGATATTATAGTTACACCCAGACACCAAACAAATGATCATGCTCACCACATAAACATTTGTTCTGGGTGGAAATCGAACCCACGACCACCGGCATAGCAGTCAGGGCCACTAACCACTAGACCAACAGGCCATTTACTAACAAAATCGACTTAATAGTAACGCAATTAAAACTTCGTCTGGTAAGGGAATCGAACCTCGAAAAGTATGCTTAGTAATAACACGTGCCACCACCAGACCACTAATACAGAAAAAAAATTCTCTACAGTATTTTATAGAGATAAAGATAGACTATCTCCCCTGGAGAGCAGGGCCACGCGTCAAACCACACTTCGACGGAGGCTGGATACTACCTACGAGTATTATATAAATACCAATAACTATGGCATTAACATTATTTAACTTACCCCTTACCTTACCTTCTGGATTAACGCCCCAGCCGCCGAGATTCTGACCCCGACTACCAGCCAAAGTAGACGCTTGTGGACATCGAGCAATGGATAGCTCGCCGCCTGGCTATCCGAACAGAGACCAGTCATCAACAGCACTTAGTGAACCACGCGCTCCTCAAAGAGATGTCAGCGAACTGCAGGGGCCCAACAGAACCGATGCCCGCTAACTAAGACCGCGGTGATTTTTTAAAAAGGAAACCTGTAGTCTTACAACGCTAAGAGCAACTAAAGGACACAGGTTTAGTTTAAATCAGTAAAAATCTGACACGCCCTCCTAATTCGCCAAGAGTGGAAGAAGTTATTGGATTTTTCCCACCCCAAAAAAACTCCACTTCTGGACTATCATCATGTTCCTGATATTTTTTCAGAGTTCTTAAGAACCTAACCAACCTTGCCATAGCAACATTCCCGTCATTCGATAGCCTGGTTAATAAAATGTGAAACATGACAAAATGTGATTTAGCTTCACTTTTTTTTTTGACTCACCGACATTTTGACTACTTATATTCAAATGTGACTGTAATTGGTCTACTTAAAACAAACGTTTCTGATTTCTGGTAGTAGATAACCTGACCAACCTTGCAAAGTTACGATTGAAAAAAAAATACGTCAACTCTACGAAAAAAACTAAATAAAGCAATAAAAACTCCTAGAACACTCTTTAGAATACATTTACACCTGTTGCACTAAATCTATTAACACAGAAAAAAAGCAATTTACGACCATTTTATTATGTCATTATATAGGTTGTTCAATGTTGCGCACAAATATGATCATTTTTGAATATTTTTATTACAAATAGCTCGAGGGCTATTAAAGTAATGAATACAATTATAATAAAACTAGCTTGAGACCGTTTTTATGGTAAAATTCCATTAAAATGAACCCTCAACAAAGGTTCGATTTGCGGTGACCTCAGTTTGCAGAAGGTGATTCAAAGATATCGCAATTATCTTTTCGTCTACACTTGTTGTGATTTTTTTACGATCTTTCTTTGCGATGCAGACTCGTACTGGTATTATACCCTAGGGACGTCAGAAGCATCTTGAAATGTTTCAACAAATGCAATCAAAAAGGAAAAGATTTATACATTCAAAAATAGAATTCCCTGCCGGAGTCTGTGTTTCCTGATAGCTATAACCTTGGGGTCTTTAAGTCAAGAGTGAATAGATTGCTTCTAGGCAAGCTTGTTCCATCGTCGGCCACATCATCGCTTACCATCAGGTGAGATATTGGTCAAACCTGAGCCTATACATAATTAAAAAAAAACTGACTGACTGACATATCAATGCACAGCCGATACTACTGGGACTAGGAAACATTTTTCAGAAGGCTTCTTTTTGTAACGTACGAAAGGGTTTTTGGATATACCTAAAGCGGTAAAAAAAGGAAGCTTCATTGTTTTGCAAAATCTCATTTCGTGTACCCAATATACTTCAAAATTTGTACAATAGTAGGTAAACCATGTAAATAATTATTTGTCGCTTTCCATCAGGTGAGCTAGCGGTCAAGCGCAAACCTATCAACAATAAAAAATTAATAGTAAAAATATTTGATACTAGCTTTTGCTCGCGGCTTCGCCCGAATACATAAAATATAGCCTATGTCACACTGGAATAAAACAGCTTTCTATCGGTGCAAAAAATTCCGCAATCGGACCAGTACTTTTAGAGATTACCTCCGACAAACAAAAAAACCAACTTAACCTCTTTATAACATTAGTGTAGATATTTTCATAACACACCATCATTCACCTTCACTTCCCACATATTAATGCGCATCATAATAAATTGCATTTCAATATTAATTTTATGCATGAAGCTCTCTGGAATGAGTGTAGGTGAAATTCCCGATCAAATTGATCTTGAACTATGAACACAGCCTTGAAGGAATTTCAAGATATTTCATTTGGTATTAGGTTCTAGGAAAATAGGTAGTCAGACACCAGAATGCTGCCGCGCTAGCGATAAGAGCAGGAAGTGTGTTTACGTGAGTAACTGTCGCGCAAAGTTTTGGATTTTCCGGGCTTCTTTTTTTTAAAGTTATATTGTGATAGTTGAAACGTGTAGCCCAAATAAAGCGCTTTTATGTTCTTTACTCAAAAAATAGTATATATATTTTAGAATAGTTTTGAATGACGGTGTAAAAGGATTGTCCTTTTATTCCAAAACTTTCACTTACTGCTAATATCGCTAGCGCGGTAGAATGTTTGACCATCAGTCTATCTAAGGAGTATCGTGGTGCCCAATTGCTGATAGGCAGTCGCTCCATGTAATACTCTGGTATTCAATCGCATCTTGTTTGATTGGAAGCCGAACCAAACACGGTTGGAAAAAAGCTAGAAAACTGATGAGGTTCTAGTAAACATTCTTGTCATACAACATAATTTTTAGTTTATGCGAAACCTGAATATAGTTTGTTCAGAATCGCAGTAACTGAATGGATTCCGATCATTTTTACGCCATGTGTATTAGATGGTATTAGATGTTTGGTATTAAAATGGAATAAATCCTTTTATTGGGACTTAAGTTATTTACATAGAGACCTAAAGTAGATAATCTTTGCTTAGCACAACATAAATTAGGCTACACGGCACTTAGCTTGCTTATGAGTAAGCCCAGCTCAGCTTATGCTTTATGTGTAAATTATAAGCATACTCAGCATTATATTCCCACTGCTGGGACACAGGCCTCCTCTCTAGAAAAAGAAATGGGTCGTAATTCACTATCCATCACGCCATGTTTTATTCCAGGACATGCTCGTTTCCTCACTATGTTTTCCATCACCATTTCGAGAGCAGTGATGATGAAATAAATTACACAAAGTAATGCACTTCACATAGTGGGAAGGCGCAGGGTTGATGCGTGATACAGGACTGGTCATTACGGTGCTCCATGAGCCCCCCCCCCCCCCTCATGCTCCATACGGTGCTCCATGAGGGGGGGGGGGTTTCCAACATTACAGTGGACGTCCTTCGGCTGTAATGATGATGAAGATAATGAATGCACCTGACTAGCTAGCTTGCTAACTAGATTTGAACCCGCGACCAACTACTCATAAGTCGGAGCCGTTACCACTGGGCTACCACTACTCACCACCTACTTACGCTTGTATTTTAATACCATGCACAAAATAAAGGAAAACAAAGAAAAAAAAGTAGAGAGATAAATAAACAGGAATTTATTATCCTACAAACGTGTTGCCTTGCCTGTCTCCATGCCTCGTGAATACGAACAATCTGCGCATCACGTCCTAAGGGACTTTATTTTTTGGTAAGAAAAATTCAACAACTCATCACAATCTGCACAGGTGCTTGATAGATTACTTATGAAATAAACGTGCCTGTGAAAGTCATTGTAGGAAGCAATTTTTATTCAACTACAAAAAAAGCCACTTGATTTAAAGATCATAATGTTACCAAGTGATAAGGCCTGTCATACTGTATGGACCAGAATGTTGGGCTGTGAAAAAGACGGATGAAAAAAGATTGCATGTAGCGGAGATGAGAATGTTGAGATGGATGTGTGGTGTGACGAGAAAGGATAAAGTGAGAAATGAGTATATTAGGGGAAGTTTGAAAGTGGCGCCGGTGACTGAAAAGTTGAAAGGAAATCGTTTGTCTTGGTATGGTCATGTAAAGGAGAGATGGAACGCATGTTGCTAAAAGAGTTATGAATTTACATGTGGATGGATGGAGAGGGAGAGGAAAGCCAAAGAAAAGATGGATGGATTGTGTGAGAAGTGATATGAATAAAAAGGGAGTTAGTGATAGCATGACGAGTGACAGGACAGAATGGAAGAAAAAAACGTGTTGTGCCGACCCCAAATAAAACGGGATAAGGGCAGGAAGATGATGAATGTTACCAAGTGGATGTCATAAAGACCGAATAATCTCCAAGTTGAGACTACTAGACCAAAGTTTTCACTGAATAACTCAGTAGTAGTTAAAACAACCCTTATTTTAAATTGTGCAAAACCATGACAGAAAAAATCAGCTCGCTGCGACATGTAGTTGAGTTAGGCTAAAATAAAATGACTGACCAGCTGTTTAATTTATTAAAACCTCATGTTTAAAGTTTGTAAAAGTTGATGAATAATATGACTCCCTGACAGTTTGCTAATAAATTAGATGTCAAACTATACATTTTTATTTATTTTTTAAATCATCAAATAACTTCTCCCGCTTTAGGTGAAGCAAGAGGGAGTGTCAAAACTTTTACTGATGAAAATCACCTGTGTTCAGTTGACCGTGGTCCAGTGCCACGATAACTAATTCGAATAATCTTGCAAAACTATATCACTAAATTGATTTTATGAACTACAGTGAATACTAAAAATATCTTGTAGGTAAAGATATTTTCAGTGTTAACTTTAAAAGTTTCCAAAACAACATAAATTGCAATCAGAAACTTCAAATCATGATAAGGTTTCTCTATTTTCAAGGAAACTAGATGTGACGTAGGAATTGCCGGTGGGGGAGGAGCGGCCTGCCCGGAACACTGTGCCTGCAAATAAATTGTGCTCGGGGAAAAAAGGTCAATTCACCCTAACCAGACACAAAACGATATCAAACAAGAATATACAGAAATCCAACTATTAAATAAGAATAAGATAAGATTTGACTCGCCTGTTGGTCTTGCGGTTAGTGGCCCTAACTGCTATGCTGGAGGTTGTGGGTTCGATTCCCACCCTGGAAAAATGTTTGTGTTATGAGCACGATTATTTGTTCTGTGTCTGGGTGTTAATTTATTTATGATATGTATACACCTTTAAATTTTGATCGTTTTAATCCCGTGGAGGGTCGATCCGGTACATGGAACACTATCGATTTGTAACGATAAAATTAAAAAATAAAGTACGTTTTGTTTAAAACTCGTATTAATTTACGCATGTACGAAATTAATTTCTTTAATAAAACGTCAGCTGAGCGAGCCCAATGACCTGTAGGTAGTAGTCGGCGTTACGTACTAACTACCTACTAAAAATAACGAAATATTGAAATTAAAAAAAAACAAACTTGAAACTAAAACAATTAGTCAAAACAATAAAAAGTGATGATGAAGATCAAAGGAATCACTGTTTTTACGTTAAGTATCCAATAAGCTTCAAGTTTAGTTTTACTGTAGGTACATAACAAAAGTAGTAAGCGAGTCTCGAAATAAGATGTTTAAACAGGATCGTCAACAGGTACAACACAAACAAGATAAAAATAGTGTTCAAACTGATACTTTGTACTAAACACTAAAAATACGGTAAAATACTTTTATAAATATCGCTGTTTTGTTCCTCACTAGGAATTATTTCTGTGTCACAGGTGTGTTCACAAACCTGTTAACTTACATGCGTAAGATATTTGGACCCGTAACAACTATCTTTATGCCATACAATTATTTGCTTTATGCCATACAATTATTTGCTTTATGCCATACAATTATTTGATAAGTGCGAGAAACAAACCGGCGACCCGCAACATAACAACCAATCGCTTAACCACTGCGCCAACGGTGTCGTGATATTATTTTCGGTGCCGGTAACTGTCCGGACCAAGCCCAAGTAGTCGACGGCGCGCACTGTTCCCGCGCTCCTCAAGGAATTGAGAGCAACAGCAGGGCCCCAGCTGGGTCGAAGCCTACTGGGGCCAAGCTTAGCTCCGAACGGTAGCTTGGCCACGGTCCGGTATGAAAGGCAAGAAGGGACGGGGTGGGTTTTTTAGTCAGTAAGAGTCTGACACTATCTCTCGCTCCGCCCAAGGGCGGGGAATATCATTTGGATGATTTTCACCCACCAAAAAAAAAAGTGTTAAAAATCTACCAACAAACGGGATTGTTCGAGAGAGTCATCACGGCACTGAAACGCATAATGCATTTGAAAGTACACACAAGAATACAGGTGGGGATTTTTAAAATGGATAGTCTCGCATTTGACCACTATCTCGTCTGATGCTAAGTAAAAATGTGCTCGATGATGGAGCACGCTTTCCTAGAAGAAACCTATTCACTAGTGACTTAAAGACCCCCAACTGTCCCCGCACACGGCCCTAAAAAAAACGCTGCCACAAAAAACGCTAGAAGCGGCAACAAAAAAATAGCTAGAAGCCGCCGCAAAATACAGCTGAAGCGCACAACAGCTTGTAGCCGTAGAAGCTTGAAGCGGCTTCAGGCGTTTTGTTTATATATCAGTTAAAAAAAAAAACAGACTCCTACTGATCTATGTATCATTTCCCATTTCCTACTGATCTGAACATCATGCATCAGACTTTTACTGACGTGTACGTCAGTGAAAAATACTCCCTCTCGCTCCACCTAGATCGGGAAGAAGGTCGACGGTCAACGACTTGTTTAACAACTAACCATAAATAAACCCAAAATACGAGTAAGGGGGAGAATTTCCTAAACTAAAATGCAGCGAGCGCTAATAACATAACTGCGCACAAACTTAGCCACAAGTTAGTTAAGTGAACTTTCTAAGTTCCCTGCACAGCGCACTATCAGTGCCTATGTATAGCCGATGCGCGTTAAATGTTCACTGGGTGTAGTTGGAGATAGCGGCCTGTTACGACTAGTTAAGATTGTCAGTCTTGCCAGATATTATCGGGGAATCAGGGGTCGGCGAACTTTGCTATTTGTTAGTAATCAAGACCGGGTTTACCTAATATTGAGGAAAATTGTAGTTTACTATCGATAACTTTTGTTTAAAATAGCTTTAATTGTTGTCGAGATTGTCTAGTTAGCATAGCATAGCATAGTCGATCTTATAATGTTCCCGCTGTTGGGACTCAGGCTCTCTAGGAGAGGAAATGAGCCGTAATCCACCACGCGGGCTTAGTGCGGGTTGGTGGATGCCACAACGTCACAATGTCTTCAAATTTTTGATTCTAGAACATGCCGGTTTCCTAACGATATTTCCCTTCACCGTTTTGAAAGCAGTGATGATGAAATAAATTACACAAAGTGACGCGCCTGGCTGGGTTGGAACCCGCGACCTACAACTTAAGTCGGGTATGATACCACTCGGCCACCACTGCTCTATTGTCTAGTTAGTTTTCATAAAAATTATATTTCTTGTTATTTTTAGTTTTTATTTTATAAATTTTATTCCACATTTGCATGTGCTAATATCCTCAACAAATTACCTATAAAATTCATATATTATGCATGCAAATTTAAACAATTTGTGTAAACAGCATGTTAGATAGATTCATTCCTAACTAGTGTGTCCTCGGTAACTCAGTAAAGTCCTAGTGTAACTCAGTAAAGTTACAGTTTTTACAAAATATTTTCGAGATTTCGCGTTGTCAAAAACTCGAACGTAAGCTCACTAAGGTAGGTTTCAGATAACCGTGGAATAGCGGTCATTGACCTTCCTACATTGGTTGACATTCTTTATTTAAAAAACGAAAATAATATTACATAATATAGGTATCTAATAATAAAGCTGTCTTGAATCGACATGTATCGTGGTCTTTTACAAGATCTAGTCATGAACAGCATTAATTGTTTATTTTTTGAGTACCTACGCAGAGATATTAGAAATAGTTCAATGTACTGTTCTACTGTACGTAGGTGTACCGAGGTATAACCACGGTTATCTAGTGCCTTCTATAACCTACGTTCTCTTTGAAGGATAACTCAAGAAGGAATTAAATAAGAGTCCTTATACCCGTAGACATTTTGACGGAATATCGTATTTTAATCAAGTCATGTGAGTCCATTGACCTCAGAAGATTAAATTTAGTAACCGTTGAAGTGAACAAATCCGATGAAAAGATAACAAACTATTATATGAATGTTTACACACGAAAAAATAATAATGTGTCGTAAAATACAGATATTTCTGTCGCCTGTAATAAATCTTATCGAATGATCGGGACGAACGATTTTGAATGAAACGTAGGTAATTTTTTTGTAATAAAAACTTAACAAGTGCGTTTGGGTTTCGTGCGTCTGGTTCCGTAGCTAGACAAAATCGTATAGATATCTTGATTACTTGAGTTGTACCCCTAAAGTTGTTTTTATGGGACGGTATTACTGAGATTCCGTTGTCAATCAGTCTGTCTGTCTGTCCGTCTGTCATCAGGCCGTATCCCATGAACCATGATAGTTAGTTAGTGGAAATTTTCACAGATGATGTATTTCTGTTATGGCTATAACCACTTACACTTATTAAAAAAAAAAAACAGAATAAAATAAAAATATTTAAGGGGGCTCCCACACCAAAAACGATTTCTAATTACTCCTGCACCATACATACAAACGTGTAAACTTGCATACACAAAACATACAGTCCCTGTTTGCCCAGTAAATCAATAGAATATACAAATAATTGTTCCGTACAGAAGTTAAACCTGTGACTAGCAGTGAAGTAACTAATCGCTTGACCTACACCATGCTGTATAACACTATAGCACAACAAGTACGACTGAGTTTCGGGGTTAATTCTTTACAGTAAAGGTAGAACTACACTGGCCACACGTGTGCCACAAACGCCGATCTGGGTGCATCGGTCTCCATACAATTTATATGGAAACTAAACTTGTATAGAGCTACACTTGATACACGCCACGCGACGTCGCTCTAAGTACAAATCAGGCGTGTCAATTGACCGACGCACACGTGGCGTTGGTCAATTGTAGTTATAGCTTCAGAATTCTACGTTACTTTCAAAAATAAAAAAGTACCTCGTTTTCAAAACAGTAGGTCAGTTTTGCTGTTACACAGGAGGATATTTACTTTTCTACAGATAACTTTAAATCTGTTTTTGGTCACCAGTGACGCATCGGGTTGACAAAAAATTATCCCGTTCCTACCATTGCCTCAAGAACCCTAAAATACAGGTCGGTGTACTGCGAACAATAGGACATTAAGGCTGTATTTCAAGCCACAGTTTATGACTACCCCCCTGACCGCCAACGAAAATGCGAACGAGAACCTTTCTATAGACTTCCGCTATCATACAGTTTTATTACAATTTCATAGATAACACCTTTGGTAATCAAGTTTTTATTTAGTAACAGACATTCTATCCAAATATATTTAGTGACCGAATCGGCCTTTTGTGGAGGCATTGAACCCAGTTCAAATCTGAGACTCGGTTTAGGATGAACCCGGATTTTAGGCTTGTGCAGATATCCGATTTTATTATGTTTTCCGTCCGAGCAGAATTTGACCTTTGTATAATTAAATCAACCCGTCTAGGCCTCTATTTATAACGTATATCGCCGCCATTTACATTCCACCGGTCTGCCGTGAAATAGGCGAAGGAAAACTCCATGGGAAATATGTCATTTCGCGACAGTATCGCAATGGTAAGTAGAAGTGTGTACACTGTTATCATAGATTATATCAGCTAACTACAGCGTACAACGTAAACTGTTTGACTGCCTTGTTGGTCTCGTGGTCACAAGCACGACTGCTGGGTGTGGGGTCTTGGGTTCGATTCCCGAGTCAGACAAAAATGCTATTAGATTTTCCTATTAATAATTACTCTGTAGCAACCCGATTTTGGAAGTGGTGAAATACACCCAGGCCTCGGAAAGCACGTTTAGCCGTTGCGTTGGTCCTGCGCCTGATCTCTCTCTGGTCGTGTCGAATTGTCTTCTCATCGGACTATGAGAGTATAAACAGAGAGTGCACCTGTGTTTACACACGCACTTGTGCACTATAATACCTCCCGTGTACTTGTCTAATGTTTGTTGAGATTGATAACCGAGTGATAGTATTTTTTTTACAATGTAAACTAATCATAACATTAACTGTATCCATCTTTGTTTACTGTTCTATCACAAGTCAAAACAATAAACAGCTAACATCATCTTACGTGCAAAACATTTAAGCTAAAACTACATTAGACCGACGCACACGTGTAACACGCTTGATTTGTACGTGGCGTGGATCTAATGTAGCTCTACAAGACTAGTTTCCGTACAAATTGTTTGGACACTGATGCCCCCAGATCGGCGTGTGTGGCACACGTGTGCGCATTGTAGTTCTACCTTTACACTTGCCTTTTCCGAGAACTAGAGAGCGTTGTTAACTGATTCTTTGAGAACTATATATCTGAGTCACGGTAGTACCTAATATTAATATTATTTCATGTAAATTTACGAATATGACATGTCGAGACATTGTAAAGTTTAGACGACAGTACGACAGCTTATTCGCGTTAAAACATTTTTATTTTAATATTTCATAGCGGTCCTTAGCCTCGAATTTAGTTAAAATTATACTAACGTTTTTATGTATGTATATTGTATATTATGAAAATCGGAAAGGTCACTGATAAGTGGAAGTGTTTAAGTAGTTGCAAAGTAATCTGCTGAGCGTTGGCACTTAGCTTTGGTATCTCGATCGAGCAAAGCAACCTAAGACCCAAAATACTAACCGGTGCTGCAGAATAATCCGAAAGTGGTCCCGTGGCCCTGTGCAAACACAAAGGGCAAATGGAGAAATATAGGTACTTAGGTTTTAGTCAGTAAAAGTCTGACACTCTCTCTTGCTCTATCCAAAACAGGAGACGTTATTTTGATGATTTCCTGCATACACAAACAAATTAATACAAAACTAAAATGACGAAACTCAATACTAATAACCATACTTAAATGACGCACAATGAGTGGTTATCTAGTGGCACATTATCGGCCTGTCCATCCTGTTGACTTTGTGGTCAACAGGATGGACAGGCCGATAATGCTAGTAGCTATTGTTAGCTACTAGAGTGTTGAAGCTATCGCACATTCGCCTCATTAGGGATGCAAAAACCGGATAACAGTGTAAGAATCAATCACGCGCGCTTCCGCGAACATCCCCGATGCATTACAAAAGTTCGGCCGCTCCAACATTAAAAGCAAACAAGCAAAAGTAAATCACCGTTAAATTATGTAAAAATAATTCCAGCGAGAAGCTAAATGATAATTAATTAATTAAAAGTCAATCACCATTGACTTAGTATGTATTGAACATAACTTGCTAAATGGGACTGATCAAATATATTTCTAGGACAACTAAATTAATTGTGATAGCTCAAATTGAGGAGACTTTATAACTTGGTAATCAAACATATTTTCCATTGCCCAAATACTTAGAACATTTATCACACAACAATCTACCTTATGCGTATAGTTTTACAGTTACTAATTCATTACGTACGATGTTAGTAAGCAATTTCAACAGTAAATAAAACTTGGTATACAGATCACTTGTTTTCGCCATCTCACCCTTCAAATTTTACGACATATTGGTATTGGAATTAGGTTGGAATTTGTTTGGCAAGCTGTAATTAAAACGTGTCTCGTTTGCTATCAGTTGAGTAAACAAAGTTTTCGATAATTTGGTACTAAAGCTTCTTCATCAATATTTACAAAAAAAAACTTAATTCTCATTTGTTTCAAACATATTGTAAGATTTTATTGATGTACTTACCATGAGAAACATAAACATAAGTAGGTACTTATAAGCGTAATCAGCTTCTTTATGTTCCCACTGCTGGGACTGAGTCCTCACCTCTAACCTCTAGTAGAGGGAATGGGTTTGTGGATGTCACAAATCTTCGAATTTTTAATCCTAAGACATGTCGCGTTTCCAGCGTTTTCTAGGTCCAGGATTTACCTGCTAGCAGGCCTGCTATCTCATTATGTGCAGTTATGTACAATAATTATAAATTATGAAGATTTCAAAGATTTTACTAGTTTCAAAAGGTCACCACTTCTATGTTCTTTCTTTCCCTGGACCTTAGTAGGCTTCAAACTGCAGGGCCCTTACGGTTTTGCTGACATCTCCATGAGGATTATGTAAATACGAGCTCGATCTGGACGGTTACCGGATGGTTAGACGGCGATTGGCTGGCCTGTTCGTCTAGTGGTGAGTGGCCCTGACTGCTATACCGGAGGTCGTGGGTTCGATTCCCACCCAGGACAAATGTTTATGTGATGAGCATGATCATTTGTTCTGTGTCTGGGTGTAATTTATCTATAATATGTATATATTTAGAAATATATAAGTATGTCTATCAGTTGTCTAGTACCCATAACACAAGCTCTGCTTAGCTTGGGACTAGACAGCGTTGTGTGATAGTTGTGGAATATTATTATTATTATTATTTACCCATTGGTCGCCGTCCGCAAGCCCACACGCCTACGGTGGCTAGAAATCGGAGTCGGGATCATGACGGCTGGGGCGTAAGGAAATCCGTTTCCTAACGCGTGTAGTCGCTATATACGCTAGCAATAAATATCCTATACAGATATCGTTACTTCTTGAAATAATCATAGCTAAATATAAAAATTCAGGTCCCCAACCAAATCACTGAAGCATAAATAAAAAGCACTTCAACTTTAAATATTATTCTCGCCCATAATGACGTACCAACACTATGTAGTATGTAAATAAACTGACTGCCAACATAAACCGGCACAGAACAAGTTTTATAACAAAGTTTATGTGACACTAAAACTGAGTTTAAACTAACTGTTATAGGGTCACGCGCATGGAAACTAACTTTGGTCAATAACCCTGAGATGACCAAGGTTTTGTTCACATCGAAGCAGTCATCTCTTATTGTGGAGCAATAATGCAAACGATGAAAGCGGGAGGGAGAGATACTTTGGCAAATCACATGGCAACCGGTGACCGTAGGCGCGAGCTTGCTTAGGTCGAGCAATGAGAAACTCGCCGTTCGATAAAAACCAGGCCCGGGAAAAACGCAACTGACGGGGCCCGCTAGAGTCTGCCAGAGTTATGGAATTGTTTGAAAAAGCAATAAACAACTGAAAAAACACGGGTGGATTGTAATCAGTAAATATCTGACCCTCTCTCGCTCTACCCAGAGCGGGAGAAGTTAACTTTCAAAGAATCTGACTTTGAGAACTGTGAAGGTATCTTATACCTTCACAGTTCTCAAAGTCAGATTCTTACGTATTCTAAGATTTCAACCCTCAATGTAGGAACATACAAAGTTAAGATTACACAGAGGTTACATGGACCTAACCACAATCTTCACCAGGTCATCAGTCCACTTTGGGAAGGCCTTCTCACGCTGCATTTGCCGGTACCTTCTCCACTTCAGAACCTTGGTCTGTGAACAATCTGCCCACTGCCACTTTAGTTTGGCAATTCTCGGGGTAATGTCTGTAACCTTGATTCTACGGATACCATCATTTCTGATCTAATCAAGAAAACTGTGGTCATAGCCCTCTCCATTGCCCTTTGGATGACTTTAAGCCTTCTGATGAGGCCCATTGTGAACAAGAACGTTTCAGAGCCGTATTTTACCAGTTTGACCTTTCGAATACCGTAATTAGAGACACAATAGAAAGACTGAGAGAGTGAACACCAGACCAAATTTCGATCGTGGTGTTCGATCTCAGGAGAAATTAGTCAAGTACGCAGGAAATATTATCACAAACACAGGTGCACTCTCCTTCACTCTCATAATCCGAAGGGACCGCAATCCGACATGACCGGAGAGAGATGCCGCACAAAACCAACGGCTTTACGTGCTTTCCGAAGCACAAGGGTATCATATCACCAACTTCCATGCTTCGAGCTGCTATAGGGTAATTCCAAATGGAAAAATCCAATAGCACGTTTTGCCTGACCTAGTAATCGTACCCACGATCCCACGCTTAGCAGTTCAACAAGGCAGTCAAACCGTGTAGTGTTTATAAGATAATAACTCGACAAACAGTTCAGTTAGATCAGTGGTAGGTATAAACAGTTCAGTTTACGTCGTCGAATGGATCGAGTTAAGAGCTCGTGGTAGTGCTTCTGTACTAAAGACAATGGATTGTAGAACATTGATAGACAGTTCTTTGACATGCGCATTTTTACGACTACTGAAATTGTGTGCAGTTTTTTCAATTCTGAAGAGATTCCTAGTTTTTGCCTGATGAATTATTTAAAGATGTTTGTTAAATGAGATGGACTTGAAAGTTCTGGTGAAACTACTTTAGTCTTTTTTTTATTTCAATAAAATACATCTTCTTTTATCGGTGGTTCTAGTTTTGTTTCTAAATTTTCAGGGTTTCGTACCCGATTACTAAGCCTCCGCTGTACATCTGCGTGTCCGTCCGTCCGTCCGCCTAATAGGAACACTTCGTTTACAAGGGGTTTGTTCCAACTCGCACTTATATAGTATTTCACACGGACTTCATATATTAAAGTTATTTAGCATTTTAGTCTGTTTTTTTAAGTCAGTCATATTTTTTACAAAAAGTTGTTAAGCTATTGCATAGCTTTTATCGCGGGCCTTGAGCGTGGAGACCGAATCCAGAAATTCCGTAACAAAAAAATCCTAACACTCCCCACTAAATGGTTGTCATGGCAACTTGTCAACTTCAATCACAATTTAATTGCATAAGTTGATAAAAAATGCTATGCAATAGCTTTACCACGGTAGTCTCCGAGTGCCACACGTTTTTTTTTATTATTATTATGGATAGGCTAACATCTGTCCACTATTTCAATCTATGATCTCACTCGGTGGTAAGCGATAATGTGGCCAATGATGGTGCACGCTTGCCTAGAAACAAGTTATTCTGTATTGTTTAGTTTTTATTCACTTTTTAGCTGTGGTATCCCATAGCTTAATACACGCTGCTCCTACGTCAATAATCATAATCGCAAAGACTTAGACTGTCAACTAATGAACCGATTATTTATTTATATTTAATTATCAAGTGTATGCACAGCGGGACACAACAAGCTCCATCATGGTTTACTCTTGCCCACTTAGGCTATAATCTGTTTATTATGATTGGCACACAATTCATACACACCGACAAGTGCCCAATCTCCTCAGAAGGTGACATTGTGACATTCAATTACGTAGTTATGCTCTTATAACTACTTGCGTCATCCCAAACGACATAATAGCTAGTTTGAGGTTCTGACGTCTTTGTCAAACGACTTAATCTAATCTAAACCCATTTTTTTGTATCCATATTTATAGACAGCAATGTCAATAATGGTCAAGAGTTCAAAAGCATAAACGTTGTACGTTATGTAGAGCAAATTTTAATCTTATAAAGTACTAACTTTTGACCAAAGCTTCGCCCGCGTACTTAAAATAGAGCCTATGTTACTCAGGAATAAAGCAGCTAATCTATCGGTGAAAAAAATGTAGCAGTCAGACCGGAACTTTCAGACATGAAAATAATAATTTTACCTTTTTATAATATTAGTGTAGATAACTTCAGTCTCCTGCCTTAAACCTTTTTCAGTAGATTCCATATCTTTGAAACAATTCGTCAAAACAAAACTTTTAAGCCTGATGTAGGTGCTGTTTTGCGTACGACGAGCAATGGATAGCTCGCCGTCCGGCCAGTAAAAACCGAGCCTAAGTTGACGCGCCTTAAAGAGATTTAGTCAGTAAAAGTCTGTTACGCCACTTTAAAACTGGAAAAGTCATTGGATGAGATTCTCCAAGATATGATTTTCCAACTCAAAAATGTCATATTTTATACATCCTAATGTCACGCTTCTGTTTCCAGTTTTTTTTTTTTCTGTTGCCCTAGACCCTCTATATTATTTTAATCTTTGCCCTAGACCCTATTTCTTCTAAGTTAATAATGACACAAAATAAGTAAAATAAGTAAGTAAGTAAGTAAGTAAAATAAAAGGGAGCAAGCAGAGCGATGAGGATGGCTTCACAAAAGTAGAGAAGAAGAAGATGAAGAAGCCTACTTGTCAGAACCAGTGCGGTACCGCGCTGGCAGGACCCAACATGCTGCTGCGTCCAGCAGTGCCTACGACGCAGCTGTATGTTTCGAGGCTACATCACACCACGAAGGCCGAGGAGATCGTGGAGTATGTTCGAGTCAAGACGAACTGGACTTTGAGAGTTGAGCAGTTAAAGCCGCGCCATAACACTAATTTCAAGTCGTTTGTGGTGCGGGTGCCGACTCATCATTTGGAGACCTTCCTCAAAGGAGAGTTTTGGCCGAAAGGAGTTGTGTATCGACGATTTCGTGGAAGGATACCGACCTCGCAGCGGAACACGACGCCGTCACTTCGTGTGCAATCGTTTAATTAATAAGTAGATTTTATTTATATGTATTAGTTTATTATTTTTAAGATTATTTTATGTATAGTGTATATGGGCCATAGTAGCCTGAAATAAAGAATTATATTATTATTATTATTATATTAAAATCCCAATAACACCTTTCTCGATCAAAAAATCAAACTGGGAGACTTCATGCTATGACCAATGAGGCCAGCCAGCTCCTAATAAATACCCGTAAACATTCAGCCGAGCCTCTTGCGTCCCTTTGCCATCGTCATGTGGTCATTCACATACAAAACAAACAACTCAGTCACAACGCGAGCCGCAAAAAGGGTGTCTTTTACAAACACTTGAGGATTTCCGGTCATAGCACTCTCTTTAAAGACGAGAAAATTGACAGCTAAGTACTGAAAAAATCCGAGTTGAATGCTCCCTCGAGTAACGGCTACAGGAAGGTATGAATAGGGAAATTGCTGAACGCTAATGACTTGAAAATGTCTGCTTACGAGATTAACATAAATGTAGAACCCTGCGGTAATGGGCTGTGAGAATGTTCGAAAGAGTTAGCGCTGCCTAGGGTGAGTTCTAGCCAGTAAAAGTCTGACACATCTCTCTTCGCTCCATCCACAGCAGTAAAAGTTATTTGTTGATTCTACAATTCAGGAAAAGGGCTCTAAAAATATAGTTGCTTTTCTTTTAGCTATGAACGTATATTTTTTTTCTCAGTATATAAAATAGTAAAAAACCTTGCAAAGTTATTCATTCATTACTTGATTTTAAGAAAAATAAGTTTTAAAATTCTATAACTAGTTTTCAAAAGGAACATAGCAAGAATTGAGCATAGATACGAACCTATGACCCTACCTTATCTAGACCTACCTAGCAAAACCTACGCTCAATTTTTTCTTTAACAAAACTTACCAAAAGTACATATTATACTTAATATGATTAATTCCTTGATAGGGAACCACAGCAATTACGAATTTTCGACAGCAATTAAAGGAAAACTAAAAACCGATATCTCCAAAAGTCCGAGCCCGTTCAGTAAATTGTCCCCTCTTCAGACAAACAAACGAATTAACTCGACAAACTGACGGTGACGTCACAGAAGAGCCTTCACTTTCAACCGCTTTGTAAGAAGAACAGAAGGGTCACATTTTTTTAAATAATATCGGAGCTTTCGACAAAAATGTTTCAAAGGAGCAAAGGAGGCTCCAGCCGCCAGGATTCCAATCCCGATTTCCGGCCACCGTAAGCACGGGCTTGCGGCGGCGAGCAATGGGTAGCTCGCCATCCGACCACCCGTTAACCGTCCGGACAGAGCCCAAGTTGCCGACGGCGCGTAACGTTCCACGCACGCTTCAAGCGTGGGCGATGTCATTGTATGATTTTTCGGTGATAGTTTTTCTTAAAATTGTGTTAAGGTTATCGGAATTGGAAGTTAGCCAAAAGGGAAATATTCGTCAGGCAAACTGGATCATTACGTCTTCTGAAATCACCACGCTGCACGAAATAAAAATTATATACTTGATTTTTTACCCATTTTCTTTGTCATTTAGGGCCTTTTCCGACTCGTATATCGTCACCCTGAGCAAGATGTAAAAGTTTGTTGGTTAATCCAACGCATTGTAAAAGGCAACGCGAAAAAATAAAGGTACACCTGTATATTCCGTTGACATTAGGTAGTTTCATGATTTGACACAAACATTCAAAGCCAAAAGAGAGAGAGTCATTCAAGTTTTCTGAAATATTTGTGTAAAAAAAGGGTATTAGATAATACGCGTTTTTTTAACTTGATTAACTGTGCAAGGTTTCGTAATAGTTATATTTTATGGTTATTTGTAATTTATGAGTATGAAAGACAAATGTTCATGCAAAATAGCAGATTTTCAGAGGTATTTAATGCTCGGGGTTGAATGTTTACTGGATTACTTTTAAACAAAGTTATTTGATTTTAATAGATTCCTAGATAATATCCACAAGATATCTGTGTTTCCAAAATATCTAGAGAAAGATGTGTTAACGTCATAATCACGTAAAAGCGGTTGTATGAAAATGAAAGGATGCTCTTAAAATAAAGGATTGATGCCCTGACATCGACACAGGACTGAGGCAGACTACGAAGGAGATGGCGGGACGACCTAGGTGGTTTTTTAGGTGGGAAATCATCCAATGACTTCTCCCATCTTTGGGCAGAGCAGGAGGGCGTGTCGGACTTTACTGACTAAAACCCACTCCTATGTTCCTTCGTTGCCTTGCATTCCTTAAGGGCATTCCTAATAGCGATCCCTGCGGAACACCGCACTACATCTCTCGCCATTTCCACGCTCCCTAGTGACCGGGATAGATGATGCGCATGTCCGTCAGGTAGACCTTGATCACACTATAGAGATAGTCAGGCACCAGGGGATGACCTAGATGTGATCCTTAACAATCGGACAAATCAGATAGATAGAATCAGGCCCCTAGCCATGTTACAACAGTTTCTCTTGCGTCCAACGCCCGAGTTGGCCACGCTTCCCATTTTTTTGATCTGACACGTGACATGAAGAAGAGGCGTGAAATAACTTTGCAGTCTTCAGATGACGTGTGCACGTACCGGCAGCTCAATAAACGGATCTCGAAGTCTCTGAAACGCGACCTTCGCAGATTTAATACCGAGAGGATTAAAGACGCGATTGAGCGGAATAAGGGCTCCAAAGTATTTGCACGGGATCTGTCTATTGGGCAGAGCCAGCTCACGAAACTGAAGACCGATGATGGCAGAGTTATATCCGCCAAATCGGAGCTTCTGGGAGAGATCGAGGCTTTTTTTGTTATACACGTCAGTCTCCAAACCCGATACAAATCTAGCAAACGACCCAAGAGCTAGATTGACTCGACACTACACTGAAGATATCCCGGACGTCAGCCTGTACGAGATTAGGATGGCTCTGAACCACTTGAAGAACAACAAGGCGTCGGGTGAGGACGGAATTACGGCTGAGCTCCTGAAGGCGGGTGGAAAACCAGTCCTAAAGGCCCTTCAGAAGTTATTCAATTCCGTCATACTCGAGGGAAAAATGCCGCAGGCATGGAGCAGAGGTGTGGTGGTACTTTTCAGGGTAACAACACCCTGCTTAAAAATTACAGGCCCATTTCACTTCTGAGCTATGTCTACAAGCTGTTTTCAAGGGTCATCACGAACCGTCTCGCGCGCAGGTTTGACGACTCCCAGCCTCCCGAAAAAGCCGGATTCCGAAAAGGTTTCAGCACCGTAGACCACATTCATACGCTGCGGCAGGTTATACAGAAGACTGAGGAGACTGCCTCTTTGCCTAGCGTTTGTGGACTACGAGAAAGCTTTTGATTCGATTGAGACTTGGGCGGTGCTGCAGTTTCTCCAACGGTGCCAAATTGACTATCGGTACATCGAGATACTGAAGTGTTTGTACGAAAACGCCACTATGTCAGTCCGACTACAGGACCAGATCTCGAAACCTATCCTTTTGCAGCGAGGTGTGAGGCTGAAACTGTTCACCGCCGCAATGGAAGATGTCTTCAAGGTTCTGGACTGGAATGGACTAGGCATTAATGTCAATGGCGAGTACATCACTCACCTTCGATTTGCTGACGACATAATAGTCATGGCTGAGACTATGGAGGAGCTCAGCACAATGCTCAATGACCTCAGTAGAGCTTCCGAAAGAGTGATTCTTAAAATGAACATGGATAAAACCAAAATCATGATTAACAACCATGTAGCGCCCACTCCTATCAATATCGGAGACTCTACACTCGAAGTTGTGGAAGATTACGTCTACCTCGGACAGACAGTCCAGTTAGGTAGGTCGAACTTCGAGAAAGAGGTCAACCGTCGAATCCAGCTTGGCTGGGCAGCGTTCGGGAAGCTACGCGGTGTCTTCTCGTCCAACATACCACAGTGTCTCAAGACGAAAGTCTATGATCAGTGCGTGTTGCCAGTGATGACATATGGCTCCGAAACGTGGCCGCTCACAATGGGCCTCATCAGTAGGCTTAAAGTCACCCAAAGGGCAATGGAAAGGGCTATGCTCGGGGCTACCTTGCGTGATCGAATCAAAAATGAAGACATCCGCAGGAGAACTAAGGTTGCCGACATAGCGCAAAGAATTGCCATACTTAAGTGGCAATGGGCAGGGCACATTGCTCGCAGAACAGATGGCCGTTGGGGCCGAAAGGTTCTAGAGTGGCGCCGCGTACCGGAAGACGCAACGTTGGAAGGCCTCCAACAAGGTGGTCTGATGACCTGGTGAAGGTTGCGGGAAGCCGATGGATGCGAGATGCGCAAGAGCGTTCGTTGTGGCGACGCTTGGGGGAGGCCTATGTCCAGCAGTGGACGTGTATCGGCTGAAATGATGATGATGATGATGATGACCACGTGACTGAGCGTTGAGATGACGTCAGTCTCGTACATTTGAAGTTTTTTACTAGCATTAACGATTGCAGATTATCAACTAAGCTAGCGGGGCAGGATTTTTAACTTGGTGCATGTTTTCAGGAGTTAACCTTTTTTTCTAGCTTCCCTTTGTTTACGCGAAGCAATGAAAGGGTGTGATGTGTACGACGGGATCGTCGACCTGTGACGTAGCCAAGACGTCGTATGTTGGAGTCAGTAGGCGGCTGCTGCTCTTATGTGTTATAATTGTGAGGAAATGATTTATTAGAGCAAACACCGGTTCTTAATCTTGACGTTAAATGGGTAGTTGAGCATCGAGGTGAGTAATAGTGTATGAACGTAGGCTATACAAATTAGAAGTTCAACTAATAGTCTAAAATTTTGAATGATTGGATAGATGTGTGTTTAGTCAATTATGACTAAAACTACACAACCTGTGTTCTTCAATAGCCCTGCGATATCAACGTGCCTAAAAGGAACGCAGGTGGGTTTAGTCAGCAGTACCCTGACACGGAGATATTTGATGAGTCCACACCTTAAAAAAAAGGTTAAAGGACGATATTTTATAGCCTGATAGTAGGTGACACCGCCACCGGCTCACGCTGAAAACTAGCGCTGTAAGTTCATCGCATTATGCGTGAGGCCGCAGCTTTATGCTGAGCATTCGGCCGTTTTGCGCGGATGTGACGTATATCTACCCCATCCCCATCAATATCTATTTAATGTTATGTTTGTTTAAGACTGCGTCTTTTTTCGCGTAAATAAACTTTCTAGGTATACTTCCTACGTTGTCAAGCAATAATATTTGACTTTCACAAAGTTACTGAATAACAATAATATTTCTCATAACTCGAGACGTTTCAGAAACTATTTTCACAACTATTTAAATATCGGTTCTTGAAACTACTCACGATAGTATCGGTTTGCTATTAAAAGTAATCACTTCCTCTCAAAGATTCAACTCTCAGATCTGTATTTCGCGGATTACATTGTCAACATCGAGCATCGAACTCTTGTCTTCGAAGTCGGCAACTTTACAGCGAAATTGAACTGCCTTTACAGGCGTCTCGTTCATGGGGAATCACGTTTTATTACCCATAAACTTATTTTATTCTTACATTGTCGTCTTCCATTGTAGACTCTAAGGTTTTATTATTAAGAATGCATAAACTTGGTGTTAATATTTATTTAAAGTAATAGGAATAACTGACTTCGTGTCGTATTGTTTTTATTATTTGTTTCGAAAAAAAAACCATGTTGCCAGTTTAACTCATGCTTATATAAGATGCCAGTATTGGCCAGTATTTTGGATATTGGAGGAAATCATAAGCTAAAACAAAAATAACCTCACTGATCCATCTCCTCGGTGACACAATGCATACCAAAGTCAGACCGACTTTATAGATGAATGGATGTAGATCCAGAATGATCTTAACATTCCGAGATTCATTCGAACCTCAAAGAGCACGTTAAGCTGTTGGTTTCGGCTTTCATTTGTAAACAGAGGCACGAAGAAGGCGTCTGAATGCGTCGAACTACCGCTATTCAAAGATTTTCGACGGTTGTTACAGATAGCCAGGAAACCTGACACTAAACTTACCAAGAGGTACTGTGTTACTATTGCTTGATTGTTGAGACCATGTAATCACTCCATTTAAAGCACAGGTACTCTGCCGAGTACCTTAACTCACCTTACAATCTAACCAAATGTTGCTGACATCCGATTAGACTGGAAATGGACTCCAACATTGTTGGTAAAAACTAAAGAGACATTTTGGTTGCCACTGTTTATTTTGGTTTTCAGCTAGCCCACAGTTATACTGTAACTCTTCCAGTATTTAGGTGTCTTCAAGGCTAGAGTGAATAAGCTCTTAATAAACTAGTGCGCTTCACCATCAACGATTGCATCGCTGCTTACCATCAGGTGGGACCGTAGTCAAACAGTTTTATTTGCACTTTTATACTTGTATAACATCAGCTCAACATCTCAAACTCAGCTGATTATTATTCAAACTAAAACAAAGTCAATCTAGCCCATATTTCTAGCTTGAATCAAATTAATGGCCAACTGCTGACACCGGCGGTCAGAACTGGTCAAACAGATTGCCTTTGTCCGCAGAGAACAGCTACAGCGCAAAGTTTCAACTATTTCAAACTAACGGTAACAACGGCCAAAGTGGTTACGATAATATATCAAAAGCAAAATTGGGAGGCTGGGAACTAAATTCCTTGTTTTTGGATCATATTTTTTACTAAACTATCAAAATTATCAAAATTGGTTATTAAGGTCCTGCGCTCATTTGAGGCAAGACGTCTTAGACAAAACAGTTTCATCTAGGGCTGTTGACAAAATATCGATATATCGAAATATCGACAAAACTATTTTGTCTAAGACTTCTTGTCTCAAGTGTGCGAAAGCCCTTAATGAAGCAGTTTGCATTCCTAAGTGTCGCCGCACACGAGAAGCTAGAAGCGACTACAATACACTTGTGGCCGGTGGCTGTAGAAAGTATTATAATGGACTCTGACGAAGAAGGTTTTAAATGCGCGAGTGGCATGTGACGGCGTTTTGTATCGGCGTTTAGTGGCCAGTGCAGGCCACAAGAAGCGAGCAACGGCGTTTTATAGCATGTGGTGGCGTCGTTCGTGTGCGGCGAATCGATATAAAATGTATGAGAACTATAGGAAATATGCCGGTGGCAGCATTTTGTAGTTGTGGCCGTATATGAGAAAAAATGGGCGCGTGAGGGCAATATCTCGCTATCTCTTTTGTGCACACGTCATATTTCAGTATGTGCATTCATCAGTTTCCCCTTTCACCAGATTTGAAAGGTTTTTAACATCAGTAAGTTAAATAACAACATTCCTACCCAGCTTCTGAAGCGTATTTTAAGAATTTTACAGATCGTTTTGCATAGCCAGAGCCGCGATGGACGAAATTTGAATGAGGCTATTTTCTATACCTTAGTAATTTTCGCATGTCAACTAGTACCTGTATAAAACATTTTGGCATTTTTTTTTTACATATACAAAGGTGTGTTTTTTCTGAGACACTGTATTAAAATTTCCTTTGTCATATTTAACGTACGTAAACACATCAGTCAGATTCAAGTCACGTCTCTCGTCAGATACGTGAAAAACTGAGTTTAAAATTCGTATGACATCGGTCTGTGCTTCAGTCACGCCCTGAGTTACGACCAGCGCGTCTTAAACTTTAACAATAACATACAGATACTGTAGGTACAATCAGTAACTGATCGGCGATGCAACGGTGACGCGACATGGACGTGACCATACAGAATATATAGAAAGAAAACTATTTTATTTGGCATACACACTCGTAGATACACACAATGTAGTAACAACATGTAGACATTATATGTAACTAACATGCACACAGGCCAAAAAAAAAGGCGCTTCAAGCTTCTTTTTGAGGTGGCCTTTTTTTGTGGCCAATGTGCGGTGGTGACGTCACAAAAAAAAAGGTCTAAGCTGCTTCTAGCATTTTTTTGGCGGCCTTTTTTTGTGGTGGCGTTTTTTATAATAATGACGCCGCCGCATACCATTCGCGTATTTAAAATCCTTCTTTGTCAGAGTCCATTATGATACAGCACGCATGGCCATAAGCTGACGCGCGCTTCAGCTTTTTTTTTACCGTGTGCGGGGACACTTAGCGCTCAGCCTAATACGATAAATACAATAAAATGTTAACCCACGCATTTTTCCGCAGTAGTGCGGGAAACAGTAAATAGCGTGCTTAAAAGTAAAAAAGTAAGCGAATTGAAAACAACAGCATCAACATAAGGTCCTTATATCGCATCCTACTAAGGAGGTACCCATAGAGCAAAGTAATAGTCAGTTTGCCCTCAAAACCATAATATGACTTCTAAATCAGTTTCATTTGGTGTCAGACAATATCATCGCTAAAATGGCCCTTACCTATTAACCCCACACTGTATAGTGTATATGCTGGGCTTGAGTGAAGCTTGAATTCGTTAGCGATTGAGGTTATTTTCTGCGGATATAACGTTAGAGAGAATAATACTATGGAGGTACGTACAGTTTACTATAATTATCTTGCTTGATATTTCTGTAGTAAACTTAAGTCGTTAATTTCGTGGCCAGTATCAATCGATGGAAAGATAATATACCTTTTTTTGTTTTCGAGGGGAAACCTTCCAAAGGCACGGACTTTGGGTATAAGTCCGGGGAGTATGGGATTTTTCACTGACCAAAACCACTTCTGTGATCACCATCAGCATGTAGAAGGGTCACCGTTACCTCTTAAAGGACCATCCTGGAGCCCTTTCTGTTTAACGCCTGTTCGGGCACATCCCTAAGGAAAGTAAATATACCTATATAGACTATAGGCTCTTAATAAACTAGTGCGCCTCACCATCAACGATTGCATCACTGCTTACCATCAGGTGGGATCGCAGTCAAGTACTAGTTTATATCAATAGAAAAAAAAAAACTTACCTATTAGACTACTTAAATTTATAATAATTATTATTAAGTATTAATTTGTGAAACAAAGATAATACATAAAGGTATAATATACAGTTATTAGTATTCGTAGGTAATAGGCATCTAGCATATATTTATAAACCTACCTCATCAGAGAAATGTCCATCCTAGATTATCTATAGGTACTTAGACATTAATATTTTGAAATTATTTGTATTGAAAAATATTTGAACCTATATACCTTATTACCTATCAATTAACTATTAATCAATGCTCTCCGTTCCTATATTGTTTAAACAGTAATAAATTGGCTTTCATCGTTCAGTTCAAATTAAATCTAAATAAATGAATCAAATCCCTATTTCATAAATATTTTCAACCTAACATGTAAAATAATAAGTCACACTAACATTATAAAAACGTATGTCGGTACGTTTGTGAGTGTGTATGTTTTCGTCACCCTGAAACTGCAGAACAGATTTAGATGAAATGTGGCACATGGATAGATCATGTCCTAGAAAAGCAAATAGGATACTGTGAGTATATTCCCTTGGGACAATTTTGATGTCACTAGCAGAAGCTAATAATAGAATAATTATTATGATTACAACGTAAATATATACCTACTTCCCCAGAAAACACAAAAACAAACCTACCAAAAATATTAGGTCAGTGTTTCCCTATTCTCGATTAATATGTTAGTAGTAATTATCTAGGCTACCCTACTGAACTATGCACATACGTAATTAGAGGCCCTATGTGGAGAGCTGTTGACCGAAAAACCTCTGCTATGAATCAATCACTTAGATGATGAAAATATGCCTAACATTCTTTCAAAGAGCCTTCTTTGGAGGAATGTTTTGGTGAATAGGTTATTATGTGGCAAATACCGTAACTAGGGTGATGCCGGTGGTGCTCAGGCACAGGGCAGATCCGGAGCGAGGAGGAATGGCAGGCAGTTGCCTCCTTCTGCGAAGCAGTAATGCTAACAAAGGAGGAGGCCGACCGTATCAGGCAACGGCGCCCTCGCCGCCGCCGCCGGGATTCCGATCCCGATTTTCGGCCACCGTAGACGTGGGCTTGCGGACGGTGAGCCATGGGTAGCTCGCTATCCGACCGTCCGGTAACTGTCCGGACCGAGCCCAAGAGGTCGACGGTGCGCACTGTTCCCGCGCGCCTCAAGGAGTTGTCAGCAACAGGAGGGGCCTAGCTGGGTCGAAGCCTACTGGGCCAGGGTTATCCGAAAGGAAACTCGAGCTCCGGTATGAAGAGGCTAGAAGGAACGGGGTGGTTTTAGTCAGTAAGAGTCTGACACTATCTCCCGAAAGACAATAGAAAGACAATAAGGGAGCGAACGCCGGCTTCACTTGGGGTTTAATTCATGAATCCCCAAGCGACCACCGGTGGCCGCGCATCTATTGTCTTACTATTGTGTCTCTAATTGACGGTATCTGAAGGGTTAATGAATGAATTAAAGTTATTGATTGTCTGTCTATTGTATCTCTAATTACGGTATTCGAAAGGTTAACTCCCAATTAGCAAACAAACAAAAATCATGAACCTAATAAACCCGTGTAGCGCCCTATCAGGAATGCTAATTCCGGTAAAGGTTGCGAGGATCTGATGGATGCGAGACGCACGGGATCGTTCATTGTGGCGACACTTTGGTCTATAGGCTGAAATGATGAAATGTAAAGGACAATATTAATTTATTTTCGCTATATCAGGTTTGGTCCCAGGTAGAGAAAAGGCCAGTTACGGCACTGATGGCTAATAGCTTTATTAAAAGTAAAAAGGGGTTGAAATTTGGGTGCCCAGTTGTCTTGGGGAAAATACAAATTTTTGTAGTTCAGTAGCGACCAGTCTCATAGGTTTGTAGATCCTTGATCTATGAAAGATGTCGAGCTTGAGGGATTAGGGATTTACCCTTCCAGCAAAAGCTTAAAATGCAGTTGCTTCTGTTAGGTACATGGGAATCGATGGTGGTCTTTGAATATAGGTACTTATTTGGTGAGGTTACTCACCTTTAGTTGGTACCTTTCGGTTTTTTGTTTTAATAAATCTGTAGAAGTTTTTAGTTGTACGCGCATCACGTAAAATGCCTGAAATCGATGTAGATATTTTTTATAAACGCACACGTGAGACATAGTGTTAGTTTTTATTTTTTTTTGTTTTGTGTTCATCTTAAGTTTCGACATGTTTTTGTTGTCTACAATGTTTTGTGCGCCAAAATAAATATTTTTCTTTCTATTCTTTATTTCTTTCTTTAGGTATACATTAAAATTATGTGTAACTTGATATAATACTTACGCTTTGTTTCATCGCAATCGGTTGACTATATCGAAAGATATACTAAATTCACTGTCTGTTAAGCGGTTTGAATTTCGCTGGGTCAACTTATCTATAGTAATACTTTAGAGAGAAGATTTGTATTTTGGCTTCTAAAACTAAACTCAAAAACTGGACCGATTTAAAAAAAAACTATAATCTGTAGAGTGATGTTTTATAACTGAGCGACATAGGTTATACGTTTTCTACTTTCACGTGCTCAAAACTATGTAGATATGTTTTGGAAATATAGCACAAATATAAAGGCACACTACCTCTCTCTCTCAGCTAAAGTAGAACTGCGCACACGTGTGCCACGTGCGACGTCTCCATACATTTTATATGGAAACTAGTCTTGTAGAGCTACACTAAACAACGCCACGCGACGTCTGGTTCTACGTACATATCAAGCGTGGTCCACACCTGCGTCGGTCTAATATAGTTCTAGCTTTAGATTTCCTAAGTCAGGTTTCACAGTAAACAGCTCGTCTTTAATCGATCCCATGCAAATCCAAGGACGGTTCCAGATTTAGCACAAAACGAGGCACAAACTGTCTACTTTTTAGACAGCAGTAACACTTGACCCGGTTACAAAAGGCTTATAAGTTTGAAGGTCGCTCAGGAACAAGGAGCCGAGTTTCAATGGGACTTGGAACCTCCCTGCTAAAGGTGAGTTAAGAGAATTCACTGTTGGAAAGTTATTTAAAGTGTTAATTTAAGGTCTATCGTTTAGTATCGGAGTTTTGGGGACGGTAGTTAGAGAAACACTTTGTACTCTCTTAACTTAAAGAAAGATATAATGTTACAAAAGTGAAATTTTGTTTAATTATGTCATCTCATGATCTTGAAAATTTATCACTTCATAATATGGTCAAGTAAAACTGCCCAGATCTTTTTAAACCTAAAAGTTTGATGATATTTCTATCCTCGTTTGGCCTACTTTCTTCAGACAAATCCACATCAATGATATGGCCAAATGAGGATTGAAATATCATCAAAATAATGTTAACGTTTAAACGATTTGGCCAGTTTTATTTGGCCATATATTTATATTATATATTTATAGAGATCTCCTTTTCGAATCGGTTGCAATCAAAGTTCTTTGCGCGATTTGAATACATACGACAACCCGAAATCATCTATCGGGCAGTAGCCCACCAGACTATAACATCTGTCTGTTCGGAGGATCCTCCCTTTTCAACGGAGGTTTTCGGGACTTTACTCTCTGTTCCGCATACCCCCAAAAGTCCAAAGCAAAATTACCTTATTAGTATCAATATCAACTTCCAAATGATGAATGATATTTACCTATAAACGTAATTTTTTTTGGAAGATTATACTAGATGAGGCCGGTGTTTACTAACTGACTACTCTAAGAACAAACATCAAAACAAACTCTGGGATCAGTCTCTTTTAATATCCATACAGCAAACATGTAATTGACAAATCATATGAGAACCATTAGAAATGAAGATATGCGCAGGAGAACCAAGGTTAGAGTGGCAGTGGGCAGGGCACATTGCTCGCAGATGTTATTGATTGATTGCAACAAATGGTCGATGGGGATGAAAGGTTCTGGAATGGCAAGCACGTACCGGAAAATGAAGGTAGACCTGACGAGCGTCGCGTGAATCCGATGGATGCGAGCAGTACCGGCCCGGTCATTATGACGACACTTGAGGGAGGCCTATGTCCAACAGTGGACGTCTTTCGGCTGAAATGATGATGATGATGATGAGAACCATGCAGATTAGTGTCTGAGATAATCTTTTTTAATGGTTTTATTTAGCTATTTGTGCCGTAAGCATTAAGGAATTTATTAACCTATTAAAATCACATACCTATGGTCTTTCCCTGCACGTGTAAAGCGAACAGCCTAACCATTAATCGAAGTAAATAAAAAAAACCGGTCAAGTGCGAATCGGACTCGTACATCAAGGGTTCTTTACTAACTAACCTGACGATTCGAGTTTCGAGTCCAAACATTAAATTACGGTTTTCAGACCTAAGCGTTTATTTGTGCTATGGACACATTACTTTTTGACCAATTCAGGAGTCTAGGTCAACGATAGTACCCACGTTTTGATTTTCTTGCAAGTAAAAAAATATGCGTCCTAAACGGAAAATAAACGGCGTCGCGTCGCCTAAACGGCGATATTCTTTACGTTGTGTTGACTTAGAAATATGATTTGTTACTGCTCCAAGGGGTTGCAGACCTCTACACGTACCTGAGAAATATGGTCTTGACAGACAGACGAATAGTCGACAAAGCTATCCAGTACGGGTTCCATGGGCTCGCGGACGGCGAGCCATGGGTAGCTCGCTGTCCGATCGTCAGGTAATGGACCGAGTCCAAGACGTCGACGGCGCGCACTGTTCCCGCGCGCCTCAAGGAATTGTCAGCAGCAGGAGGGGCCCAGCTGGGTCGAAGCCTACTGGGGACAGGGTTGTCTGAAAGGGAGCTCGAGCCCCGGTATGAAGGCTAGAAGGAACGGGATGGGGTTTTTAGTCAGTAAGAGTCTGACACTATCTCCCGCTCCACCCAAGAGCGGGTTTTGTCATGAGATGATTTTCCCCATCGGAAAAAAAAGTACGGGTTCCATTTTTACCGACTAAGGTACGGAACCCTAAAAGACCATTACCTCAACCATCATAAAACCATTAACTGTTGTAGCTAAGTGCTCAATTCTCTCCTCATCTTGCAAGTTTCAAAAGGATTCCTCTTCCACATAAACCGTTACTTTCCACGTAAGATACGGTTTTCCGGTAAAGAGTTACAGTTACCAGGCCAGGGGTAAGTGGGCCAAGGACGCGTGCAACTGTAAAGATTTAATGGCAGACTGTTTTTGGCCGCATTTTGGGAAGCGTCCGTATGACAGCGGGTAGCGAGTGACCTATTTATGAATTCAGAAACTAAATATTACTGTTTGTTTATATCCTATACTTAAGTTAATAATGGTACATCGTGCTTTTTAGAGTCCTAGTTTTTGTTTTTGTTTCGGGGGGAAATCGTCAAATAACTTTATTTATTTATTTATTTAATCTTCATGCAACACAAAGTACATAGGCGGACTTAATGCCTTAGGCATTCTCTGCCAGTCAACCTAGGATGGTGCAAAGACATTATGGTAGGCGCATATAAAGAAAATTTTATTTCAGAAAGAGCAAAAAAGAATACATATCTATATTTAAAATAAACATACATATATATTTAATATAATATATATATACTACATATATATTAATTTAAAGTAAGCACAGAAGTTTTGAGACGATTCTGCTATTGGTGAAGAAAATGATTCCGCAACTTCCGCTTAAATGCATACCGACTTTTGGCCCTCCTGATATCGAGAGGAAGCGCATTCCACAGAAGGATGGACTGTATATAGAAGGAAGAATGAACCAAATCAGAAGTATGAGAAGGACAGAGCAGTAGGAGATTGTTAGAAGAACGCAGATTTCTTGCGTGTGAAGAACAAAGATATTGAAAATGAGATATGAGATAGGAAGGAGGCGTGGGAGAGTTAAGCAGAGAGAAAAGTGTAGTCAGGGCTGTAACTTTGTCCTACTCATGTGCATGTTGAGTAGAACGGTAAGGTGTGTCAGTCTTTTACTCACTAAAGTCAACCCTTTCGACAGCTGTTTGCATCTCAGGGCCGTGGTCACTGTTTACAAGAAACCCACTCCTCAACATTCGGCAGACCATAGATGTTTATATAGTTCTCTATATCTTGAGCAACCAGCTAAGTTTTCTCTTTAAAGATGAAAACCTCTTTATTTGTGTGTTTATGGCTATACTATTTCCAATCTAACAAATACAATCAATCGAAGACCTTGAGAAATCTAGCCCCCAGTTTTGGGAACAAAAATAATCGCAGCATTAACGGGACAAATTGTCAAGCGCCTGTTAACTGCTTCGATTCGTATTTGAGAAACTAGGGTTTAAAGAACTTAGTTCTTTGTTCGAATCAAAAATCAATTCATCCACCATCAATAATCCTATGAGTTAGGCCAACTCTCCACGGACGCGTAGCTTCATAGAAGCGTATTCGTCATTATACGCTTGGTGTACGCGTCTATGAAGTTACGCGTCCGTGGACAGCATTAAGCCCTCTATACGATAAAAGGCTATAATACTGTCCATCATTCAAAGCATCGCCATTAAATCACCCAAATCAAAAACTTCTTAAGCCCAAAGATAAGGCCCTTAGTGCATAATCCCCGCTTGTCGCTTACAAGTGAACCGATCTCCTCCGTCCGCAGCCCAGAGCGGTCGACCCAAGTCTGCACACATATTAGTTTATTTACGAGATCCCTGTTTTAGAATCCTATGGGGATAATTAATGATGTGTGGAAAAGGAAGGGAATAACGATGGGGCGAAAATGGCCTCGGATGCTGTGAGGTAATTAGTGAACTGGCTTTTATGATGGCGGCGTTGTTATGGTTAACAGTACCCTCCGTATCCAGTAGGTACAGCAACGTGTTTAGGACGGTATTGGAGCTGCCCCGATTCTATATTCTCTCTTCTGTAGGTCTCGCGGAAGCGATAACATAAAAAAAGAAACCTTTTTGGTTAAAAAGTTTTTTCATAATTGACTACCCTCTGCCAGCGTGAAACTAGGTTTTATATTTTGCAGCTTTGTTTATTTATGTGTATGTATTTACTATTGTATTTTTTTCTCCTTTTTTCACATGCCGTGTTATGTTTCTGCACCACCCTAAGGTCGACTGGCAGATAATGCCTAGGGCATTAAGTCCGCCTTTGTACAATTTTTGTGCATAAAGCTTTAAATAAATAAATTTGGACTCCCATTACATCACTTTAGGCGGTGAATGTCGTAAAATCTTGACTTAGTGCTCGCCTACGTTTTAAAATGAAACCTTGTGGAAAATTTTACCCTTCTAGTCTCAATAGTTTTGGTTATGCGTTGATATGTCAGTCAGTCAGTTTTTTCTTTTATATATTTAGATAGGCTCGCGTTTGATCACTTTTTGATCTGATGGTAAGCGACGCTGTGGTTGAACACTGGCTTGCGACAGTCGCTGTCTTGCTTTCAAATTTATGAAAGTAAAAGGCCTCGCTGATGCGAATTTGCCCATGTGTAAATTAGTCTACGCTATGCCTCTGTCTATAGTGCCTCAGACATGTTTGCAGAATCGTGCACCGACTGTTTTCACATCACCATGCGCAAACAGTGCGCGTCCTTAGCGCGAAGAGTGCGGGGCAACTCTAATAGTCTTCTTCTTCTTCGGGAATCTTTAAATCGAGAGTGAATAGGTTTCTTCTAGGTAAGCGCGTTCCATAGTCGACCGCATCGTCGCTTTCCATCAGGTGAGATAGCGGTCAAGCGCAAACCTATCAACAATAAAAAAAAAATAGATACAGTTCTCGCGATGTTTGCCGGGAGATTTGATGGCCCATAATATCGGACACTGCTTTAGCAGACACGTTGCTGGCTATGTCCGATAGTGTCATGTATTTGTTCTGTTTTGTGGTTTCCGAAATAGTCCGCTATTGGTTGCATTTTTATTTATAGAGAAAACTTAGCTATAAAGTAAATCAGTTAAAACTCGTTGATGACTACAATCAGTAGTCAGTAATACTTTTTAGTACATAACAAACAGCTAAGACTATGTTAACATTTAAATAATCAACCCTACTAAAACCAAAATATAAAATACAAGTAAAATCTCTAGTGGTGCTTAAGGAATTAAAAAGTTGAAGGAAGCAGTGAGCGAAAAGCAAAAGAAAAATAAAATAAGGTTCCAACTCAAGAAGAAAAAGTAGGACGGAACCACTTGAGAACCGTTTAGAGCTGGAAGTAGAAATTAAAATGTTTTATAAAAACAGTTCTGTTAAGACCTAGAGACCTTGGTTATAAATACAATGTCAAGGGCAATGCTCACAGCTGGATAAGAATGTATCATCTGCTACTAGAGCACTAACTAACAACACTAACTGAACTAAGGTTGTCGACATAGCACGAAGAATCGCCAAACTTAAATGGCAGGGCACATTGCTCGCAGAACAGATGGCCGTTGGGGCCGACAGGTTCTAGAGTGGCGAGCGCGTACAAGGTGGACCGATGACCTGGTGAAGGTTGAGGGAATCCGATGGATGCAGGACGCACAGGATTGTTCATTGTGGAGACACTTGGGTGAGGCCTATGTCCAACAGTGGACGTATATCGGCTGAAATGATGATGATGACTAGAGCAAACATAAAGAGTTTTTATTTTCGTATTTGTGCATCGTAATGAATAATCCCACTTACATGGCAATACAAAGAGAAGCTAACCCTCTATTTCCGATTTACGTCTGGACCGGGCTCGAGTCGTCGCAGGTCCGTAGAGTTCCACAAGCGCCTCAAAGAGATGTCAGGAAAATCGTAGAGGCTCAGCAGGGCCCTTCGGCCCTGCTGAGCCTCTACGATTTTCCTGGGGGGGATTTCCCTCGGGCACATGGGATAGCTTCTGAAAGGGAAAACAAGGGGCTTAGAAGGCAAGGAAAAGCAGAAATAGAAGTGGGTTTTAGTCAGTAAAAGTCTGATTCTTCTCTCGTTCCGCCATAGAGCGTGAGAAGTCATTCGAAGACTTCCCACCTAAAAAGTATTTGAAGTTGAGTAATTCTGAAATCGGTAAAAATTTGGCATTCAAGTAGGCTTCGACATGTTTTCAATTCATAATATCTACTTAATTCAGAAACCCGCCCTAAGACTTAGCTGCTGAGTAGAAAATTAATGTACCGTACGTTCTGTGTTTCTTTTCAGAAATAAAATAATTTATTAGTACTGGTAAAGAGCAGTGGTGGCCGAGTGTTAATGGCCCCGACTTACAACTTGTAGGTCGCAGGTTCGAACCCAGCCAGGCGCACTACTTTGTGTAATTTATTTTATCACCACTGCTCTCAAAACGGTGAAGGAAAACATCGAGAGGAAACCGGCATGTCCTAGAACCAAAAATTCGAAGACATGTGACATCCACCAACACGTACTGGGTCCGCGTGGTAGATTACGGCCCATTCCCTCTCCTAGAGAGGAGGCCTGAGTCCCAGCAGTAGGAACATTAAAAAGGCTGATGATGATGATAATTAGTGGTCGGGAAACTTTCTGCTAGAGATTTTGACATTAGCAATCATTAAAAACACCCAACTGCTGACTTAACCTGTCTTCATCCAAACCTCTCTTGTGCAGTTTTAAGTACCTATTTCCGTTCACATCACCTGCCCAAGAAACAAAAGTACCTAACCAGACTCCGAACAAGACTTTGTAAGCATCTTCCGGACAGCCACTTTCACACACCCCACAATAAAAAATGCATTAAACCGATCGGCGATATTTCTGACGACCTTTTTAGTAGAGGATGTCGTGAAGCTGATCATAACCATAAAAGCACGGCCCATAAACGTCCTGCTACAATTGGCCGCGTAATTCGGAGGATTAAGGACTAGGCTGAATAGAGAACGGCCTTGACTTAGTTTGAGAAAAATAACATCTTGGCACTGGTCGTTGAAAACATTATGATGGTAACAACAGCTGAAGACCTTGAGTGAAAGATAATAATGCATGTATGTCGTAAGTCGTGCCGTCGCAGCTCTGGTGTCCAAAAGTTAGAAGAGAAGCAAACAAGTTTATTTTCCCTTCAGCTATGGAGACCAGCGATCCATTGGGTTTCAGCAGAAGAGGTAGTGGCAGAAAATTGATTCAACCAACTTAGCTAGGGACCAAAACGCTTTAATTTCTGCTAGGTATGAAGTAAATTGGTTCCCAATTCTGCTAATGTGGTTAAAATGAGATTGCCACAACAACTTCTTGCAAGAAATGGCCGCATATGCTTTGCACATACAAGAGTCGACCCAAGATTAGTACACCGCGTGTTTATACATGATTGCACTAGGTGCTAAACCATTATCAAGCTTCCTTCACCAAACATTGTTACGTTAGAGAATGTTCCTACTCCAAAAAACATCCGTCACTGGATCTGCGCCCGCGCAATCTGAGGAATAGCAAGTAGACTGAAAGACCTGTATTGCCAGTCCTGCTTGGCGCCCCTGGGGCTGGGATCAAGCAGGGAGTAGACGGACTACCACGGACCAGACCATGAACCACGGGCTGCCTAGATAGTGATCAAAATTATCTTGAAATTAAAAGAAAACAGAAAGACAAGAGAAAGTCCAAGCAATTGGCTGTGTTCGAATAATAATTAACATTTTGCACCCGAGTTGCCTTCAGGTCCAGGTGAGTGAAAACTAGTGCTAGTGCAACTCTCATTCAACACAATTTATGCACTAGTGCAGAAAAATCAACTCTTGATGGTTGGCGTTGAAGTCCTCCAAACACCGATTGAGCGAAAGGGTACATATTGTTTTAATCTGAGCCGCATCTGCCACCTCATTCAGAAGGCAGTATCTCAGCACATGGGAAATCAAAAAACAACTAGGCTCCGGCAGCTGACCCTAGTTGTCTTCTGATCAGTGGCGTAACTATAGGATGGCAAGGCTGGCAAAATGCCACGGGCCCTTGGTCTGGTGGGGCCCCCAATCCGTAAGACCGCAAGCTCAGAAGAAGTAACTTAACATGTTAACAAAAATAAGTAAAAATTATTAAAAATGTATATGTTTAAGTACTTAAAACCAATTAAAATTAGACACAAATACCTAAAGACAATTCAAATTATTTTAAAGATTTAGGGATCAATTTCCCGTGGCAGCTTACCACTCGATAGTTATGCCACTGGAAGCCCACCTCTAGAGATGAAATTGAAGTCTTCTAGGAACTTGCTGATCATTTTAGGTCTATACTTCAGTAATATATCCAAGTTAAATTGAGACAGTGAAAATTTCCTGGGGCCCCATCCAATGATTGTTACGCCACTGCTTCTGATTTCCGATGTGCGAACAGTAGACATAAGCATACAAAACAGGTTGTAAGGGACAGGTCTACGCAAACTTAAGGGGTTCTCAGTAGACGATACTGAAAAATCTTCCATAAGATTTTTCATAATCTTGATTCGACAGTTTGTATGGAGACGCCGCATATTTTTTCGTTCCTGAAAAAATATCTTGCTTTAATCAACAATGTCTATCATTCAAATTGTTTTCTCTTCAGCGCCCTTGGTTATCTGGTAAATAATGCCTAGTACCTTTGAGTTTAATAAATAAATAAATAATATTATCTCGTCACATTTTCAAACCATAGCTATAAACGCAATTTGGCTGTTATAAACAAACTTGTAACAATTTCATAAAATATATCTTTCGAATTTATTTTATAATTATGTACATCTTAACTATTAAATATTATAAGTTAATAGGTATATACAAACTTAAAATAATAATATGTACAAACGAGTAAAAAAGGCACAAAAACGGGGAAAAGTCAAAGGGCATCAAAAAATTCGTCCACATCGATGTCAATGGGAAAAGTGCCCAGAACGCTGGCAGCATTGCCACGCTGGATGGCAATGCTAATTCGTTGACCGAAGAAAAGGCCAGCCCTCTGGTCACGCGAAGAGTCGACCAAACGTTTGCTGATATCCTTAAAAACTCGATGAGCACTCGGACCCCATGGCCCTAGTGTTTCAACCCCAAACGGCTCAAATATATAACTTCCAATGAGGTTATTATATTTACGCCGTTTGAGGTTTTCTGCACCTACAGCAGCCGCTCCAGCACAGCCCGCGGTACTCAGAAGATGGGATGGCGCAAGGGTGTCGACACATGTTGCATCCCACACCAAAGGCCTACCCAATTTCCAAGGCATTATAGTCATCCCATCTGGTCTCTTCCCATCGTCACGTGCCAAGCCATTGGGTTCTAAGACAGCTGGCACCCCGGCGGTGACAAGAGCTCGACGGATGATGTCATTAATACTGGCATGCCGTGCTATCCGACCAGCGCTTCTACTGCAAGATAGGCCATGGTGTCCGAGGCGATCGACTGCTTCGCCGCACTGACATCGATGTGGAGCTCCACTAGGAGCACCCAGACGCAGGCATGTAGCGATCCGGAAGGTGGTGTCACTCAGCATAGTACCTATGTTAGGTGACGGTAAAGCCTGTAGCCAAAGACCCGACTCCCATTCACCCACAGCCAGTAGGCGAGCGCGCTCAGCAGTATTGGTGGACGTGTTAATGAGATTATTCCGTACCAATCTGCAGAGCGGCTCATTCCACTGTCTCTGGGAAGATGGAATTTCGGGCAACGCGTTGTCCGGGCAAGCAATTTTCCAGGCGCTCACGGCATCGGCCAAGCACGGCACCTCACAGCTAACCAGTGATGGAGTCAAAATTCTTTTGGTCAACTGTTGTGTGCTGTGGACCGAAGACAAGAACGCCGGTAGGCTTATACTAGAAATTTTGCGGATGCCGATCCCACCAAAGCGAATGGGTAGCGTGGCTTGTAACCACGCTCGGTCATCCAGGGCCACATTTAAAATGGAGGTCAGAAATCTTTCATTTCATAAAATAAAGATACATAAAGAAAGGTATTATGTAATGAAATATTTTTTTTTTTCATGTCATAATCAAAAACCCAAAGATTTTATATATCCTAAATACCCCTCTAAAAAGGCTATGTAACAAGGTCGTTATTCCCAATAAAAAATATATAATGACATTTAATTGCTTGACACGTTCAATGTTGCCAGAGTAATACTTTTTCTCTATTTAGCCAAAAGGTCAAAGGGAGAAAAACAATGGATGCCCGATTGATCTAAAAAAAACTGTGTTTTTGAAAATTCCAATATGTGGATCTACCTAGCCTTTCGCAGATAACACTTTAAAAATCACTCCTATATTCCCTATAAAATACATGTGACAATTACGACGTTCAAAAATCAAATAAAAAAAAGCAATATTTGATTCTCCCGAGTTCCGAAGGTTAATGTTTATCCTAAAAATATTTAATAAGGTTCTTGTACATAGAGTTTTACTTACTTTAAACACTTTTATAACATATTTTAATATTTGTATGCCAACTTATAGTGAAATGTGTTTTTGATCTAAAAAAAAATATGTTATCATCTCTTGTACCGAATTTCAATTCTTATACATTAAATGCAATATTTATTTAAATCGCTTTGACTTTCAATATTGTGTCTCAGAAATAAATAAAAAACAGCTGATTTTCTTCATAAAATTTAGCCAATTAAACATTTTTGACAAGCCCGAATCTGACAACACTGATTACGACCTCCATTCATCCTTCGTCTCATCAAAATAACGTTTTTAACACCATTTTCAACCAAAACCACTCTAAAAATCTCTACAGGAGTCAATAAGTGCAGTTGTTTTTAAGTGCTTAAGTGGAATTATAGTTTTGAAATGAAAATGGCGTTGAAATCGTCGCCGGTAATCTTCGGGTGGCTCTCTCGTTTGCCTCGTAGTTTCTCTACATCTAGCGCTTTAGCTTCTAAGCCTATGACTGTGCGTGATGCCATCAACAGTGCTATTGATGAGGAGATGGAAAGAGACGAGAGGGTGTTCATTTTGGGCGAGGAAGTGGCTCAGTACGACGGTGCCTACAAGGTGACCAGGTATGGGATAAACGGTCTACATAACCCTTACAGTACGTTTTGACTAGAGTTTTGTATTAAAACTCTATGAAAAAGTTGTAGTCTTACGCTTTTTTAGTAAAATACCAAATGTTATGAGCTTTTCAAAGTTTTTTCTTTGCATAGAAATGCTTCAATATTACATAACCAAAAAGTTTGTTGATAGATTTCAATATGAATATTATCTCCATAGAAATCTGTCAAATATGATACATAACCTTCAAAAAGCTACAGGGCTATTCTATTGTAACTAAACCAATTAATCTAAGTTATGTTGTAATTAATTTTCAATTCCAATTCTTAATGTATAGTTAAAGAGATAGATAATAGGCCAATAATGTCTATTCTAATAGTTCATGAATAACTAGTATTTACATTTTTAGAACAATATTTATAGCAATTAGAGACTCAATAGAAAGACAGTGACAGAGCAAATGCCAGCGTTCGTTAAATAAGGAAATAAAATATCCCTCGGTGCCAAAAACTATTGGTTGCAATAATCTTTCTAATTAGGCTTGATACACTCCTCAACATAATGTATTTACTGTCTATCTACCTCAATCCCATGTAATGACCAGACCTCTGGATATATCAAAGACTAATGGAGTGCAGTGTGCAGTGCTCAAAGAGAAAATGCAAAATGAGTGGAATGGAGTGGATTTTAAAAAGAAGGGACAGAGCCATATTGAGGTGTATATACCTCAATATGGTCCAAAGCCAGAAGATAGATGATGATAGATGTGAGCAAAAAACAATGGTTGCCAACATTATGACCATTGGGCAAATCGACTAACCAGAGGTTTATGTTGCCAAGGCCGGCCCAGAAAGCAGATGCCGGTTGCCCTGAATGTAGGCTGGTTCAGAGTGACTCATGACTAGAGTGTTTGGAAAGATAAGGGGGAAGCGTTTGCCCACGTATAGGCTGTAGGCTATTACAAAAATGGGATAGTTGGTGGTATAAATAGTAATGAATGAAAACGAAAAAAAAAAGCCCACGTAAACATGACGACATGAGACGTCATGCCATTTGTCAACATGACGTACGGTTTTACTGCCAATAGATAGATAGATCACATTATAAAGTTAATGAACTATACGTGAAAGATGATAAAAATAGTTAATGTAATAAAAAGTGTATGTCAAGAGCTTGCCAAGATGTGAAACACACAATGTTACTATGGCATAGTGTTTGTACAATAATGTTTTTTCAGTGTTTTGATCATCTGTGTAGATAAAAAAGTTACAATGCCAAATAATCATTTTTCAAATTGTTGCCATCTTTCAAAAAGATAGAGAAATACATACATGTTGTTTTTATTCCAAAGTTGCCACATCATCGCTTACCATCAGGTGAGATAGTGGTCAAACGTGAGCCTATACATAAAAAAAAAAGTACATACACAAGAAATCGGGCAAAAATAATTCATTATAGATTTTTTATCATTATTTAATTTGATTTACTTTATTCAACAAATTAATAACAATAATAAAAGAGTTACGTACTTAACTATATGTACAAAAATATCTTTATTTATTTAGTTTTTACAACATTTCAGGGGTCTATGGAAAAAATACGGAGACAAGAGAGTAATAGACACACCAATCACAGAAAGCGGTTTTACCGGTATAGCGGTTGGTGCTGCATTCGCTGGACTCCGACCAATCTGCGAGTTTATGACATTCAACTTCTCCATGCAGGCTATTGATCAGGTAAGCTAAGCTAAGCGGCCTCACCGACGTGGAAAAGCATTTTAAACCTATTTCCAAAAAAAATTATCGTTTAAGATTTCCCATTGCAGGTTATTGACATAATAATATTCACTTAGCTCAAATGGCTTCCTCTTCGCCGGAATGCTCATATACTTTCGTTGCTTTATAATGTGCTTTTTAATCCTTCAACTCCTTTTTATCTTAAAGAACACTTTCAGTTCCTCTGTGACACACATTCTAGGTCCTTGAGATCATCGGAAAATCTGAAATTAAGTATTCGTATGCATTCCACATCCATTTTTGACAAATCGTTTACTGTCCAAGCTGCTCGTTTGTGGAATGCGTTACCTAATGAATTGAGACGTGCTCAAATGCTACCAACGTTTAGAAAAATGGAATCTAGGTGAAAGATTTTTTTTTCTCCTGGCTTAATTACATAAAATTTGATATAATAATATTATTAATTTATTTGATATTTAATTTAATATATTTGATAATTTGATATTTAATTTAATATATTTGATAATTTGATATTTATTAGTATATATATTTTTGTAATGTATATATGTATTCGTGTTGTTATTTCTTAATAATATTATTTCTAATTTTGTACACTGACAGCCCTAAATCTTTCTCCTTTCTTTCAGTCCATCTAAAGGTTGTCTGTAAGAGATCGGACTGTGCAATAAGACCGCCCATTGTACACTTATTTTGAATAATGTTTGTCCTATATTTTTTTGTTTATGTGGTGTACAATAAAGAATATAATAAATAAATAGTATTCTACCACAATTGTAACAGAAAAGAAAATACAAAATGATTTGGTATAGATCTATGTACTTGTATGACTCATTAGGTACAGCCATAGTTATATTTAAATTGCTTATTATAAATCCTATCTATCTGCAAAGTTGCCGACAGCTGGGCAGTTTTGCACTTAAATTGGGCTAGATTTTTTTTTGTGTTTTTTAGTTCAAACATTCTGGTTCACAGAACCGAGTTTCTTAGGAACCTCGTTAACTCTATTCAAAATAAGGAACACAGACTGAAATATTTGACTTTAATGTTCAGTGCACATGGATGTTCAATTGTGCTAACAATCAATTGAGATGGTATTGTCAAGAGAACAATTACGGTCATTGCATGTTGAATGTAACAATTACTTGTATTGTACTGTCACAGCTATTGTATGTATTATATAACAGTTATACTTGACCTTTGAAGGAAAAGAATACACTGGAATAAATTCAAATGCAATATTAATTGACAAGCAAAATTTAAAAGAAAAGCAAACTGGTAATTTATATCAGTTTTTAGATCTAATTGGCTAAGCTAAGTCATTGGATGATTTCCCACCTGAGTGGATGGATACAATAGAATAAATTTTTATCCATCCATATATTCAGCCTTCAATGTTTCCACTGTTAAGACTCAGGCCTCCTCTCTTGGAGAAGGAATGGGCCTTAATTACCACGCGGGCCCAATGCGGGTTGGTGACTGTCACATGTCTTCGAATTTTTGGTTCTAGGACATGCCGGTTTCCTCACAATGTTTTCCTTCACCGTTTTGAGAGCAATGGTGATGAAATAAATTACACAAAGTAATGTGCCTGGCTGGGTTCGAACCCACGACCTACAGCTCGTAAGTCGAGGCCATTACCACTTGGCCACCATTGCTCCAAAATTTATTATCTTAATTATTATTAACCCTTCAGATACCGTCAATTAGAGACACAATAGTAAGACAATAGATGCGCGGCCACCGGTGGTCGCTTGGGGATTCATGAATTAATAGAAAAATAAATTCTACACATCCAGTAAAGAATTTATTCTCTAAAACTGATTTTAGTTTTGGCATTTACAAAGCAATTTACAGCTGTTATGAAGATATGAGGATAAATAAAAAACAATCGGAGCAGATAAGATAGCCCAGTCTACAACTTCACGGCTACACATAAATCTTGCAGACATCTGATGAACGACAATTTATCTCATGCTTATCTAATCTGTGTGGTATTTGAGCGAATGTCAAGTCAAGTGCGAGTACTGAAATTAATTTGTTCGTTATTCAATTGCACGTCGCCGTCGTATGGGAACTACAGGTCATTTGTAGATTGACGACCGACGAGAGTGACCGACGTTATGGGATAGAAGCCAGGAAATCTCACACCAGTCTTTCCAAAGGGAAACTCGGAACTGGCAAGGGTGTACTCGTTTTTTAAAAGGAAAAAGTCGAAAGCGAAACCCTTATAAGATCACTTTGTTGTATGTCTGTCAAGACCATTCATATCGAGAAGGAGTGGAGTTATTGAGTTTTAAGTCAAAAAACGGTCTCTTGAAGCTGAAAAAAATTGGAACTTCTAATTTAACGATAAAATAAGATATGGTCTTTGGACACTCGTGGAGGTCAAGTAGGCAGTTGGTCCATGTAAAATACTGGTTTAGGTTCGGCGTCAGAGTGGGGATCGCTTTGCGCATTCCAAACATTGACAAGCCAATCGCCGTCGCTGTTATATACATGCAGCAAGCGCAAGGAAAGAATCACGAGTGACGTGTATGATATTGTGACGTCGTGATGGCGCGGCGAGCCAATAACTGACACTCCCCTTCCCCCGCGTTTCATTTCATACCACTAAATAGGCCCGATATTTGACTTCTGCGCAAGTGAAGGTCAGCGCTCAAGATTCGTGCCTATACTACTACTAAGCAGAATCCGGTTAGATTGAGATCGTCCCCGACACGGTAGTGACACTTAATGAGTGGTAGCGTTAACCAAATTTAGACAAAAACATTTTGTGCGTATGGTTGGGATATAGGATGCACTTATGTGTCAGAAACAGGCTTATGCATGTATATACCTAAAAAGAGAAACTGACTGACTGACATATCAACGCACAGCCGTCTCTACAGAAATTAGGAGCGTGAAATTTTGCCCAAGGCTTCCTTTTAGGAAGTGAATTTACACCAAATTCATTTCCTAAAGGAATGAACCGAGGTTCATAATTTGTGTGGAAAACCTATTTTCACGCAGGTAAAGCCGTTGGCAGAAGCTAGTCAGTCTATAATGTTTTCATGGAAGTAAGCTGTGACACTGACCTCTCTAAGAATTGAGGCAATAATGACGTTGATATTAATGCACAGTATTGCACAGCTAACACGGTTGTGAAACTCGAGCTGTAAGCGGTAGTCAGACACGCATTCCACCAGTTGCCTAATGGTTTTGGTTGTATTGTATTACAATGCACACAATGTGCACCAACCCGCACTGGGCCCGCGTGGTGGATTACGGCTCATTCCCTCTCGAGGAGGCCTGAGTCCCAGCAGTGGGAACATTAAACAGACTGATGCTGCTGCTACTGCACACTTGTGCTTAGATTGATCACCATTTATATTTCCCGCCTATAGTACCCCACAGGCACCTACTGGTAGCTACAATTATATTATTTAAAAAGTACCGCAGAAAAGGGAAAGGGTAATTTTGATCATAACAAAGTTTTCGTCACTAATAAAAATCAAAGGTCCATTCCAGTTAGTCCCTTTAGAAGATACTAAACCAGCAGCCGAAACCAGTTGGTTTGAGCATCCTCTTTGTAGCGTTGAGAAAGAGCTTTTTGAGGCGATTATAGAAATGCTCACAGTTTTAAAATAAAAATAACCCTACAAACTTACTTATGTAAAGAATTCAATACCTGATTTGAGTGTCGAAGTTTTATCCAAATCGCAAAAAAGAGTTTTTTGTGACGTAACAACTCTGTTTTCAGATTTATTCCTATACTTGTGTTATAAGACCTTACTTTATGCAAACTTTCAGGATTCTGGGTCAACGGGAACTGCTCTAGAAATTTGGTTCCCTTGAGTGTCGAAATATACATTTTGCGACCCCAACTTAGTGTAGTAAAAGCTAGGTCTAGATATATAATAAAAGGTTGGGCGTAAATTTTGAAGCCCATTATATGAAGCCTTCGAAAGCTGCGTCTTCCAGTAAACGGACGCCAATCTAGAACTCACTGTCGTACTAACAATGTATACCGTAAAATGTGCAACCCACTACCAAAACTTACCACTTCAGTTTGGTGAGTTTTGGGCTATATCGGTCTGGTTGTCTTGCGGATATTATTATTTGTGATGCGATCACGCAAGTTTGGCAAGGTAGGCCACTTCTTACTCAGTCAGTAAGAATCTGACACTATCTCACGCTCCCCTAAAGAGCGGAGGTTGTCATTGGATGTTTTTGCCAACCGTAAAAAAAGGCCACTTCTCACTAACTGTGTTTTTCTTTGTGCCTTCTGATGAGGCCCATTGTAAACAACCACGTTTCACATATGAGTCACATTTACAATGACACAATACTCTTCCAGGTAATAAACTCAGCAGCGAAGACATTCTACATGTCAGCTGGTAATGTCCCCGTTCCCATCGTGTTCCGCGGTCCCAACGGCGCGGCGGCGGGCGTGGCCGCGCAGCACTCGCAGTGCTTCGGCGCCTGGTACAGCCACTGCCCCGGCCTGAAGGTGCTCATGCCATACACCTCCGAAGATGCTAAAGGTAACTTTAGACTACGGTCAAAAAAAATTAATTGGGCTGATTTTGCAATAACTGGTTTAGGAGCCAAAGGCCTGATTCTCAAAACGACCACAGAGCAGAAAAAAAACTAATTCTCTAAACAGCTCATTATCTAAATGGCAATAGAATAGAATAGAATAGAATAAACTTTATTGTACACCAAAAAGTAACACAGCTTATACATATAAGATATGTTATTGAGGATTTTCCAAATAAACCACAAATTGTTTCTCTGAAAATCAAAGTTTTGTTTATTTAATACGTCCTTACTATATTACAACGTTTAACTATGACCATTACACCTATAACTTACCTGAAAATCAAAGAAACGACATTTAAAGTTTACTAATATCGCCTCCTCAATTATATCCCTTTATTTTTATCTCTTTACAATAGAATTTTTAACAATAAAATATGCAAAATAATCTAAACATCATCTGCCATTCAATCACACGTCACCCCGTTCCACAGAACATAAATTCCATTGACAACTTCAACGCACGAAGAGCGGCAAATTTGAATTAATGAAATGTCATTTCATTACATACATAAAATTAAATTTATGGGTACAATGGCGGTCTTATCGCTGAAAGCGATATCTTCCAGACAACCTTAGGATGGACAAGAACTTAAATAATACAAGGGGTAGTCTGTGGTGTACTGCTAACAAATGAACTCCATATAAAACACAATATATAACTATATATATATATGTATATATATATCATAAAATAATAAAATAAAATAATATGTTACACAATTTCAATAAAATAGGGAAGAATAAAAGAGTAAAGTAGAGTTGGTGGAAGAAATTAAATTACTAAGAATCAAGATAAGTAACGTTAGAAAGAAAGGAAATGGTCTTTTTTTTTCTAATTTTTTTCCCTATTGTAGAAAATTTACTATTTGAAGAATTGGCAGACAACAATCTCAAAAATAAACATGTTATGTTTATACCATAGAAAGGAATATTAGAATGCTGATTTTCTTGTGTAAATATGCGTAAATTAAAAATAATCAAAAATAATTCCCAGTGTCTCATGTGCCTGCAAAGTCACTCGGAGCGCGTTACGTCCCGGGGTGAGAAAAACCCCGAAACAAACTGTCATGTTCGCTGGCAATCTTTAATCTACGCCTATGAGTGACAGTTTGATAAAAGTATTACTAGTTGTCCTTCAAATAATGTCTGTTCTGTTCCAGGTCTCCTAAAGTCCGCTATCAGAAGTCTAGACCCCGTGGTAGTGTTAGAAGACGAGATCCTCTACGGTGTCCAGTTCCCCATGTCCGATGAAGCACTCTCCAAAGACTTTTTAATTCCAATTGGTGTGTATATTTGTTACATCAAAACTAATGTTATGAAGTGGAAATTGTTTGTACCTTTATTTATGTCTTTGTTTGTGAAAGATAATCTCAGAAGAATGATTTCATTTTAAACAAAGATTTTGTGAAAAAATGTACCTAGTCCTTGTAGGTCGGATCTCGGAAGCACTTCTTCGGTAATAAATAGACCTTATCGCTTTGAGGTGCAAACAATTTTCAAGTTAAACGTTTAGTACATTACGCTGCTTTTAGTCACGACGATCAGCGATCTGGTTTTTTTTTAAAGGAGTACTGTTTCCTGTTAGCTATAACCTAAGGGGTAAAGTGAAGAGTGAATAGGTTACTTCTAGGCAATACTACTCCATCGTCGGCCACTCGCTTACCATCAGCGCCCCTAGTCAAGTTACAACCGTTTCGCTTGCGTCGAACGCTTCGAGTTGGCCACGTCCCCAATTCCTTTGTTCTGACCACGTGACTGAGCGTTGAGATAACGTCATTTGAACGCACGCCGTACATTTGAAGCTTTCTACTAGCGTTAACAATTGCAGATTGGCAACTTGGCTAGCGGTGCAGGCGAGATAGTGGTCAAACGCGGGCCTGTCTATAATATCAAATCTATATGTAGTACATAATATATGACATGGGAACATTACTATTAGTACTTGGTGAACAAAACAATTCACAACTAAACATCTTGATTGTAACCAATTACAGTCATGTAGAATTCTAAGGGGGACTAGATTACCGCCGGTCGGGGCGTTAATTGCCATCATTACATTGAGAGAGAAGGAGGGAGCTGTACCATCGCAGTCATACAGGCGGCACCAAACCAATCCCTTTGAAGTTTTCGTTTCGAGTGCAAGCAAAAATGAACTTAGCGGTGGTCAGGCGGATGTGTCTTTGATGGTACATGACGTATAGTACCACTGACTGGACAGGTCCACTCAAATCTGTATGGTTCTTTCCTCAAAAGACCATCTGAGACACAAATCTGCACGGTTCTCATATGATTTGACCATTACATGTTCTTTACTATATGGACTTTAACCCTTCAGATACCGTCGATTAGAGACACAATAGTAAGACAATAGATGCGCGGCCACCGGTGGTCGCTTGGGGATTCATGAATTAAAAGAGACTGACCCCTGAGTTTGTTTCGGTGTTTCTTCTCAGGGTAGTCAGCTAGGAAACACCGGCCTCATCTCGTTAAAACTGAGTGAAAACAAAATTGACGTGTAAAAGTGTTTTTTGAAAACCTATTTACAATATAAAGATCATTTATCATTACATAATATGGCCTCAGCAGCCTCTTCCCTGACCTCGCTATTACTTATAGTTTATTGTAATCCGCAGGTAAAGCTAAGATAGAGCGAGAAGGCAACCACGTCACACTAGTGTGCGCCGGCAGAGGAACCGACACAGCCCTACAAGCGGCCAAGGAGCTCGCCGGCAAGGGTAAGATACCGCGCACATTGCAACATTACTGTAATTTCTAATAACTGCCGAATCTACCACACAATAGAGGAAATTACTTTAAACAATATCAACGTTATACAACGTGTAACGTTAAATGCGCAAAACCTCAGACACCCCAAACGATTTGTAATTTAATTGACCTAAAATTGTGAGAAAAAAATCATTTAAAAAAAAAATGCAGTTTTACTTTGTTTAAAATTAATATCTGCATTGAAATAAGAACTTTTTTTATCCCGTGTATCAGAAAATTTGATTGGATTACCTACAACCATTTGTGTTTATTTACCTATTTCAGCGGGATTGCGCACATGATGGCTTGACCTGTTCATAAATAGACAGGGCGACATTTTAAATGAAGATTTTTTTGAAAAATGTAACCTATATTAAAAAGTGGTTTAATTGATTCTGCTCGTTGTTCTGATCGAAATATTTTCAAGTTTTGCGCATTTGACGTTACACGTTGTATATGTACAAGAACACTACACGCCGTCGACGACTCGGACTCGGTCTATACTGGACGAGGACGGGAAGATACCAATTGCACGTCGTCCCAGCCAGTGGCTGGAAATCATCCTGCTACTCCCGAAACCTCGGGAGACAAAGCCTTTTTACTGTGGAAAATCATCCAATAACTTCTCCCAGACTGGGAGAAGTCGTTTCGTACTGATTAAAACCCTGTGTCTTTCAGTTGCCCTTTCCGTTCCAGGACTACAAGATTTACTTTTCAGAAAATTGCCACGGGCCCCTACGGTTTGCTGATATCTGTGTAGAAAACGCTTAAGCCGATAGTAGAATTATTGATAATGAATTGAAAATGGTGTTGATTTGTTGCAGGTATTGAATGTGAGGTGATCAATCTGCGCTCCATCCGGCCGTTGGACTTCGACACCATCGCGCGCTCCATCGCCAAGACGCACCACCTCGTCACCGTCGAGCAGGGCTGGCCCCAGTCAGGTAAATAACGAGTAAACTAGTGGGGTTTGAATTTTTAATAAAATCATGCAAGAGGGCATGACTTTACTGGGACACCATGTTGTTTGTTAATTTTGACAACACCTTATGACTATTAAACCGTAGTGGTTTAGTGATATTTTCCGCGAACATTTCCTTTATTTTATTCGTCACATAAAAGAGAGTCTGCTTTGTAAAGTGGAACTCACCTGTATCTTTGATATTGCAAATGTGCTCAGGCGGTGATGACCACGTGCCATCATGGGCATCGCCTGCTTGCTTGTCGCTTTATTCACAGCCATCAGGTCGCCGCTGTGTTGCGAGTAGTCATAGCGAGCAGCACTATCAGCACAGTATGGATGCAAGGGGCATTATCGTACTACGCGTTTGAGACTTCGCCAGGCGCAAGCTCCTTACCTTCGCATTTAAAAAAGAAAATGTAGATCAATATGTAATGTGTTGTCAGGTATCGGCGCGGAGATCTGCGCGCGCGTGATGGAGTCGCCGTCGTTCTTCGAGCTGGACGCGCCCGCGTGGCGCGTGACGGGCGCCGACGTGCCCATGCCCTACGCGCGCTCGCTTGAAGTGCTGGCCATCCCGCGCAGCGACGACGTGCAGGCCGCAGTCACCGCTGTACTCGGGAACAAGTCAGTACAACATCAATAAAATATCATCGTCACCATCATCATTTCAGTCAAAAGACGTCCACTGTTGGATATAAGCCACCCCCAAGTGTCGCTATAATGACCGGTCCAGTGCATCTCGCATCTACCGAATTCCCTCTACCCTCACAAGGTAATCGGTCCACCTTGTAGGAAGCTTTCCAACGCTGCGTCATCCGGTATGTAGCTGCCATTCCAGAACCTTTCGTCCCCATCGACCATCTGTTCTGCAAGCAATGTGCCCTGCACACGAAGACGCAGCGTTGTAAGGTGGACCGATGACCTGGTAAAAGTCGCGGGAATCGGGGTCAAATGTCATTATGGTTACACTTGGGGTAGGCCTATGCCGAATAGAGGACGTCTTTCGGCTGAGATAACACTATAACACAAAGGCAAACTAGTTCTAACGCAATTTTCTTTCTTTCTTTCTTTTCTTTGTAACAAGGACCCTTCCCTCTGTTCCAGGATCAGTGCAGCCAGCAGCCAGTAGCGAATCTCTAGAGGACAGTGCTTCCATTAGCTGGAGGTTATCATTCAAGTGTAAATATTTTTATTCACTTCGATATTTATTACTTTTTATTTAATTTTATTTTGAATGGAAAGGAGAAGTTGGAAATAAATGATGTTATTTAATTTTCTGAGTTTTATATTGCAACGCAAATACCCTTTTAATGTGCTGCTGCGAAAATACCTCTATTTAATCGACTTCAAAAAGGAGGTTCTATGTTCGGTAAAAAAGTACAAAATAACTTTAATTTCGCAAGACGGTATTAAATATCGAAGAGACAAAACTATTATAGAAACATCAACTTTGGAATTTAAAGTTATTTTGTACTTTAATTATTTTTTTTTTACATTGTTCCTTTTTTTTGTTGTGTGAGCACAACTAAAAAGTACCCCTCAGCTAATCATCAGCTTAGCTCGATGTACCTTATAGCCAGAATGCATCTCTTAACACGATGGAGCACACAGTGGAAGTGTACCCCACTTGGGCAGAGCATCGCCGTGCCCTCGTAGGGGCGAACGGCGGCGGCGATATTTGCGAAGCAGTGATGCTAACAAATGAGGAGGCCGACCGTAGCAGGCAACGGCGCTCCCGCCGCCGCCGGGATTCCGATCCTAATTTCCGGCCACCCTAGGCGCGGGCTGGCGGACGGCGAGCAATTTGTAGCTCGCTGTCCGACCATTCGGTAACTGTCCGGACCGAGCCCAAGTCGTCGACGGCGCGCACTGTTCCCGCGCGCCTCAAGCTGTCAGCAACAGCACCCCTGCTGTTGCTGACAGCCTACTGGAGCTAGGGTTATCCGAAAGGTAGCTCGGTCCCGGTACGAAAGGACACGATTAGGTTATTCTTTTCCAACACTCAGCCTTCACCTAGTGCGGCCTACCCGCACTAGCTAAAGTCTGTTTTGGAAAAAGTGGATTAAGTCGAGCTCGTCCAAATTTTTGTTCTGCCGCGTTCCACCATTTAAACCGCACCTTAAATCCAAAATAACTTTTTATTTTATTTAACTTATACTCTACCACTGCTGGGCAAAAGCCTCCCGTAACTTCTTCCAGGTATTCATTTCTTGGGCCACCTCGAAACAGCCCTTGCGGTAAGCGTCTAGGTTATCTCCCTACCTCTTTCCAGCTCGGCCTCAGCAGAGTCATCTAAAGGTACCCAGTTTGTGGAGACTTGTTCAGCGGTTGTGTGCATGTGACTGATGTCACCTGGCCAATCCCGTTTTATTTAAAATTTTCAATTTAAAAGAAATTAACAAACTCCCAAAGATTTTATATATCCTTCTACTAGTAGGATAATAAATCTTTGCTAACTCCCTTACAACACTCGCTTTGCAGTTTGACAACTGTCTCGGATCTCTAGTCTATTGTCAATCTTATAGAACTGCCATCTGTCGTATAATTATTGTACTGAATAATCTCTTTCCCATTTATTATCTCGGGACTGGGAGTGTTATGAAACAGTGTTCATATGTGAAGCGGTAGATGGCGTAGACTGGCTTGACGGTTTAATACTATGACAATAGATGACGCTAACAGGCGCGAGAGAAGTAAGAAAATATGCGATTATTATATTATTCTCTATAGGTATTTTACCAATAATTATTATTATTATTACTTATTTTGGTATTAGCTAGATTTATTTTTATATATTTAAGCAATATAGATTTTCCCCAAAGTGCAGAGTCGATGAATTGAGAGCACGTCAAACCGTCTTCGATCCTATTTTAATAATTTATTTTAAATCAGCTAATTTTATCGCGTGATATATAAACTTACCTTTACGTTATGTTCCTATTTCTTGGCTGAAGGGGGGTGGCTGGTGGGTGGGCTTGATGCGGTGACCCTTTTGGCTTCTATGTCCAAGAACCTCTTCATTTCACTTTTGGTTTCCGTTATAATTATTTATCAGTTGCAATAAAAAAAAATTATTAAAAAAACACAGTAGGAGGTATTTTCAAATTTCTCTTGCAGGTTGGTTTTTACTGGCACTTGAAAATTCATTGAAAATTCATCAAGGCAATGTTTTTCTTTTTGTTTTTACCGGCTTCTTATATTTATTTATTATTATACACCAGTCGTATTATGTTATACAAGTATTGTAATATGTTTATTTGTTTACCCTGGTCCGTGCGTCACTGCGGGGTGCCAACTGAAAATCAGCGCTGGGTGTCTAACGTCCAGCAAATGCTGAGGTGGTCACCCTTTCGGTGCGGGCACGCTCGGCGCACTTTGTAGTTTTGTTACTTTTTAAATTAACTTTTATGCTTACAACTGTCGTGCTGTGTCTGTTCTGAATAAAAGTATTTCTATTCTATTCTATTCTATTCTATTCTATTCGACTTCACCAGTCAGGAAGTCACAAGCCCGTTGTCAGTCAACTATGCGTGTCACACTTTTACAGACTAAAAATGTGGGTTTCCTTTTCAGAAATTCCCCAGTGGTCCTAGCAGGCATCGGCCCTGCTAGTACCTTAAGGTTTGCCAACATCTCTTTGTGGCGTACGTGGACCACTACGTGCGGTCGACGACTCGGGCGCGGTCCTTATTGGACGAGCGAACGGTGAGCTACCCATTGCTCGCTATCCACTAGCCCGCGCCTATGGTGACCGGGAAACGCTCTGTGAATCCTGCGTCAGGATGCGTCAGCGTCAGGATGCCCGTTCCCTCGCGTATGCGGGCTCTTCCTTCGCTAGCATAGCTGCTTGGCACTCGAATGCGACCACCACACATTCATTAATGTCACTTGAATACATTGAAAGCCTAGTTAAGTTACACCATTCTAGGCGGAAGACTATAACTAAGTTAAACCTTACCTTAACTCGGCACATGTGTCTAGATGTCTGTCAAACTAGTGCGCCTCACCATCAACGATTGCATCACTGCTTACCATCAGGTAGGATCACAATCAAGCGCTAGTTTATATAAAACAAACTTTTTTCGGTGCAAAGATTATATTTTCATGTCTAATTGATAGCCTCCTTTTTATGGAATCGATTTTGTTGTTGATATAATAATTGAAATACCTACATATAATATCTGCAACCGTCGTTTTAATTGAGACATAATATTATATTAGTATGAGGGACTGTTATTGATACATCACTTTTCTCAACAACCCAGTAGGTGCTCCTACTCCAGTCCACCTCAAAACTATTGAATTAGCAACAACCGACAGATGCCACGAACAGAAAACATCTAAATTATAATAACAATATAATCAATAAGCTTAGTAAATCCGTCACGAATCCTGAACGATAAATCCATACAATAGCGGATTCGTGCGATTTTAGCGAAATGTTGCTTTTGTACGACAGACGTCCGCGCCGGGGGACGCTCGATGACAGAATGATGGATCGGCGACGCTCGTACAATGTTATGTGCGGGCACACACGGGCTCTATGTGCGCTTGAATTGTACTGGGACCGTTTCTTATGTAATACGCTTATTGCAGATGAGAGAAAAACATTGTGAGGTGGAGAACTTGAAGGACTAAGTATATGTGGACGATGATACAAGTTCTACATACTATAACGGTGTTATATCTTATAATTATTATAATGAAATAAACTTATAAGAAAAATATTGCGGCAGTTCATACAAGAGGACCACAAAGTAATGCCTTATGTATGGTAAAATACAAAAGCAGAAAGTTTGTCATTGTGGCCGAGGCGGAATTCGCGGAGTGATTTTGCACGTGTATCAAACGACTTTTTTCAATACACTTACGAATAAATGAATAAACGGGGGCGATGCGCGCCCAGCCTGATACGATAGGTACAGGCAATAAAATTGTGACGAAGAGAGCTCGCGCACTTTTCTGCACGAGTGCGGAAAACAGACTATTGCATGCCTAAAAGCGGTGGAATAAGAACGGGTTTTCGAGTAAGTGTATTGAAAATTGCTTTTTTCACTACAGATGACGAATCTACCGGAAAAAAAAAATCTCCAGCATAAACCCATAATCCATTTACCATACCTACATCTCAATTTCATGATTACAGCAAAAAAGTGCTAACGAACACGTCAATCCTCGTCTAAAAGTATATCTTTGTACATTTTACGTATAAAAGTATAATTCAGCGCACAATGTGTGTTGGTGATCCATCAAGCGAGACGGCTAGCGACAGATTTTTGTGAATAAACCAACGAGTGGGTGAAATTATAAATTTTTAAGTCTATAGAAATTGTGGCTTGTGTGTGTAGTGGGGGCAAAAAATATGAGCGCGGCTTGACAACAAGCAAAGCTATCTTTGCTACTGTGTTGCTCTCATAACAATTATCTAGACCATGGTTTGATCTTGGTTTGTCATAATTTGGTTGCGAGTAGGTACTAAAGCATTAGAGTAGTGGTGGCCCAGTGATTACGGCCCCTATTTACAAGTTGTAGCTCGTGGTTCGAACCCAGCCACCCACAATCATCATCATCATCATTTCAGTCGAAAGACTGAAAAGATGATGATGGATATTGACCTACTGTTGGATATTGACCTACCCAAGTGTCACCACAATGAAGGATCCTGTGCTTCTAGCATCCCTCGGATTTCCGCAACCCTCACCAGCTTATCGCATCGGTCCGCCTAGTAGGTAGCAAGCCTTCCGACGCTGCGTCTTCCGATACACGATTGATACTCCAGCCACATTACTTTGTGTAATTTATTTCATCACCACAGGTCTCAGTACGGTTAAGGACAACATCGTGAGGACACCGGCATGTCCCAGAACCAAAAATTCGAAGACATGTGACTTCCACCAATCCGCACTGATAAGAATCCTAGAGAAGAGACCTTAGTCCCAGCACTGGGAATATTACACTACAAGGCCGATTATGCTGACTATATTACTTATACTAAAATATGCAGCTCGCCAAAAAATTATGTACCTAAACAAATTTTCTATAACAATCCGAAGGATATTGAAAGAAACTGCCATTGCATATCGGAATTAATTTTTCAGATTGTCAAAAGAAAGAAATCGTCATCATTGCAAGGTAGCCTGACAAAATGGTGGTTCAAAGCGGATAACTTAATAAAACTTTACTATAGCAGGCGCCAGATAACCGTGGAATAAAGACATTGACCTTTTCATAATAACTCTGCGTAGGCAGTGCCGGGGTAAGGGCGACTGACACCCCGGGCGAAAATATTGTGGCGCCCAGGTGGAAGTATCGCACCAATCGTAAGCTTAAGCGCAGTGTGCCACCACAAACCCTCAAAAAAATCCATCTAAAAAAATCTCAATAAAAAATATGCATATGCACAGAGCGTAGAGCACAGTTTTGAGGGTTTGCACTAGGGGAGGCAGGAGACTCCAACTCCAGACCTTGGCGCCCACCTGAATTTGTCGCCATGGGCCGTCGCCCCATCGTGCCCCCCCCCCCCCCCCTAATGCCGGCATTGTGCGTAGGTACCCGAATAACAAACAATGAATTGCTTTTCATTACTAGATCATGTAAAGGATCACGATACAATGTCGATTCAAGACAGCTTTATGTCTTTATTTCCATTTTTTAAATCAAGAATATCAACAAATGTAGGAGGGTCAATGACCGTTATTCCACGGTTATCTGGCGCCTACTTTATGAACAATCTCCGCTTTTGCTAAGCTTGGAACTCAAGGCAAAGAAAGAACATAGAAGTGGGTTAAAAGTCTGACACGCCCTCCTGCTCCGCCCTAGAACGGGAAGTCATTGGATGATTTCCCACAAAAAAAGTTAATTTTAAATCAATCTAAAAAATAAACAAGTTTTCCAACGATTACCTCGACAGAAACAAATGCAGCTCTAACACAAGTTACAAAGCAGCGGTGATCCATCAAGGGAGCTAAGTTTTGACGGCGTCGTGTTCTCGCGACAACCAGCGTGTCCGACTGTTTAGCGCAGGGAACATTTTGTGGGACAGGGAAGAAACTAGTTTTCCAGAACATATACCACACCACGCTTGTACCTACAGTGCGTTTCACTTAAGAAGTTCCTTTGGCGTAATGTTGGCTCCCCTGTCTGTCTTCACAAAAAAGAAGGGAAATAGGAAAGAGTTGCCTACTTTACCAAAATTGTTCCCCGAAATGCGTAACGAAATCGATTTTAACGGTAGTTGCAACACTTTTTGTAGAATTATGAGGGGAATGTGATTTTATTTAAAAAAAAGCAGGTCTAAAAGAAAGTTGTTAATAGAGAGGTACGATATTGTAGCGTGGCGTTTTCGGTATTTAAAAGAATTGCAGGACAATCGAGCCCAGCGTCCTATACTTTATTCAAAAAGTAACGAAGTATCAATTAATCTCCCTAATACTAAGTAATTTAATTGCTAAAAATATTGCAACACTGTTTTTCCATATTGCCAACATTACGGCAAAGGAACTTCTTAAGTGAAACTCACTGTACCTATTTTCTGAATATACAGAGATGCTGCTGATTATCCTCCGTCATATTTTGCCATAAATTACATTACTTCATACGAAGTCAGGCGGTCTATTAAAGTTGTGCGACCTGCTACTCAGTGTCTTCTGTTAACTTATTTATTTTATTTACAATGTAGAGTTTAAGATAAAAAGTACAGTTTCAGCAGTCTACCAATGCTAAGTCTAAAATTTTACTCATAGATACCGACATGAACCATTGACCCTCTTCTGGCAATGCTAGTCTAGCATTGGTACATTGCAACAGCACTTTGGCCCCTGACTGTACACAAATAAAAAAACTCTACTTCAAAACCAAGGAGGCTATCTAGCTTAGAATTAGGGTACCTTTAGGCTGAGCTTGCAATGCAACTCCTGTAGGTCTTGGCAGTCAACTAGTAATATATATTCCATTGTTCCAATCCAAAGTCTATAAAATGCACTATTAAACTTTAAAGGGTGCTTTTAATTCAATAGAGTGTTTTATAAGAGGGTTAACCCTGATTTTAAAGAGGGGTGGCTGGTGACAGATGCTAAACGGTGGTTTACTTTGTGACGAGTCTTTCAACAAATCACTGCAAGGTTTTCGTCTTTCAGCTGTATTAACCTGATTTCTTTCTATGCTTTTCAGCGAAAAAACGTCTCAAATCTTTATTGTAATCCACAATATAATAAAAGTCAAAGTCAAAGTCAAAACATTCATCATAAGTCCATCATCTAATGACTTCTATTTTATGTTTCTAGGGTAGAGGACTACTGATTCGAGTAATACATATATGTACTTAATTATGCAATCATAATTTGTCCATGTATTTAACTTGTGACTGATGGACCGATGACCTGGTAAGGGTTGCGGGAATCCGATGGCTGCGAGACGCACAGGACCGTTCATTGTGGCGGCACTTGGGGGAGGCTTATGTCCAACAGTGGACACGTCTTTCGGCTGAAATGATGATGATGATTTAACTTGTGCCTGCCGTGCAGTGTATTAGACTAGATATATTACTACTGTATTTTCTACTTGGGTGTATATATATATATATATATCTACTACCTTTGTATTATTATAAAACAAAAATATTTGTCTAAGTAAATATAGGCATATAAGGTAAATGTGGGTAGGTATTGGTGGTAGGTATGTGCAACCGGCTAAGACCGAGTCGGATGGCGATATTCATGTTTACGCGTATTTTGCGAGACATCGCGCGTGCATGGCGGAAGAAAGTCCGGAACGAGTGGTTTTGGTTTTTCTGTCTTTATTATGAAGGTAATAAGCGTGGCAATACTTAATCGTTTACTTACGTAATTATTCAGATATTTTTGATTTTGGTAAGAAAGAAAACTACCACATTTTGCCAAAATCATTGGTAAGTACCTACCTAAATGAAGAGCATAGTGTCCCCACCTAGGTACTCTAATTAATATCTTTTAATGTATTTCTTTTTTTATTAAGCATTGTATAAATATGTACATAAATAGTACCTACTTAATTAGAATTCATGGTTCTGTGACATTGTACTTATGTCTTATGGAAAAACTATTATCAGGGTATTCGAATGTGACTGGCGAGAGAAAAATAGTAAAAACTTGAATAATACTGTCAGTTTTTGGTCCGATTACTAGTTACTCATGCGAATTTTGTGCAAAAAAATTGCCCGAAAAAAAACCGGAACTCCAGCCTAAATTAGTTTTTTTTATCGATATTGACCGAAACTAATCTTTTATTTTAATACACAAGTAGATACCTATCTACTGAATTTGTAACAGGTGCAACTGCCTACACAAAAATATACAGTTTAAAAGGAATTATTTGAAATTCGCTGTTGAAATATCGCAACCACAATATATAATTGTTATGTCTTGCATAGGTACTTAAATATGTGGGTAGATATAGGCATGGAAATTATAGAACGTTTAGCATTGACAGTTCATAATTAAATTGCGCAAATAAGTTGTCAAATAAATATGATGCCAGTTTCTCTTTCACAAGACATAACTGGTCCTAGGTATTTATAGTAATTATGCCTAGTTGTTATACAGCTTTGAGAGAAATACCTAGATATTGATTTTCTAGGAAATCAAGTACTTATGTTGCAAATCTTGATGCTGTAGCCTTGTGAAATACTCTTGTTGTAGAGAGTCACGGCGTGTAGCTCTACAAGTCTAGATTCCATAGACCGACGCGCTTAAATCGGTGTGTGTGGCACACGTGTGAGCAGTATTAATAATAATAATTTAATAATAATAATAATAATTTATTTATTTATCAAGCATTACTTATCACCTAGTGAATGGAGTCTCCTTTTAAGCAAAATAAAGCCTGTGTTAGGAGACTCGATATATATCGTATCGATCGTATAGTTCTACCTTAAGTGCAGTTAGTTAATACATGCATATCATAGTAGAGGAAAGCCAAGAATTTTAAAGATTTCAAACACTTGTGCGAAGCTGGGGTGAGTAGCTAGTTGATAATAATCGAGAGTTTTTTTCTGTTGTAAGGTTGTGTGGAAAAACTCAAAATATAGGACTTACTCTTCTGCCTACTATTAAGAACCATAACACAACGCACTTTCTTCTATCCATGCGCCGTAGGCCTCGCTAATGGCATGTGACAGCGGCCGTGATGGATCGGACGCGCCCCCCCCCCCCGCGCCCCTCACCCTCCTGCACGGCTACCGATAAAATTAGACGATTTTTCCCCAAAATGAGACATTCTTGTGCGAGATATTTTATTTTGCTGCTTAGTAAACATGTGATGGTAAGTGGACACTGCTGTTTCTTTGGACGAAATACCTACCATAACAGAGTCATAGCAGTACTAGAGGATAAAGAAAAATGACACTAATATTATATAAGCAAAAGTTTGTGAGCTATAACCTTGGGGTCTTATTATAGTCTTTAAGTCTAACGTGAATAGATTACTTCTAGGCAAGCATGCCCCATCTTCGACCACATCACTGCTTACCGCTTGGTGAGGTAGTGCCTATGATTAAGTGTGTGTGCGTAAGTTTGTAACTTCTTCATAAGCATTTAAACAGACACACATTTAGTACAGCCGTTCAAGCGAATGGCTGTACGGATTTGAATGAAATTTACCTAGTATGACATTTGAATTAAATAATTGAGAACTCTTCTTACACAAACTCGCCTGACACAGGATTAAGCAAATTACTGATTACGACGCAAACAACAGCAGTACCTAAACCTATCCTTTTCTACAAATTAACTACCTACCCACCTACAATAAAGTATCACAAATCTAAATTTTATCACAGATCTAAGGCAGATCCAGCAATGAGATCCCAATTACAGAGCTTTGAAATTTATATCACCAAACTTTAACGTTTAAAACGATCTGGCTAGTTTTAGTTGGCCATTTCATGAAATTATCAATTAATAAGATCTGGCCACGACATATCGATAATAATCTAAAAGAAACCGACATCGTAGAGGTAGAGACCTATCCGTTAGCATTTTATTACGAGAGACATTAGCCAGGCGCTCTCAGGTAGCCACAGGCTAAAGATTAACTTTAACCGCAGCAACGTAACAACTACCTGATAGCGTTCATTTGCATGATATTTATTTATTTCCAGTTCTTATTTTGCTTAGAAAACTCTAAGCCCGTATTTCTTGAAGGTTAAAATAGTAAGCCTACCTTTAGTATCTATTCCTTCATTTCACCAATTTGAATTGGGTAGGTAGGTACCATCGCGGTCATTTCTACCTGATCACTTTAAACTTCGCATGTGCTGTCGGCGCATCGCCAAACCAGACTCTTTAAAATTTTCGTTTCGAGTTCAAGCAGAAATGAACTTAGCGGTGGTCAGGCGAAGTGTCTTTAATGGTGCATCATTTCTACATGCGCTTGAACAGCCTGCGATGAAGCTCACGCGTGACTACCCTCCACTTGGTTGATAACGCGACGGTCCAAAGGAACCTCAAAGAGGCTTATTTCGCTACCAACATGGCACAAAATCGTGTACAATGGGAAACGAACAAGGCCGACCCGACCGATAAATGGGATAAGGTCTAGCCAGAAGAAGGTTTCTAGATAGCAAAACCACTTTTCTTTCGAAGTGTCAGTAGCGACCCCACATTATCTATATCCGCTCATGTTATAGGTGATGATCTTTTTTGCTATGTATGTAATGTATCCGTATATGGGTTATTTTATGGCTGAGTTTTTGAATATACTCGATATTACATAAAAAGAAAAACTGATGGCGTTAACGTAAAGGTTCGCCGATATCATTTATTGGCGACTAAATGGGGTTTCCGATACCTATTGTTACTAGACGGTGGAACATACATAGTTAAAAAAATAACTTACTACGCGGTCGAGTATGTTAGTAAACTCGTGCTAAAGCCTCACAGGAACAGTTAAAAACTTACAGTTACGAACTCTATGACAAAAATAAAATGTATATAACAAAATATCACTTTGACCGATGTGGAGATTGAACCGCAAAACAACTGGTTAGCACCTGCAATTGCAACAACTACTCTAATGCAAAGGTAAAATTGATTATTTCATTTAAAATACATCCTCTCCTGGATACACCGGCGAGGTTTAGGTACTCGTATATATGTCCAGCAATAGAGCATCTCAAGCTTCACAATATAACCAGTCCTATGTTTCTCACATCCAATGGCTCAGTTGTATATTAAACAGTGCAATTAACAAATGCACCTAAACTATGTGAAGGCTAACATCAACAGAAGAAATTAATGATAATGATAAAGGAATATTAAAACATAAATTAACCGATAAGGACACAATACCGGTTGATACAGAACAGCATTCTTTAGAGTTTAGATCAAACGTTGTCAATGAATAAATTAGACAGATAATATAATAAAAGAATATTATAAAGCTGGTCAATTGCTAAACAAAATTGATTGATTTAACCATTTTTCATCATTGATGAACACTCATTTGACCACTAGATACTCACATCTCGCCTGATGGTAAGCGACGATGTGGTCTATGATGGAGAACGCTTGCCTAGAAGCTTTTAAAAGCAGAACATTATAAGTTAGAAAAACTTGCACTCAGTTTAGTAAAGTCTCATTTGATTGACAGATAGCACCAAGTTCAAATAAATGATGTAAAATTCCAATAGTTTGAAAGTCAATATGGGGTACTACAAGGCTTAATTTTGGGTCCTTATTTTTTTTTAATTTACTTATGATCTTCCCCAACTTTAAAAAAATAACCACACAGAGTGACAGTAGCTTGTCAGCTACTATCGTATTGTCACACGTCTTTAATTTTTAAATGACTCTAAAATTAATAGCCTGCTCTATTAATTTAAATAGATGTTGTCTTAAATCTTAACGGCGTAACTAATGCCAAATTTCTTCACTGTTGATAAAGCACTAAAGTTATGTGACATAAAATTCGAGTAGTTAAAATTGGTCTAAAATACGGTTTTCTTGGGGATCCTCCTCGTCCCGAGGCTACAATGAGCTCCTTATTTAATATTTGTAGCACTCATCTTTCTGACTGACTTATTAATAATTCAATAGTACCTGTCAATGCTTTATTTGTTATAGTTGTATGGCACGGTTTATCTTTGATTACTACTATACCTACTTCTATTGGTCGTAGCATTTTATGCAGCTTAGTCTTTTTTTTTTTTTTTGTCGACGGGGAAAATCATCTTTGACAAAACCCGCTCTTGGGTGGAGCGGGAGATAGTGTCAGACTCTTACTGACTAAAAACCCCGCGCCGTTCCTTCTAGCCTTCATACCGGGGCACGAGCTCCCTTTCGGACAACCCTGTCCCCAGTAGGCTTCGACCCAGCTGGGCCCCTCCTGCTGCTGACAACTCCTTGAGGCGCGCGGGAACAGTGCGCGCCGTCGACGTCTTGGACTCGGTCCATTACCGGACGATCGGACAGCGAGCTACCCATGGCTTGCCGTCCGCGAGCCCGCGTCTACGGTGGCCGGAAATCGGGATCGGAATCCCGGCGACGGCGGCGAGGGCGCCGTTGCCTGATGCGGTCAGCCTCCTCCTTTGCAAACATTACTGCTTCGCAGAAAGAGGCGACCGCCTGCCATTCCTCCTCGCTCCGGACCATGGCCTCGACCAGGGCCCGGCGCGAGAGGTCTCCGCCGCCGATCGCCCCCACGAGGGCACGGCGATGCTCCGCCCAGGCAGGGCACACCTCGACGGTGTGCTCCACCGTGTCCTCCGGGCGTTGCGCACAGTGGCGACACCCGGGCGTCTCTTCCGCTTGAATCCGATGCAGGAACCTCCCGAACTTGCCATGTCCGGTGAGGACCTGCGTCATGCGGAAGGTAAGGACGCCGTGAGGTCTTTCCAGCCACGCCTCAAAGAGGGGACTTACCGCCATAATCGTGGCGTGCCCAGCACTGGGTTGCGATAGCCGTTGACGCCATTTCACCATGAGATCCCGCCGGAGCTCTGTCCGCCATGCCTTGACATGTTGCGGCAGTGGACTTTCACCCCGGCGTTGCATCTCCACGCGCATGTCGTGCATGTGTGCAAGGACTGTTGCCTCCAGATCCCACGGTGGTAGGCCAGCCAGAAGGCTCGCCGCTTCGCGAGAGATCGTGCGGTAACCCCGCACCATCCGTATTGCCATGACCCTCTGGCAGGCGTTCAGTATGGACGCCGGTCGCTTTGCCAGCGACGGCGCCCACACCGGCGCCCCGTAGAGGGCCATGGACCGAACGATCCCCGCGTAGAGCCTCCGGCAGGAGGCGTCTGGACCCCCAAGGTTGGGCAGGAGCCGCTTGAGAGCAGCCCCAGCCCGGAGAAGCTTGGGAGCCAGACGTCGAAAATGTTCTACGAAATTCCACCGGCTGTCGAGGACGAGTCCCAGATACTTCATCGTCGACCCGACGCCGATGCGAACTCCTCCTACCGTAAGCTGGGAGTCCGATGGTGGCGCGTTCCGAGGGCCGTGGAAGCACATTGCCTCGGATTTATGCAGCGCCACCTCGAGTCCCAACTCCTGGATCCTACCAACGGCTATCGCAACCCCGCGTGTCGCTAGAGCGACCGCCGCCTGGTGCGACTCTCCCTGCGCTAGGATCAGCGTGTCGTCTGCGTAGCAAACCACGCTGACCCCGTCAGGGAAGTCGCCGCGCAGCACGTAATCGTATCCGATGTTCCACAAGGGTGGGCCCAGAACCGACCCCTGCGGAACACCGCACGACATCTCTCGACGTTTCCAGTCTCCCTGGTGACCGGGGTAGACAATGTACCTGTCTGACAGGTACGCCTCGACCACTAGACAGAGGTATTCGGGCACCCGGTGGTACCGGAGTGCCCTCCGGATCGTACTCCAGGGCAGGGAGTTGAAGGCGTTGGCAATGTCCAAGGACACTGCCACGACACACCTACCCTGGGACACCGCTTCCCCTGTCGTGAGGGCTCGCACGCGCATGATGGCGTCTATTGTAGAGCGCGCCCTGCGAAAGCCGAACTGTCCGTCCGACAAGTCCGGCCCCACCCGTGTTAGCCGCACGACGAGGCGGTTTGCAATAACTCTTTCAAAGAGCTTGCCCACCTCGTCGAGCAGCACAATGGGCCGGTACGCGGACGGAGAGTCCGCAGGGCGCCCTGGCTTCGCGATGAGGACCAGTTTCCCCGTCTTCCAGCGAAGTGGGAACTGGCCCCTCTCCAGGCATGCGCTGAAGAGCCCTCTCAGTCGAGGCCCGAGAGCCTCCATGGCCAGGACCCAGGCTTTCCCTGGCAAACCGTCGGGTCCTGGGGCGGTGTTTTTGGCACTCAGCCTTCGCACCGCCACTCTCAACTCTACCTCGGTCACTTCTGGAGCATTGTCGTCGTCGTCGCTGTTGCGATCCGCGTCAGACACCGCTGGCGATGCAGCTTAGTCTTCGGGAAATCATATGGCAAATGCGTATTGTGTGCTTTTTTTAAGTAGGTATACGTTATTAAGTTCGGAACGCCAACTTGCAGCATATTTCGACCTGTCTGCCCGAGTAGCATAGTTGCTCTCTCTAGAGTTCAATATTATATTCCATTTATAACCACAAATCTACAGAAGCAGTTTATTGCCAAGGTAATACCCACGGCAAATACCCAAGTCTCCGAGCAAACAAAACTACCTCACTAATCATTTATACTTTCGTTATTTTCGATTGATTAATTTTATTAATTACTCATCATCATCATCATCAGCCTTTTTAATGTTCCCACTGCTGGGACTCAGGCCTCCTCTCTAGGAGAGGGAATGGGCCATAATCCACCACGCGGGCCCAGTGCGTGTTGGTGAATGTCACATGTCTTCGAATTTTTGGTTCTAGGACATGCCGGTTTCCTCACGATGTTTTCCTTCACCGTTTTGAGAGCAGTGGTGATGAAATAAATTACACAAAGTAATGCGCCTGGCTGGGTTCGAACCCGCGACCTACAACTCGTAAGTCGGGGCCATTACCACTCGGCCACCACTGCTCTTATACTTAATTACTCAACCAAGGTTTAATAATAGCATTGTCTTTACAACTTCAACTTTGAAGGCTTGGCAAAGATCACGCATGCAAAATAACTATTACTAGCTATTAGATTATAGCTTCCGTACTGAAGCGTTTCCTGGTGGTTTAAGGACGGTGTTCTTTCTCAAGCAAAATAGAATAAATGTATTTTTTGTAATAGGTACAGATAGGGTGCAAGAAACACCATAGATTATTTATGTAGACGTATGTATTTATGTTGAAGTCTCGTCGAAGACGTCTAAGTGTGAGCATTGGTGGCCGAGTGGTAACGGCCCCGACTTACGAGTTGTAGGTCGCGGGTTCAAACCCAGCCAGGCGCATTACTTTGTGTAATTTATTTCACCACAACTTTCAAAACGGTGAAGGGTAACATTGTAAGGAAACCGGCATGCCCTGGAAGAAAAAAATTTAAGACATGTGACATTCACCGACCCGCACAGGGCCCGCGTGGTGGAATACGGCCCATTGCCTCTTCTAGAAAGGAGGCCTGAGTCCCAGCAGTGGGAACATTAAAAGGCTGATTATGTTGTGCTATGCTATGCTATGAAGTCTCATCTTCTGATGACCCACTCTAGGAATTACTCATATATCTTTTCACACACATTTAAACTCACTTAAGCTATACACCAATATTCTGACCAAAAATATTTGTAGGTCTTACAAACAATAACTTGTTCCGTGCAGGAACTGAGCCCAGAACACGCAGCACAGCAGCCAATCACTTAATCATTGCACCAAGAGTTTCGTCAAATACTGACTGTCCTGTTAGCAAAAACCCTGTTGAAGGAAGTTACTCCTTTATCAACAATTCCTCTTACAAATGTCTTTAAATTTTTACCTACAGAAACACTTTTGACTGTACCAGAACTCGAAAAGGCTTCGCCCCTGTGAAGTTAGGAAAGTATCCTATAATATATAAAAAAAAGCCTATGACGAAGAAAACAATCAGATAACATAGACCGATGGAGAAATCAATCACCAAACACTCCAAGGTTACGGTCAGCCACTAGCAAACATCTTGACAGTCAAAATACAACTCAGTATCTCAAGAATAGAGTCTACAATCAATAATTTGATGAAGACAATTGATTTTTTCTTCATAATAGATTTCATTTGGTCTGGTGTGAGGTAACTTGATTGAGGACAATGATCGGATGAGTGACCAGCCACGCGGAACTAGTGGCTTGAACTAGATTATAGAATCTTGTTCTGCTATTTTAGGAGATTTATTTTTTTAGGGTTTCGTACCTCAAAAAGAAAACACGGAACCTTTATAGGATCACTTTGTTGTCCGTCTGTCTATCTGTCAAGAACTTTTATGTCGAGAACGAGTGTAGTTCAAATTAAAACCATATACTGAGGTTTGCAATCCCTTGAAGCTGTGAAAAAAAATGTCATGAAATAACGTCGCATAGCACAAGTACAGAAGAAGTATCGTAACTCTACGGAAAATCGGTAATTTAATTGTTTGTACGGTTTGTACGCGAGTACGGCTTGCACTTGCCTGTTTTTCTTTTTTTATTGATAGACTCGCCTTTGACCGCTACCTATCTCACCTGATAGTAAGTGATGATGTGGTCGACGATAGAGCACGCTTTACCATCAACATTACAGCCGAAAGACATCCGATTGACATATACCTTCCCCAAGCACACTTGCCCAGAAATAAGTTATTTTCTCTTGACTTAAAGACGCCCAAGTGGTAGCTATTAGGAAACAGACTCCAGCAGGCAATTCCACTTCTTAGGTGTACGCATAATGTGTGTTCCCAAAATGTTATTTTTAGTTCAGTTCAATTATTATATATATAATTACAGTATTTAGGTAGGTACGTTTTAATTTGAGTTTAGTTTAGAAAAAAACTGCAACTCAGGATTGTTCCAAATGATACATTTGAAATAACTACTGTTCCAAGTTTTTCGAAACACTAAAATATTTTGGAACAGTGAGTCGGTTCAGTAAAGAGTTATACATGAATATTCTCTACATATCTGAAAAATATTTGCATATTTCCACATCTCAACGATCATGATAAAGAAATTAAAATTCACTACAACTTAGTGCCAATTTAAGTAATTCTTCTATTTATTTGTCAATTTTAAGATTATCTAATAGCCTGACTTACATTTCGTCTAGTATCTTAGTCAATAATAAAAATAAATTATCATACAGAAGTGTTATGTAGGAAATGATCTCAATCTACTTTAGAAGAACTGCTTGGTGAATGCAGACAGATTTGACCACTTGAGTTTGAGGACTTGGACTAGTCAGTGACAGTCACTTTTCGTGTTACTATAACAACTTTCTCTCTCAATCAAATTATTGGGATTAAGTCCGGCTTTGGTCTTTGCACCTTAGAAGTGTGAACAAGAACCCATGCATGAAGACAGTTTCAGTTTTCTTATTTTGTCTAGGTCTACTTTGTTTTTAAGGGTTCGAAATTATTGAATAGCTCGCGCTCTGGAAGAGGAAGTCTCAATTTTTTACTGTCTAAAATCTCCCCCTGTTCTTTCAGTCGCCCTTTACGTTCCACAAGGCTAGGAAGGGACATAGGAGTGGGTTTTTGTTAGTAAAAGTCTAACACGCCCTCTCGCTCCGCGGGTGAACTCATTGGATGATTTCCCACAGGAAGCAGCAACAGCTCTTCTAGGTCTACTCTTTGATTTCACATTACAAATGTTACGTTGGTTTTTTACCAATACATAGTGAAGGCTATTTTAATGCCATGTCATGCTTGCCAGTCTCCGACAGGAATATTTATTGAGTTTGAGGACTTGGACTAGTCAGTGAGTGAGTTTTAGTAGTCTTTTTTAATGAGCCTTGAAATAAATCCCAATAATGTTAGTCCATGCACATAAATTAAATATCAACTACTTTCCTAACATGACAGTCTAATATTTTTTTAACAAAAAATGTTAAGTGTCCACTTAGGCAATATATGGTTAATGAGATCATGTATGATTACTGAATTTATTTAAATATTTATTTAGCAATTTAGTATTATTCATTTAACATAGATAGAACAAGAACAATAAAAACACTTAACTAATTAAAACTACATAAACACAATAACTATGCGAGGATAAACAAATAAATAAATAAAAAGAACTCTTACCTATAACATGGCGTCCAAAAATCCAACATAATATTTTAACACAGTTTCCGGATTGAGGAATAGCCTTGATAGTTCGAAAGAAGCAGTAGGTTGCTAGGATTTACAGCGACGCAAACATGAAGGAACGATCGTCCTCATGCCCCAGCTGCGCGTCAAGAGTCACAGAGTGATTTCCTGACCAATGTAAACGTGGGTTTGCGGACGACGAGCTATGGGTAGCTGGAAGGTATATTTTTTTTTACCTTTTTTGCATTACTTATCCACAATGTGCTCAGTGTGCTCACATATTAGACGGAACGAAAAATATGTAACTAAGATTTTGAAGATGTAGAAAATTTAACTAAAAATTATGACATAATTTGATTTCAAAGAGTGCCCATGGAGTTTCTTGCATGTTTTCTCCATAGAGAGATATCTACGCTGCAATGCAATTTAGCATCACTTTTTGTTTTAACTGACCGATATCTGATTATTCAAAAGTATCTATTTGAAATAAATGATTTTGATTTGATTTGTATCTAAATACTTTCTGTAAGTAATCAGTACTTTTATGATGTACCTACTACTTACACTTATCCTAAAAAAGTCAGAGTAATTTGTAAATCCTCAAATGTGCCTAAAAGGAAGTATCTTTAAAGCTTCAGGCGACACATAGTAAGCTCATTATAATTTATGTAAATATACCGACTAGATTTATAACACCTTTCATCAAGACCATCGCAATGATATGCGCGTGAGTGGCAGATAGCCGTCATTCCGCATGCCGCGCCCGCGCACCTCGGCCGCGTGTCTAACATTCGAATTGAGAACAATCGATCGTGAAATACTTATATCGATAACTATTGTGCATGTGGACGGCGATATAAACAATAAGTGGATTGTGGCTTGTGTTTTCTTTTTTACTATTGTTAAATAGTCTTAGTTGGAATTAACATGTTCAAATACGTGGTGAGATATATATTTTTTTATTTATATTTACTATAACATTGCGAATGCAAAATATTTGTCAAAAAAAAAAAAAACATTAATTTTGTACCACACTTTTACTTCACTGAAACATATGTAGGTAATGTTTATGTTTGAAAGAAAATTGGAAAATTATCAGATTCTCGCCTATAGGACCGCAAAGAATTTAAAATTACTTCTTCTTCTTCCTGCCCTTATCCCGTTTTATTTGGGGTCTGCGCAACACGTTTTTTTTTGTTTAGAAAGAAGAGTTTAAAATAACTAAAAACCTAAAAACAACTCACGGCATACATCACTATAAATCAATTTTCAATGCAACTTGCAGAGAAAATAACAAAATTCGGCAGTTCCTGAAATACACAGGTGGTCTGATAAGTTTCCAACCTAATAAAGATACAAGATAGAAAAAAAGAAACCTGTATCTAAAAAAAAAAAAGGTCTAAAGGCATATCAATGCACAGCCGAAACTACTGGGCTTAGAAACGTGATATTTTGCTCTAGGTATCATTTTATGAAGTAGGCAATAACTAAGAGAGGATTTCACAAAATTCACTCCCTAAGGATAGAAATAGAGGTCCAAAGTTTGTATTGAGAATCCTACCATTATGCAGGCGAAACCGCTGGCAGAAGCTAGTTTAAAATAAGAATGATAACATTGCGTCTCCTAAGAGCCAAATGTTAGTTGAATGAGGGGCCAAAGATGGCCGGTGGCTTTTGGAAGCCCTTTACCACATGGTATCCAGTAAGAAACACACGCAGAAGTCGGAACCTTTTCAGGCCACCCTCGTATATTCAAAGGATTTTCACCATTACCCGTAGTATACCTACGTAAAATGAAGACATCCGCAGGAGAACCAAAGTTGCCGACATAGCACAAAGAATTGCCGAACTTAAGTGGCAATGGGCAGGGCACATTGCTCTACCGGGTCGGGGTTATCCGAAAGGAAACTAGAGCCCCGCTATGAAGGCTAGAAGGAACGGCGCGGGGTGTTTAGTCAGTAAGAGTCTGAGACTATCTCCCGCTCCACCCAAGAGCGGGTTTTGTCAATGATGATTTTCCCCATCGACAAAAAAAAGGGCACATTGCTCGCAGAACAGATGGCCGCTGGGGCCGAACGTTTTTGGAGTGGCGACTGCGTATCGGAAGACGCAGCGTTGGAAGGCCTCCAACAAGGTGGACTGATGACCTGGTGAAGGTTGCGGGAAACCGATGGATGCGAGACGCACAGGATCGTTCTTTGTGGCGACGCTTGGGGGAGGCCTATGTCCAACAGTGGACGTGTATCGGCTGAAATGATGATGATGAGTATACGTACTACAGGTTGAATCGATGTGTAAGAAAGGGCTGAGAGAGTAATCGAGAGCACAATAATTGTATCGTTACTAACCAAATAATTTAAATAGCTTATAGACAAATTGTGTTAACATTTTTTATTTTCTGATGACCGGCTTAAAACGATGAATGACGTCACGTATGTGTAACTATGACAGTGATCAACTGATTATCACGCCATGCATATCTACTAAGTACTAGGCAATAATACTATGCAATATGCATATACCAACCCGCACTGGACCGGCGTGGTGGATCCCTCTCCTAGAGAGGAGGCCTGAGTCCCAGCAGTGGGAACATTAAAAGGGCTGATGATGATGATGATGATGAATATGCATATATGCACAAGGAGTACAAACAAGTTTAGGAATGTTTTTAGGGTTTGCGACCCTATCGCTATAACTCCGCTGTCCGTCTGCCTGGCACCAGGCTGTATCTCATGAATCGTGATAGCTAGACAGTTGAGATTTTCACAGATGATGGTATTTCTGTTGTGGCAGTAAATACCTACTAAAAACAGAATAAAATAAATATTTAAGTGAGGCACCTATACAACCAACGCGATTTTTTGCCGTTTTTCCTTCAGAACCCTTCGTACGGGAGTACAACACCCACTTGGCAGTTTTTTTCCTTGTGGTATCTTTTTGTGTTCAGATATTTGTTGCTAAAATAATAATTTCGGAAATTACGAATAAATAGTGATGCAATGTTCTGTGAGGTACATTATGTAACGGTGCACGTGTGAAGTAATCTCGTCATTGTCGTAACTTCTTCTTCTTTTCGTGTCGATGCTCTCAAACTAAACTTTTTCTGACCAATTGGCAACCTGTACAGCTCTATTGTATAGATCCTAAAAACTGCAGGTGGTTATGCAGGATGGGCAGCGTAGCAGGTGGCGCATCTCCTGTGCGGAGGCTCTACACTGGCACTGTGCTAGAGATGGGTCGAAGAAGCCCCATTTGGCCAGATTGTTTATATAGCGCCCCATCTGGGGTCGCAGTCGGTGTGTCCAGTGCCGTAACTTGACTGGTAGAGAATGCCTAAGACGTAAATCCTTTGTACCTCCATGCATAAAGTTTAATTAAATAAATTTTACTAAATATTCAGCGACATGCGCATTGAATGAATTTATCAATGTCACTATTTTATGAAAATTGCAAGATGTTAACAATGTACTTATTCTAAAGAAAACATCCAAAAAAAGCCAATAATCTCAAGTCTGAAATAGTTTTACGTTGTTAATGTAGTACTTAGTTAAACCTTGTCTTAGTAAAGGTCAGCCCACACTATGACGCGCCGCTGAGCACAATTTTATTTAAATTCCGTAGTGAATTCTCTAACTGTAAAATATTATTTCCTACCTACCTACCTACCTACTTACCTACTTTACCTACTTTTTTGAAAGGTTTAAAAAACACTTTTTCATTACTCATACTCTGAAAGCAGGTCTGAAGTTGAGGAGCGGGCTGAAAAGCATCACACTTTTCAACCCTAGGGAGTTTTACTTTCAACTAACAGCAGTCAAATTATTAAAAAAAAAAACTAGGTCTATCTTCTTGTATTCGTAATGAAAAGCACAGTGCTTACCTCGGGGTTAAATTTATTTATTTAGTCCCTCGAATTAGCGACCTCGCTACGCTCGGCCGCCACCTCCTTCTCGGGACGAAATAAGTAACTTTCACCCCTAGTGTAACAATGTACACGTCAATATTTTGTCACTTTAAACTACATGAGGCCTACCCTGAGACGAAACACCGAAACAAACTCAGGGATCAGTCTCTTTTAAAGTCCATACAGCAAATAATTAGGTGTGTGATGGTCAAATCAACCATACAGATTAGTGTCTGAGATGGTATTTTCATTGTCATTAAAGTGGTTCACAATGATGATATTGTGTTGTATCATGATATGTTGTATTGTCTCATCTTTTCATTGTATACCTATTGCATCACTGTCTTAGAAGTATGTGCACTATCGCGTCACGTCTCAGTGTTGACTGACCCCTATGACAACAAGTTACTGTCTTACCTATTATTTACAAATAGGTAGATACCTAAAGACGCCGCCGGAATTATATTTTACTAGCTGCCCCCAGCGGCTTCGCCCGCGTGATAGCAGAAAATTATCCCTAGGGAACCTACTTCCGGGATAAAAAGTATCCTATGTCCTATTGCAGGCCATGGGATACTTTCTATCCATGTACCAAGTTTCATGAAAATCGGTTTTGCCATTTAGGCATGAAGACGTAACAAACAAAGAAACAAACAAACTCACTTTCGCTTTTATAATATTAGTAAGGATTTTAAAGAGTTACCGTAAGTAGTCCTGGACAGCAAAAGGGAACGAAAGTTCTCAGTTGGGGTTTAGTCAATAATAGTCAGTAGTCTAACACTCCCTCTCGCCGCGTCGCCGCGAAGGAGTTATTTAATGATTTCCCACCTTTTTAGACAGCAGCTTTCACGCACACGTATGAATGAAACTCATCCACGTTTTCGCAAGTCGACATCGAACATACAATTATACTAATTGGTAGATAAAATTGCATGTGATGAGAAAACACTTTCAAAGTAGGTAAATGACTGTAAATTATTTAATAAGCTTATGTAAAGTTACCAGTTTCCATATCCTTATTATTCTGTAGTTATGTCTGCTGATGACGATCTTGTGTTACTAATTGAATTAACTTTTACCAATCAAAATTTTATTTGTTTGTATGATATTACGGCCCATTCCGTCTCCTAGAGAGGAGGTTTGAGTTTCAGCAAATGGAACAAACATTTTATGACTTACTAGCTGCTCCCAGTGGCTTCGCCCGCGTTTTAGCAGAAAATTATCCCAAGGGAACATACTTCCGGGATAAAAAGTATCCTATGTCCTATTCCAGAACATGGTCTATCTGTGTACCAAGTTTCATTAAAATCGGTTTTGCCATTTAGGCGTGAAGACGTAACAAACAAACAAGCAAATTCACTTTCGCTTTTATAATATTAGTAAGGATTATGCTACTCAAAAATTAACCAATTCAAGTGTGGTCCAAAAGATCTTCCATTATTATTCCCGATCACCATCAGGACTTCCTGACTTCATCATTTACGCTCAAACTTTAAATACACACACAACTTTTTTACGGTTTTCGTGTAAAAAGCGACCTTTTTGGCATGCACAATTTAATGGTAATAATTCCGATCGCATTCGGAAGTAGGGCAATCCCAAGGCATCTTACGCCTTGATCCACATTACGTACGATTTGCATTCTTGACCGTTACGCCGTTTAAGTGGTTACGTTATGAAAATAACTGCGTCCCCGGCGCGTGCGCAAGTGAAAGTTTTAATTACTTGTTTGTTTAGTTACTGCTGTATGCACAGAACAGAAGAATTTTATGGTTCCTGTGTTCTGTGGCTGTATGGTAATATGCTGATGAAACAGTGACAATTACCTCCAAATGTCATGCGATTTTTTTTTTACATATGATAGAAAAATAATTAAACATAGGTTTTTATGTTAAACGATATCTATAGCATAAGCATAGCATAATCAGCCTTTTAATTTTACTGCTGCTGGAACTCTGGCCTCCTCTCTAGGAAAGGGAATGAGCCGTACTCCACAGAAGCTAGTGCTTGCTATTTTGATTAAAATAAAAATGATTAAATTAAATAAAACTTTTTATTCAATTAAACTTTATGTCACTTACAGCTTTGGTCCACAGGCGGCATTATCTAACACGTCACTTTCGGGGGGAAATACAAAATAGTTTTTTTTTAAGTTTATTGCGAGAGTCTCAAAATAGTTCTTTTTCCATAATTCACTTGTAAAGTATTTAAGAAAATTTATGTACACGAACCATTCCTCTAACGAAATCAAAATCAGAGTGGTTCCATAATTATTGATTGCAGGAGAATTTATTTAGAGTAAATAATATTGATTTGTTCGGAATCCTCTACACCCAAATGGGCGGATTTTTTTTAAAACACACTAAACTACTCTCGACAGTTACACATAGGAATACCAATCAACTATTGATTCATTTTCATCTCTTACCAATGTGTATCAATCACCAATCAATCAATCAATTGGCTTCTTCTACCTTGATCCACATTCAGCGAATCTCATAACGAAACGATCTCGTCGTCCCTCGTAGTCGTAACGCAATAAAATGTATGACCATCATAATTGGAAATACCTTCAGTGATGTGCGTAAAGGCAAACCAGTTCATTTGTGGAACGCAAGTAACGTAATCAATATCATAAAGGTTGGGTTGATTGGTTATTTTTGTTATAAACAATACTCAAGTACTTATAAATTGGCTGCGGAATTGTTCGAAAGAGCCATCCAGAAGTGAGGTCTTTGGTCCAAACGACAACTGAAGGAACACAGGGTTTTAGTCAGTAAAAGTCTGAAACTCCCTCTCATTCCACTCAAAGCAGAAGAAGTTATCTAATGATTACTCAATTTGTTGCCTGTTGCTGAATTTTTGAAAGAGACAAACGCCCCGGGTGTCAGGAGTCCCAGAGCGGTCTCTGGCCATCCTATGATGGCCATGTACCTATATGTTAGGCCTATGCAGACTTGCGGTCGTTGACCATGGGCAGCCCGCCCGTCAGACCATTCGATAACCGTCCGGACCATGTCCGGACCAACGACCAAGCCCAAGTCGTCTACGACGCGTATTGTTCCACCCACGTCTCAAGGAGATACCTACCAGCAAACTGTAGAACCCAACTGTAGGGTTGAAGCCTACTGGGGCCATGAATTCGCTTCTGAAAGAAAAACCAAGCCCTGGAATTAACGGTAACGAAGGAACTAGGGGTGGGTTATAGTCAGTAGAAGTTTAACACTTCTCGCTCCATCCAGAGCGGGATATATTATTTGGTTTACTTGACTCAAAAGAAAAAACTAAGAATAGATATTTGGAAGATATAAACGCCCCGTGTGTCGAGGGTCGCAGAGTGGTCCCTGGTCACCAGGGAAATGGGAAGCTTTTTGTCCGGCCGTCCGGGAACCGATGGAGGCGCTATCGAAGGAGCAGTGTTCTACGGGCGTTTCGAAGGCATGTCAGCAAAATTGTAAAGAAAGAAAAGAAAGAAAGAAAAAGAGTTTATTTGCGTCCAACATGACGCATATCCTAAAAATAAATAAATGTAACAAGTAACAATATCGAACTTAAAACTATCAGCTAAGAGCCTAGCAGGGCCGATGCCCGCTAGAGCCGCGGGGAACTCCAGGGGAAACCCGTGGTCCTGGATGCAAAGGGCAGCTAAAGGACACAGGTGAGAGTTTTTTCAAGTCCGACACGCTCTCTTGCGCCACTATAGAGTGATAGAAGTGTCATCGGAAGACTTCCTAGCTGATTATCAGTTTTTCCAGAGGACCTTCGTGCAATGAATTTCATCGAAATTCGTTCAGTTATTTGCGTGATTATTACTTAGTTAGCAAATACTTTTTTTATTGACCACTGTGAAATCCGGAAGGACTAACCATAGGTACATGACATTGAACGGATGTTCAATATTTAAATACAATTATGCGCGTTCCAAATATCAGGCCGAGGATAAGTTTAATTTAAGCAGCATGCAAATAAACACTAGAAAATCACAATTGCAAATAAAGCTAAATAACTGATTAATTATCCACGTATTTAATTATTTAATTAGTCTTCCTAATAAATAATAATCGTTCTAGTCAACACTTTATTAGTTTTTCAAATGCTGCAACGGGCTATTCATCATCATCATTTCAGCAAAGACGTCCACTGTTGGACATAGGACTCCTCTAAGTGTCTCCATAATTACCGGTCCTGTGCATCTCGCATCTATCGATTGGGTCCCGTGACTAGATCACTCACTAGATCATCGGTCCACCTTTTAGGAGGCCTTCCAACGCTACGTCTTCCGGTTTGTGGCCGCCATTCAGAACCTTTCCTTCCCATCGACGATCTATTCTGCGAGTAATGTGCCTGTCTACTTCCACTTAAGTTTGTCAATATTTTTTTTATGTAAAATTTTTTTTCAATATTTTTTTAATAAATTTACCCGAAAACCCGCTCCTACCCCTACTGTTTTTAATCGACTTCTAAAAAAGAAGGAGGTTCTCAATTCGGTTTTTTTAGGTACTCAATTTACTTATTTTTGCGCTAATGCTGAAAGGTGTTGACTGACACTGAGACTGCCACCATTTATTGTATAAATAGTATTTATCAGACTGATCGACAAACAGTCCCACAAGTCGCCGCGCATCCTCGTTTATTTATTTTTTTGTAAGTGTGTTGAAATACAGCGTTTAATACACGTGAAAGTCTATATCACCCTCGCTTGCGGCTCAGGCGAATACTATCTCGGTTGCAATGGCAAAATTTCCCGACTTGTATCAAAATTAGTAGCATTTTGATACAAGTCGGGAAATTGAAATTGCAATTGCACTTTTTACAATAATAAATCAAGAAATATACCCGACAAAGATTTATTCATAACAAAATCTGTTGTATTAAGTTTCTAGATAAGTAATGATAGGTTATGGGACTATAGTTTACAGCCACAATAGGCTATTTGTCTCAATAAGTAACATTTACCCACGACATTGATTCGATACAAATGGCTCGCCGATTCCCATAATCAAAGTATCAAATTGATACCTGCTACAGATATCAGAAATCTCGACACTGGGTCAGACAAGCTAAGAACAAGTTGTTGGTACACTTTACGTAACTATATTACCGAAATTTCGGCACCACATGACAGAAGGACGCACATGTAATAAACATAAATCTTGATAACGTAACATGTGTATGTGAGCAGACAGTCCCATGTCCAAATGATCACAGGACCTCTCTCGCTCCCTCCTGAGGTCTTTCGAGGGGTTACGACATGGATCATCATCTCCCTAGACTTTTCTCATCTAGCAGTCGCAACCGATTAGACTGGATACCTACCAACTGTAGGGGTCCAGTCTAATCAGATGCGACTGGTAACCACAATTTACATGGAACGACAACCTATCAGATCAGACTTCCACAACCCAGTTTGCTGAGTGACCCGATACTTCTTGGATAGACGGTCAGACTTTCTGGTACCACGAAATGACAAAAATGTTTAAAATAATTCTTCCGAATGAATTTCGATCTCGGTGCCAATTTCAGTAGAAATAAGCCAAGCACACAGGAGTTATTACGGTGCAAAAGTGTATGCACAAACATGGGTGCGCTTTTTTTTCTTTGCTCTCATAGTCCTATAGAATGGCAATCATCGCACCGCATCGCATTCTCTCTTGATCCGGAACATGAGCTGAACCAGGGTCCACGGCAAGAGTTTGCTGCCGTTAGGGTCAATCGCCTCCAGGGTGACACAGCGGTGCTTCACCTGTCGTATGCTCCACCGGGTGATATCCAACCGGGCGTTTCTTCTACCTGAATCCGAAACAGGAACCTCTCGACCTTACCATGTCCCATAAAGACCTGCTTCATTTGGAAAGTGCGAGGCAACATGACGTGACACCTCTTCAACCACTTCACTGAGCTGATATAGTAACTAAATCTGCGTACGTATAACAATTTGAAATTTAAAGAACTTAACAAATTAGCTGGTTTCCCTTCGGAGATTGTAAACGATTTAAAAAATGCGTATACTTTCAATACACGTCCTTGCTGAATTGTTTCAAACCAATTAAAAATTCAGTTCAGATCCCTTGTAACGGCTTGTTAGTTTTCTTCTAAAGTGTTTGTGGAGAAACCTCAGGAATTGCTCAACAAAGCGCCATTCAGTTTTGAACAATGTATCGTTATTCGCTAATGCCAGAGGAGGCTACAAGCTATAATTTCTTGCAAACACCTCTACTTATGGATTAATAATTATGATGAGATACGTTTCGACATAGACTGGATTTACTCGGCGCAAACTTATAACTAATAACGTTATTTAGAAACTTAACACAAAGTCGTTAAATAATTTTCGCATATTGATGAGAAACCACAAAAAGCTAGTTATTTCGCCCGGCTACACTCCCGTGGCCTTTTTTAGAGGGATCGCTGACCAATTTTCTGGCGTCCTTACACCGTAAGCAGATTAAAGATCAGTTATAGGTATTACTTTCCATTGGTGAATCGGTTATCGTTATCAGGGACAGTAGGTACTTTCAGAAGTTACCATCTCTTTAGAACCTATAAACAATTTCACCACTGTATATTTTTTATTCATTATTTAACTGCCCTAGAAATGTCACGTCATTATTTTTGTTTACATATGACGTTCACCAGATAATCATTATTGTATTCCTCACAACACCACAAAATACAGTAGTGTTCTGTGACAACACGCACACTAGTAGTTTGCATAATGTACGCACAACTCGCTTCGAGAAACGCCAGCAGACCGACCGAATCCCGGAACATAGCGTCTTTTTTGAGACTGGGTAATTCTATTGCAGGACAAGAGGACATACAGAAAGTCACATACTACATAAATTGCCAAAATGTTCAAAATATAAGGAATCGAACACCTGAAATTTCACTCAGGCTTGTCAGTCTCGTAGATTTGATCCCACTGACTGAATGTCACCTTTTTTGTTTTCGAGGGGAAACCTTCAAAAGGCGCCCGGACTTTGGGGATAAGTCCGGGGAGTGTGGGATTTTTACCTCACCAAAACCACCCCGGTAATCACCATCAGCACAGGCTCAGAGGAGACCATTGTACAGTCACCTCAGGGATGTGCCCTAACAGGCGTTGCACAGAGGGGGTTCTGGAATGGTCTTTTAAGAGGTAACGGCACCTCTTCTATGTGCTGATGGTGACTGAATGTCACCTAACCTAAGGAGCTACCTCTTCCTTTTCTGGGGCCTAACCATGATTTATTAAAATGTAAGGCGTGCGAGCATGAAAGAGAGATAGAGTTATATAGCTTCATCCCTTTAACAATTCAGTTTAGGTCGTAAATCAAATCATCATCATCATCATCATCATCATCATCATTTCAGCTGACGGACGTCCCCAGTTGGATATAGGCCTCCCCAAGTGTCGCCACAATGATCGATCATGTGCGGCCCGCATCCATCGGAAAACGAATAAATTAAAAAAAAATACAACCGTATTGAGAACCTGTTCCTTTTATTGTAACTGCTAAAAAGTTCATAAAAATTGACCACCGCTCCAAGTTTAGATGTGAAAATATAAAAAAGCACATACGGTTACTTTCGCATTTTTACTATTAATTTAGATTGTAACATTCTTCTGGTTAACGTAATATTGACCTAGAGCAGGCAGCAGAACTAACTGCGATTTTGTTTTTCTGTAACTAGACAGATCAGTTAAATAATTAGTCGAAGCCGAAACGAACAATGTTTAGTCGAATTTATGAAAAACAAACAATTTGATATAATTTACGAATAAACACGAATTCACACTGGTTACCTAACTTAGCCACGCAATGTTAACTGCTCTATATAGCAAAGAATAAATGTACTGGTTTCGAAAATAACAACACAGATACGAGTTCTTTCGTTCAATAAGCGGAACTGGTCGAGCAATGTCGGTCGACGCATGACCATGTGAACCAAATCATCAGAATAACTGCTAATTAGACAGTGCATGCTAATTTTGAGGACATCTCCGAAAGGGAAGCCTTGACCAACAATGCAATGGTGTGAATACTACAGCTAGGGTGTTTGTTTCGAAATTCTAAAAATGTTGTGTGGGAAAATCTGATTTAATTTGGCAAGATTGCAAAAAAGATACCAAAAAAGCACATCACCTTGTATTTTATTGACGGTAAAAAATTTATAATTGTTTGGTAAAAGATAGTGCTAGTAGTTTTTTGGTAGTTATGTTTATGTAAAAGTCATTTTGCATCGAGCTCCATTCAATATTTCTGACCAAACCTTATCTTTCCCAGGTACCTCTCATATTCGTGCTATCATCAGCCAACTCATGGCGGGACTGGGTAGCGAAACCTCAGTTACTGCGCCCCAACGAGCAAGTGGCATCAGAGGCCCAAGTCAAGTTCGCGCTAGAAAACAAATACGACGATACAGGACCCGGAGCTAAGCAACCAGAGAACGCATACAAAACGTACAAGAACTTAGAAGAGGCTCTGGTAGCGTACCTTGATGATCCGGACACAAAACTGCCGGAACCCGAGAGAGAAAGAGCAATCAATAAGTTAACACAATCAGAGAAATACCTCCCGCATCGCACTAGTGAACTGTACCAACAGCATGAGCGCTTCAAACCTCAGTTCCAACACCAGAACATTCACGCAGACATATTCAACTATCCTATTGGAAAGCTCTCCTTCAGTCAAGACAACAAAGTGGGACTTAAAGTCTTGAAAGCAAACGAAGTGTTTAAGAGTTACCAAGTTGAGAAGAAGCCGGAACCGTTCCAGTTCCATAGGATACAAGCAGTGAAGGGAAGCCCTTTGAGCTTGGCTCGCTACACTAGTAATACTGACCTAAAGCAGGCTCATGATCAGTTCGATCCACACCCCAAGTACACGTTTTCGTACGGAGTTCATGTAAGTGGCTAAATTTTATATTGTTCTGTAATATTTTGGGTAATTTTCTTTTTAAATTGACTAACATGCTTTGCATAAGTTCGAGAAAGTAATTCATCTATAGACGGAGTGATATCTTGATGCCAAGCAACCTCAACTGCTTCTACAATTACTAGTTACGAGTTATAACAAAATGATGACTGTTATTAAGTTATCGGTTTGCGTTTGTACAACATTGCCTATCAAAGAAGATCTTAAATTCATAGACAATGCTCGTTAAGTCATAAGAATGAAATTTTGAAAATCCTTTAAAGGAATTAGCAACATATAACATGCTCTGCATGCATGTGCAGTTCAACAATGAACTGCACATTGCTTTAGGTTGGAGCATAGTCGTATAATGCTTATTCATTTATTTCTATTGTTTTTAATTACATGTTGGCTTGACATGTTTACGTAGTAGCAAGTGATAATGGATAGGTAGATATTGGATCTACCGGGATTATCGGGTTACTTATTCCATCTTTTACTCAGTAAGAATCTGGGAGCTTGAACAAGTCATCAATGTAAGTTAAATAAGTCTGGAATGAATTTCGTCAACTTCAGATAGTAGTCATTGTATGGATTTTGGTTTCAAATCCAGCTTTAGAAATGTTATCTAGTACCTTTCAACATTTCTGCAACAAGGCAGAATCTCTAGGTAACCTTCAAAACTACAATGAGCGCTGTCCCAGGCTTAAAGATAAAATGTATGTAAGTGGATTTAGTACAAGATTGTATTACGCAGACATTGTCGTAAAAATGTAAGTCTTCATTGAGAATAAGAAAGTTGTTGTAACTGGTCCCCCACGTGGGTTGCGACATCGCGACAGTGCGACAGTGGCCTTATATCACAGACATTCTGACAACGATCTTTATACGCAAAAAAAAACATGTTAAGTGAAATCTTGATGGCTAGGCTTTTTTATTCGGATTATGTAATATAGCGTAAGTGTATTGAGTAATTTAGATTTTTTTAAGTATCTTTGTCTATTCTAAGAATAGTAAGCACAGTTTTCAAGCGTAAGAAATTCTGCAAATGAAGTAGTAAGAGAGGCTGGGTGACGCAGAACTACGGTCTTCGCTAGGTGCCTCTTAAACTCCAGGATAACAGAGGCAATGCTCACATTGCATGACTACCGATTGGTGCAATACGTACAATATCCAGTAATTAACTGCTAAGCATAAGCATAATCAACCTTACCGTAATCAAAGCCTACTGGGGCCAAGGGTCTGCTTCTGAAAAGAAGACTCTCCCTGGCAACGAAGGAGCCGGAGTGGGTTTTTAGTCAGTAAAACTATCTGTCTTACATGAAAGAGCGGGGGATGTTACTGGATGATTTTCCCACCTAAAAAAACATAATACACTTTATAATGTTCCCACTGCTGGGACTCAGGCCAACTCCGTTTTGAAAGCAGTGGTAATGAAATAAATTGCACAAAGTAATGTGCCTGGGCTTGAACCCGCGACCTACAACTCGTAAGTCTGGGCCGTTACCATTAGCCACTTTAAAACTCATGCAAATCTTCTCAGTCGTGCACTCTTGACAGAGTGGTCGTGGTCGTGTCTCGGTCGAGTCCTGCACCACCGCCTCTCTCGCGATACGAACCCATGCAGCTGTGCTTGGCGGCTTGGGAGTTTACACGCAAATATTGATGACGATAATTTGTATATTTTTTCCGAGAAGTCTACTTAATAATTCCAACTTTAATTCTCCAACAGCAACGGACATTTACGCAACTACCAGTAGGCAGTAAGAAATGCGTGATAATCATTGTATTACTTATTAACAATGCAAGCGGTACTGGGGCGTGACGCTAGCTTTCCACCGGCTGCGCGGTTCAAACCTTGGTGTCAGGAGTTATGACACGCTTCCTGGAAGCACGGTTCATTTCTTTAGATGGTTGCCAAATTGACGGCAGTTCTAGAACAGTTGTTTCATCACAGGGCAATTTTCCCAACGTAGGCGCAGGCTTGCGGTCGGCGAACAATGGGTAACTCGCCGTCCGGACTGAGTCCAAGTAGTTGTTGACTGCGCGTAGTGTTCCACGCACGCCCCAAGGATTTGTCAGCAAACCGTAGGGGCTCAGCAAGGTCGACGCCTACTGGGTTCATGGGTGATGCAAAAAAGATCCCCGAGGCCCTGGAACAATGCCGACGAAGGAATAGGAGTGGGTTTTAGTCAGTAAAAATCTGACACTATCTTCCGCTCCGCCTAAGAGCGGGGGATCGCATTGGATGACATTTCCCATCTTACAAAAAAGTGTTTTATGTGGGTCTGTACTAAAGATCAAGCTAGCAAACGACTCGCTAGCTTGTAAAAGACAAATTATTTTCTTTCATTAATTTAATTAAATATGATTATTGTGAATTATTCATATCCAAATATTATAAATGTGAAAGTAACTAACTTTGTGTGTCTTTATCTGTCTGTTACGCTTTCACGGTTAAATTAATTTATGACACAAATGTCATCAAAATCAGTTTCCCCGCCCGATAGAAGCTAGTTTATACATATTTCAGTTTCTGCGCCCGAGCAGTGCCATAAAACTTGCGACTTTCTGAAGCCCAGTCCTCGGTAACGGCCAGGTTTCAAAAAAAAAAATTATTATAGATTCATGAACAACATTATCAACTTTTGATTTTTTCATGGGATTAATATACTTTTGTCTAAAAATAGTATTTAGCAACTTTTCCCTACACTTTCGAAGGTTTGGATCTTTAGAAAATTTTTTACACATAAAAATTGGTGATTCCTTAAAATTGAACAAAAGAAAATCTATCAATATTTTGCAAAGAAAATAGATTAAAAGGTCGGCGGGGCTCTGTCCGGGTGCAGCTGGACGGAATTAAATGCACAGATACTCGTACTGCCGCCTAGGTGGGTGCGAGTGTTGCCCATTTTGTTCTGGCCAGATGTTCGGGATCGTTCGTTGTGGCGACACTTGGGGGAGGCCTATGTCCAACAGTGGACGTATATCGGCTGAAATGATGATGATGCTGATGAGATGTTTAAAGGATTATAAGCCTTAAGCACTTTGAGAACACAGTGGTCTGTAGTGTGTACCTGCTCCTATGGTTTTCCTCTAGTTGAATCCCATAAGTATCAAAACGAATGCAGTATCAAGCACTAGCTTATATCAGATAAAAAAAAAGTAGGAAGCAAATCAGTTTAAATTATAATATTAATGTCAAGTTCAAAAAAAAACCATCTCAAGTAACAACAATCGTTGCTATAATAACTGGCATTTAATATCTTAAACTGTTACATTACATTTTGACAAGTACCATGCAAGCTCATGTCGTGATCGCGAGTAGTTCAAGGTTGACGGCAAAAAAACAATTGTATTCTACTGTTCTAAAAAAAGCCAGTACAATATTCAATATTATATAACAATCTGCAGTTTACATAAAGTTGACCAGACTTGGCAATATTATGAATACGAAAGTAAGCTGTCTGTTAAAATTACGTCTGTTTTTACCCAACACACTGAACAAATTTTGATCAATTTTTGTATATTTCATTCTAACCCCAAAAGCACATTAAAGGTCATGTCCAACTTTTACACTGTTGACCCCACACAGAACTAAGTTTTTTTTAAAACCACTTTTTTCAATTTCTTTCATGGTCTCTATATCCCAAGAAATCTTATAGCAGTCTGGTATAGAAAAACCTCCGTCTATACGGAACATAGAATTCCGTTTGAAACGTTACGGAGGTTCGATTCCGAAAGGTCGGTACTTCTGATTGATTTTACACCTCCGATTCCGATTTCGGTTCCGATAAATTTTAAACAAACAAGTTTATATGCTTACCTATCACGTAAGGAATTTCCCTATACCCCTATGCCTTCTATCGACTTCTCTTTCACTCGTTAATTTGTTTTGTATTGGCACGTTGTGAGATCGCGGTATGAACCAAGTTTTAGTAGAGTTTGATTTGACATTTCTGCTTACGCCTCCAGTTCCGTTTACGGTTTCGATCCCGAAAACAAAAAAAAAACTCCGCTTCCCGAATTCGGTTGCGATACGTTTCGTTGCATTCCATCATCATCGGTATTAAGAAGAACCTAATGTAGGATTCTGCATCGCTACTTTTGACCGGTTCAATTAAACGGGTCATCGCCACTATCGCGCGACTGCATCGATGCAAATAATAGCGTCAACAGGCGTTACTACAGTATCGCGTCTGTATCTATGCAGTTTCGCAATAGTGGCGATACAAAATCGACAAATCTGCGATAGTATCGCGATCATTTTGCTGACAAAAATTGCCGTAGGCGACCTCTCTTACGTTCCTTGGTTTGTAAAAGCGTGCGCTTAGACTCCTTCTGTCACCTATAAAAGATTAGACAAAAGATAATCTTTCAATAACAACAATGAAATTGTCGTGTAGTCAGGTCGAGGTCAGTCGTGCAAAGAGTTAGGCGAAACCACAAGGCAATGAGACGACTGTATCGTCAGGACTTTGCTTACAAATCAAGCGTGCAAATATGTGATATCGTAACTCATAGGAACTGATGGCCGATGACAACTCTGACCATGGCTGCGACAGCTCAAAATTAAGCTCAGTGCAACCTGCAAAGTGACAATAATAAAGAAAGTTGAAAAACATCCAAAGAGAAGGATAAAAAGTACTCTATGCATGTGATCTACCCGTGTACCATATTTTATCTAAAGTGACTTTACGGCTGATTGAACTGCCGTCAAAACGTGAAGAGGTAACAAGCCGACAGATACACAAAGTTACTTTCGCATTTATAACATGATACTATGGACTAGCTTTTGCCCGCAGTTCGCCTGCTTACATAAAATATAGTCTATGACACTCAGGAATAAAGCAGCTTTCTATCGGTGGAAAACATTTTCGCAATCGGACCAGTACTTTCAGAGATTTAAGGTAGGTACCTCCTACAAACAAAATACCTAAAAAACTTTATCTCTTTATAATATTAATGTAGATAAAATGGCGACTCTATTCTCGGCCGAAGAAACAGTTCCAAGCTCTGTGGACGAACCGTGCCTCTCCATTTCTAGCTAGTAAGTATCAAGTTGGTTATCAGTCGTGATCGTGATGGCCCGGAGGTAAAAGTAACCTTATCTCAACCACGAAGGCTCGAATTTTGTACGTACCTACAGGCAACCGCACATCATTAGTAACTCTTTGACATTGACAGCGCCTTTGGGTCGATGTAGTAAGAGTAGACACCGTAGGAGTGTGTAAGGGCGATTTTTATTGTGCATGTGGGAGTTACCACAATGTGTACCTATTTGTACCAATATGACTTTATAGGGTTCCGCGCCTAAAAAGAAAAATGCGGAATTTTTAGAGGAGCAGTTTGTTGTCAGTCTTACCGCCTGTCTGTCTGCCGGTCTGTCAAGACCGTTTATCTCAAGAACGCGTGGAGGTATCGAGTTGAAATTAAGCTGTAAAAAATCTATCTTCTGAGTTAAATGAGGGAAAATAGATTTTTCCATACAAATTTGGACTCTCTTATTGTTCGCCTACGACATAAAATAAACCTTGTTCAAAATTTCATGCTCTTAGTCCCAATAGTTGCGAACAGTAATTGCTGACTGATGACCACTGACCAACATATTAACGCTGTGCGCGTGTGTTTGTGTGTGTGTGTGTGCTGTCAGTTGTCAGTCAGATTCTTCCTTTTACATGAAGGTAAGTTGGGCTGATAGGAAGAAGAAGAAAGAAAGAAAAACATTTTATTTACGCGAAATAAGATGGAAAACACAGTGAGGACACACAAAAAGGTGACTTATTGCTTAGTAGCTTCTGCAAGTAGTATCGCCCTTGTCAAACTCGAAAATTATTCGAAGAGATAATCCCGGGACAAATCGCCCCCACGAGAACACAGCGGTGCTCTGCCCATGCGGATTACACCTCTACCGTATGCTCCACCGTGTCGTCTGGGTAGTCCACACAATAGTGGCACCCGGGCGTTTCTTCCGCACGAATCCGGAGCAGAAACTTTCCGAAATAACCATGTTCGTTGAGAACCTGTGTCATGCGGAAGATGAGGACGCCGTGAGCTCTTTCCAGCCACTCCTCAAAGAAGGGACTTACCGCCATAATTATGTCACTGCCCAGAATTGGATTTTTACAGCAGCTGTCGCCATTTCACCATGAGATCCCACCTTTCTGCCATGCCACTCCTGATGCAAGTTACCAATTGAGTCACCAAAATGCAGCGTCCCTCCTAGTATGTATGCGACGAGAACTTTGACCTTTAAAGGGATCATTACATTACAGGCTGTCATAATTTGCATTCTGCCTGTTCGAAAATCATTTTCTGATGACCATAATTCCTTGTCGAATCCAATATTCTACACAATTTGTTAACATTCTAATGCACTAATAATAATCAAGTCATGATTGTCCTTACAAATCATGTTTTATTATCTCGACTAGCCTCAGGCCGCGACTTTGTCCGTGAAACTAATGGCCGTTTGATCAATTACAACCTACATTATATCTATAATTGAAGGGAATAACTGCATTATCTAATACGATAATTAAAGTGTAAATTGTTGTGTAGATATTTAAAGATAATAGTTACAGAAATAAATACTCGTATAATTGCACCGAGTGGGTTTCATGAATAGGCCAATTGAGTTATAATAGTTTATTTAGCACAAAGATCTATAGATCATAGATAATAATTATTATCTGTGATCTATACAAAGCGCCAAATAAACTTAAAATAAAGTACATTGACCTTTCCCTAATATCTCCAATATATCGAAGGTACCTGAAAAACCATCAATAAACAATTTTTCAGTCAAATTTGTCAGTAAAAGTCTGACATGCCCTCCAGCTCCACCCTGGAGCGACAGATGTCATTAGATGATTTTCCGGGTTATTCCCTGAGTACCCTGATTCCCGAGACCCTGTCTTGGAAGACCCGTATTTATTTTTATCTTGATAAATTCAATATAGTCACTTCCCACCTTAAGGAAATCTATAGCAAATGTAACCAGCGGCTCCGCTTTGGTGATATTCGAAAATTATCTCACGGGAACCTGTCCTACTAAAACAATAAAAGAATCGTAAAAGTATATTCAGATCAGTTCTCATTCAGATCACGCATAGCCTACCCATGTGCAAAATTTCACCCAAATCCGTTCAGCCGTTTAAGATTGAAGGAGTCTGAAACAGATAAACTTTTTTCTTGTAGATACAATGTACGTCATTACATTGATAGATATAATAACTACATTAGTAGATAAATAAATACATTAATACTAGTAGATGTAATGTACGTCAAGTAGGTTATAAATATTTGTAGTTATTTATTTATTATATTCTTTATTGTACACCACATAAACAAAAATACAGGACAAACATTTTTAAAAGTACAATGGGCTGTCTTATAGAGCAAGAGCAAGGCAATCTCTTACAGACAACCTTTGGATGGACTGAAAGAAAGGAGAAAGATTTAGAGTTGTCAGTGTACAAACATCAGAAATAATACAAATAAGAACATTTAACATTTTTAAGGAAGAATTTAAGTACAATATTTAGTTATTTCCTAAAAACTAGTTGCTTTACTTAATTAGTTTCTCGGACACCAACACGGAACTGTGGCGTACATTTTTTACGTAACTACGAGCAGCAGGTACCGGCTTGTTGTTCATTCAACTCTTTCTTTCCTGACTGTGACCAACGCGAATAAATTACTTTTGACAGTTTATGCATCCGTGTACCACGTTTTAGTACATAATAGTCAAACTGATGACTGTATGGACAAATTATGCGTCATCCTGTTTCTATAGACACGTGTCTGTGAAAAAAACTGAATGTAAACTTACAAGAAAATACTGTGCATAAATTTTGTCACGGATTTTTACATTGTCAAAAATTATAAAGGATTTTTTTTTATTTTATAATTGCTACATACTATTTTGTATATTAAACTAAATACTTACCTAATCCTATAATCCTATGCCTATAATCAAATATATACGTACCGGTTTTGCCATTGAGGCGTGAAGACGTAACAAACAAACAAACAAACTCACTTTCGCTTTTATAATATTAGTAAGGATTAAAAAACATTAAACTAACTAAAAGTTACAAATTCTAAGATGTGTTTAAATGACTGGACATGTCCACTCAAATCTGCGTGGGTCTTTCCTCAAAAGACGATCTGAGACACTGGTCTGCATGGTTCTCCTATAATTTGACCATTACATGTTCTTTACTGTATGGACTTTAAAAGAGACTTTGACCCCTGAGTTTGTTCCAGTGTTTCTTCTCAGGGTAGTCAGATAGGAAACACCGGCCTCATCTCGTTAAAACTGACTGAAAAAAAAATTGACGTGTAAAAGTGTTTTTTTTTTTTAACTTATTTACAAAATAAAGATCATTTATCATATCATTAGAGTTAAGTAAATTTTTTTTACACTGTAAATTGTGTATTTTATTTAATAGCTTCTTCAACAGCAAATAAATTGAATTTAACTTAATTAAAACTAACTTAAAAAATAAAAGCCTTAAACAACTAAAATTATTATTATTTACCATTATCATTCATAAATGCACTGCCCAACCCGGTAATCAAACCCAAGTCTTAGTGTTCAATAGTAACGTAACTACAGAGCCACGTTAGTATTATAATTGGTGTATACTTAATTGTGTAAATGTTTATTTTTGTCCAACGGTTTGGCAATATTAAGCAACAAAAATAACACTAAAAAGAAACAACTTGAATTTTATTGAAGTTGATATACATGTTTTAAAAAGTTAACAAATATTATAATAAAGTTTAAATGCAATTGAGTTATTGATATTATAGGTATTTATATTCATTCGTTTTGATTTCAGTTATTTATATGAAAATGTTCCACCAAATATTTTTTTTTATATTGAGCAAGCAATATCCTTACTAATATTATAAAAGCGAAAGTGAGTTTGTTTATTTGTTTGTTTGTTTGTTACGTATTCACATTCACAACCTAAATGGCAAAACTGGAGTCGGACATAGGCAATTTTTTTTTAAGTGACGTAAGGGGGAGAAATAGGGAAGATAAGGGGAGAGAAATTAAGGAGCGAAGCCGCGGGTAAAAGCTAATAGTGTATAATACATAAGTATTGTACAATAATGTCTATCTAGTGGCAACCGATGTATTACAACTATGTATAATCTGTGGATAATACAGTTGGCTGCAACATTACCACTTACATAAAGTGTTATTTATATACATAAGCTTTATGTTATCTCTCAATAAATAAAACATTTTTCTGAAAAAGAAACCATCAAAATTTGTTATGAAATAAAGCAGCATATGAGGAAGAGTGTGGCCGTGGTGAGAACATCTTGCTATCTATTTGTACACAACACATAAACCTAATGGCATCCCACGTCACATTTCAGTACGTGCATCCTTATTCTGTTACCTGACAGTTTCTCGTCTACCATATTTGAAAGGTTTCTAACTTTATCATCATCATCATTTCAGCCGACAGACATTCACTGTTGACATAGGCCTCCCCCAAGTAAGTATCGCTACAATGATCGATTTTGTGCGTCTCGCATCCATCGGATTCTCGCAACCTTCACTAGGTCATGGGTCCACCTTGTAGGAGGCCTTTCGCGCTGCGTCTTCCAGTACAAAGTAGTCACTCCAGAACTTTTCGGCCCCAACGGCCATATGTTCTGCGAGCAATTTGCCCTGCCCATTGCCACGTAAGTTTAGCGATTCTTCGTGCTTTGTCGGCAATCTTGGTTCTCCTGATACACGATACACGGATATCTTTATTTCTAACTTACTTTACATTGAACGGAATTGAAGAATATTTTTATTTGCGTTTTAAGATAGGTACAGTTACATTTTGGTACAAATCTTTAAAAAAAATTAAGTTAACTAACCAATTACGTGTGGCAATCGTAATTCATTTTTTCGATATTGTTTTAGGTAAAATTAGTCTTTCTATACCGTATTTTTATTCTTCTCTCTGTAAGTACCGTATTTCCTTCAAATAACGCTGACAACACAATGCTATTTCGGTGTTACACAACACTTAGAGAGTTTACCATACAATGAGCTCTTAAGCCAAGTGGTGTTAGTTCAAATGGTTGTTTTTCTACGTCACAATGACATTGGCTACACTTTCTCGCGACAAGCGGCGCATTCAGATCTCAGAACACTTTCCCCGATGCCTACTGTGAGTGAATATTTATCCAAGTTGACTTACTTCTGTAGTACCTACAGGTAAAACTGCATATCAGTGTTTGCTCTACAAAAATCGACCTTACTACTAAGACTTAAAAATGCAGTACAGTACCTAAAGGTGCAGTGCCGTGCCTCACCTTGAGCTTCAAGAGTTTTTGCATGTGAAAGCAGAGCGGTACCCGGAATAAGAGTATATGCCTGCCCCGAGTGTCAAAAATGAAGCCTCATGCTCCGGTAAGTCCCCACTTTGAAGCGTGGCTGGAAAGACCTCACGGCGTCCTTACCTTCCGCATGACGCAGGTCCTCACCGGCCATGGCACGTTCGGAAGGTTCCTGCACCGGATTCAAGCGGAAGAGACGCCCGGGTGTCGCCACTGTGTGGAACACACGGTGGAGCACACAGTCGAGGTGTGCCCTGCTTGGGCGGAGCATCACTGTGCCCTCAAGGGGGCGATCGGCGGCAGAGACCTCTCGCGCCGGACCTTGGTTGAGGCCATGGTCCGGAGCGAGGAGGAGTGGCAGGCAGTCGCCTCCTTCTGCGAAGCAGTAAAGCTAGCACAGGAGGAGGCCGACCGCATCAGGCAAAAGTGCCCGCCACTGTCGGGATTCCGATCCCGATTTCCGGCCACTGTAGACGCGGGCTCGCGGGCGGCAAGCCATGGGTAGTAGCGATAACAATCACTAGACTTACGAGGTTGCCAAAAGGGCGTGGCCAAACAGTTTCCGTTGGTGCAAAATTAATGGCTAAATAATGTACATTGCTCACCTTCCAAGTCATTTAACGCTTCATAATTAAACAATTTAATATCCAAATTAACGAGCCTTGTACACACATAATAGATAGTTAATAGCTTCTACCATTTATCTTCTAGAGCGATCTTGAAGTAGCTGTCAGTATGCAAGAACTTTTTGTTTAAGAAAAACCTAATGAGTATTATTAACAAGTCGTGTGGCATAGTTCTACATGATTAGTAGCCAATAGACAACATAATAAGTAAGGAACAACGCATAATTGGCAAGCTAATTACTGGTTTGATTCCCAGTTTAGCAATGTTACCGAGAAATGCCTGTGTTTAAAACAAAACCGGCGAAGTGCGAGTCGGATTCGCGTACGAAAGGTTCCGTAACATTATCTATAAAAACCGCAAAAAAATTAATCATGTCTGTTGTATGGGAGCCCCACTTAAATATTTATTTTATTCTGTTTTTAGTATTTATTGTTATAGCGGCAATAGAAATATATTAAGATAAGATAAGATAAGATAAGATAAATTTTTATTTGTCAAAAACATGTGTAGGTTATAAATCAGTTGGAGTGATTACAAAAACAAAAAAGTTTCAACATGTTTTGCCTAGAAAAGGCGTACAAATACAGTGAGTGGGTAGAAAATCAAAAATACACCAATAATAAAATACAATCTGCCAATTCATAAAAATCATATCAAATAACTCAAATTAATTCAAATAAAAAAAAATGTCCAAATTACATCATTCAAATAACTCGTCAACATAAGTTTAAAAAACAATAATAATAAAGGCCAGAGTGCAAAATAACAAAATAACGTCAAATTAATTAAAATAATAATAAAAATGTCAAAATTTCATCATTATATATATAATACTCGTCATAAATTCTGAATTCATTTTGAATTAAAATACTCGTCAATAGAAATTCAAAATATAACAATAATAAAATCCAAATTTCAAAATTTATTTAAATATTAAAAAAAAATGTCTAAATAACATCATTTAAATACTCGTCAACATTATAATAACATTTATTAATTAAAAATTTTTTCATGCTTTTATTAAAACTATTAATATCCAAATCTTTAAATGCTTTTGGTACCTTGTTATATAATTTTGGGGCCATACAGAATACACTCTTACGCATGAGAGCTGTTTTTGCCCTAGGTATACGAAGTCTCCGCTTATCACGTTGACTTCTTTCAGAGCCGTCTGAAGTCTTCGGAAATAGTTGGGGATTCTTTTTCACAAATAATACCGTTTCTAATATTTACAAGGAAGGAAGTGAGAGAATTTGATGTTTAATAAAATATGGTTTGCAACTGTCTGTAATTTTAAGCCCAAACATAGCTCTAATGCATCGTTTTTGCCTTCTAAATATTATGTCTTTATCTGTAGAGTTTCCCCAGAAAATAATGCCATATCTAAGGACCGATGCAACAAGTCCGTGATAGGCAGTAAGCAATGTATCCGTATTAACGATTGGGGCGAGTTTATACAATGCGTAGGAAGAACTACTAATTTTCTTACAAATTTCCTCAATGTGATCTTTCCAGTTAAGTTTTTTGTCAATAGTTAGTCCAAGGAATTTGGCACTATCAACTCTGCATATGGTGTTATTTTTATAAATTACGTTAATGTCATTTTTTACTGGTATTCTTTGACTAAAATGTAAGATTTGTGTTTTATTTAAATTAATTTTTAGATTATTATTATTTAACCAGTCAATAATTGAAGCTAAAGTATTATTAATGTCAAGTTCATAAGTGTCACTTTTCTTACAAGCTATTGTGACTGTACTATCGTCTGCAAAAAGCGTCATGGGATGGTCAATAGATTTTGGAAAGTCGTTTATATATATGATAAATAATAATGGTCCCAGAACACTTCCCTGGGGTACACCGAATTTTACTACACGTTCTTGAGACAAGAACGTATTCTCTTTTTTAGTATGGTCTATTCGCGAGATTGCAGTGATTTGCCTTCTATTTGATATATAGGATTCAATTAGTTTGAGAACATTGCCTCTCATTGACCATATGCGTTAAGTTTTTTCATTAAAATAGTATGATCAACGTAGTCGAATGCTTGTGTCATATCACACAGCACAGAGCAAATGGGCGTTGTTTCATCCATCCGTAACATTACTTTGTGTAGAAAATCATAGACCGCCATATTGATTGTCTTATTTTGTCTAAAACCTTTTTGCTCACTACAAAGAATGTTATTTTTTTCCATATATGTGTATAGTTGTTTATATATATATTTTTCAAAAATTTTTGACATTATTGGTATCAGCGCTATTGGTCTATAATTTTCGGTTAGGTTTCTGTTTCCTTTCTTATATAGTGGTTTTATAATTGATGTTTTCATACCATCAGGAAAAGTACCTGTACTGATACACAGATTCATGATGTGACTTAGATGGGTGCATATTATATCAGCGACAGATTTAATTATTTTGGTAGAGATACCGTCATATCCCACGCTTTTAGTATCTTTAAGTTGTTTTATAATGTTTAAAATGTCACTCGGTAAACTTGGAGCCATGAACATTGATTTTTGTCTATTCACAATGCCTGCTGTAGTATTTTTTCCCGACTTTTGTACAGGTACAACTTTGTCAATGAAAAAATTATTAAAATGATTTGCTATTGATTCTGGATTTGTAATTGAAGTATTATCAACATCAATTTTAAGTAAATAATCTCGAGGTGCGTTTAATTGTTTACTATTTATTATTTGCCATGTCGATTTAGTTTTATTCTCAGACATTTTGATTTTATAATTATTTTGAGCCCTTTGGGTAAGTCGTACAATTTTTTTAAATAATTTACTATAATTAATAAAGTCAATTTTATTTGTGTCAGATGGTTTACGTCTGTATTTCCATAAGAGCTGCCTCTTTTTCTTACTACAAATTTTAACACCACGTGAGATCCATTTAGTCTTTCTGCCTATTTTAGTAGTAATAAGTTTGCATGGAAAGCAAAGTTTATAAAATAATAAGAACTCCTCCATAAATGAATTATATGCGATATTAGGGTCATCTGTATTATAAACATCAGCAAATGTCAGACTTTCTAAACAAGATCTGAACTTAAATATATTTTCTTTTGCATAATCTCTCTGTGTTTTTTTCCAGTATTTATTAGCGTGATCATTTTTTACAGGACATTTTATAAGTTGCGCCGTATGATCAGATAATGCAAATTCTATCACTTCAGTCCCACATCGATTTTGAAAATTATGTGCAAAATTGTCGATGCATGTCTGACTTTTTATTCGAGTAGGTTCATTAATGGCTAATTTAAGATTGTAATTTAATAATAAACAAGTGAAATCAAGGCATACACTACTTTTTTTCATGATGTCAATATTGAAGTCACCGGCCAGTATAATGTTGCTATATTTTTTTTTATTTACATTTATTAATAATTGTTCTAATTTTTCAAAAAACAAACTCAAATTTGTAACTTTTGGTACACGATAAATACACAGAATTAATATGTTATACTTTGTCAGTTCTATTCCACAACATTCAAATGTATTAGTTATTGCCAATTTCTTAACCTCAGGTACATCTTTCCAGTAATGTCCATTCCTGACTAAAATACACGAACCACCTCTTTTACTATTAGTTCTGCTAAAGCATGAAGCTAAACTATAGTTTGGAATCAGCAGATGTTTTTCATCGCCCTCTGACATAAAATGTTCCGTTATGCACAATATATCAACATTTAATTTCCTATCAACAAGTTCTTGTAAGCAGATTGTAAGCATATCTGATTTGTTGATCAGTCCCGCAATATTCTGGTGTAATATAATTAATTTCTCATTACTCAAGAAAAAAACTTGTTTCTTCTTCTAAATTGGGCTGATATTCATTGTTGTTGTACTCTTGTAGATCTTGAATATAGTCGTTTAGGTCTCTGAAGATGGCACGATAGCCTTTGTCATTTATTATTCCAGTCTTTGTATTATACAATGAATAGTCATAATATATATTTTTGTTAGAATCTAAGATATATGCATGCTCATGTGTTAATATGTCCAAATATAAAAGGCTGTTAAAGTTTTCAACCCTCCAGTTATGCATGTCTACATAATCTTTACATTTATAGGTAGGCAAACAGATGATTACACTTGTATGTGTTATACTCCGCAGTGCCTCGCGAATAAAAATAATCTGGTCGAAGTAATTTTTTGTCACTTTAAAGTCCTCTTCGCCTATAACTATGATACAGTAATCTTGTTTTGTGAAAGTTGATAATTTTTTGTGTATTCCTGTAAATAATTGTTTGTTATCTGCGTGATATGTAATGACATAATTCAAAATTGCCCTTGATCGTCGCTTCAGCAATCGATAAGATCCTGTTTTTGTTATTGGTACTTATAAGACATATTTTATTTTTTGTTGTCTCAGTTTTTGTGACTTTCCTTCGTGATTTCTTGTTGTTACTGTCCAGTTCAACATTTGTTTCTTCGTCATTAATTGTAGGAGAACTTGTTCTAATCTGCTTTGCAACTGAATTTAGGTTCTGTTCAGGTTTCCGTTTTTGTCTTTTTTTCTTACTACTTAAACGGACAGATGATGGCGTTGGAGTATACTTGACTTTCTTATAATTTTCTATAACTGTTTTGTTGTGCTCTAATTCTGTTTTTAATTGTTGGTTTTCCTCTAGCAGATTTTCTACTTCTTGATGTACGGATGCTAATTCCATTTTTAATTCATTTATTTGTGTGATGTAATTCTCGTTATCATTTATTGTATTCTCTGTAATTCTCGTTATCATTTATTGTATTCTCATTTATTTATATTATCTGTGAAAATTTCAACTAACTATTACGATTCATGAGATACTTACTGCCTGGCTTTTTTTATGGTGGAAAATCATCTAATGACAATCCCCGCTCTTAAACGGAGTGGGAGATAGTGTCAGACTCTTACTGACTAAAAATGGGTTTTTAGTCAGTAAAAATAAAAAAAATAAAAATGGGTACCTATGCGTTCCTTCGTGCCTTCATACTGCGCTGGCTGAGCTACCTCACTTACTGCCTGGTGACATACAGACAGACGGACGGATAGCGGAGACTTAGTGGAAGGGGGACCCTACTTTTACTGTTTTTACGTTTTACCCTTTAGGTACGGAACCCTACGAATGACGAAAGAACAATGCATAATTTAGTGTGAGAGTGTATTCGTTCATCGGAAACCTAGATACACGTATGCATAAAATCTCACAGAATCCATTGCTTCTTCAACACTCGTAATTAAAATCTTTCACAATACGTTCTCTTCAATGTGTCTCGTACAGTAGGAATGCAGTCGGAATTAATTGCCGTAGTAGGAAGTAATGCGAAGGTGTGGTCTGTTACCTGTGTTACGCAACGAGGTATACTCGACTGTCGTAAGGTTACCTACGTAGCGATGGCGTATCAAGGATAGCCTGTTGCCGAAATGACGCATGAAAAAAAAAGTGGCAAATTATTTCTTAATTATTATTTTGAAGTACTGTTTACCTACTTGCTGTTTTTTTTTTTAATTGAGACAGGTTACTAAATTACTATCAAAATTGTTAACAAATTCTAAATGTTACTCAATTTAAAAAAAACAAGAGGAATGCTAATAGCACTTATTTTTCTGCAAATGTCTTACAGTCATTACTAGAAGGGGTAATATTGGTTATAATAAGTAAAGTGCTAAACAAGTTATTCAAATTCTTTGTACGAACAGAAAAACAGCATAACAACTGTTTTTCCTACAGTTGTTATGCTGTTTTTCTGTTCGTCATCATCATAGTGTCAATACTTTTACGGTTTCTGAACTGAGAACTTGTCAAACCTTGGCCTTATAATTAGACAAACTCAGATTTTTTAATTTTTAATACAGAATCCGGGGGCTAATCCCTAGTTCCTACTGCTCTGATCAAGGCTAAAACCACATTTTCAAGTTCGCAAAAAATACCCATTCACAACGCTCGCATATCGGCAATAAGGAACTCTGAACAATTAGCTAAGTACCTCCTACTCCATATGAAACACATGTCATGCGCTCTTGACCTTCGTCAGTCGGGTATACACACGTGAATGCGTGTACGCATAAGAACTTACTTTTAACTTGTAACCTTGTACTTGTCCGTCACACCTCCGTATGAGTTCCTATTCGAAAATAGACCTTAGTTAGCTGTGACGAAGTCTATTTTTATTTGAATCTGATTATGACTTAGCAAAAACTAGGAAATGTTCTGAAATGAAATGTATTACAGTCACGCTACGTTCAATTTTCTTTGTACTGTAAAAGGATTAGTAAAACCTTCAGAAAGGAAATTTTATTGCGAATTTTAAGGTAAACTATAATTAGAGCAATTTGTAGTGGTTTGAAATGTTCATGTCATTGGTGGTCATATTAAAATTATTAATTTTTGGCGAAATTTTATTAAAAGTAATGGTGCTTGTTATAAAGTTTGTATTATAAAAACATGGTGTCGTATAATCATCATCATCATTATCAGACATAGGCCTCCCCCTGAGTGTCGCACTAACGACCGGTCCTGTGCGTCTCGCACAGCACCGTGTGCTGTGTGTGTATGCGTGTGTGGGCTTCCCGTGACCCTCAACGGATCTCTGGTCCACCCTAGGGAGGAATTCGAACGCTGCGCCTTCCGGTACTTGGTCGCCACTACAGAACCTTTCATCCCCATAGATCTATGAGCTGTGAAGCTTCATTGGTCATTCAGTCAGCGGTTTTTTCAACCCATACTTACCCGATTATATTTTGTCAATCTATCCGATAGCTTGAAGACCTAAAGTTGGCGTTGAAGTAAGGTTTGGTGCAGACAGATAACGTTAGATGAGTTCATACTTTTTATGTTTTGTTAAGATGACATGGCACTGGCATATTATTCGGCATTTTTACCGACTTCCCAAAAAGGAGGAGGTACTACGTTCGGCTGTTTGTATGTTTTTTTTTTTTTTTTGTATGTTTGTTCGTCGAATACTCCCCCAAATGTGGACGGATTTTCAAAATTCTTTTTTTGTTCGAAAGTAGACAGTTCTGAGGTGGTCCCATTATCACCAAATTAGGATCTGATGATGGGATCTTGGAGAAATCGAGGGCAACCTTCAAATTTTATAGGCTCACTTATTGATTTTCGCATATTTTATGAAGTATCTTGTGTATTTGCGTATGGTCGTCACCATCTCAGGTAGCTGGGCTGATGATGGAAGGTACAACTCCTTAACAGTAAGAAGTTACTCGAACAGGCAAGGACTGATTTAGTAAATTGTTTTGATGTTTGATAGGGCATTTGCCACATTTGGTCTCATGATCATCAAGTCATGACCTGATGCTGCAGTCAGGATAGTCTGCAGAGTACCTAAGTCCTCGACAACAAACAGCAGATATATCGAGTTTAGGCTCATTGAAAACGGCTCGATGTGTGGATAAACGTACTGCTAATAAAGAACACCGAAGTACAGAGACCTGATGCTGAAGCCAGGAGCATCAGGAAAAGTACAAACCTTGAAATTACAGCACCGTAGTCGTGTTTGGGCTCATTTTAAACAGGACTAAATTTTAAGTTCATTGCAATGTTGACATAAATCTGGCCTGAAGCTACAGCCGGGATTATCAGCATCTAGTCTAATGACCGATTGAAAGATTTACCTTTCGGCTTCATCATCAGATCAGTTCGATATATCCTTTCCCTCTCCAGCATCTAGTCTAATGACTGTTTGAAAGAAGAGGGGGAGAGGATATATCGAACTGATCTGATGATGAAGCCGAAAGGTAAATTAATGTAATCTAACCGTGTTTGGGATTATTAGAACCGTTATGAGATGCGCTCTGACTATAAGGTATTTAAGTTTGACTGAGGGGTACTTTTTAGTGGTGGTACCATAACTAAAAAGTGTAAAATAAAAAAAACTTTTTACAAAAAAAATATAACCGACTTCAATGATAAAAAACACTGAAAGTATCAAATAACTTTAGTTTTGGAAGTCGGTGTTAAATAACGAAGAGACTAAACTATTATAGAAACACCGACTTCCAAAATTAAAGTTATTTGATACTTTTCAGTGTTTTTTATCATTGAAGTCGGTTATATTTTTTTTGTAAAAAGTTTTTTTTAATAACTAAAGACTTCAGTCTAAAACATAGAAATGATAATGACAAAAAAAAGAATGGATCACTCCGACCTTTTCAAAAGATACCACAACCCAATAAATTTCAAAATTGATCCAGTATATTCAAGACACAACCTTGGAATCGCACTCCCAAAGTCTTCAAGAAGACAGCTGACATTAATAAAAGCCTTTTAATACCAACCTTTGTCTTTAAACTTAGGAAGGCAAACTTAATAGCTAAGTCACGGACCATTCTCGCTCAGGCAGGATAATGAACGTAGGAATTTAGTCTGAAAAATTAGAAACTAGGAAATAAAATTCTCATAATTATTATTACAAGGTTACACGAATTATTAATTAACTGCATAGTTTCAAAGACTTCCTGTAGCTATGATAGACTAATTTAATCTTTAGTAACACAGCTACAGACAACTGAAAAAATTAACCGGCAAATATAAGGTAGGTACAAACAACTGCACATTCATAAAAAAAGTTCACTTAGACAGTTCCTTAGTACGGTTACCACTAATATGGTTAGTTCGCAAAAACAAGATATCTGTATAAATCAGTCCAATTCCCTTTTTTCGGGAATACCCCTCGCGCACCACCCTGAAAGCAGAGAACACTACCATTTGGCTCATTCCTTCTATTTCTCTTTACTATTTCAGAGTCACGGTAACCCCAATACTCTCAAAGCCCTGTCAGGATCCTTGTCCAGAAAGACAAAAATATAACTTGATACCTCTTGATACATTTTGATTAAGATAGATAGAGCTATACCAAAGTATTAAGTACCATAAAACTGTAGCCTTACTTTCTATTGTGGCGCCACATATGAAACACGATATCCTGCATCACGCAATTAGAATTTAAACATTTGCAACCGTCCAAAATCATCTATCGAGCAGTTGCCAGATCTGACGAAACCTCCGTCTGGTCCGATGATCCTCCCACGAATACCTCTTAACTGTTAATAATAATAATATTTATTTAAAAGACTACATTGGTCCAATGGTTAGTAACAACTTCAACCTAAGGGTTAGTAATCGATATCCGTGGTTAGTAACACTTAAAAATCCAAAAAGCCGCACCAGCAATCGCAACCAGTGATAAATCACTGGCGCATCATGCGTATTGACTAGTTTCGAAGAATGCCATTGGAGTTGTTCCTAGATCTGCTTAGCAACGAGGTAGCCTTCTTTCTCATTATAGCGTGCAAATCATCCACACGCGCGAACGAAAACATGCACTGCAGTATCCAGGCAGCCAATAAGTAATACCTAAATTAATAATGAATCATTGTTAACTAGCTGACACGAGAGTTGTTATCTTGTCTTAGCTGTAAACTGTTTGATTCTCAGAAACAAATTGGTGAACAGGATCTAAATACGTTTCAACCTTGAAGAACTTTAGCATTGCAATTAAAATTTGGCATGAAGTAATAGGCACCATACCAACCTATTGCAAGTTACTTTAACAGCCTATTATTACAGATCAAAAGATAAAATTGGCTAGAACAAAGTGCCTATTTATCAACTCTATACTCTATTCAAAATAACATTAGACATTTATGAAGACCTTTTATTATTGTTCGTTCAACCGATTTTGACTTTTATTTCGTTGGTGGCATGACAAATGGCGGCTGCAGTAAACAGTTGGTATTGTAACAACTTATTTGCTTTTAATGCCACCCTTATGTCTACGAAATAGAAGTTAAAATCGGATGAACAAACAGTAAAAAAGGTTTTTGTAAATGTCTAATCTTAACGCGAATAGGGTATAGTACTCAAATAACAGCTTTACTTATACACGATATTGAACTTAATAATATCTTGTTGAGCTCAAACAACTGATGTGTTGTGGAACAAAAGAGGAAGGTTATGTTGTGACCCAACGATTTGAAGTTGAAGGTAAATGTCAGAAGTAAAGCGAGTGGATTTTAATATTCTTGACGGCAAAATTTTGTTTGTTTCTTTTATATATTACTTACTAGTCAGGGCGGATCGCTGACTTCGTACAGGTGCAAGCGCAGAGTTGGAAAGTGACTTTGTTTTTTTATTACATTTATTAATGGAAGACCATAAGTTTATAGTCGAAAACAAACATTAATAATAACTTGACTTATCAAAACTAATTAAAGACAATCAAAAATATGGCGCCGTCTCCTCATCGCTACTGTTAGTATGCCCAAAGGACTAGCAGCTTCGCCACGCTGTAGGTCAGTGCTTAAACTTTGTCCAAGGTAAAAACCAGCCAATGGGTCATGCGAAATGTCAACAAAGCGTTCAGAAAGATCTTTTTACAATTTGTGCGCACTTGGATCCTACTATCCGAGAGTTTCGACCATGAACTATATATTTATGCAGGCTTTAATTTATCAGGAAATTCCATTCTCAGCGATAATCATTCGTATATATACAAAAAGCAGTTAAAAAACTTGTTTTCTGACAAATATTTTAATCAAAATTTTCTCTAATTCCAGGACAAAAACACAGGTGACTCGAAGAGTGCTCAGGAGAGTCGAGACGGCGGGAACGTGCGAGGATTCTACAGCTTCTTGGACTCCGACGGGAAGACCCGCACCGTGCACTACACCGCGGATGACCGGCAAGGGTTCCGGGCCAACGTGCAGAAAACATAAAATATAAGCTAGGTTAGAATGTGGCGATGGTACTTCATAAGTTTACAGTTGTCTAGAAACAAAGAGACATTTCACCAGCGATATCGCATGTCAAAAAGTAAAAAATGGGATTAGCAAGCGCTATGTATAGAAATGTTACAAGGTGACGGCGAGATAAATAATAGATAGGTTACTATCTGTTCACTGCGCATCTCAAAGAGATGGAGTCATTATTGACGAGACCTGATGTAGTATAGAGATTTGTTGAAGAATCACCGCTGCCTAGGAACGCAAAGCTAAACTGAAGAACAAGGGTGGATTTGAGTCAATAAAACCCTGACCTCTTGCTCCACCCAGAGCGGGAGAAATCATTAGATGATTTCCAACCCTCAAAAAATAAAAATTACACGTAGTCAATCTTAAACATTTTTGTATTTCAACAATCTTTATCGCCGGTAGAATAGATCTTTTTGTAAAGCCTGGGGTTTCTTCGTAATTAAGTCCATTTTGGACAAGAATTGTTGTCCTTCTTTTGTTTGGTTAAATCCTCGGGAATAGCTTTATGTGCTCTCCATTCGTAGAGAATGAAGGGTTACGTCAGTCAAAAAAAAAAAAATATTACTTGATTCGTCCTAGTCAGAAATATCAGACTTTTTAACTTATACTTTTTCATTGTCCAATTCAGATTATGACAAAAACAAGTACAGTATAATATTCTGTTGAAATACTCATTATAATTTAGGGTTTTATGTTCTAGTTACATAACTAAGCTTTGAAGTTCCATCGCTTACAAAATACGAAGGCTAGACTGCGTTGTTCAAAATACTTTTAGAAGAAAAAAAGAGTTTTATAATTTATATATCTTTCTTACATACATCATTCTTCATGCAATCAAATCGTTGAAAAGGAAGATACTATACCAATCCCTAAATATTTTAAAACGAACCCTCCTACCGCGTCTGTGTACCTATCTGTATGAACTTAAAAACTGCTGTAAGAATTTTGTCGTACGTATGTAATTGTCTCCAATAACTAGAATGATTCATGAGGAAAGTTTAAACGTATAAATACACTTGTAAACATTCATATTACAGTAGTCTTCTCGACTCGGGTCTTGACTCAGGTAGCTAGTCTGAAATAAATTAAAATGAGGATAGAAGAATAGTGAGATATAATAATTATACCTAAATTAGAGAGCCAAGTCACTCTGAGCTGAGGTTATAATATATACCTGACAAAAAGACCTTTTGTTTAACCCAGGATTGGGATCCTAGTTTAGATTACCGAGTTGGTCAAAGACGTTTCTTCTGATGATTTCATTTTCGACCTCTAAATTCTTCAGTTAGTCACTATGTTATCTTATGTTATGCAAAAATATTTAGGAAGTCTATGAATAACACCATTCAAAACATCTTTAGTGACAAACGTTACAACGTTTATCTCAAAACAATGTAATCATCTTATTGCATAACCCTCATTTGTGTTTAGGATACAAAATTAGAAGATGCAATGTTATTGAAAAGACTTTTATACTGAAATTAACATTCACAGTATATACATAAATTAGTACATAAAGAACTTATACTGCCTAACTGGAGACTGCAGTTCCTAACACGTTAGAAATCCTTACAAAAGTGAGACTACGGTACTTCCTTCCAAAAGAGTTGATTTCTCAAGCACAAGTTCAGCATAGAGTACTGTGATACAACCATGAGCTCTTAATGCGACCTCTTTTACGACCTAAACTGAACTGTTAAAGGAATGAAGCTAGAAAAGGTGTATAGCTTTGACACTTCGACAGCAGCTATGCCGTTACATAATAGTCCTACATCGCGCAAAGTTCTCCATGCGATTGGAACATATAAAACAGCCTGAAATCATCTATCAGGCAGCAGAATCTGTATTTCTCGATAGCTACAAGCTATAAATCTTTAAGTTACAAGTAAATAGGTGACTTCTAGGCAAGCGTACTCCATCGTCGACCACATCATTAATGGCCAAACGATTGCCTATCAATAATAAAAAAAATATTATGAAAGATTCTCGATTGCAGAGAATTCTGTGTAGCAGTCTGGTTTGTGAATTTGTGCCTGTGACATGAATGAAAGGAAAGAGAGCGAATACAATGTTAGTTTATAATTATATTGTGAGTAAATTATATTGTACCTACTCGATATCCGTGGTACCCTTTCTATCAGCCGCAGTTGGACAGTTAGCCATTTGCAGGAGTCTGAAGTTCAACTAGCTATTTTAATTGAACCTGTAAATGTAAAAACTACACCAAGTATACAGTGGCCTTTTTCCGTACCATAGCAGAACAGTACAATAGATGAATGGTGTGGATGTGGAGCCGAGATACAAATGTTGTTCCTAAAGGCAATAGGATGTGGAGCATGCTTTAGGATGCAGCCAAACTGACCATTGCGCTGGCTACGACGACACTGTAAAAGTGGCAAAGTTGGAGTAAAAAAAAAACCTTTTCATAAAAAAAAAATAAACGACTTCACTAAAAAATTGAATTGAATTTGAAGAGTTCTCTAAATTTCGCCAAGATTCCATCATCAGATCTCAACTTGTTGACTATAGGACCATTTGGGAAGTATACATTTTCCAACAAAAAAAGAATTTTTCTAATCGGTTGGCAAGCGACAAAGTTATGCGCGAACCAACATAAAAAAAAATACAAACATCCAAATTGAGAACCTCCTCTTTTTTTTGAAGTCGGTTAAAAAAAATGTCCTGCCGGCGAAATGAAGAAGAAGAGTAGGTACCTGTAACAGGTTTAACTCTCAAATGGGAACAATTTATTATCTAGTTCTTGCCTTTCCTGCCTCACACCTTACCTGAAACCTGTAAACCTTTGTTTTTTTTTTGTATAACGCAGTCTTTCCCTGTCTGTCCGTTTGTAAATATCGTCTATTGTGTAAGTATAATTAGGTAGGTACCTCATTTTTTTTATGAAGATCGATTTAATTTAAATAAAAGCGACATTACAATAATTATGATTGTGTTTTTTTGTTTCTGCCTTTTTTTGACTTTTTTAGGTTTACATATTATTTAATGACATCTAACATAAATAACGACAACATATAAATTTACTACGAGCGTAGCTAGAAAAACTAAATCATTAATGGATGTAAAGGGTTTGAAAATCATAGTTATTGATCCAAATAGCGCGTAAATCCAAATAGATCTCAAATAATTTACATCAAGAAAAATGACATAATAAGCTCCGGACTGGAACTGCACTGTTAAGAATATAATTATCCAGCCTTAAAGGCAACTGAAGAACATTGGAGGGTTTTAGTCAGTAAGTCAAACTCGCCCTCTTCGCTCCACCCAAGAGTGGGAGAAGTCATTAGATGATTTCCCATACCAACTTAGATAAGTGTAATTTATGTATTTTTTGGTGTTTGAAAAAAATTGCCTGAACCATATTTGGTATCATCGGATGATCGGACAAACCTTTCCCAAGCAACTTGAGGCAGCTCCCAGTTTAAACAGATAAAGCTAAATACCAGCGACGGTTGTTTCACCTTCACAACCCAATAACTGGGTAACACGATACCGGTACCATTGGCAAAACTGGGATCAGATTTACTGGTTTTTTTACTATTTTCGGAACAACTGTCAAAGATCTACAATGACAGCCGGGATAAACAAGAGGGGTTAGTGTGCTTTCCGAGGCATGGAGGAAACTCGGTATTTTAGAGATGGTAGGTTATATGGAACAGGTTGTTTAGTCTCGCAAACCTCTATTGAAAAGAGGATCCTCCAACTCGACGGATATTTGGTCTGATCTGGGCAAGGCTGCTGCGATGCAGAATTTAGTATTTTTAGTTCCTATGTAGTAACATAGATGTCAGCAATCAGAAACATTTATAAACAACAAACTAATAACAACAACAATTGAACAATTTGCCTGCTGCGGTCTTCCCGTCCGATTAAAATTTGGGTTTCTTCAAGGCTAGAGTGAATAGGCTCTTAATAAACTAGTGCGTCTCACCATCAGAGATTGCATCACTGCTTTCCATCAGGTGGGATCGCAGTCAAGCACTAGTTTAAATCAGATAAAAAAAATTGAGCTTTTGAAATGTCTAATGGTCAGTCAGTCAAACAAAAATGAAGCTAAATTGCACTAAATTGCAAATTGTTTTTTTGCATTGTGGCTACAGTACGTTATGTTGAAATGGTCACCCATCCACAGACTGACCTCGGCAAGCATTGCTTAACCAAAATGACATGTGCAGTCCCTTATCTGTTATTACCAAATCTTATCAGGTAATTACAGATTCTTATTAAGTACAAACGCCTTAGATAAAGCAACGAGCATTCCCTCAGTAAGAGGAAACGTTGAGCGCCTTCTGAAAATATCACTGCTGAGGCGCTGGATTAGTGCTTACTGTCGTATTGCTAGTACCTATTAGTTATTTCTGAGCGGATTTTTTGTAGTCATAGGACGCACGAGGGTAAGTGAAGGAACATAGGTGTGGTTTAAGTCAGTAATAGTCTAACACACACAGAGCGAGAGAAGTCATCAGACGATTTCCCAGTTTAAACATGGAGCATGTAAATATCTTGATCAATCAGCCTTATGATATTCCCACTGCTGGGACTCAGGCCTCTCTATGATAGGGAGTTAAGGAGTGGACTGTAATTTACCACGCGGGCTCAGTGTGAGTTGGTGAATGTCACATGTCTTCGAATTTGGATCCAGAACTGGCCGTTTCACTTACGATGTTTTCTTTCACCATTTTTTTCTATTATTATTATTATTGTTAAAAAAAAATAAGTTTGCATTTGCGTCATACATCGGTGGCGGTATCCTTCAACTTACAAATGGGGGCAGTTACTACTAGCCCACCACTGCTACGAATGAGATTTCCAAGTGATGATGATGTATTGTACCTACATTTTTGTGAAAAAATGCTGTGTATATCAATCAACTTTACCTCTTGACAGAGTGCTTGACTCTCGTCTCATATTTAAGACATCTTTGATATGGAAAGAAATTACATAGTAACTGACGATGCTGTCCATACTCTAAACGACCTACTAAAGTGAACAACCAGCTTTTAAAGTCATCCGCTCGTCAAACCGCCAACAAAACTACCTGACACACTTGTTTTAAAAAAAAAAGTTCAAAACGACGTTTAAACGCATTACGGCTACCGATTCAAAGATTAAACCATTGTTGTGGCTAATATTGTTAGCTTAAGCTCCGAGGATTATTTGCCATTGATACTCTTTTTGTGAGCCCCACCACATGTCCGTCACACTCGATACGCATCTTTTGAGCCGGGGGACACTTGACAAGTTTGCTCAAAAATTTTTTGAATTTTATTTTTGTGTCGATTTCTTATCTGAGTTTCGGTTTTGAGTTGAGCAGATTATTAAATGTGTCAGGTTCAAATATTAAAAGTATCTTTACATAACATTAGCTTTTGCCCGCAGGTTCGCCCGCGTACATAAAATAATATAGCCTATGTCACTCAGGAATAAAGCAGCTTTCTATTGGTGAAAAAATTTTCGCAATCAGACTAGTAGGTACTGTCAGAGATTACCTCCTAGAAACAAAAGAAAACTTACTTTACCCCTTTATAATATTAGTATAGATATTTGTTTTTTATTTATTTATAGACGTACTGAAGTGTTCCTAAAGGGATCTACATTAGACCGACGCACACGTGGCCCACACCTAACTTGCACGTAGAGTCGCGTCGCGTGGCTTGATGCTACTGCACTCGAATTCTTTTATCTGGAACTTAAAAAAAAACTATCGAAATGTCGGGACACCGTAATCAAATAGGTTTGCTCCTTATTTCCTAATTATTTAATCTAGCGCAGTGGTTGAACGATTAGTTGCTAATCTACGTGTCGCGGATTCGATTATCGAACAGTAAATATTTGTATTTGCTGCCTACCTTCGAGTAGGTACGAATTGTTTTAGATATGTGTGTTTACATGTTTGTGAACGCACTCATGATGCAAGAGTAATTCCTAGTGTGGCCGTCAACAGCTTCAATATAGGCGGTGATACACTTGCCTGTAACTGTTACAAATGTATACCAGTGTACTACAATAAATTCTGATTGGTGTAGCTTGAATACCATTAAAGCTACCAATTCGGATAGGTACTTATGTGCCGGCTGCTATCGCTGACTAAATATTTTGTTATCATCATCATCAGCCTTTTTAATGTGCCCTTTGCTGGGACTCAGGCCTTCTCTCTAGGAGAAGGAATGGGCCGTAATCCGCCACCTGGGCCCAGTGCGGGTAGGTGAATATCACAGGTCTTCGAATTTTTGGTTTTAAGACATGCCGGTTTCCTCACGATGCTTTCCTTCAGAGCAGTGGTATTAAAATAAAGTACACAAAGTAATGCACCTGGCTGGGTTTGAGTTGTAACTCGTAAGTTGGCGTGGCGCCGTTACCACTCGGCCTTCACAGCTCCCATGCAACATTTTGTTAGGTATTTCTTAATTTTCCTGAAAGGCGTAAGTATGTTCTGCAGAAAACTGCGAGTGACAGCAGCCTTGGTGCTTACACTGTCATGAGGAAAAAGTCCGCCAAAACAGTAGAAACCACATGTAGTACCTAGCCTACTACCTACGTGCACGATAACAATTTGATAAAAGGAAGGCATTACGTAGACGCCGGCGGTAAGATATGCCAGGAACATAACCGTATCTATTGTTAAAATCAAAATAATATCATCAATGCTACCATGATACGCAAGGCTGATAGCTTTAATTGAAAATAAAACGGTTTTAGGAAAACTGATTCCGTATATGGAATTTATAAGGTGAAAAATACAGACGGATTTTTGAAAATGGGCAGTGAGACCTTAGTTGTTGCTACTAAAGGTAATCGTTCTTAGGAGATCGTCTTCAATTTTTTGAAAAAGAGTTATTTTACTTCTATCTTGTGTCTTGAATGTATTCCTCGTCTGCTTTCGGTAATTCACTATCTCTCGCTCCGCCCAAGAGCGGGGGTTGTCATTGGATGATTTTCCCCACCATAAAAAAAGATAGTCTTAGAAATAGGTAAACTATGCAATTCAGACGCTCACTTCCCGAAATGTTCCGAAACTCAGCATCGAAAATAATAATATTTTATTGGAACGGAAAAACATTTAGGTATCTACAAATCTTTTGCGTAGGAAAATAGCTATATTTGTTACAACTGTGTCGCAGCTTTTAAGAGGGTCCTTTTCCACTCGCTTATCGTAAACATCGAAAATGGTTTAAAAGCTTGTTACTTCATTTAATGCATTCCAACGCGATGTTTGACGAAAACGCAACGTAAAAAAAGAGAGATAATGCCTGGAAACTCTGTTAGTATTCGTTAATTCCGAGATTTAAACCCATAAAAGTTTTTGGAAAAAGTTGTCGTCATTTAGAATCTTAATTAACATTTTTTAATTTTTAGGCAAATTATGAAGTGTCAAAGTTCATACAAAATAGGACATTTTCAGAGGTTTTTACTGGATTATTTTTACACAAATTTAGAAATTGGTTTCTTTAGAAACCTAGATAATATCCACAAAATACTGTGTTTCCAAAATATCTAATGAAAAATGTATAATAACGTCATAATCAGTTATGAGCGATTGTATGAAAAACAGTGAAAATGTAAGTCATGATGCACCACCTTAAACACACCCACTTCTATGCCCTCCTACAGCTGGGTTCTCCCTATACAAAGCCCTAGTGACTTGACAGCTTTTAATTTTCAGTAAAAAAAAAAATATAACAAAGTACATATTATGATAAATTACAAAATTAAAACTAAAATTACTACAAAATTAGTAGGTACATTAAATAAAAAAATACACTAAAAATGTGTGTATAATGTTGTGTTTTTTTGGGGGTTTTATTTGAACTACGTGTAATACATACATACATGTAATCTGTATCCGATGTCCGATGAGCGATGTCCGCTCATGACTTTGGAGCTTTGACTCGATGGCTGAATCATTACCGATTATCCTATTGGGCAGTTTATCGACAGCATCAAGCGCATTAGGTCTGTTTCTAGCAGATCCGTCCCAAAGATGAGAGCAATAAAATATCTTTCTACAACATTGTAATTAACCCTTCAGATACCGTACCACAATAGTAAGACAATAGATGCGCGGCCACCGGTGGTCGCTTGGGGATTCATGAATTAAACAATTTCAAAGGAATCCTAAAACAAAAGCAACGTAAAATTGATTAATTGCTAATACATTATGATAGTGTGGCAGTCGGTATCGCAGATAAGCGGCTTACAGCGACCGAGCTATAGCGACGCGATAGCTGCAATGATTTCTGATATCCGTGTCATGGTTACGCAAGAAATGGCTGGAATTGCACTATTTAGGGAGCAGTTTAAAAATATACTAGCAACCGAAGTAAGAAAAGCCATACATATAGCCAAGGAAACTATAAGTCCCACAATTACAAATATGTTCAATACTATCCAAACGGAAGAAAAAATACCACAACAATGGACTTCACCAAATATCATATTGCTCCACAAAACCAGGCAACCAAACAGAAATAAATAACTACAGACCAATGGCACAGTTCTCTGAGAAAAAATTTCGAGCATATTCATGTATCCAACCTTCGTCTACCTATCTGCTACAAATCAATTTCATCGCTTTTACCTGTAAGAGAGAGGTAGCTCCTTCTTTGTCTACTTCAAGTTCATCTGGAGTATCGTGTATGGAGAAGGTACGAGCTGCGCTCATCTTTAGGACCGATTTACATTAGTAGATACCAGCCTGATGTGCTTGAGTCAGTTTAGAAGCGAGCCAAGAGGATCATTGGTAAATGTAACTGCACACACAAACTGTCGAAGCTTCAAAGTCATGACCATCGGCGCTGTGTTGCTTGACTGTCGGTTTTCTACCGGCGATGCGATTCCGACGCCGCGGCGTCGGAATCGCATAACCTAATTCCGCCGAGCCCGTTCCATCGTCGAATTAGTAGATGTATGGCAATGCACCACGAGTAGGTACATTAAAGGTATCCCACCCATACACCCAAAACGGTTTTAGGAACACATTCATTGTGCGGACACCGAAGGAGTAGGATTCCCTACGGGAGCCGTTTCCTGATACATACAACTTGGAGATCTTTTAGTCAAGAGTGAATACGTTACTATTAGGCAAGCGTGCTCCATCTTTATACTTGGTTGAATTTCGTAGAACTTTCTGACGAGCTTAGATCAATAAAGTATACTCAACTGATTATAATTATTATCTTAGCATTCCAATAGAACTGTATGTTTAGTAAACTTTTTACAGGCGCCTAGCCGCTTAGCATATTGATGTCCGTACTTACAAGATATCTAACCTCATGACCGATATGATTACCTACATTAGGTTTCTAACAAAGACAATATTACGCCCTTAGACCATAGAAGTTTGCCAACTGCAAGCAATACTAACAAGTCAAAGACATTTCCATTATATTCCATTTTCATTTACTATCTTATTTTATTTCTTCCATCAGTAACAAACCTTTGTTTTCTTTACTCTCTATGAAATGTTAAATTGCTACAATCTAGTGCGCCTCACCATCAACGATTACATCACTGCTTATCATCAGGTTGGATCGCAGTCAAGCACTAGTTTATATCAATTAAAAAAACACTTTTAAATAGCTATGTCATATTTATATATGTAAAGTATATTTTAATGTAAAATTTATTAGATACTTTTTTGACAACCGCAGATTCTCCTTTTTTAACCAATTTCAAACAGAAGGTTCTATATGTGCGGCTGCATGTATTTTCATTTATCTTGCTGTTGTAATACCCTTTAAACTGTAGACATATTATTCAAAAGTCTTAATTCCCCTAAGTGCGTCGTATTGTCCGAAGTTGTCATGGCACGCCAAGGGGTGTATTCTGTAGCTACACAAGCACAGAGAGTTCGGTACAATGTGGTGGAGGCACAGAACGCCAACTCTTGGAGGAGGCGTCCCGGCGAGCTGTCACAACAACACGGGCTGTCGCGCGTCAGCGGATGTGCCGCGGTGCTCAAACTTCTAAGGCAATTGAAACATAAACAATTCAATTGATTTATAAACATAGAACCTCCTCCTTTTCGAAGTCGGTTAAAAAATCGTAAGATATGGAGCACAAAATTAAGTAGAGTAAATTTAAAAAAAAATGTTTGTAAGTTTTGTGAATAAGACTGCTGATCGCTAAATCACTGATAAAAACTATAACGACATAGACTATCAACTTCTTTTTAAGAAAGGTTAATATCAACTGAGATGTTCGTTTTTTGGCTTTTTGCAAACTTAAATTTTATTTTGTTTAATAAAATAAACACATTTAACTATTCGTTCTATAGTTCTATTAGTTTGGTGTACTGATGTACTAAGAAGGTACACCAAATAATAAAACGAAATAAGAACAATATAAAATATGGCGTCGAAAAACTCTTCATCTTGTCGATGTGTAATGTGCCCAAAAGATAGGTTGCACTGTCACGATGTGGCATAGGTACTTATCCTGTCCAATATAAGTATCACCACCCAGGTTGAAACCCAGGTGGTGGTATATTTCTCCTCATGAATGTGTCAAAAACAATGACTGAGCTCTAGCTCTACCTCTAGTTTTTCTCTGCACTGTTTATGTGTCTTACAAAGTCTGAATAAGAATTCGGGTATATTGTTTTGCCATCTTTTATCCAGTTATATTCCACCAATAAACTTTGAGCGCCTCTGTCCCTACTGTCAATCGTTCAATGATTCGGAACGGCATCTCGTTTTTTTCGGGCCGGGTCGGTGTCACGGCTCGGCAGGTAGAAACGCAGACACGATACAATATTGACATCAACCTGTAGATTTCACTCGCTTTCGAAGGACCTATGTCAGGTATTAAGTATGTAAATGTGTTTTTATACCAATTTGCAAAATAAATATCATTTATCGAAAGTCGCAGCAGATTGGTATGACGCAGATTCATTTAATTTGACTATCACAAACTCCAGCTTTTAATTGTTTCTGTTCGGAGTGGGTTTCTTCTTGTCTTATTTTAAAAACTTTATATAATTCATCCAAGCGAACGCCGGCGTTCGGGCACCCATTGTCTTTCTATTTTGTCTCTAATTATCACGATGTACGGCTCTAGGATATCTGCAAACCGTTTCTGTAACATTTATCGTCGTATCGTAGCCTGCACATCGTATCTCTTGTAGGTACCTACCAAACTGACAGCACTGTTCAAATCAATCCAAATCCAAAAATCCAAACTGCTGAAGAGACAAGGGCATAAATGGATTACATACAAATCAAATTTCATCAAAATTATGGCGAATCAATTTCAACGATGAAAGTGAGAGAGAGTGAGCTTGTCGAATGCTGTCAAGTATTGATGAAAACCCACATTACAAAGGTAAAACCCTACATAAGGAAAAAGAATAGACAGAGTTGCAAATAGCTTACCTGCACTTTGTCTGACCCCTGGTAAATGGCAAATGAAGCGAATTTCACAATAGGTAGTCCAAATACACACTAGGAATATCTACTTGAGTTTCGCAAGTGAGCTAGTTGATAGTGAGGTGTTGCGATGGCCAGATAACGCGCTTCAGTCGACGTGCAAGGAAATTGCAGTCAGCGTCGCACGCACACGGCACACTGCGGCACGCTTGTGCAAGTACTTACCTGCCAGCTTGCACAAGTAGTACGTGTGTACGCCCTACATGAGGAACTGTGTTTGTGGGGCTCGGAATTGGAGCGAGCTTTATTGCAAACTAAAAGGAATATGTAAGGAAGGATAAAGATCCTTGCAAATCTGCGAAATTGTTCAATTGAATTGCCATAGCCCTGGAACGCACAGGGTAACTGAAGGAACACTATTTAGTCCGTAAAAGTTCAACATGGCCTTCCACTCCCGCCTTGAGTGGGAGAAGTCATTGTATGAAACCCATACAATCATCACCATGAGTCATTGTATACCCATATCAAAAAAACAAAAAAAAAGACAGGTGGTGTTCTAATCTACCCATACTAAGAGAAAAAGGTGCGAATTTATTCGCGAAATCACCGGGTTCTGAACTTCAGTCATTCCTAATTATACTGGGATCAGCTTCTAGCCTAATCGGAAGCAGCTGTGAATCTGTCTCGTACTGTAGTTTATCTAGGTTCCACAGTGAATATACATATATGTACCATCCTTTAGGTAAGCCAGTGAAATGGTTGGTTGCGTTTTAGAAGAAAGGATTACAATCAAGGATGTTAATACCAATATATCTGCATTGGTTACTAGCCAGCGCTACTATTCTAGTGAGTAGACTTAACGATAAATACGTGTACAAGATAAGCCGTTATGCTTACTCAAGCTGACGTGTGCACTAATCTTTTTTATCCTTCAAACTTATCAGAAACGATAAGAACGAACTTAAAAACAATTAAACAAAGCTGCAAAAGATGGATAGAAATATTGTAGAAGGTTTGCAGCTATCGTAAGAAACATGACCACCTACTGAGACGCGCGTGTTCCATACAAAACCATCATAGAATACAACGTTGCATAAACACTTGCAAAAACAATCAGCCATTCTTAAATCTTCAGCAATAAGGTTTAACATGCAACAGCTCTAAGTTTCATAACCGTAGAAGAAATGTGGTACTTCACCTGTCAGTAATTTGTACAGGAGTTTGACTAATTCATAGAGGAGTTCTCTTTTCCTATGGGAATTGAGTTATTTCTACGTATTCCGTTTGTTAGTTGTGTTCCCGGAGGAGTTACCTGAGGTTTTGCTTTTACTTTATCAATAATTCAAGGTATGGGCAGGAAGGTTGGCAGTGATAGAGAAGAAATGATTGAAGAGTTTTGATTATGCTAAGTTATTGATATTTAGAAAAGTGTCGTCACTTCGATATCTCTCTCTTGCCTTCAGCTGATTCCCTCACCAAGGGGGGAGGTTCTCCAACTCTGCGTCTTCCAGCACGTGACCGTCACTCTAGCTTTAAAAGATATTTTTTCCAGTAAATTTTTTGTGAGGATTTACAAAACCCTGATTTTCAAACAAAAAGATGTTACTGTGTCAATTAGTAAATTTCTTAAGAATTTGATGACCATTCCCTTTCCTCGCACAAAACAGACTCAAATAAATCAGAAGAAAGCAAAAGAAGGCAAATTTAAGGCACCTGAATCAATGCAGCTGAACTTGATGAACCTTGAGTTGTAGACGAATATTAATGAGTGAACACAAAAAGTAAATGCGAGGCAGACGCGTGTCGCGGTTCACCACAACGCTTGTAGCTTGTAGCGTGCTCACAAAAACTTGTGAACCACATCAGTATAGAGTTACAAACTGTTGTACAATGAAATCGTATTGTTATAAATATTGGGACGTCGCCTTTTAGGGTTCAGTCAAAAATTAATTGTAATATCTTTAGGTCACTTTTTGTCTGTCTGTCAAAGAGGTTTTTTATTTTATTAAAGCTGGTATTTAAATTTTGGCACAATGATACTTAGGTGTAATTATTTTTTTATTCTGTGTAGGAACCCGAAAGTTTATGAATACTAAAAAAGAAGGTATGTGAGATGTATAGGAAACACGACTCCGTTGACCAGTTGACCAAAAAGACCAAAGTGATACTGAGTTTTCTAAAATAAATCACCCTAACAACCCGTTTTGATTGGGTGACCTAGTAAATGACTTTCCTATATTTTTTGACTTTCCGGAGTTGTAATACATACAACCTACCAAATCAACAAATACAGATGAGATCATAATTTAATAAATAGTCCTTTAAAATAAACCAGTGATCCCCAATTTAATATCAATTCTGCCCAACTCCTTCCATCAGGTAGGCGCAACCATAACCCATTAAAGATGTAAGATAAACATTTGACGTTGGAGACAAAAGCAACGCTTATAAATATAAGCTCGATCCGGTTCCAACGATTAGAGCACTGATCCTATCTCTTATCTCAAGTGAAATCAGTTGCAATCTGCTCTTATATCTCGAGCTAAGTATAAAGGTGGTTGACAAACATTCAATAACAATTTTGTATATTTTGTCACGTGCAAACTGACCATCGCCCGTCCAAGTGTACCAGAAAGACTAAATCATGGGATTTAAATGATATATCATCGCACAACGGGATCGAAGAAGACCAAAAAGGAGATGGCGGGACAAGTTGGATTTTTTCCTCAGGAATTGCCAAGAAGAGGCTCAGAGCCGAAAACAATAGAAGTAATGGAGGGAGGCCTTTGCTTAGCAGTGGGACAGTATTGGCTACATATAATATATTAATAAAAATCATCTCCGAACTTGGATTTGGAAACAATTGACACTTTAAAAAAATCATGTTCAGCAGTATTTAACATAATGACTAGAGAACCTGCAGTGTGAAGTCAAGTGGTAGTAGACTGGGCACGCCACAATTATGGCGGTAAGTCCCCTCTTTGAGGCGTGGCTGGAAAGACCTCACGGCGTCCTTACCTTCCGCATGACGCAGGTCTTCACCGGACATGGCAAGTTCGGGAGGTTCCTGCATCGGATTCGAGCGGAAGAGACGCCCGGGTGCCGCCACTGTGCGGAACGCCCGGAGGACACGGTGGAGCACACAGTTGAGGTGTGCCCTGCTTGGGCGGGGCAACGCCGTGCCCTCGTGGGGGCGATCGGTGGCGGAGACCTCTCGCGCCTGGCCTTGGTTTAGGCCATGGTCCGGAGCGAGGAGGAGTGGCAGGCGGTCGCCTCCTTCTGCGAAGCAGTAATGCTAGCAAAGGAGGAGGCAGACCGCATCAGGCAACGGCGCCCCCGCCGCCGCCGCCGGGATTCCGATCCCGATTTCCGGCCACCGTAGACGCGGGCTCGCGGACGGCGAGCCATGGGTAGCTCGCTGTCCGATCGTCCGGTAACTGTCCGGACCGAGCCAAGGCGTCGACGGCGCGCACTGTTCCCGCGCGCCTCAAGGAGTCGTCAGCAACAGGAGGGGCCCATCTGGGTCGAAGCCTACCGGGGTCGGGGTTATCCGAAAGGAAACTAGAGCCCCGGTATGAAGGCTAGAAGGAACGGCGCGGGGTTTTTAGTCAGTAAGACTCTGACACTGTCTCCCGCTCCACCCAAGAGCGGGTTTCGTCAATGATGATTTTCCCCGTCGATAGAAAAAAAAAAAAAAGTGGTGGTAGACTGAGTCCCTACTGCGAGATTGTTTTACGTTGACATAAAAACAACTCGTACTTGGCACTCCGAAATCGATGTCAAACCACCAGACTTAGAAGATTTAAGGATGTTAAGGTATAAACAGATTGAAATAGAACAAGAAAACAGCAAAATAGTAAATGATAAACATACTAGGTATAGTATAAAAGACAAAGCAAATCAGCCCAATTTTAGAGCTATTACATACAACTTCGACTGAATTTTCATTTTGAGCGAGTAAGAACGAGCCTCCCAGCACAGTACGAATAAAAGTACAAAGTTCTATAAGAATTTTAATTTAACTTAAATTGTGTTATCAACAGTGACACACACTCTCTGACACATAAATATCATCACCAAACCTCAATATTACCTTCAAAATTCAGAAAGCCTTCACGATGGAATCGTTTGACACTTTTCAAAGTAACGATAATCTGATGTACCGTCTTGTTCCTCCATTTTTTAACTCCAGACCGGAAAGTATCATCTTATTTGTTTATCTCCCGAGCTTGTCGACAGCCCATCACCACGTAATTAGAAAGACAACGTAACTTTTTTTCATCATACATAATTGACAGGAAAGGTAATTAGTAACAAAGAAAATTCAACCTTGGTATAAAGAATTAGAGTCTGTTATTGTCTGGTGATGCTGATGGGCAGTGGTTGACAGTGTGGACTTTTTGTAGAAGTATTGTTTTTCGTCGACACTGCCATTTTTATTGAGTCTGTTTCGGTTTTATATTATTTTATTTTTATTAAGTTGAAGTTTCTTTTCAGAAGAACGTCTAATAACTTTGTCTGGATTTAATGTTCTTTATCTTTATCAAGTTTATTTATATACATCACTATTTATTTATATACACTACTATTTACTACTTTTATGATAAATGTGATTTCACTTTATAGAAAGAGATCTTTTGTCACTCAACTATCATTGGTTTCACTATATCTTTATATTTCGAAGCATATTCTTGGGGATATAAATAACTCAAATACAGATATCTAGTAATTCAGTTCCTTGTCAAAAGATAATATTATTATCTAAAAATAACAACTAAATACGATTCGACAATATAGGCGAGTATATGATTATTTCGAGTATTCGGCGTCACAAAAACACTAGGTAGTCTAGCCATCCGGAAAAAAACCACAGTATCATTGATTGTTGATTCCAGATAATCAAACTAAAAATAGTTTCTGATATAGGAAAGATCAAGATTAGAAGTTGTTTGATTGTAAAACCACAGTCGAAGTGAATAAAAATATATAAATAAGTGCCTCTTGAGAAAAAATAACTATATATAAAGCAAAAGCTATCAAATTCTGTCCTATGCCTCTCCTAGAGAGGAGGCCTGAGTCTCAACAGTGAGAAAATTATAAGGCCTCCTACCTAGTAGTAGTAGTATCAAAATCTGATACCGCACTGCACTAGGGAACCAAGAAGAAGAAGATGAGCTACGAAAGAAAGACAACGTTTGCACAAAACCACTTAAAATAAACGCAAGGCAATCATAACATTGAAAAGCAAATCTCAATGCTGTCTCGAGATTAATAAAACAGTACCAAAAATGACCGAGCTCAACAAAAACATTATTATTGTACGAAAGCCGGAGTGCGACCAAATCCGTCAGCTATCTTATCTAACGGGTTGTCCAGTAGCTAATTCTCCTAATCCTATAATACGGTTGGACAGATAGATGGCTGTATATTGGTTTTCGCACGTGACGCCCTTGTTAGATATAGTTGTCTATGTTTATATTTTTGTCTTATCGAAGTTAATTTGATTCCTTTGTTACTCATTTAGGAAATTACTACAACGTTTTAGTATATCAGAAATTTAATGGTCTTCGTTAGATCAACTTCGGGACACTTTTCAATTGGTAGGGTGTGTAGATTTTGCGTTTAACTAAAGCCTTTTAGGCTTACAATAATCATATGTTTTCCTTCCATCTTCCACTTTAAAACAAAATACTTACCAAAGATAACACTTCACCCAAAATCTGTCGAGGCGACGAAATCTAAAATAATTGCCAGCTACTGGGTTTGTTCATAGATAAACATGATATATGATGTGAACACAAACCCATATCTATACAACAATATCTTTACACCTGAAAACGACAACATCGATCTTATAACTGCGGATGAAGAGTCAATTTTGAATGGTATGGTAGCAAATAAAAGTTGGTATATACATTATGGCACAAGCGATCGAAATGTGGACATGCGACAGTAATTATTACAACACGGTATTGTAATTGCAAGTCTTTTGATATTTGGCTGTCAATTATATTAGGTGCTGGCTATCATCAATTTGGAACCTGTTGAGAATAGAGATAGTGAGCAGGAGACAGGTACATCTAAATGTTAGGAGGTTAAAAATTTTGGTGATCGTTTTTTTTGTAATTGATTCAATGTTTGATTATGAGAACGAAAAGGAAACTCAGGTCTCTCTGATCATACACTATATATAGTCTGAAGAAATAATAAAACTGTTTTCAAGTCAGAATCCATAGCATATATTCTCCAGAGAAAGGAAAAACAGATTTAATGAGGAATCTTTCAAAGAAAAGGTTGTCAATGAAAACGTGACGGTTGCAGGGAGAATCAAAATGAGAAAACTTTTGAGTCAACATTTATGCTACTTCAGGCACTATAAAAATAAAGATGCTATTGTTAATTACGGATAATAAGCCAAATATTTTGACAGTCATAATCGTAAGTCTATGAGTTATTCGCTATGCTTTATTACTATGGCTTATAAACAACATGTCTAGAATCTGGAGATACACAAGAAATTATATTGTTTTATTTCTGATATTAGGTACGATAGGTACTTGAGGATATCCAAAGGTACAATTTTAATTTACCAAACGACACTGATATGATAAGCTCTGTTTTGACGCTGATAATATTAAATTTTCGACTTATGAAATATCAAATTTTATCACTGTATCTGGGAGTGACGTCATCAATATTTATTTTTGTGATTAAATTGATGTTTCAACTGTTAGTAGACAACAATGTAACATATCGTCCTAATTTACAATGTTGATATAATAAATTCTCAATATAAATAAATCTTATTCGTTATTCTATAGTGATTTATTGTTATTAGAATGTTTTATAGTTAGATGTTTATACTTTTAGGTAAACATTGTGTTTTAGTATCTTCAGCAACATATTACGATTAAATCTACTATCTTGAACTTACGTCAATGTAATCTGTAAATGATTGCTACCATCTATTACATTTATTTTATCTTTTCAATACATATTTTTACATGTAAAAGGAATTAGGCTTAAAGCAAATCTGAAAATGGCATCGCGATATCCATGACTGTTACTAGGGTTGGTAACAGCCACGGATTTACAAAAGAAGTGTGAAACCAAAGTTCATAGAGGTCAAAAAGTGCGAATCGGACTTCCGTACAAGCTTACAAAGATATTTCCGAAACACAGAAAAACTATAAAGTATTAGTTTTTCTGGGATTTTTGCCGACTTTAGTAGAAAAACCCTAAAAAGATTGGACATTTCAACAAAAGGAAGCCTGTAGAGCGAGCCCAAGTAACAAAAAAGTTATTCCAAGTAGATACAACAAAGAAACAAGGACGCAATTAAAGAAATAATGATTTACCAAAATTAAAATCGTAATCGATTACCAACGTCGAACTTGGAGATTAAGAAACACAATCTGATAAGGATCAGGTACCTGCGTGCTATAAAAATCTCTATAATTATCAATAAACATGTTTGTTGACTATCAAATTCCTTGATAGTGATAGGTAGGTATGTAGATAGATCGGGGAATGTACCTATTTCAGTAGCGGTTTCATGAACAGAAAATATCAATTAAAAATAATAGTAATGAAAATGAAACACACTAGACACTATAAGAATAAGTTTTATGACAGTCAAACACTGAACTATTATCCTACAGGTAAATCCGCAGATATGGATCAGGATCATACAGCTGTCATCGGTTTCAGACATAAGAAAACCTTTTTGCCACCTAACTGCACCTAATAACTTAGGTGTATTCAAGGCTGGAATAAATAGGTTCTTATTAAACTAGTGCACCTCACCATCAACGATTGCATCACTGCTTACCATCAGGTGGAATCACAGTCTGGCACTGGTATAAATAAATAAAAAACTGACTTAATCGATTTGGATGAAACTTTGTGTATATATTTGTGCATAGTTTGAAAATAAAATTCAATCCGGTATATGGCACTGCAATTGGGTTCTCTCGCTACCGGGTTAGTCACCTAACTCCTAGACGGCTTGACCAATTTGAAAGCACTTTTGTGTGTATATTTGAATGGGTCTCTTACCTCTCTCCTACCTCTCTTACCTTAGACCCGGTAAATGGAGCAGCAGAAAAAATAGTTTCAATTATTCCAACAAATAAACAAAACGTACTTATTTTTTTAGTATAACAGCACACGTAAGATTTCTGCTACATTTGGAATTGAATAATTGCAAAGTAGTAAGTAGTATTTTCAGTAAAACTAACATTCCCTATAAGAAGTGTAAGTTGGCGACCCATCTGCACTTTGTATAATTTACTTAGATGCTCCTCCTTCTCCACCGTACTTCTTCACCCCATCAAAACGTCTTCCTCTGGATGCAAACTGCAGAGGCCAATTTAGAAATCAACTGTGGACCCAGGTTGGTCGCTACACCAAACAATCTGGCCCAATAGGGCTCCCTTGACTCATCTTAAGCACAGTGCCACTCTAGAACCATGCGTCACCAGCTATGCTGCCCGCACAGAACAGATGTTCTGTGGCTGCCCGTCCCGTACAACCACCCGTACCTTTTAAGATTTATACGAGGCCAATAACAGTGGCATACAGGTTGCCAAATTGAATTGGTTGGTTGAAAAGGGAGTTAGTGATAGCATGACGAGTGACAGGACAGAATGGAAGAAAAAAACTTGTTGCGCCGACCCCAAATAAAACGGGACAAGGGCAGGAAGATGATGATGACAGGTTGCCAAATACTGGGCAGAAAAAAAAATTAAGTCCATCGAGACGAAACAAAAGAAGATATATATGCAGCCTCGAACTTACCTACTGGATATCTTCGTTACTTACTTCAGAAAATAAATATTCGCATCACCTCCACGACGCGCGACGGTAGAGAAACAGCGAAGCCATACTTTTTTTACTGATATGTAAAATTTATGAAATTAGGGTCGGTAGAGTTAGGCCGTGTAGATTCAGAAGGCTGACTCTACATGAGATCTGATATCTTTTTCACAGGACAAACCATAGAAATATAAATAACAGGACAAACCTTATGTGGTCGTCTCGATCGTCACGTTTTTGGTGGGATTAATATATGTCCTTTACGGTGTTATCACAATAGGCAAGATCATCGAACCTATCAGCTAGTTAAAACAAGTCGGAGTAGACTCGTTATCAAGCACCACGCGCTATCGGGTGTAGTACTTCCGTTGCAGTCTGTTTGCGAGATACATACCCTGCTGGTTCGCTTTGACGACGGCGATGTGACACGTTGACAAGAAGACTTACAAATATTTTATAATAATTATGTTCCTTCCTATGGTTTTTTTTTATGGTGGGCAAAAATCATCCAATGACAAACCCCGCTCTTGGGGGGAGCGGGAGTAGTGTCAGACTCTTACTGACTAAAAACCCACCCCGTTACTTCTAGCCTACCATACATAACATACCGGGGCTCGAACTCCCTTTCTGATAACCTTGGCCCCAGTAGGCTTCGACCCAGATGGGCCCCTGCTGTTGCTGACAACACCTTGAGGCGCGAGGGTACAGTGCACGCCGTCGACATCTTGGGCTCGGTCCGGACAGTTACCGGGCGGCCGGACGGCGAGCTACCCATTGCTCGCCGTTCGAGACATAGAATGTCTACGAAATCCATTGAATTCATATTACGTTATAACTTTACTGTAGCTATCACGTCTCTAAATATAGCCAGCAGGTAGACTGTATTAAATACAAAACAATAACGTTAACAGTTTACGTTTCCGAAATCCTACGGCACTGGACGGATATGCCCAACAGTGCTTACCGGAACTATATTTGCATTCGCTGTAAACAACACTGTGTATTTTCGTTGCATAGGCCGAGTGCAACTGCATTTCTGACCCCTGAATGTATATACATACATACCTATGTAAAAAATTGTATTACAAACCACCCAACACTTCTCTCCGTCACAGAACCACTTCGTCCAAATATGCGAGGTAACTTCCGTACGATAGTCCCGCGGGATTTCGCCGCGCCGGGACCATCCGTCTTGTCCCGGACTCCGGACTCCGGCCCAACTTGCTGCACACTTACGACTGGGAATTATTTCATAAGGAAGTTGTGTTCTGTAAAGGCTTCGAGAGGAAATTGGGGAAAAATATATATGTGAGGTGATAAGGGGTCAGGGATGATGGTGACGGTATTAAACAGTTCTCCTTTAACCATTGCCTTTAACAGTGAGAAACCAATGAAAACCATTATATTACTTTTAATTAATCTTATTGAGTTGGGAATTCGAATAAGACAATACAATAAACTTTATTGTACACAAAAAAGTAACACAACAATAAATAAACTTAAATCTATGGGTATAATGGTGAACAAAGATGTTGTCAATCTCTGTTAATTCCCATTAGCTGAAATACCGCTCCTGTACAGAACTCTACATACAAGTAAACCTAAACTAAACATTTATTCTTAAAACCTGAACTAAACATTTATTCTTAAAAATATTATCTTTCAGAAGGTCTAAAAGACCGTCCACCTATCTGCAACGGGTTCCAACGGTTTAATTCGAATGAGTATTCAAATCCAAACCAGATTATTGTTTTTTACCGGCCTGCATTCTATTAGGATTTCATTAGCTACCTACTAATCTGTTCCTAATTTAAATCACTACAAAGAAAAATTTATAGTAGCGACCAACCAGAAAACAGTCCTAACAGGAGTACTTGGCGAGTCTACTTCACACAATGGCCCACACTGGCTCCTCTCATTATCTTGCCGCCAATACAAAGGACGATTGTTTCCTAGCGATCAATATACAAATATTGTTCTACACTATCTCTTATCTGATAGCGCGGCGGCATCATGTAATTAAACCTTAATGACACCATAAAATTAGCTCCTGACCGTGGGAAGGTGGTTTTATTGGTGAACCGGAAAGTGCATTGATGTGACATTCAATAGACCGTTGGCATTGATGCCCAACTCCAGTCTTGAGCGTCGACGCCGAGTTGCGAGCCTGTAGCTGGGTTTCTACCGCTTACATTTCGAGGAGTGTGCATTGGAATTGCACGATTTAATTCCGCCAAGTCCGTTCCATCCATGGTCCGATACCATAAGTTACGTGCATTGCGCCACCAGTACATGGTGGATATCCCACCCATACGCAAAGCTTTTTGGGAACACCCTCATTATGCTTATGCGTACATTACAACTAAGGAGGGGGCATTCCATGCCGAAGTCTGTGTTTGCTGATAGATATAACCTAAGGATCTTTAAGTGAAGAATAGATTACTTCTAGGCAAGCGTGCTCCAACGTCACCCAAATTCGCTATCAGTTGAAATAGTGGCCAAACGCGAGCTTATGCATAATAATAAAAAGACCAATAATAATTCACGTAGGTACCTACTTAAAAATATTATCTTGGCGACAATCAATGTCAAAAAGTTGTCAAAAATTTTGCTATCAGAGGTTTTGTGGGCTGAATTGCCCGGTCTGATAAAAAGATAATAGCTATTCTTATTTTTAATTTATTAAACCCCAAGCAAACACCGGGGTTCGTTTGGCGTTTAATGAAAATAAGACAATGAAAGATCATTGTATTTCTATTGTGTCTCTAATTACGGTATTCGAAAGGTTAATACCAACATTTTTTTAATGGCACGCAAATTGGCTCCCAAAAACTAAGACATTGGACAAGCGCCAATAAAAGTAATTGATGCCACAAAAACTTCATACAAACGGATCTTAATCACAACAAGGAAGTCCAATAAATTCCATTGCCAACAGTTTCACCCTTGAACTACGACTAAGCCTTGAGATGTCAAAGTGACAGCTGTCAAAACGCGAGCTGTCACACTGACAGGCTCTGTCATCGCGGCGTGACGGAGTCGCGCGTGATTAATTAGCGGCTAATTGATTTGACAGTGGTTTAGCATTAGGCCGGTTGTACGCGAGCAGTAATTGACACTTTATAAGATGTAGTCGATATGGCTGATGACGGTTGTGGTGACACGGAGCTTGGTTGGGTTAGTCACCTACATTGTTTTAATACAACCACAACGTTTGGGTTATTTGTGGTTTGATTTTAATAATTGCTTATTGAATTATAAATTATTGTCACTTGCACTTATAGTACGTAGGTATCTAAGTAGATAACGGCTTCGTAATAAAAATATGTCAAATTACGTTTAAAAATGAAAGTGTTTTTAGGGTTTTGTGCCTTAAGAAGAGAAAAAACGGAACCCTTATGGGATCAGTTTGTTGTCCGTCCGTCCGTCCGTTCGTATGTCTGTCAAGACCCTTTATCTCGAGAATGCGTACGCGAGGAATCGAGTTAATATTAAAACCATATACTCAGATCTGCGGTCCCGTGAAAAAATCAAACTTCTAAGTTAATGAATAAAAAAGATACGGCCGTTTATGTCGCAAGGAAATCCAAATTCATAGGTTACTTCCCGTTGACTAAGAATCCCGAAATTTGGCATGAAGCAAGGTCTTTTAGCACAGGCATAGGAAAAAAATCTGAAAACTAAACATTTTTGTTATGTCACAAAAAAAACCTTTTTAGCGATTCGGAAAAATCTTCATAACTAAATTCGGCAATTGAACTGTAAGTTTGTACGGAACCCTCAGGACGCGAGTACGACTTGCACTTGCCCGGTTTTGTTTTATTTCTCGTACATTTTTGAGTGTCTGAATATTTTTATACCTACATATTATTGACACACCAACACCAGCTAATACGGAGCTATTTATAGGTAACAATATCTAACAAAAATAAATTATATATTTTCATAATATGGTTTAAGCTTTTTAAGGTATTAAAAAGCTTAAACCATATTATGAAAATATATAAAAAAAAAAAAAAATATTATGAAAATATGTGCAGAGCCGTATCAAAGGATTTTTTATTAATCTAGGAAGCAGATAAGACAACAATCTAAAGTTAAAAGAGATTGTAAAAGTCATGACTATGAGTCAATATCGGCTATGCAGTATAATTGTAACACTAGTGCAAGATCACTGTCTGCCTTATCTTAGCTCTTGTAGTCTGCTAGACTGGAATCTAACCGGATGCAACTGAATTGGTACCAGTACTTTGAATGGTACCTTCATTAGAAATGAAGATATACGCAGGAGAACCAAGGTTACCTACCGACATAGCTCGAAGAATTAATGTGGACAGGGCACATTGCAAGAACAAATGGTTGGACGGGGACAAAAGGCTCTGAAGTGGACGTAGTGTTGGAAGGCCTCCCATAAAGCCTACCGATGACCTGGTGAGGGTCACGGGAATCCGATGGATGCAAGACGCACAGGACCGGTCGTTGTCGCGACGTTTGGGGAGTATAGGACTCCCCCCTTATCCAACAGTAGACGTCTTTCGGCTTAAATGATGATAATGCTGATTTTGAATGGAGTGACCACCTGTTTGACCTCCTGAAACTGAGTATAATTGTTATATTAACACTACACATAAGAATACTTGCGGGGGGTGTCATCAGATTAAAGGTATGTGGTCTGAGAGCTCGGGCTTGCGGACGGCAAGCAATGGGTAGCTTACCGCCCGACCGTCCGGTAACCGTCCGGACCGAGCCCAAGTCATCAACGGCGCGTAATGTTCCGCGCCTCACTCAAGGAGATGTCAGCGAACCGTACGGGCCCAACAGGATCGAAACCTTCTGGGGCTATGGGTTTGCTTCCAGAAGGAAAACTCGCCCTGGTATAAAAGGCAACGTAGGAACAGGTTTTTAGTCAGTAAAAGTCTGACACCACAATCCCCGGGAGGGTTGTATGCTTTGTAAATGTTAAAAATGTTAGGTTAACAATATCAGACCAATTCTCAGACCACAGGTTTCCCCTTCAGAGTTTCACCACTGTCCTAGCTAGTGGGCATCGGCCCTGCTAGGCCCCTACAGTTTGCTGACATCTCTTTGAGGAGCGCATGGAAGTCTGTAGGGTTACGGTAACTCTTCTCGCTCTCCCACAGCCCGTGTGTAGATAACCTTATAAACAGTTATTAATTATGACCAATTTATTGACGTGGTTCTGATTACAAGATATTAATTAACACGGTAATGTTAACTGCTGTCACTTATCGTAATGCATATAATTTTGTATAACTACCATTATCTACTATTTACTTAGTAGATATGATAGATATCTATATAGGTATCTACTAGGTAAATAGTAAAAATCATCTAGGTCTCAATGAAACTTGCCTAATTATTCTTAATGTCAAGATAGAAAATAATTCTCTAAACTATAAAGCTAGAACATTAGACCGTATTAATTAATTGTATACACTCATAGTTAGTACGTTGTATAGTCATTGGTATAACGCATGCCGTCACGTGGTGTGGATCAACTGTGGCTCTACAAGTCTAGTTTCCATATAAAATGTATGGAATGAATGAATGAATGAATAAAATTTTATTTGATGCAACACTTAGAAGCAACAGACAGCATATACAAGCACAACAAAATCACAAACATAAAACTAAGCATATAAATCAACAAAAATATATAAGTAAATAGAAAATGTAAACAATCACAGACATCAAAATGACGAGTACATTGAAAACATACAAAAGAAGCGAAAAAAAAACACGTTAAAAAATTAACTTTAAAAACAGCTTAGTAAAAGGCTAACAAAATAAAAAATGCATAGTGCAGTGTGTGCCCCAAAGATGCATCAAATGGGAGCCCAACTCGGCATGTGTCAGGCAAATATACCTGACGCTGGTATTCTGCTGGGTCCCTGTGGTGGCGCATACGGACCTCGAGCTGAATTTTTGGATAAAAGCTCTGTGTGTGTTATGTAGTGTAAGTGTTATGTGTAGAGAAAGTTGCGTAAGTATACCCATGGTTTAATAGATTTAGTATTCGACGTAGGTGGTTAAGCATTGTGAATTAATTCTTTTTTTTTTGTAGTACAAGGAGAAAAAAAAACAATTAGGTATGTGAATAATACAATAATGCATAAGTGTAAGGTTTAAGAGTGTGTGTGTGTGTATTAGAAAAAATCATATATATTTTTTATATGGTCATTGTTTCATTATATAAGTATACCGGCTACTAATCTTACGTTTGCCTTGTCCAAAGTTTAGTGCTCTCGCTCTATGGAGACCGACGCGCCTAGATCGTGTGTGGCACAGTTCGCAGTGTAGTTCTAGCTTAAAGGGAAACATCGTCAGGATCCTAAAATCTAAGACAACGTCACATTTTTTTTGAGTAGAAGTTCGAAAACGATTGTTTGCATTTCTTACAGGAATAAATTTTCTCTTCCATAGTAAAAAAATATAATAATCATCATCATTGGCCGAAAGACGTCTCTCTAATCCATTAGATTCCCGCGATTCCAATCATAATTCATTGTAAAAAACCAAGAAGATCATTGCTTATGAGTCGAGTCAAAACTCCAAAGTATTGATCATCGACCCCGAATTGCGAGCCAACCTGTTTTCTATCGTTTACATTTCAGAGATTGTGCATTTTTTTTTTGTCAACGGGGAAAATCATCTTTGACAAAACCCGCTCTTGGGTGGAGCGGGAGATAGTGTCAGACTCTTACTGACTAAAAACCCCGCGCCGTTCCTTCTAGCCTTCATACCGGGGCACGAGCTCCCTTTCGGACAACCCTGTCCCCAGTAGGCTTCGACCCAGCTGGGCCCCTCCCGCTGCTGACAACTCCTTGAGGCGCGCGGGAACAGTGCGCGCCGTCGACGTCTTGGACTCGGTCCATTACCGGACGATCGGACAGCGAGCTAACCATGGCTAGCCGTCCGCGAGCCCGCGTCTACGGTGGCCGGAAATCGGGATCGGAATCCCGGCGACGGCGGCGAGGGCGCCGTTGCCTGATGCGATCGGCTTCCTCCTTTGCAAGCGTTACTGCTTCGCAGAAGGAGGCGACCGCCTGCCATTCCTCCTCGCTCCAGACCATGGCCTCGACCAGGGCCCGGTGCGAAAGGTCTCCGCCGCCGATCGCCCCCACGAGGGCACGGCGATGCTCCGCCCAGGCAGGGCAGACCTCGACGGTGTGCTCCACCGTTTCCTCCGGGCGTTGCGCACAGTGGCGACATCCGGGCGTCTCTTCCGCTTGAATCCGATGCAGGAACCTCCCGAACTTGCCATGTCCGGTGAGGACCTGCGTCATGCGGAAGGTAAGGACGCCGTGAGGTCGCCAGCCACGCCTCAAAGAGGGGACTTACCGCCATAATCGTGGCATGCCCAAGAGATTGTGCATCGGAATTGCGCAATTTAATAAGTACGCCCAGCCCATTACATCATCGGATCACAAGACGTACGGCGCGGCGTTGCACCACCGGTATATCTAGTGGACATCCCACCTATAAGCACAAAACGTTTTGGAAACTCATTCATTATGCGTACAACTAAGGAGTGGAATTGCATGCCGAGTCTGTTTTTACTGACAGCTACGACCTAGGTGTCTGAGTGAATAGGTTACTTCTAGGCAAGCGTGCCATGAGGTGAGATAGTTAATAGTCAAACGCGAGCCTAATCATTATAAAAAAATATATTAATTATTATCCTGTTCTAGTAGCTACTGTTCTAATAAAATAGTTACTATTATCATATTTTCATAAATACTTTCTAATTATGCTAGAGAAAATCGATTCCCGAAAAAAAAACATAAATTTTAGAAAGAAAGAAAGAAAGAAAGAAAATTGTGTTTATTTGCATTACAAAAATAGGTACACCTTAAAATTTAACAAATGGTACGTTGAGTAATGCCAAAAAGGCCTCAGCTCAGCATAATGCCAAGTAGTAACACAAGGCCACCACTTGACGCTGATTTTCAGCTGCAGCCCTAGGGTGCCATATGTTTAAACATAAAACACAACATTTATTAAAACTAAAAAAAAAGGTACTGTGCATAAACTAGCTAAGAAAACCTTGCGATTACATGATTAAAATAAAAATAAAATTAATAAGATTTATGTGCCCATTTAAAACAAAAATACAAAAAAACAACAAAAAAGTATACAAAATAAAACATGCGTAAAAAATAAAAAAAATAAAATAAAAATAAAAACAGAATAGCAATGCTAAAATCGGGACAGATAAATATTTGTTCAAATTATAAAATATAATTATAAAATTCAAATGGCTGAAATGTCAGCTCTAACATCTTCGAAGACAATTTGATGGTTCATTAAAAAAAGCTTTAATTTTAATTTGAAAGCTGAGCAACTTCTGCTGAGTTTTATTGGAGGGGGGATATTATTCCAACATTTACTAGCTGCATAACGAAAACTGCCTCTAAAAGCCGCTGACTTATGGTGGGGAGTAGACAGTTGTTGAGAGCATTTTCTTCCCTCACCAATTCCATGTCTACGAGTCCATGTCAGCTTATCGTACAAGTAAGAAGGGGAGTGAGACTTGATAACTCCAAAAAGCAAGGTCGCCAAGTGCAGTTTACGCCTAGCTTTCATTTTTAAAATGTTGTGCTCGTTTAGAAACGGTGTTATATGTCCTCTAAAAGGAACTTTAAAGCAGAAGCGTGCACAGGCATTTTGAAGTCTTTGGATCATTCTTTCAGTTTTAGATAGAAGTCGTTGACCATATACAGTATCCGCATAATTCAGCTTTGACAAAACTTTTTATCGCTTACGATGTTTTTCCTGAAAAGACTCTATGAGATGTGGGAATACTGGTAGTGGCAACTACCCAAGTGTCCGCACGTGGAGGATATACAGCCTAATTCCAATCCTCCTCACTGAGAGGAAACTTATATTCCAGCAGTGAAAACATTTAAGGCTTATAATGAAGAGAATGTACATTTTTAATGGCTTAACATCGATAAATAAATATCTCTAAAATGTCTTAACTGATAAGCAGAGTGCATACCAAATCGTACAAACATAAATCTTATCAAGCAAGTACATAAAATTGCAAAAAGTGTTCGCAGTCGGTAGGATTCGAACCTACGCTCCCAGAGGGAATCTGATTTCTAGTCAGACGCCTTAACCGCTCGGCCACGACTGCCGCTTGATGTAGGCAAATAATTTCAACTTCCATGTCAAATTAATATTGAGAGACTGACTTGAGTATTGATGATGTAAGCGCCGCGTAATTCAAATTCTCTTTCTTTTGTTTTTTTTTTTTATTTTTCAAATACGTATTCATCTACTTAATTATATTCGTTAAGATAATCCTCCCGACCGATTTTCGAGTACAGTGACCAATCACAACAGAGTATGCCAAGTACGCTAGAGATACTATAGAGAACAAGTATGTGCGCAAACACAGGTGTACTCTCTGTTCCTTTAATAGTCCGATGGGGACGGCAATCTGACACAACCAGAGAGAGAACAGGAGCAGGATCGACGACGACAACCTGTTTCGAGGCACGGGGGTGTCACCAACCACCGACTTCCATACTCCGGGTAACTACAGAGTAATTCCACATGGTCAAACCGCCTTTTTCTGCCCGAGCAGAGAATCGAAGAGACCAACAAGTTAGTCGATCGGGGGATCCTTTTTTTTGTTTTATTATTATTATTGATGGGTTTGCGCTTGACCACTATCTCACCTGATGGAAAGCGACAATGCGGTCGACGATGGAAAGCGCTTACCTAGAAGAAACCTATTCACTCTCGACTTAAAGATTCCCGGGTTGTAGCTATCAGGAAACACAGACTCCAGCAAGGAATTCCATTCCTTAGCTGCACGCACAACTTGACACTGACCTGTAAATTCCAGAAGCAGTAAGTGAATTTGAATTTCGTGGGCTTACCCTTTTTTTATTAAGACGGTAATTACCTCTTCTAAAGTTCAAGTTTATGTAAGAAACTTAAATAGCTTAGTGTACTTTATGCTAGGTATAAACCAGGTTTACTCTGATTAAAGGCTAATTCTCTACATATATCTTCAGGCTTTGCTACAAAAATCTCCTTCGACAAATCTGAATGTAATTATTATAAAAGGTACAATGGTAATTAATATCTAAACGTTTATTCGGCGGCAAATTTCTTCATTGATAGTCAGCTACAAACTTAACTAGCTGCCATAAGCTTTCAGCCCGGAAAACATCCACGATATACATATTTGTGATAAGTTACAAGTAGCCAGGGCATAAGCAAGTAGCCACAAAGTAAAGCCACCTCATAATCATTATCATTTCAGACAAAAGATGTACACAGTTGAACATAGGTATCCCCCAAGTGTACCCTGTACTGTGTGTACCAAAGTAGACCGATTCCTTTTTAATCACTGGATTTAGGGCACTTAAACCTTGATATTCATACTTTCCTCCACTTCTTAATGACAGATTTTATCGTATAAAACTCAGCGAGAGTACATTAAAGTACTCTTTATCGAGTTCAGACAATGTGGCTCGCCTGACAGTCAACGTCTTCATAACAACACAAAAACAATGCCCTATCGCTCGACATGCTATTAAAATACACCATTTTATGTCAATATGATATTCACCCTTTGAGCCGTTATAACAAAGTCCCTTTTCCTTTTTCTCATCAGCTGGAACTTCATCACCAAAAAGTCCAAAATCAATCATGAATCTTCAAAACAAATTAAGGCTTATATAACAGATAATAAAGTTCGATTTTAATAATATAGTGTTGTGAAAGAAAAGGGTTATAATTGAATAACGATATCATAGTGTTTTGACGTGTCGCTTGATTAATAATGGAGGTGACTTGTCCACTTCGGCCGGTTTTTTTGTTATAATATAATAATGTTGATGCCGGGAACATGTTCTGCTTTTAACATAAGCTTATAAACTTTTTGTTTTTTCCACACGAACCATTTCGTGCTTATCGTTAGTTTTGAAGGGTTAAAAATTTAAATGGTGCACCGAAAATCAAAAATTCACTTTTTTATCAGTGGAATTAATTTACTTTTAAAATGAAAATCAAAAGGACCCTTAAAATACATATTAGGTTCTAACTACAGAGCAATTTATGAACTTCAAGAATTCAATTCCAGCAAGACTGTTTCTCTGTTCTGTTAAAGTTATCCAAAACTAAACTAAAAGAAGATCTTCAAGATGTCATAGTTTACCAATATCAATATCATGCCAAAATGGTAGAATGTACAAGGATACTCTAATAATTATTTTTATCACCTTACTGTAAATTAGCTACATTCTGAGCAAATAAATTAATATTCTATTCTATTCTAATATCGCATTAAATGTTAACTTTCCCAAATAAAAATTTCGGGAAATCACCAAATTCAAAAGATGCTATCTCAAAAAATGACAAAACACATTCCATAGATCTCAAGAAAGATATCATAGAAAGCGTCTGTGCCAAGAATGAAAGCGCCAAAGTTATTCACAAACAAGACAATGACAAATCTAACATTACTTTCTTAAACAATCTCAATAACAACATAATCTGGCCTTATCCCGCGGCTAATGGCCACTGACCACATTATGCCCTGGCCACAACACCAGCGAATATACCCTCGCTCCATTAATCATCAGATCAACTCCAGTGCTTCCGTTAAACCGGGTGAGCGAGATAGAAATATTATAGTTAGATATGAAGGAGTGAGACGGCAACACTCGATAACTTAATTGAAAACAAGTGAGGCATAGGGATGGGTGAGAGTCGATGTATTTATGTCGATCTAGTATTTTATTTCTATACGAACGTTATACGCTTATTTATATTCATATTCATTTATTTGCATCTACAATGTTAGTAAGATGGTACAAAACAGGCTTAGAGCTATGAATCATTGTAGACCCTGTTTGGGCACAACAACATATTATTTGTTATTAAACATTAAATAATCTAGAGTTTCTCATTTTACATGCAATTTACATTAAAAAAAAAAACTGAAATAAAAAGAAAATAACAATATTAAAATGTCAAACAAATGAGATAGGTAGGTATTTAAATTGTTTCAAACAGTTTCAGAGGCCAGTTGGAGATCTAATGGTTGAGTATTTTGGTAAGTAAAGTAATACATATACGTATAGGTATACACAATGTTGAGGCGTCAAAACAATAATAAATAAAAACTTTTATTTCGACAGCAAACAGTACAAAAACCATAACTTCTTTAACCACTTTTTAAAACCATTTTAAAAAGTGTACCTACTATAAAGCTGTCCTTTTTTCTGGCAATTGTTTTTTCATCGATTTAGGTACTGGTTCGTAGTAAAAAGAAATAGAGTTGTGGTGGCCAAGTGGTAATGGCCCCGACTTAAGATTTGTACGCCATGTGTTCAAATCTAAGCAGGCTTTGTGTTACATATATTTCATCACCACTACTGTTGAAACCGTGAAGGAAAACATCGTGAGGAAACCAGCATGATCCAGGACATGCTGCCAAAATTTCGAAAACATAGCGTGACATCCATCAAAACGACATTAAGCATGCGTGCTTGATTACGGCCCATTCCCTCTACTAAGAGATTAAGCCTGAGTCCCAGTTGCTAGTGGGGAACACTAAATGGCTGATTAGGTTTATGTTATACCATAGTATTTGTTCATAATGACTAGTATTTCCGGCGTTTTCATTGAGTATCTACGTTTTCTAAAAACAAAGTAGATACTTTTGCTCCGGACATCAGATTATAAACAGTTGGTTTTCTATTTCAAGTACTTAAATTTGTATTACAGAAATCAAACATTACAAACAAACGTACTTACGTTACTGAATAGAATTCCGATAAGTCCCAATATTTCATTACAGGTTCGACATTTTTGACATAAAAAACCGGTAGCTTCTTTTAAGTCTCGATACTTTTTAATATTCAATGGACGAGCCCCATCCTTCTTTATTCCCCGTTACACCCATAATGCGTTATCTGTCTCGTCTTGTGCATTAACACGTCCAACCTCATTATAATATTCACAATTTTATCCACACTTATTCCATTCAAATACCATCTCTAGCACTTTTAATATAAAGTTGAAATGTATCGCAAGGGTTTTTCTTGTTAATGCACCTTCAACGAGCAACTGTCGCCAGCATGTTGTCTTTTATCGAGAATAAGGTCTATTGCTATGGTTTTAAAATATTGTCGAGTTTGAGGGTTACGCAAATATGAATAAGTTATTTTTATAAAGAATAACGACTTTCTTTCCGATTAAAAATCTGAGATACGAATATTAACTACAGTTACTTACCTAACACAGTGCCAGACCCATGCTACAACCTTGAGGTACCCCTAGTTTAATTCTCTCTTTCCTAGTTTTCTCTAGTCCTATATGAACGATATAGCTGAATTAGCAAAACTACATTCTGGCTTCTGCATACCTAACATATATACCTATTCCATACTTTTTGTATGCAAATGTTGGTAGCAAACGTAATTAGAGTTTCTATTATGGACTCAGACTGTATTAGCAACCTGCCGACCCTAGAACCAAGTAGCGAAGGGATTTTCAGAAAAAAACTTGAACAACTTTAGAAATCGGTAACTTACTATAATCCTTTAGGTTTGCTGTGGTTATGCGTTTGGCTGCAGCGCCACCTGTCGTGAGTTCGGTTACAGTACGAAATAAATATTTGTATAGCCTTTAGATAATAACTATACCGGGACCGGATATATTGTGTATGTGAGTTCATATGTTTGTGATCGCACCTACGATACAAGAGCAAAGCTAAAGACAAGCTGATCCCATATAATGCAACGTACGCTACATGCGCATTTTAAGATATCGAGACTCTTGAATTTAATTAAAAATAGAGACTTAGAAGCATACTTGGCATACGCAAAGCTGTCGCGCACATTTCAAGCTAATTCAATAATGCGTAGTATACCTAAGAGGCATAGATATTAAAATACGTAGGCTCAGTTTGTCTTTAGCTCAATTCCAATATTTATTTAAAAAAAGAAACACTACAAACGCATACAATACCTGGTCTACGGCACTGATGCATTAAATTAAGACCTGCAACAACAATAATGTCGGACAACGGAGTGTAGGCGACCGCTCAACTTGTCAGCCAGTCTTCATGATAATAAATCATAGTATGTTTAGACAGTAATATATATGTTAGTACTACCTGAATCAGGTGTCGGTTTTTGTAATATTATAATTTAATTACATCTGAGAGTGATACAGAAAGAATTAGTAGTACCTATGTCCACTGTTGCAGGACTTAGTTACAATGGATAGATATTAGCACCAAAAAGGGAGGTAGGTAAGTGTTCCTTGTGGGAATTGAGCTGACGATGATAGTGAACTATCACTGATGAAATTAATAATAAACGAAAATAATGACTCTTAAAAACTTAAAGCAAAAGTTTATACGACGGTTGCTTTTTTAACACAAAAATATATTTTTACATAAAAATATACCGACGGCCCGATGAATTCATTTACAGGACGTTTACAGACTAGAAAGAGCTATAGGTAAAAACCAGATTGCAAATAGAAGATTCGATCTGGTAGGTCTTGTATTTGCAATCTGGTAGGCTACTTTTCGTCCCTTAACAATTAACAAAAACAACACAAAGACTCCCTACAACATGTCAGATTTCAGTGTGGCAATACCAGCGGGCTCTTCTAAAGAGAGGAGCTGGTTGAAATAACACCCGTCATAGCCCTCGTAGGTTCAATACAATGGTCCAGTTTGGTTTCCGCCAAATCATATTTCAATAGATAGAAAAATTTTGATTCAGCAAAAGTAGAGCAATGTGCGGTATAGCCATATCAGTAGTCTTAGGCTGATTTACATCCCGCATCCTTTCTCATTTCAGCCTATTTTAAACTAACACTTTAACTACTTGAATATTAATCATAATACAGTACATTCCCTAATAAGTTCTATTATTATAATAATATCTTTTTATTTATTTATTATATACTTTATTGTACCTTGTAGACAGGATAAACTTTTACAAAAACTATGAGTGCAATGGGTGGTCTTATCGCACATGGCAATGTTTTACAGACAATCACAGAACAATTAGGATGGACTGAACAAAACGAGATAGATAAATACCCACTTTGATAAATAAAAATATACCTATAAACCAAAATAATATCTACAGAATAAAAACAATACGAAGACCTGCCCAATGAGGTACAATTTGTAAACAGAAAAAGCAGTTGCAGTCCACACGGTTCAAATAAAAGCACTTAAATTTTGCTTTAGTAAAAGTATTTTTATCAATTTCCGTAATCGAAACCATAAAGTACAGCTAGTTTGGGTAAAACAAAAAACTTTTGATTTTAGTGTAAAGAGCAAAGATGATAAAAACGTTGGACAGAAGCAAAATTCAGTTCAAAACAGCGAGGATACACACAATTCCCAAACAATTTAGCACAGTTCGTGTTTAATTCATGAATCCCCAAGCGACCACCGGTGGCCGCGCATCTATTGTCTTACTATTGTGTCTCTAATTGACGGTATCTGAAGGGTTAAGAATATTCTTTCATAAGTGTTCTTATGTATAAGAGCAATCGATTACCCAATGACAGCTGTCGATTGAGGGGTGACGACGTTCACAAAAATAGATGCCTATATAAAGTACGGTGATCTTGGAGCTTTGGCAGAACTTCGGAACGCAAACAATAGCCTTATTAGTTAGGAAGCCTTTTTATAGTTTCGATATTGAGATAGATTCATGATAGCACAAGTTTAATTAAACCTTAGTGGTTTTTGGTTGCTATTTAACGTAGAATATAATCCTCTATTCTTTAGTATATATAAATAAATAATAAAAAAACTCTAACGAAACCAATGCGTCTTAAAAATAATTTCTCCATTTTATCCATAGTTTATACAATACTTTGTTGATCATCGTGAGTATATTAGGGGAAGTTTGAAAGTGGCGCCGGTGACTGAAAAGTTGAAAGGGAATCGTTTGTCTTGGTATGGTCATGTAAAAAGGAGAGATGAAACGCATATTGCTAAAAGAGTTATGAATTTACATGTGGATGGATGGAGAGGGAGAGGGAGGCCAAAGAAAAGATGGATGGATTGTGTGAGAAGTGATATGAATGAAAAGGGAGTTAGTGATAGCGTGACGAGCGACAGAACAGAATGGAAGAAAAAAACATGTTGCGCTGACCCCAAATAAAACGGGATAAGGGCAGGAAGATGATGATGATGATGATGTTGATTATCGTGGAATTTCAGTTTAACATTGAAACTAGAACTGAGTTTGCATTGTTCAACGCCACTGAACTCTGAGACTTCTATCCTACTAAACTAACTAGGTACTATAATTAGGTAACCATAGCATACACAAACCAAAAAAAATCGCGGTTACTAGATATTTGTTAAACATTTCTTTATTTTTCTCTTCTTTTAAAATTGATCATCAAAACAAAAAAAAAGTTATAAATTCTTCTGGCTTTTTTTCATATACTAGTTTCTACCAGCAAGATATTTTAACCGGTGAATGCAACTGAAACTTTTTTTTCGTTTTAAATTTCAAAATGCAACGAGGGTGATCAGAATTTTTGCGAGTGAGATACTAAAAGTTCTAGTGCCTTAGTATCTTATAAAAAGTAAAGGCTTTGAGTGATAAAAGTAGCAGAGAAAGTACCTACGGAGTTTCTGTCTCTCAAACCTGCATCGTAACCAGATAGTAGAAGCGCCAGGGTGACTTGACTGATCGACCTTGTAGGTAGTGGCTCCCCGACTGTTTTTAGTGCTCTGAACAGCATTATCAATTGTCTGAACAACTGACTGCCTGGGATCCTACAATCAACCCAACTCAAATCTGATCATAGTTACAAGCCGCTATTGGACCTGAATTAGCACTAAAATTATTCAGAATGATCTAATTACAGTAGCTAGGATTGACGACCTGAAGAGCACCATTGAGCACACGCCAAAGACAACGCAGATAACAATAGGCGAGGCTGTATCAAAGTGAAGAAGATAAGAACAAAGGCATATAAAAAAAAAGCCTTTTCTTTGTATTGGTGAAACCCGCGGGAATAATTATTGTTCTCAATACACCCACAGACAATAATAATGATATGTAAGCTCGTGATTAGAGAAAGCCTGGAAACAGAAGGATGCAAAACTGCCACTTAAACTATTAAGCAAGGCGGTATAGGTATCAATGTCAATTTAGAGTGACGAGGAGGACTGATTTTGTAATACCTAAATTGTACCTAATCCTTTTGCCTCTTTTAATTTTAGTATGATATATAGTGATGACTTATGGCTCCGAAACGTGGTCACTTATAATGGGCCTCATAAGAAGACTCAAAGTCTCCCAAAGGGCGATGAAAAGGTCTATTCTCGGAGTTTCCTTGCGTGATCACATCAGAAATGAAGATATCCGCAGGAGAACCAAGGTTACCGGAAGACGCAGCATTGGAAGACCTCCAACAAGGTGGACCGATGACTTGGTCAGGGTCGCGGGAATCCGATGGATGCGTGACGCACCGGACCGGTCGTTGTGGCGACGCTTGGGGGAGGCCTATATCCAACTGTGGACGTCTTTCAGCTATGATGATGAGGTAATAGGATTTGGTTGTAATATTTATATATCGGTTGGGTGTAGCTATTTAAAAAAGATGTTAAAAGTTTTTCTTATATAGGTACCTATTTTATCATACCCATAAAATATTTAAAATTTTCCACGCAAACTCTTTTAGAAATGTGTACCTACCTACTCAAAACGTCCTATCGATCTAGATACTCATGGCTTTTATCAGAGGTAACGGAGGACAGCGTTTAGATCTGTTATTCTAAAGATACGTAAACATTGTTTAGCAATGACAATAGAAAGTCAGAAGAGCACCTCAAGGTTGAATCCTGAAACGAAATTACATAAAATCCAAATCAAATTTAAACAAAAAAACAGAAAAGACACACCAAAAATGAATCAGCATTTTCAAGTATCTAAAGTAAAAGCAGTACTTAGACGATACATAAAGACAGCTGCCACAGAGTACAGCAACAGAAAAAACGAATAATACGTAACATTTCCCACCTTGAAATCGATTTACGTCACCAGGATAAATTAAAGCATTCCGAGTATAAACGCCGAGGACCATTCACAACGACACAAAGTAAATAAAAAAAACTCCGCCGCTCGCATCCAGCCTCCCAGATTCGCACTATTATCTCCACGCAACCAATCCAACATGGAAAGCGGAACACAACGCTCTCATTGGTCCCTCGGTACTACAAGCTCCACCCTTCGCAAAGACTCCTCCCATCGCACAAAAAGTTTCCAGAATCAGCTCTACCTGCCCACGTACCGCTCAGTCTACAACTGACGTCGAACGCATTCATTAACGAAGTCATCCGCCGTGACTATTCTTTACATTAAATCAAAATTTTTACTCTTATCAAATCGTGATACGATCAAAACTATCTGAGATAACTCCGTCTTTGTCAGGCGTCGAGGTTTCGGACTCGTCAGAAAGGGACGGTGAATCAAGTTTTAGGTGTGGTTAAGAAAAATTATGCCGTCGTGCGTGCCGCGATCAGTGTTCGTCGGTTCACCTGACGTGCAGGTGTGCGATCGATAGCGCACGGTGCGGCATTAGCCCGATTTAAATTCGAACGGTCCGAATTCCGGGAGGCCAATAGCCGTCGCGCGAACTCTTTGATCGTAGCGCAATAGTGATGTGTGTGATGTAAGATATTGTTGTCGATAGACACAGACACGGTGATCGTGATAAACATGATGACTATGGACGTCGGGATGTACAACAACCAGCAGAACGGGTACGGGGGAGCCGAGTACTACCAGCAGGGCGCAGCATACCAGCCGCCATACGAGGGCTATCACGAGGGGTATTACGAAACTCCTGGGCACTATTATGAACCTTTACTTCACGGGCAAACACATGAGCATCCTCCTACACCTGTAATAAGCACAGACACTGGTTTATGTTATACTAATCTAGACTATGGAGAGTTGCAGCCTAACTACCCAATTCACACCATCCCTCCTCATCCAGAGCCATTCAAACACAGAGAGGAAGTACCGCGGCATGAGGAGATGGTGATGCACGAGCACAAGCTGGACAACCACTACCTGGAGACCAAGTATAACATGCACTTTGTGGATGAGACCACAATGCAGTACAACCACGCGGGCTCTCCTCTCCCGTGCCCGGAGTTTGAACACTATCAACCGAAGGATGAGTTCGCAGGGCTGCGGGATGGGTTCCCGCGGGAGGAGTGCATGAGCTCGCACAGCCACCTGCAAGGCCACCAGGCGCACGCGTCGCACGCGACTGTGCCCACCTATAAGTGGATGCAGGTGAAGAGGAACGTCCCTAAACCTACTGGTAAGTTAACACTCAATCTCGAATACAAATAATTAACTAAATACCTATAAGTTATAAGATTTAGAACGCTGCAAGAACATATCAAAAACTTATATACCTCGTTTTTATAGAGCCTTTGCTTGGCACGAACTCTGTATCCAGAAATTCCATCGACACGTATAAAGCGTATGACCAGTTCCTAATTTCTTCCAATTTTTTTTTTAAACTGGATTACTTACTTATCTACTAATGGTTAATCAATAGTACTGCTAAAATTGATTACTTTTTTTACATATACTACAACTACTGGGTAAAACATTTGTCAACATTCATATATATCCTGTGATCCCCTTGGGTTTGCATGGATGATATCCTCGTCTTCGTTACATAATTGATAATTTATTAGAACAAAAATCTTCTGTGTAGACTTTCCGAAGTTTTGGGGCATTACTATGACGTGTTAAAATGTGAAGTGAGCGAGAAAGAGGAATGGAGCTGTACACCCTATGACATTAATAATTCAGTTTTCAGTTTCTTTCTTTTCTAGATCGTCAAATGGATCACGTTAAGAGTTCGTAGCTTTGATCCATTTCAACTCAACCGTGAATCAAATATTGTAATTAATTAGCTATTCAAATTATAAATAGACTAATTGACTGCAATATCACTGTCATTAGATAATTGAACAGATGCCGAGCAATGTCAATGTTTTGGTACAACTTAATTAAATGTTATATCATAATACTTGGTAGCAATATGAAATCATATTACTATTAATTTTATATCACTGACATAAGTCCTAGGTACCTAATGGATAAACTAATAAATAAATTATGAAGAATAGATTAAGTATATATATATATATATGAACTGATAGTAACACGTATAAAAAGGACTCATTGGTATGACCACAGTCATCCACATCGTTTTTAATGAGAAAAGTTCTCTAAGCACTGAAAAATTGTTACGTTTATAAGCTATGCTGATTTCGTGGACTATTGTTTGCTAATCCAATGATCCCGAAAAACTTGATGAACACTTAAACCCCATGGTCCTAGTGTTTCAAACCAACGTATAACTGCCGATAAGGCTTGTGATTTTCTATAACTGCTGCAGCTACTTTATCTCAGCCCAACGCGCTGAGAAAATAGTACGGCGCGAGGTTGACACAGTTTGCATCCCACAACAAAATCCTAGCCAATTACCAAAGTATTACAAGTAAGCGCGTATGGCCTCTATCAATCGTCGAATTCCAGCACAGCAGCATAGCTGACATCCTGGTGGTTATAATAGCCCGACGGATGATGTAATTATTGCTGGCGTGCTACGCTATAAGTCCAGCACTCGTACTGTAGGATAGACAGTTTTGAACTTTACTAGGAACACCCAAACGCAGGCAGTACCTATTTTGGGTAACGGTAGAACCAGAGGCCCGACTACAATTCATCCACTGTCAGTAGATGGGCACGCTCAGCAGTATTTTGTGGATGTAATAATGAAGTTATGACGTACCAACCTGCAGAGAGGTTCATCCCACTGTCTCTTACAAGATGGTTCTCGGGTAACACCAAGATACTATAAATTTTTGATATCATTAGGCGACTGCTTTTTACTGCAAAATGCACCCAAGTCTCTAATTATCTGCTGCTTACCGGCTTTTCCTGAGGCAGACAATTAAAATGTCCTAAGTCCAACTGGAACAAACAAACGGAAACAAGTAAGTAATTAAAATCTTTTTTAAATAGAAGTTTTGGGTCCGTAGCCCTTTTTCAGGTAGCCTTTCCGTCCTATAGGTAGGTATATATATATTCTCACAAACTTTGCACTCTCTCTTTATGATATTCATATAGATATCTCGGATTAGTATAGATAGGAATAAAGACAAAGAACTAGACAGTTATAACAAGTGGCTCCACCTGCCATGTAACTCTGAACTGCCGTCACAACGAGTGTATTAAGCGCCAATCATTTATCACTATAATTGACAAGCGATGCCTCGTCTCTGCCTGCCTCTTATATAACAGAGATGTTACCAAAGATACGTGATCCTTTATACTTCACATTAACTTTGAAAATCCTAACTAAGTTAATCTTTAACTTTTAACCCTTTTTATAATTTAGCATCTTCACTAGGGTTCAATCAAACTGCTTCTACTAGTTTTTTCTTAACTATGATAGAGTCTACTCCCAATACAATCGGATGCAGCTGGATACCAGTATTTTCTAACCACAAATCAGTAACTAAATATTACAATACTCATTAGCATGATTGGTTTGGGATGTCCTATGACTTCATTAAATTGAATTATGATTTTTAGATTTATTTCCATTGTCTTCGAAGTCAGTATAGTAAACCTAAATAGACCTAGACTTGGCGTCTCCAATCACCATTTTACTCAATCCTCCAAATTCATTGAATTCACACTTCCCAACGCTAATAGGTACTATTAACTGACCATCTTCTCAAACGAATTGACCTACAGACCTGACTACAAAAAAAAAATATTTTTTACTTTATCTAAAGTTTATCCTCATCTTTTTGTGCTTTTAAATAATTGAAGCCTTCAAGAAACGTTCAAACCAACGCTTCTAAGTTACGGCACGGTCCAACGTCAGTATTGTGACGTCTGATGTCAGTCTGACGCAGACTTGAGCAGTTCAAGGGTTGCGGCTCGACCCGCGTTGGACTGACGCGCAGAGCAAATAATTTGACGTTCATCGCTTGTCAGTTGTCACTGTACAACACCACGTCTACGTGGTGGGCCTGAGATGAACTTGCATGACGGATTTTTTTAAGTAACACGTCAAGCTTGCTTTTTTTAAATATTGCTATTGGATTTCTAATTAGGTAGGTACTTACATATCTTGTGATCAATTGACTTCTTCGTTGGGTAACTTACATTCTTACATTATTTTATACTACACATGTAGTTAAGCTACTGTCTATGACCACATTCATGATCATATGATCTTTATCAATATAATATTACACACGTATCTTCATCATCATGGTACAGCCTATATCCCGCTCTATTTACAATTTTTAATAGACGGTACAGCATGTTTTTTCTTGCATACATACCTAATTGATATAATTTAAATTACCAACTCCTTTTTGACAATATCATATATTTTCTAAATTATAATTTTTGTATAATACTTGATTATTTATATTAATGACAGCACTGTGTTTTTATTAAAAAAAACTCTTTTTTTGCTGAGTAAACTTCCAGTCAGTTTAACAAATATTCAATTAACCAATCAAAATAAAACACAACCTGCCGAGCTTTTTTCCACTACGCAAAGGCATGATAAGTAAGTTAAGTATATGAATATGAAAAAACTTTAAATGATTTAATGAAAATTAGACAGCTAGTTACCAGCAATTAAAATAACGGCGCAAAAGATGAAGATATGGTTAATAGATTAATTTTGTTTTAAAACAAGAATTTGCTACTCAATTAAAAGTGAAACCGAGCAGTACTTTCCATCAACATCACAGCCGCTGCAGCTTGGACTCGGACAGACTATAGATAGTGCGTACAGATAGCGGCACGCTCGCTGCCATGCATGAGCGCGATGCTTTCAAGTACAGTCAACTGCAAGTCCTTGAAACCAGTGGACATTGACAGCGTCTAATAGTCAGTGGCGTGCCAGGTGCCTTTAGAGGGGGCAAGCCAAGGAATCTTAACTCATCTACCTACCCACACCACACCTAATATCCCGAAAAAAATTGCGGTATAATGCTGATTTTAATAGGTACATTTTTTTTTTACTGATAGATATTATTAAAATATATATTGGTACTTAAAAAAACGAAAAAGAGCCACCTATTGATATTTTTGGCAACTAGCTCGCAACATTCTAATTGACTTCAGAAAAATCCACTAGATGGCGCACAAAAGATTGTATTAATCCGTCCGTAGTTAAAATTTATCATTAAATAAAATTGTTTACGATATGTAATATTATTGGAAAATACTCACAATTTAAATAGCTAGCTTTTAGTTCTTCTTTATCACACACATAACACTTAACTTTCGAAAAAGAGAATCAAGTTTCTATTTTCGGTTTACCAAAACAGAATAAATGAAATAGCATTCAACAGCTATTGAGAATTCTGATGCATTTTCATGGCACCGGCGAAGTTATTTGAGTCATACCTGATGTATTCCAAGCATTGTTATCGTTTGAGAAAAAATAACCTCCTATTATGTGATTTACTTTTCAGAGAAATATTCTAATTAGTAAAGTTACAAGATTATATTTATCTCTAAAACTCAAACTCTACCTAAACAATATCGATTCCGCACATAATACGCTACACACAACAAAGTTAAATAACAGAAAACAAAAAAATAACCATCAAAACAATTATGTGTTGTTAACCGATCACAGCAAATTTAAACTAATTTGTAGGCGTCATAGAGGGCGCCTCCATGCGTAAAAATGGAGGTCTCTCGTAATATTCATTCATAACTTTTCCAAAGCCCAGCTTTATTTTAATACAAAAATGTTCGATGAATCTCTCATATTTTACCCACACAGACACAAAATTTGATGTTTTTATAGCAAAAAGAGAGACAGAAAAGCAAGCCTCATATGAAGCATTTGTGGTAGAAAGAGACAGGAATACATTAGTCTTCATCTCTTTCTTTTGTTAAGTGTTAGAGGGAGATCGGAGAGATTGCGGTCAGATTGGCAACCTCGCTTATGGTATCGTATCTTATTAATGAATTTTTGAATTTCGCACTAAGTGGCAACTGAGCGTAACCGCGTAGGCGCGCGAAGTTTAAAGTTTAGATTTTTGTTTTATTTAATTGATTAGCCGTGATCTATGATTTAGGTGTGTGGTAGTGGTGGGTCAAGCCGGGCTTTTTGGCTTGTATTGCTCGCACGTCCCTGCTAATAGTAATAGGCGGTTTTACGTATTCAGGCCTTACATTGCTGTGCAGATCTTCTTCGTGTGATTGAAAAGTTGAACATCGTGGGAACTGATATGATCAAGTGAAAAAGAGTGATGAAACGGATGTTACTAAAAGAGAAAGAGTTATGAGTATACATGTGGATGGAGTGGGAGATAGCTAAATAAAAGGTGGATGAATTGTGTGAGAAGTGATATGAAAGAAAAGGGAATTAGTGATAGCATGACAGCAGCAGCCTAATAGAGATTACAGAGTTCAATTTTTTGCTCGTAGCTTCGCTACTTCCACGACATCATTCATGGCAGTGCACACGCTACAGGTTGTATGTCATGTTGAGGGCACAGTGACCAGGATAACATTTGGAACTTGTGATGTGATACAGCTCCACATCTAGTTAGCCCTGTTGATGATACGATGTCAGATTTAGTAAAGCGACGCTTAAGTTCATTAAGATGAGAAAGTTAATTCCGAACTTGCAAAAACTCTTACATCTTTGGACAGATAACCTTTTCTGTCTGAAGGAATTGATCAAGTGACTTTTCCCACTCTGTTTGGAGCAAGAGGGAATGTCAGACATTTACTGACTAAAACTTCTTCTCTTTACGATCCAAGGCCATGGAAACTATCGAACAATCTGGCAACCCTAGCTGACTTCATTACTATCTAAGTCTTCATGGTACGGGAACAGAAAAAAAACAGAAAACAATGTTAGATTTTCTCAGTGCAAATAAGTGATCACTATCATTACTTACAGCAAAACATTCCCAAAGGTTGCAACACATGCATAGTAGGAGGTACCTAATGAGACTAGGTGGTTGGTGCACAACTGCACCCTGATTGAACACATTGCATTGCCTAATATTTTTATTAACAATGCAATGCGTTCACGCACATTATCAAAGACTTTTTTGCTATAATGATTCACAAAAGGTAGTCGCGAGAACTATAATAAGCTATAAAAGTACTTATCTTATCTTGTTAAGGGGCCGAGAAACAGCTCAGATACTTCGACCCATGTGGATCTTTTGTGGTCCCCTAGATAGCTTACTCCTCCCCACCCTCGCTGAAAATCTCCTTCATAAGTTTCACAACGAGATGCGGGGATAAGAGCCTGTAATCCTCTGGTCTTAGATATCCTACCCCTAGAAGACTCATTAGCTTGTTAGCCAAAGCATCGCATGTGCACAGCAGGTGCTCCATGCGTTCTGTATGTTCCTCACACAACCTGCACATGGAAGTCGCGGCTAGACCCATTTTCATGAGCATGTCGTTGGTTCCAAGGTGCCCTGTAAAGGCACCCATCAGGTAGCGGATTTGCCCCCTGCTCATATTCCAGATACATTCCCGTGCCTTGAACGTAGAGCCCAGGAATTTCTTGGAGTGTCCCAGACCCGTAATAGACAGCCAGTGTGTTCTTTGGCTATGATCTGCAAACTCCCTGAATGCGGCCTTCACGACGCACGTCGAGATGCCTACACATGGTTCTGGTCCCACAAAGTCATTTGCGGAGCCCTCTCTTGCCAGTTCATCCGCCATTTCATTACCATGGATTCCTTTATGCCCTGGGACCCACATCAACTTTACCCTGTTACGCCTCCCAAGCCTGTTCAGGACCCAAATGGCGTCCAGAATAAGTTTGGAGTCCACCTTGTAGGACGCCATGGCCTTGATTGCAGCTTGACTGTCACTTAGAATATAAATAGATTTATCTTTGGTTTGTCTTTCTATATTCTCTTGAGCACAGGTTATTATGGCATATGTTTCTGCTTGGAATACTGTCGCCATATATATAAAACATATGTTATAAAAGTACTTACTTTTTGCCGGATTTCAAGAAAATGTGTCCAATATACTTCTGAGATGTCTAAATTTTCATAAAACGACGCGGTTTTAGAAAAAAAGGATAGTCACCGAAAGAAACCAAAAATTATGATTCTGGAAAGCTTCTAAACACTCCAAATTCTGTTACACCTAATTAAAACACCTACTACCGTGTTCCAATCACACGCCACAATAGACAAGCAACAAGAGCGAACAAGCCGCGACATCGAACACGCGTGCTTTCGGCAACGCACGCGACTTTGCTTACATTTCAGCCAACCTCGTGCGGGCTATCTGTGTTTGTTTGTGCGGGCACGCAACACGCACGGCTTGTGTCGTGCTTGCTTTTGGGGATACTGTCCTAAAGCTGCGGTAGAGGTGAACTGTCCTTTCGTTGTGATTTTAATGAGGTATTGTTAGTAGTAAGAAATCTGATTACCTAGAGTTTCTTTGTATGTAGCCTTGGTAATACTTTACCAATAATGTTTTCGTTTTAATTTACTAACATTTTATGGCAGCTAATCGCATTTTTTTAAATTGAACACCTGAAGGTAAGCAGTAATGCAATCATTGATGATGAAGATTCTTAGAGCCTATTCACTCTAGCTTTGAAGACACCTAAATTATAATAGGACGGTAAGACCGCAGTTTCCAGTTCTTCAATGTACGCGGTTATACCGCGTTCATTGAAGAACGAGGAGGTGAAACGCTTAATCCAGACCGTAGGAGTATATTCCTTAAATTCTCTTCTTAATTATGATAATGGTTCTTACGAAATGATTATAACGTCAAATGAATGTCATACATGGGTTATTGTTATTTAGACGACGCGTTTCGCGATCTTCTAAAAGAGATTTCTTTATTTGATTCCTTTGATTTTTTATTCAGTAACATTTTTTTTATCACTCTGAATTTTATACACTTTTTCATTTGTATTACTTACAGCTAACTAGATTGTAAGTATAATAGAAAACATAAAGTCAAGTAAGTATGCAAATTGTAACCTGATTCAAGTCCTCCTCAAGCGGCTTATGTGCCCAGTTGCCCTCCCCTCTTCTACGGCACTCGCTTATTTTATTTTTAAAAACCTTACGAACATCTTGTATTAAAGTATTGCCTACAGTTGGGTCGGCTGTGTGAAGGCGTCCCATACTTTTCCGCATACCTGTCAATAGAATAGAATAGACTGGAATAAACTTTATTGTACACCAAAACAGTAACAACATTCTACAAAAAAAAGGCGATGTTGATCTTTAAAGAATAATTCTTTAAAGAATTTTAGAGAATTTCTATTACGCTAAAAATTGTACCGTGGTTGCTAACAAATCTTGAAAATTTTAAAGAGTCTTTGACATTCTTTTTTCTAAAATATACGTACCTAATACTAAAATATAGTCTCATTCCGAAGGTAGCGAAACTAACAATTGTATCCACGCCAATATAGTCAGCTCACTTCGCCAAATTGCTCGCACCAATTGTTATAAATTGACGATCAAATACAGTCTACAGTCACTGTGATGTGTGCCATTCGTAGAGCATATATAACATCTGACTTGGTTTCCATGAGACCTATTTGATGATATGTATCTTACTATGACGCTCTTAGCTATTATCTTCTTCCTTGCCTAGTCAATTTTAGATACAACTAACAAAGAACTTGCTAAAATTATCTCAAAATGAGACAGGTCTAAAATCAGATAAAATTCTTTCTTGAGTGTCTCTGATACGCACAATCAGTGTACATTGAATAAGATTTAAATATCTAAAGTGTTACATGTTTCTAAATGGATTCATCATTGGAAATGTTATTCCTACGAATATCTAATATGTTTCTCGTGTATTGGAAATATTATCAACTCTTCTGCGACAATAACTTGCCTTTAGGTTTTATTTTCATTTCACGATTATACAACATTAGTTTTAGTACCTATATGCGAAACCCGCTACACGTGTTTAGTAAATTTATGTAGAGTCTATGTACAAAATTTCATAACTGTATCATAAAAATCAGAAAGTTATAAGATTGTTTTTCTACCTGATTTTCCGCACAAATACATGAATACCGAGACATCCGGGTGACTGAGGGGTTGTTTTCCTCCCGCAACCAGCTATGCGCTGGCGCCTAGTGTCCGCTATGACCTTCCGTGACCTTTGTTGTACTTAGTGTCGGTGGTGTCCAACGTGTGAACTTTATCCTAATAAAAATATAACATGGCTTAAAAAACATTTGAATCTATTCAGTTACTGATTCTGAACAAACTAAATTCTGGTTTCGCGTATACTAAAAATCATGTTGTATAATTAATCGTATCAGTATTTTTCCCAAGCTTCGAAGCCCTTCGTAAACACTCTCTAAAACAGTAAGTATAAATAAAACATTATCATAGAAACATTAAAAATCAATTTATCCGCCCCCTGTAGCTGACCCTCGTAAGCGGGCTAATTAGATTCTCAATTTCTTATCTACCAACCTTCAAGTAAGGACAACATAGTTTCGCTGTTCACTTAATACTTTTATTGTTTGACTCAGGGTAAGACCCTGAAATTAACTGGACCAGTCGAAATGGTGACGTTTAGATGATAGGCCTAAGTCTGGAACTGGAACAATTTGCCAGCTACGGACTTTCCGTTCGATAATTTAGATGTCATCAAGGCTAGAGTAAATAGGTTGTTAATAAACTAGGTGCGCTTCCCCATCAACGATTGCATCACTGCCTACCATCAGGCGGGATCGCAGTCAAGTAGTTTATATTACTAAAAAAATATTTATATGCCCTCAAAAATTTGCATCTTGACCGCATCAGAAAAAATGCAATTAAAATGAAGATTATATTTCTAAACAAGACAAACTAAACAAAAATCTTACCAGTTGGTAAAAAAGACCACCGTTTCTGTAAAGACAGATGTAAAATCATATTATAAGTAATTCATTTACGCTAAGTAACGGCAAAATATTTCGAGATCGGCGCTACGTGTGTTTCTCGTTTAATATTTCTTCTATGATCAAAACCAAAGATATTGCAAATAAAATAGGTTTTTATTTGTGATAAAAAAATAGGCTTCCTTTGACAGTAAAGCACGTCTTACAAACTCAGCATCAGGTCCAATCAGCCAGCAGGCCACAACGTACAAACAGCAGTGTCACGATGAGTAGACAACGTCGTGCGGTACCCAATAAAGTAGAATTAACATTGTCGCGGCGTCACAAACATGCTGATGAATTACCGCGGGTTACATCGTATTGTGGTGATTTTATTAGTGCTGCTGCTGAGACCGTGACTGTCTGTTTTATAGTTCGTATTCTAATATAACGTCTCGGTAGTGGGATTTTGGGATGTGTTCCTAAATTGTGTCGAATAAACCCAAACAATAGATATGATATCCTAAGTAATGGATGAAAGATTTTGATAAACATATCTACAATTTCATAGGTATCTCTAATTAATCGGGGTATTTCTGGAAAGAGAACCCTGGTCTAAGAACACACAAACAATTGTGGTTTTAGTCAGTAAAATACTAACACGTTTTCTTGCTCCACCCTTGAAAGAAAGTATTCTTTGGATAATTTCCCACTTCAAAAAGAGACTGTCTAGTTAATCCACATTAATGAAAGTCTTACTCTTCATAAGAGCCTTTGTCGACGCATGAAAAACCTGATACACTTAGCAAATAAAAATGTCGTGTGTAATATTTTCACCGACCATAATTTAGTAATTTCCAGTACTACGACTTCATAGGTATCTTAAAGCTGCAGCACCCTCGTTATATCTCCATTTAGTTTTACCTTAAATATCGTTGTACACCCAACCAACAAACAATTACAAAAACACGCCAAAATTAGACCACACGTGAAGTCTGTCAAAGGCCGGAGTTAGATCTTATCTATTGCGCACAACGCCGGCCCTGTGCCCGCTGCCCAGATATCAAGCCTCGCGGGAGTACTCCACAATTGTATACTTTACCAGCCCCAAACTGATGCTACGCGAATGTGAACCATAAATCCAAGATCTTACGGCTAATATCACGTCAGGTTCTTCAATGAGACTGCAACATTTAAATTGGCAAAGGAAAGGATAGGTATCTCACATTGTCATTTTCCGCTTGCAAGTCGACTGTCGCATGACGTTTGGGTCTTCGGAAATATTGATCAATGACAGCCGATTTTGAACTTTATTCTGCTTTTTCTGTATAGTTGGTTTAGCATGCACAGGTTGTGCTTAAAGTTTTTATTTGCATTTTTGAGGAATGCGTAAAGTAACTTTGTTGTGATTGGCAAAATCATTGATGTTTGTTCAAGTTGCTTTGGGACGATGACGTAACAGAAATGTTTGTAAGATTCGCAGCGGCTGAGATTTTATCTGGGTGTCGTAAAAAGATTTTGAATTTTTTTATATTATATGCTTAACTACATCGAGCAAGAGAGAAGGCCACAGAAATCTTAATAATAAGGAAGATTTCTGTGGAGAAGGCAATCACATTAAGGGCAATCTTTTCAATAAATGCCTTAGAATTTCAGTTAAAAATAAAACCCGCAACCGCCACCAAGGTGCTAATGGTACTAACTCGTAACTTAGTGTAGACGGACGTAAAAGAAAATCAGCGAGCACTTACAAATCTACCATAAAAATCGTTTTACGTCAACCCAATGAATTTTTAGTGAGTTAGCCGTAATAGCACTATTCCTTGGCTTTCAAGTGAATGTCTGAGCCATCAGATTGGAGGAGGAACGCCTTTGAAGGGGTTATTAGGAGTGGACTGGACTGAAAGTGGCTCGAAGTGGCATATTAAACGCGGCTTGCAAGTCACCTGCATTAGGTGAGACGTTCAGCGGTGGCGTGATTTGTGAGCGGCAGCGGTCCGCTGTGTAATTGATTTCAATAGGCAAAGCTGGTGGATATAGGTTAGCGGTACATGGAAGATCTTTAATTGTTGGTCTGCTTTATACAAGACTATCCTGACTCACAGACTGACTCATCAAGGTCCAGCTGAAACCCGTGGACTTAGAACGTTGAAATTTTGCAATGAGGTTCCTTTTATGATGAACATGATGGTGATGACAAAGGATGTAAGTAAGGATACTTTGTTTACCCCATAAGCGAATGAAACCAGATTCGTGGGCAAAGGCTCTAACAAAAGCTCCTCCAAAACCACATTTACCGCTAATACAAAAAACAATAAACGAGGAAGAATAGATTCTTATATAGAACACTAATATAAGAATCTGTCAGTTTGTTCATCCGCTGATTCCAACTAACTAACGCAACGGGTTTTGATGGAGTTTCACTAATTGAGAAATAATGCAGGTCTGTGTACATTTTGCACCATGTGACGCTAAGTGAGACGCTAGTCATGGGTCTCTATGACATTTGTACACCTCTTCTCATTTCTATTCAGTTTGCCGCATCGCACAATCCCGCGATGACATTTCGTGTGGCAAACCATACAACTTCGATACGAAGCAATTCGCAATTTTTTTGCGATGCGTCGTGCGAGCTTGCAGTTTTTTACGATGCGATACCTATGGCATTACTGTTTTGTGGTCGCTAAAATAGGTACATTAGTACTATTTTATCTTTATTCTTCCTTCTGTTTCCTTAGTCTCTCAGGTTTATTGGGTTTTTCATCTGTGCCAATATCAAAGTACCCACCCCGTACCTTCTACCCTCTTTATACCAGGGCTCGAGCTTCCTTTCAGATAACCCTGACCCCAGTAGGCTTCGACTCAACTGGGCCCCTCCTGTTGCTGACAACTCCTTGAGGCGCGCGGGAACAGTGCGCGCCGTCGACGTCTTGGGCAGCCTGGAGGCTGGATTTGTGTCCTTTGTCGTAAAAGTTAACTTTCAAATCGTTGGTCTCTATATCCTGCCTAAGCCTTCGCAATACCATTTATCAGTAAGTACTACAAAGGCTCACTTCGCCATATTTCGCTTCATCCATCTCCTCACACCAACCACCAAAGTCGCTAGGCCCAGTAAACCGATTAGACCGGCGTCCACCGCGGGGCGACTATCGCACAATCTCACACGCGACCCACCCCCCGCCGCCGCCGCCCCCCCCCCCCCCTCACCCCGTCACGTGACGCACTTTCCAATACCTTTGTCCTGGTAATGACCCCTTGTTTTAATATCAATAAAAATATTTTTGTTAGCAATGCTGTGATTGTGGAGATAGGAACCTTTCTGGTAGAGTTTCCTGGGTGTGGTTGAGGTGGTGAGTTGATATATTGAGGTCTTGAAAGTGGTGCGACTTAGGAAAGTGATGAACTGGTGCTGAATGACCCTTGAATTAGGGAAATCTAATTGATTGGTTTTGTTTAGCGAAATGGATTCACTTATAACTTTATATATCAACAGCCGAATATGCATGTCGTTTGCCCATTTTTTAAACAAAGACAAAACTCCCCGGCGAGGCTTAAGTAGAGGTTTACCTAAAGAACACCCTTATTATTCATCAAATATTTTCTATATCTCAAAATTTTCTTTCTCGAATTCTCTTCTGGTTACTTGAAAATATACTTAGAAGATAATTAAACATAGGTACTTAATTACAACTACCGACAGCAGTTGAAGCCAAGTAGTAACGGGCCCGATTTACAAGTTGTAGTTCGCTAGCCAGGCGCATTACTTTGTGTAATTTATTTCATCACCACTGCTCTCAAAATGGTGAAGGAAAACATCGTATGGAAACCGGCATGTCCTAAAACCAAAAATTCGAAGACACTGAGCTCGCGTGGTTGACTACAACCCGTTCCTTCTCCTAGAGAGGAGGCCTGAGTCCCAGTTTACAACATTAAAAGTCTGATTATGCCATACTTACAACCAGATATAACAAATTTATTAAAACAACCCCAAACTTGTCACAAACGCGATGAAGATCAACGCCAACTAACGGAACACAAAGGCCTACTTTCTAAATATTAATGAATTTCCAAAACATTTTAACCCACGTGTTTAACGAATAGATACCAGATATGGACGCATTCCTCCAAGATATGGGCCCATTGTCTTTGCCCAGGTTATGAGATAGAGCGGACGGACGGACGGACAGATTAGCGTGCGTGGGACGAACGCAGCTATATTAATATTTTGAATAAATTATGTGTTGGTCTTTTAGGGTTCCTTGTAATTTTACTTAATAATAATAATAAAGCATCTTGACCCTTAGATACATACCTTATAGACTATAATACATGTAAGTATACAACAAATGACCTTATAGACTATAATACATGTAAGTATACAACAGATTATTGTTAGTAAATAAGACTTATTTATTTATTATATTCTTTATTGTATACACACAAACAAATATACAGAATAAACATTTAAAAAAAAATAGGTATAACATGGGCAGTCTTATCGCACAGGGCGATCTCTTAAAGACAACCTATGGATGGACTGAAAGAAGGGAGATAGATTTAGGGACTTAGGACTATGTTAGTAGGTACTTTATGTTTTCACTTCACACTATAATAGACTATATTCACTTCGCACCGAAGCATCAAATATCTATAAAACGAATACTGCTACCGCTAGATGATATTTACTTGGTAAGAAAATACATTAGTAATTTTAATTAAAACATTAAAAACCCACGGTGAATTTACAGTTCCAACGTCTCGTACCAAGATTATTAAAAGAAAATTTAACAATTATATCATCATCATCAATTCATTATACGACACCAAATTTTCTTTGAAAGTTTACTGTTTTAAAAGCAGCTATACAGAATTTGTACATTTAAAAGTAAACCTATGGACTCTTTCAATTGTCACGTTAGTTTTCTGTTGTATCTACTTACCAACCGGGGTTTATAGTGCACATTTTAATTACGTTTTATGAGAAACTTTACCACGCTTTACGATACCCTTACGTACTACAATGTGCTACGGAACCTTTACAGCTTTTTTTTATTCATGAATAGTTTGTAGGCGGCCAGTCGGTTCGGTTACTACTTTATCGCATCACTCTATAATAAAAGGATTATTTATTAAATAATAATGTACGCTAATAGTTATTAGTGGCGTTGAAGTGATCGTCTTTACTCTCGCAGCGGAGCATTTTCTACATCATTTGAATGTTATGGTAAAATATTGTCTTTTAATTAAAGGCTATAAACAAACATAGTTTTTAATAGATCTAAAGGGCCTATTACACTACGCGTTATTCAAACGACTCGTTTCGTCTATGGTTTAACATATCTAGTCTATGGTTCGACGTATCGCGAAGTGTAATAGGGGTTAGACTGTCTTTCTATGAATGAAAAATAGTACGAGGCTGAATATCGCACGCGTTATTCAGCGCAGCGTAATAGGCCCTATAGGTGCCACCAAACCAAATGAAATTAGTACATTGCTTTAAATTACAAAACAATACGCAACATTAATAATGTCATAAGATTATTACAGACCATAAATATAAATTTTAACCGAGAGCTTCTCATTTGCACAATGTATTCTGTAGTGCTTCCTTCGCTGCGCAGAAGCCAATCGGGACCGACCATCCACGGTAAGATGTAAGTTGTGGGAGGAGCACCACTCACCACCGCCCGACTTCGTTCAACCCCAGGAACATCCGCCACTCAGACGCGATCTCCAGTGGCCTATATCACAAAATAGATATTATATTTTGTGCCTATATTGAAACAGATCAATAGACTACATACCCAAGTAAGTAGTAGCAAACACAACCTGGCTTAATGAGGAATCATAGACCCCTCCAACAACCAGCGCGAGTGCGATGTTCCGACCAGACGATGGCCTACTTCTTAGAACGCCCAAAATTTCCCTAAATCTGCACCCTGGAGGACTTATAAAATCGTCGTCACTGACGCCGCTATAAACGTGGCTACCTACTGGGCCAAAAACATTGAGGATAAAGAAAACCATTGACTTGAGAAAAAGAAGTTACAATTAGACGCATAAGTGCTTTTACGATTACTTAACAGTAGTACTTAATCTTATCAAATATACTAAAAAACACCCATTCCCTGATAGAATAACTCGAGTTATTGTGTGACGACCACACTATACTCGATGATATCAACAAAAAATAATGTTTCCACAATAACAAACTATATTTTTTCTATCTCCCAATCAACGTAGAAATTAAAATCAATTTTAATTTGCGTCACAAGGATTAACTCCTGGTATCGGTATCGGTATCAGCCGAGATGTACTGATACCATAAATTGGACAGCTGTGTTCTGATTCTCGGTCACTTCGTTAAGTACCTATATCTTATCGATAGGTGTGGACATTTGATTTTTATTTACTGGTTTTACACATGACATGTTAGGGTTATAAATATAGATAGATTAATTTCTTTGGAAACGAATCTAGGTCTAAATCGTTTGTATTTGTCTATACGTAACTTATGTTTGGATTGAACAATTTTATGTCTTTCTAAGGAGTAATAAGAAATAAGCGTAGGTATTCAGTATTACAATGTCACCACGGCTGGGGACTCAGCCTTCCTCTCTGGACCCGTACTCTCTAAGGGCGAAAGCCACCACGCGGGCCCAGTGAGGGTTGGTGGATGCCTCATGTGTACGAATTATCGGTGCTAGGATAATCCGGTTTTTTAGAAAAGTGGTAAAGGTAAAGTAAAGCCCAGGGTTTGAACCCACGTCGTATAATTTGTAAGTAATTTAAGTACCCTAGAGAGTCTCCTAGAGAGGAGGCCTGAGTCCGAACAGTGGCAACATTATAAGGCCGACTATGCTATGCTACGAGTAATTTAAGTATCGTTGCCACCGGGCTACCACTTGTCTGCTACTAGTAAGAAATAGATATGATAATCACAAGGCGTAACACTGATTCACAGTATCTGTAGTACGTACAATAAATACTTATCTGTAATGACTTAGGATGGCTTTGCTATTTTTTTTTTAAATAACACTAGGGAAAGCAACCATCAACCAACCAATCTTACTATCACCTATTTTTTTAGAATCAATATTCTCTAGTCACCATTTTAGGACTTTCTCATAGCTAGGTATGTCACCTATTTCGCTTTGTAATAGGTGATCACATGCTCGTCAACCAAGTTATTTAAGCAACAAAAAAAAATTCGGAAAAATGAAACGTAAAAAAATACAGGGTAAATCCTGTATATATATCCATATAAAATAAATAATAGAACTGAATAGAACGATCTAAAATCAACCTAAAATATGGCGTCGATCCAAATCGCTGTCGACTGGTTAAGTACCAAAAAGGGTACACTGGTTGTGTACCTACACAACCATTCGCCAATCTTTTGACTGGTGGCATTGCCACCCTGGATGGCAATGCTTATCCTTTATCCAAGGTAAAAGCCAGCCCTTGGGGCACGCATAGGTATTTATTGTTTTTCATTCTCAATCTACTTCAATATTTACAAATACAGATTATACCTGGCTATATTGATGACGTCATGTTGCACTGTCGCAAACACGGCGTCAGGTTGACTCACATCGTCTCTCTGCTAAACAAGGAGTGCTGTAACGTCATCGATATTATTTCAGATCGAGGAAAGTGCAGATGAATCTGGTATTTATCGATAGATCGTATCGATAGATTAAAAGCTTTGATGATAGAGCTATTTTTACAGGTGTGGCGCAGTATTGATAATTTTACTTCATATTCGAGATTGGTTTTTTGTACAACATTAAATCTACATACATAATAATTTGTATATACCTATAAAAGACAAAATCCTCACTCATTGACTCTTCAACGTTCAGCCCAAACCCTAAAACGTTAAATTTTGCACCTATGTTTCTTTTATATAGATACAAGTAGGTAATAAATAGTAACAAGGATAAGAAAGAAAAAAAGAAAGAAAGGAAAAACGGGAATAAGACAGGATTTTTTCAAAATTCATCCCTAATGGTAAAAATATCATACTTTAATATAAAAAATCTTAACTAACTAAGCCAATTTTAATACTCGTTGAATAATTTTTATTCCATGTAATTAAATAATTTCACCACAATAACGGTAAACCCGATTTCCCTAACAATGCTACCGATAGCGAACAATGAAGTCATCAGCCGGCGGGCGCCATCTTGGATGCACTGAGTCGATCGATTAAGCGTGGCCCTCAATCGATCACGGGCCTCACTATCAAGTGTTGGTATTCAGTAATTTATAACATTTGCTTCCGGAGCCAGACGTTTTACTCTGTCAACACTCCATAAATCAATTATATTAAGCTAACATCTTATATGGGTACCGGTGGTTGGTATCTGTGTCTATGTCAACACGAAACTGTTTGGGCATCAGTTTCGTTATGATTTACAAGGTTATCGAAGATTTCTGGTCATATTTTATAGGTGGGCAAACAGCATCTTCTAGTTCTTAGGTACGCACGAACGTGGTAAATATAATTCCTTGAAGTGCCCTTTGTACATTTCAGAAACCAAATTATTAAGAAAAAGGCCTTTAAAATTTCTAATAATTCAGGGATATAAATAAATAAAAATGGGTCACCTGTGCGAAAATAATTGAAATACAAATGACACTATCTGCGCTTAAAGCTTGATGAATTTCGAAATTAATAACATAATAATTATTATGCTATTTTTTGACCTATGACACTATTTGAGCGGAGATGCGATATACATAAAGCTTATACAATTGTATTTGGAGGAAAACCGTCCTCAGCGCAGTCAGATGGATGCTAGCAGACACTTAGATAGGTATTAACAAAAGGTTTTCTATCAAGAGAAATATTATTTTATTTATCTAGCGAAGGACTGAAAGTAAAAATATTATACTCAGTGATAAAGGACAGTACAGGTACTTATAAGAGTTTTCAAAATTGACAGCTGGTTTATTGTCTCATCTGAGGCCTTACCACGACGTATTTATATGTCAAGCGCGCGAGCAAGAAAGAGGGATGGAGCTATGTTACCTTATACAGGCTCAAGGTCCATCCTTTTAACAGCGCAATTTAGGTCGCCATAGAGCTCTTGGTAGGGCCTTAGAGCTTTATCTATTCAGAAGAACATAGTTTACTTACCAATGGAAGCACAAGACTAACATCGTGTAAATATTCTATACATATAATAAACCTGTAGAAGTTTTTAATTGTGTGCGCATCACGTAAAAAGAACGACATTGACGTGCCTAGACAACTTTTATATATTAAAATTGTATGTAACTTTATATATTGCTAAAGCTTTGTTTTATCGCAATCGGTTGACTATATCAAAAGATATACTACATTCATTGACTAGGTATTAGGCAGTACAAAGTTCGCCCGGTCAGCTAGTATACACAATAAAAAACTTTTTACAAAAAAAATATAACCGACTTCAATGATAAAAACACTGAAAAGTATCAAATAACTTTAATTTTGGAAGTCGGTGTTTCTATAATAGTTTAGTCTCTTCGTTATTTAACACCGACTTCCAAAATTAAAGTTATTTGATACTTTTCAGTGTTTTTATCATTGAAGTCGGTTATATTTTTTTTGTAAAAAGTTTTTTTTATTTTACACTTTTTAGTTATGGTACCACCACTAAAAAGTACCCCTCAGTCAAACTTAAATACCTTATAGTCAGAGCGCATCTCATAACGGTTCTAATAATCCCAAACACGGTTAGATTACATTAATTTACCTTTCGGCTTCATCATCAGATCAGTTCGATATATCCTCTCCCCCTCTTCTTTCAAACAGTCATTAGACTAGATGCTGGAGAGGGAAAGGATATATCGAACTGATCTGATGATGAAGCCGAAAGGTAAATCTTTCAATCAGTCATTAGACTAGATGCTGATAATCCCCGCTGTAGCATCAGGCCAGATTTATGTCAACATTGCAATGAACTTAAAATTTAGTCCTGTTTAAAATGAGCCCAAACACGACTACGGTGCTGTAATTTCAAGGTTTGTACTTTTCCTGATGCTCCTGGCTTCAGCATCAGGTCTCTATGTACTTCGGTGTTCTTTATTAGCAGTACGATTATCCACACATCGAGCCGTTTTCAATGAGCCTAAACTCGATATATCTGCTGTTTGTTGTCGAGGACTTAGGTACTCTGCATACTATCCTGACTGCAGCATCAGGTCATGACTTGATGATCATGAGACCAAATGTGGCAAATGCCCTATCAAACATCAAAACAATTTACTAAAACAGTCCTTGCCTGTTCGAGTAACTTCTTACTGTTAAGGAGTTGTACCTTCCATCATCAGCCCAGCTACCTGAGATGGTGACGACCATACGCAAATACACAAGATACTTCATAAAATATGCGAAAATCAATAAGTGAGCCTATAAAATTTGAAGGTTGCTCTCGATTTCTCCAAGATCCCATCATCAGATCCTAATTTGGTGATAATGGGACCACCTCAGAACTATCTACTTTCGAACAAAAAAAGAATTTTGAAAATCCGTCCACATTTGGGGGAGTATTCGCCGAACAAACATACAAAAAAAAAAAAAAAAAAAAAAACATACAAACAGCCGAACGTAGTACCTCCTCCTTTTTGGGAAGTCGGTAAAAATGAATACATTACATTATTGTGTTGTATGGAACTAGTAGGTATATAAACGTAACATCCCGGGACGCAATCCTGAGGGGATCACGGTGTGCTAGGGGAGATATAATTGTATTGAGTGGTTTATAGCACTCATGAATAGTATCTACTGAATGATTACAAGACGTTATCTTATGCCTACTATTTCGTGGGAGTACTGATTTTTCATAAAAACATTTTTATTCCCATCGATTAGATAAGTTTGTCAAATCAAATTGCAAATTCTTTGCGATTTGTACCTACTCGTGTCAAACAAATTTATAATAATAATAATAATTTATTGTTTTAAATAACATACATATCCTTAATTAAATTTAAACCTCTAGACCCTACACTAGGATTCCCTATGTCAAGGGGTCTCTTTCAGTATGAAAACCAAGTTGCATAAACTTAAAAACTAAAAGTAAAATAAAAATCTGTCAGGAAATATAAAAATATATAGTAAGTACAGATACTCGATTTCATCATTCCCAATTTAGTTGATGTTAGCGTCAGTATATCTTTTTACTCCATATATTTCTACAAATCTGCATGCGACATCATCTTTTTTCTCGCCAGGGAGGTTTATTATTAAAGGATTAGAGTGTTTGGACTGCGGTATTGTTCGAAAGATTTACCGTATCCCTGGAAACCAAAAGACTGACTTTTTTTTTTTTTTTTTTTTTTTTTTAATTCGTATAAACTAGTGCTTGACTGCGATCCCACCTGATGGTAAGCAGTGATGCAATCTCTGATGGTGAGGCGCACTAGTTTATTAAAAGCCTATTCACTCTAGCCTTGAAGATACCCAAATTATAATCGGACGGGAAGACCACAGCAGGCAAATTGTTCCATTCCTTCGACGTACGCGGTATAAACGACGAGGCGAAACGCTTAGTCCGGACCGTAGAGGTTTCAACAACGTATGGGTGGATACTCATTGTACGTCGGGTTGTCCGATGGTAGAATTGAGATGGCGGAATCAAGTCATGCAATTCCTGCGCACACTCTCCAAAAAGCATCCTGTAAAACACCGAAAGGCTGGCTACCCTACGCCTGTGCTCAAGGCTTTGAAGGTTGGACTTAACCAAATCTGGATCACCAATTAGCCTTTTCGCACGCCTTTCCACCGAGTCCAAAGCTGCCAGGTGGCATTTTGCAGCACCAGCCCATATGTGGCTGCAGTACTCCACACACGAACGGACCTGCGCTTTGTATAACATTAAAAGCTGTTCGGGTGTGAAGTACCGCCGGACTTTTGCAAGAATGCCAAGTTTTCTAGCAGCTACTTTGGCTTTGGACTCAATGAACCGCCCAAAGTTAAGGTCTGAGGAAATTTCGACTCCCAAAAGCTGAAGACGGTCGGTACACTCCAGGGAAACATTCCGAAAAGCAGGAGCTAAGGTGAACGGGCTCCTTTTAGCGGTAAACAGACACGCTTGCGTTTTGGAGGCGTTGAATCCCACAAGATTGGCTTCACCCCACTTGGAGACTGCCTGAAGTGAGATATTCGTACGCTCTACCATAGCCTCTCTTTCGGACTGTATTAGCTCCTTACTAGCCCGAGCACCGGGCAGGTATCTCTCTACAATTGTGCTATCATCTGCATACCCATAGATACCGGGCACCAGCAGATCGTTGATATGCAACAGGAATAGAGTTGCAGAGAGAACAGACCCCTGAGGAACTCCGGCATTAATCGTCATCGGCTCTGATGAGCATCCGTCGACAAGAACTCGAAGATACCGTTCACTCAGGAAGTCTTTTACCCAGTTGATCAGACCAGGGGAAATGCCGTACGCTGGAAGCTTACTCAATAGGCTAGCGTGCCATACCCTGTCAAAGGCCTTCGAGACGTCTAAGGATACGGCAATCGCTTCCCCATTCTTCTCAAGGGCCTCGCCCCACAAGTGGGTGGCATACGCTAGTAGGTCCCCAGTAGACCGCTTGCGGCGAAACCCGTACTGCCGGTCACTGAGGAGATCGTTACCTTCCAGATATGCCATGAGGCGCGAGTTCAATACACGCTCCATAATCTTGCAGAGTATGGAGGTTACCGAAATCGGCCGATAGTTGGAAGGATCGGCACGACTGCCCTTTTTGGGCACGGGTTGCACGTTAGCAAGCTTCCAGGACTTGGGCACTATACCGGTCCTAAACGAGAGGCGATACAAGCGCGTGAGTACAGGAGACAACTCGGGAGCACAAGCCTTGAGAACAATCGCTGGTATGCCATCTGGTCCACTAGCTTTATTCACGTCTAGACGACGCAGCTCTCTCAGTACTTCTCGGTTCCTCATGTGGACTTCGGGCATTGAAGAGTTACAATGAGGCAGAGTCGGTGGAGTAGCATTGCTAGTGTCAAGACGAGAATTATGAGCGAAGAGAGATGCAAAGAGTCCTGCTTTCTCTCTTGCCGTATGAGCAAGTGTCCCATCAGGCTTTACCAGCGGAGGCAATGTGGGCCGACAGAAGTTCGCCTCGACCGACTTGGCAAGGGACCAGAATGCTCTGCTACCGGACGGTTGCGCAGAGAGCTTTGTGCCAATACGGGTAATGCGGTCGAAGCGAGCCTTCTTCAGTGCCTTTTTGTAGGACTTGGCAGCATGGTTGAAGGCTCTCTTCTTTGAACTCAGATCCGGAGCTTTGCGGTCACGAGCATCAACCCAAGCGAGGAACGCCGAATGCTTACGCTCTTCAGCCTGAATGCAATCGGCGTTGAACCACGGGTGAGCTGAGCCACCGATGGGTACATCGCTATAAGGGATATAATACTCCATAGCTTGACGTATCACATCGGTTACAGCATCCGCACAGCTCGAAGGATTTTTAGAAGAGAAACAGACCTGCTGCCAAGGATAAGACGCAAAGAAATGCCGCATCTCATCCCAATCTGCTGACTTGTAACGCCACATTCGCCGTTCTCCACGTGTGTCGCGGTCAGGTGGGGAGAAGGACGATACGGACTTCACCAGACAGTGATCTGAAGTTCCAAGTGGTGAGGAAACTGTTACAATACATCTGTCCGGATCAGTGGTCAGCAGTAAGTCCAGACAATTGGCAGTATGACCAACTACATCAGGCACCCTCGTCGCTTGCTTTACCATCTGGGAGAGGCCCATCGATACCGCAAAGTTTCGCGCTTCTCTCCCAGCGTGGTCGGTCCTCTGGTATGGGAAAAGCCAGTCTTGGTGGCAGGCGTTAAAATCCCCCAGAGCGACCAACTGCGCATCAGGGTGCCGATGCAGAACCTCATCGGCGGCCCCACTGAGGTGGCCAAACAGCCGAGTCGTCTCCTGGTCACCGCTGTGCGACCGGTAAACACAGGTGTAGACAATTTTGTCCACACCTGTGTCCACCAGCAACCATAAGGATGAGAAACTGGGATCTTCAAGGTGACGGAGACGCTGGCAGCAGATGTCATTGCGGACGTATACACAGACCCCGGCACGCTGCAGGAAATGGTGCTCCAATGAGTATCCCGGGTAGTCGAGATACGCCGCATCAGACGGACATCTGATCTGCGTCTCCGTCAAGAAAAGTAAGTGGGGCTTATCAGTCTCGAGGTGATGGTGGACTGAATCGAGATTGGAGTGCAGTCCTCGTATGTTTGAGAGGTGCACATGAAACGAGAGGACGTGCATCCGCTGTACACACTTACTTTTCTTTTTATTTGACATTATTTTTTAAATTTGGAGTGAATAGGGTTTGTGGAAGATGGCAGTTGAGCGAGGTGATGCGATGTCAAGCCCAACAACACAACCAGAACTGCTGCGCCGATGGAGGGTTGATCTGGAGACTGCGGGGACGCCCGAACCCCCCCAGAGATTGCCATCGGGTCCTCTCGTCCGGTCGCCAACCGGCACGATGGGGCCACCCTGGGATTTTTCACAGATGGCGGGGCAGCCTTTCGTGTGTGGCTGGCACACTACTTGGGCCCCCAACTATCTGCGGTCGGCCAGCGGACAACCGTGCTTCGGATCCCGCTACCCTCCACGATCAAACCTCCGACACAACAACAACTGGTGTATCATACCCGGCGTACATCGCAACACAACTACTCATACCCATCCTCCACCATACGGCTTCACCAGACAACATGCCGGAACACGACGGATCGCTTGGCGGTATGACTTTGTCTGGTGGGTGGTAACCTTTAAGCCGGCAGCCGATGCTGTGGCCTACCACCGTATTTACTGCTCGTTTAGCACTACCCAGGGGACACGTGTAGGGTGGTCAAAAGTCAAGTAAATCCTACGGACGCAAGCAGTTCATCCCCCACTGAAGAACCACAGGTTTTTAGTCAGTCAGAAAAAGTCTAACAGGACCTCTCACTCCACCCAGAAGAACGAAAATGATGATTTGATGATTTCTCTCCTCAAGAAAAAAAGAAAAAGAATCTTTATTATCAAACGGATGTTTTGCCATAACATTATAAAGTTGACGAACATTTTCAAAAGCGCGTGTAGGGTCCACGAACTCGGCGCCAATCTAATCTGCATCTACAAACACGGAGGGCGCGATCGCTTATCTATTAAGATTTGCAACGCAAACAACACCACTGATTCCTTCACAATCACTTTTATTGCTTATTTGGAGTATTTTAATAAATGTTTTTTAAAGCTGCAACCATAAGTTACATTAAAAAGCTTCTGAAAATTGTCATGATCATGTTTCTGCCTTTGTCCCATGTCACTTAAAGTCGCTGCGACATCGTTGTTTTCTTTAATTTGCCCTGTCTCCTGTCACGCTATAAGTAACTTCTAACTCCCTTTTCTTTCATGTCACTTTTCACACAATCCATCCTTTTCCTTCCTTAGCCGCCCTCTGCGTCTCCATCCACAAGTATAAAAATTGTATTACTTGCCAAAAGAAAGATCTTTAAACGAGCAGAACTACATGAACAAAATATTTTAAAGTTATGTAAAAACCTGATACACTGAAATAGTCTGCGCGATAGCATAAAGATTGCAATGCATACCATTTTTGTTTTCTTGTGGAAACCTTCAACAGGTGTGTGATATTCTTACCTTACTAAAACCACCTCGGTGATCATCATCATCACATGAAAGAAGTCCACTTCGGAACAAAGCCATATAATCCATCATAAGTAAAACCACGTCTCTGAAGAGACTGTAAAGCCGTCTCCCCTGAAGCTCGCCGTGCAGAGCAGCACGTTCTCACTGGGCTACTGTATTCCCCGGAACTGCTCGGTGATCGGAGGCCCACCTGGATTAAATTATGCATAAGATTTCGATGTGTTTTTTTGCCGAAGCCTTCCTCTCCGAGCTGGATCAGCGCACTCACGAACCTGCTTAGCGGACTCCTTCAGAAAAAAATCTTTGGATCCCGTAGTGAGCACTACGGTACGGCGGGGGTAGATTTTTTTCTGAACGAAAAGTATAAGAGTCATGCATAACTTCCTATACAACGAGAATTTTTAATCAGTACTTCTAAAAATATCAATTTCAAGACTTTCTAATATCCGTACAGATTATTTGCAATTCTTTAAGATGTTTTCAAAACAGTCACAAAAACAAAAACAGAATGAATCTAATAAATATCGCTTCATTACCAACCGACCTTGATTCTAGAAGATAATCGGGTAATCTCCACGTGTTGATAGTGATGTTGATATTTCAAATAATTTAGAATTACTTGAACCATTGAAATAGAAATAGATAATAAAAGATGAACGGAGACTCCACTAGGCAACGACATTATTGGCAACATAGATAGCACAATGCACAGAGATTGAAATATCAAAAGTGTACCTAGATAAAGCGAAATAGGAGAACGCTCAAATGACAAAACAAAAACGGAAATTTTAGAGCCCAAAACCACACCAGTCAATTAGCCGTAAGTTTAAAAATAAATAAAGTTAATTTTGGTAAAGTCAGAAATGTGAAAGTAAACAAAATCACTTCTAGAGTTCTGGATAAATATATGTAGAACCTAAAAAAGATACAGGAGCATAATATCCAGGCATACACCTCTTTTTGTTTAGGCATACCTGAATAAAAGGAGGTCTAAGCGCAGCAGTGAGGGAATACAAATCGGATGTTGACGACGATGCAAGATGCATGACGCACAGGATCTCTCATTGTGGCTACACTTGGGGAGGCCTATGTCCAACAGTGGACGTCTATCGGCTGAAATGATAATGATGATGCATGACGTGCCTACAGGGAGACAAGACACGCTACTTACAGTGGAATCATGATGACATTGGTCAGTCCTAGCAGGGGACATGTTGAACTGAACAAATAATCAGAATGGAATGCGTGACAAAACTATTTCAGCGCTTTAGGACCAAAACTGAAGATGAAGTTCCAGTTGATTATTTTCTACGTAGTTGCTTGATACCTCTAGATTGGTTGAACAAAAACCTCGTAAGGTGTGTATATTTATAAGTTTTTGTAACAACACAAATCTGTGTACATTTTACCCTTCGTGTCTGACGTTATCTAGTAGACAAGATGGCTATCAACAAAATTACATAGTTACCTACTCTCAGATAACGGCGTGATCGATGACACGCCATAAATGAGTCAGCTCGTCTCCCAAGATGAGCATATGGTCTGATAGATAAAAGCTGTGCTTGGTGGCATCAGCAAGGTGGAATGACAATTGTCGGCGATCATATAAATGGAGAATCGATTAGCGGTTGGAGATGTGTTCAAAAATATTGTAAAAAATCAACCAATTAAACATATTTTTAGACGAAAACAACTAATTTGCCTCCTGAGTCACAAGTTATACGCCAAAGTATGAAAATGTATAAAACTCGAGAATGTCTCAGGCTGGCTCGCGTGGTGACTACGATGTGGACGCCTTGAGGGTACAAAATAAATATTTGCAATCTGAAATCCCATCTTCTGGCTGGGCAAACCCAGAATTCGATGCCCCAGATTTATTTAACTTAGATTTAATTCAAGTACCTATAGTCAGCACTAAAGTAATCTTAACTTCAAATAGGTACTTTTTTTTGTCGACGGGGAAAATCATCTTTGACAAAACCCGCTCTTGGGTGGAGCGGGAGATAGTGTCACTCACACTCTTACTGACTAAAAACCCCGCGCCGTTCCTCCTAGCCTTCATACCGGGGCTCTAGTTTCCTTTCGGATAACCCCGACCCCGGTAGGCTTCGACCCAGTTGGACCCCTCCTGTTGCTGACAACTCCTTAAGGCGCGCGGGAACAGTGCGCGCCGTCGACGTCTTGGCTCGGTCCGGACAGTTACCGGACGATCGGACAGCGAGCTACCCATGGCTCGCTGTCCACGAGCCCGCGTCTACGGTGGCTGGAAATCGGGACTGGAACCCCGGCGGCGGCGGCGAGGGCGCCGTTGCCTGAAGCGGTCGGTCTCCTCCTTTGCTAGCATTACTGCTTCGCAGAAGGAGGCGACCGCCTGCCACTCCTCCTCGCTCCAGACAACAGTAGGTACTTCATTTCCTGATTTGTTGATGGTATAAAAGAGTAACTCTAAGTATGGAATCCATAAATAGCTGTACATCAATCTAGCTGATCTCTGCAAATAATCTTTGTCTCTTCTCACTGGGATTAACGTCAAAATCATCGAAAATCTCACAAACAAGTAACGTTAGGTTTTAGGAAAACACATTTTATTGCATCTTTATCAGTTAAGATAGGCTGTCTCGAGTATGTGAGTACAGTCTTATATAATGTGACCACACTCTGTGACGTCACCACCGCCAAATGATAAACATTGATTTTTAGCAAAAACATGTGCTTATATGGAGACACGGTTCGGCTTTGTCCGGATATTTTTACGAAAATAAACATAAGTGTGGAAAGAATTACAGTTTATCAAGATAGGTATTCATATTATTATTTGGCAAACGAGTAGGTATTTACTGAGCTTGAGCATTTATTTATATATATTCATGTACTGAGTGCACCCCATAATAATATTACTCTATGTACAAATGGAAATGTATTCCTGACCAAATACATAATCGATGACATTGTAACTTAAGATTGAAATAGCATATTTTGATACAGATGGAGAAAGTTGGTCATTGCGACCGATGTGGAATTTAGAATTGTTATGGTGCCGAATGTTACAGTGACAATTTACACGTGTACAAATTAGTGTATTAATAAATATTATTCTGTCAATATAAGATTGCAGATGTTTATTGTAGTTACTTAAAATATGCCTTTTTGGAGGGCGGGAAGTCATTACATAACATTTACCGCTCTGTGTGGAGCGAGAAGGAGAGTCAGACTTTCACTGGCTAAAACTCACCTCAGGGCCTCTTTTGAACAACCCTCAAATCATTATTGCAGTGTAGTTTTTGTAAACCGAAAATGGACTGCCCACAAAAATTGCATATCGTCTCATCGCCTTTTAGCAACTTGCTTTGGGTCATCTTCCAGACTAACTGGATGCGTTTGAATACCCATGTTCTACGTGGAGCAACTGCCTAACAGACTTCCACAATCTAGTTACTGGGCAATTCGATACTCCTTGGATATACTAATCGTCAGACTTTCTGGCATCTGAGTACCTGTATCGAACGACTGTCAAAGATCTACGAATGACAACCAAAACAACTGCACATAAAGTTTAAATAAATAAGACGCAAAATCAAGGAAAAATAACAATAAATTCAAGGTGTTTCTAAAATGACTAACAAACAGATGATCAAAGATACCACAAATACATTTACGAAGGTTAGATAACAATCTACGAATACAATATGTTTAAAACGGATTAACTGAAAATCTAGAAATGAAATCTTACCTACGTGATATCGATTTATAAATGTTCACCATCGATAAATTTACCCTTTGTTTAAAATCAACCATATCGACGAAGATATGGTAATCATATTCCAGTACAAACATTGATTTTTCCATTCCTTCGACGTATGCGGTATAAACGATGAGACGAAACGCTATATTGCAAACTTTTCTATTTCTTCGGATATCAGCGTTTGGAACTTAGTCTATTTGGCTAATGCCAAGCAAGGAACTCAAACATTTCGATTGGAATCTATGGAACGCTCTATGGATCTCTCTTAATCCAATTTATTTAGAGCTGTAGCAGCTCAAGTAGCATAAAAAAAGAAACTGACAGACTGACTGACATATCAACACACACAGCCGAAAAAACTACTGAATTCATAATTCGAGATAATTTCTATCTGCCACCATAGTACCTATAAAAAGTTTTAACATCGATCGTGTATTTTAAATTACTTTTTAAGACGATTTGTAGATATTCAAAAGATTTCAAAAAGATTATTTGGAACTTGATCACGTGTGACAGAATTCTTTGTTCATCTCGAAGTGACATAGTATGGCACATACCAAGACTATTTTTTATCCCGGACGTATGTTCCCTTGACATAACTCTCAACTTTCACGCAGGCGGCGCCGCTGGCAGATGCTAGTTTACTACGTTTGTAAAATAAGTCGCATCGATTGTTTACAATCATTGGTTATCATTGTCAATGCTAGCGCAAGGCTGGAGGAAACAGCTCTAATTCTCCTTATCAATCGATAGCGCAGATTTGAGATAAGCTATAATCTCACTTGATGGACGTTGGTACACGTAGTTTAAACTGTAATATAAATCTAGAGATGTGTTCAAGATTTTATCTGCCAGAACTGAAAATAGTATAATTTACATTTACATGAAAGTTGTATAATTTCAGATATTTTCAGATTCTAAACTTAAAAGTATTTACACTTGATTCTATTCCATTTAATCCACTCTGAAGCAGTGCCTTACGTAAACTTTTGCGCATTTGTGAGTCATATGCGGAGGCCCACGGGCTTAGGTACAATGCCAAAAAGAGTGAATTCATGACTTTCAAAGCCGGTACCAAATGTTACACTTCTGTACCTCCTATCACTCTTTGTGGCACTCCTTTAAAAAGAGTGTCGCAATTCAAGTACTTGGGCCACTGGGTCTCTGACGACTTGTGCGATAATCTGGACATTGAGCGAGAGCGCAGGGCGCTGTCTGTCCGGTGTAATATGTTGGCTCGCAGGTTTGCGCGATGTACTAGACCTGTTAAGGTGACATTATTTAAGGCATATTGTCAGTCGTTTTACAAGTGCAGCCTGTGGACCCACTTTACGCAGCGGGCGTACAGCGCACTGCGCGTGCAGTATAATAACGCTTTCAGGATACTGTTAAGGCTTCCGCGGTTTTGTAGTGCTTCAACTATGTTTGCTGAGGCGCGAACGGATGATTTTTTCGCGATGATAAGAAAACGGAGCGCTTCTCTATTAAGTCGCATACGGAGCAGCTCGAACAGTCTCCTGAGGGTGTTGTCCGAGTGGTGGGACCTGTCCCTGATACAGAGGTGGATGCAGCTTCATGTTAGCGGCTCTCCTCGTATAGTGTGACATTTTGTGTGTAAAAATAATTGTTATTATTGTGTACGTCTAATTTTGTGATTGTGTGTTATTTTATTTGTATTATTAATTAAATTTGTATTGTAAATTCAATTGATTTTATATTTTAATTTAATCGTATTTGTATTTATATTTAATTGTAATTGATTTTATATTTTAATTTAATTGTATTTGTATTTATGTTTAATTGTAATTGATTTTATATTTTAATTTAATTGTATTTTTACTTGTAATTGTTTTATTTGAATTTAATTGTTTTTATGTAATGTACCTATATGGACTATGTGTCTGAAATAAAGATATTGTATTGAAGCTAATTTAGTAATTAAATCTATCTACATCTACATCTACAATATAACCTATCTATATATTTTATAAGATAGGTTATCTCGGTTAATTATCAAATTACTTCTCCCGCTCTAAGGTGGAGCGTGTCATACGTTTACTGACTAACCACCTATGTTCCTTTATTTGCACTTTGCATTCCAGGGCCAAGGTAACTCAGACGTTCCCGCAACTTTAGCAGGCACAGCTTTAACTTCAGTTTTGCCTATTGCTCATCATCCGCAAGCCTGCACCTAATGTGACCAGAAATCTCTCTGCGACCTGTCTCTGCTGTCTGTTCTATCATGCGGCCATCTATTTTGCTCGCAAGAAGGCTAGTGCTATTCTCTCGCGCTCCGGACCATGGCTTAAATCATCAAGGCCGGACGCGAGAGATTGCCCTCACCAAACGCATCCACCAGCACATGGTGAAGCTCCGCCAAGCGAGGCAGACCTCCACCGCATGCTCCACTGGGTCCTCCAAGTGATGGGCATAATGGTGACAATTGGGATACACCCAAATCTTTCGCCTAAGTCTGAAACAGGAACCTCCTGAACTGGCCATTTCCAGTGCCATATGCATGTGGTCATATGCATCACGCATATTGCATTAGTATACTCGTACATAGTTGATGTAACACATACGTTACTGCTAAGGAATGAAGCAGTTTTCTATCGGTGAAGAACTTTTAGCAATCAGACCAGCACTTTCAAAGCTTTCTACTTACAAACAAAAAAAAAACAAACTTTACCTGTTATCTTTATATATAAAAATCAATGCCACTTTTCGTTGTTATTTTATAACTCAAGAACGGGCTCACCTATCCAAACCAAATTTTTAGGCTTTGTTCGGACTATTTAGTAGATGGTTTATGTGAAGTTTGGTATGGTAGAGTAGGGTAGAGTAGGGTAGAGTAGGGTAGAGTAGGGTAGAGTAGGGTAGAGTAGGGTAGAGTAGGGTAGAGTAGGGTAGAGTAGGGTAGAGTAGGGTAGAGTAGGGTAGAGTAGGGTAGAGTAGGGTAGAGTAGGGTAGAGTAGGGTAGAGTAGGGTAGAGTAGGGTAGAGTAGGGTAGAGTAGGGTAGAGTAGGGTAGAGTAGGGTAGAGTAGGGTAGAGTAGGGTAGAGTAGGGTAGAGTAGGGTAGAGTAGGGTAGAGTAGGGTAGAGTAGGGTAGAGTAGGGTAGAGTAGGGTAGAGTAGGGTACAGTAGGGTAGAGTAGGGTAGAGTAGGATATATGTAGTAGGGTAGAGTAGGGAAGAGCGGGAGCGAAGCCGTGCGGGCAAAAGCTAGTAATAATATTATATAATGTAGAAATGTAGATTATCAAATTAAAAAATGGGGGTGCAGCTATCTATATACACAAAACATTTGAAAATCGGTCAAACCGTCTCGGAGAAGATCGATACGATAAAAAACACGGTGTGACTCGAGATTTTTATATAAATTAGAAGATGTAACAGCTGTTTTCCGCAAGTATTTATTTCATCCGATAACTCTTCCTAAGCCTTGCAATGGATTTTGATGCGGTTATCACTTTGAGAATGAGCAATAGTTGAAGAAGGTATAATATATAATTTGCACACGAGCAAAGGCGGGGTGTAAACGTTAGTAAAGTCTACGATTAGCAACTTCGTAGAGGCAAAAGTAATGATTTTTTCTTTTTATCTTTTAAAACTTAAACTTTAACTCATGTTTGGCCATAGATGACCTCTCCGACTCAGCCTCAAAACCTACAAATATATAAAATAACAGTACCCACAACCTTACGTATACAAACTAGTTGGTTCGTTATTTATTTGCTAAATAAATACTACTTATAGTAGAGCCCCCTCCCTGGGACCCTCCCGTCACTCCACACGATTGATCGCCTCCCTAAGGACGTGTAGCCAGTACCCTCACCACTTTTTTTCTATTTTTTTCTTTTTCTCTCCGAAAGGACATCCGGAAGTTCGTTATATGAAAGAGTATGGTTTTTTGTTAAGATCAGTTGGTTGAATTTATAAGTTACTTTATAGGTAGAGACAGTTTATATTTCTTTGAAATATTGTAGACTTGTAAAGGAATCAATGATGATTATGATATATTTTCAAAAAAAAATCTTTACTGCAACAATAGCAATTAATACTGCAGCTTATTTTTTTTTTTAAGAATCATTTTTTTTTACCGTAGATATGTTTGCGCTTGAATATTATCTCACCTGATGGAAAGCGCCGATGTGGTCGACGATGGACCACGCTTGCCTAGAACTAACCTATTTACTCTTGACTCCTTAGCTGTACGCATAATTAATAAGTGTGTGTGCTTTACACTTACTATCTATAATAAGTAATTTTACCAAACACTTACCGGATACATACTATAAAATATTATTAGATTTTCTTATGGGTACATTTTCCAAATTCATATTTATCATTTCAAATAAATCAACCGCATATATAGAACTTTTTTATCTAATAAAAAAGACAGTATAAATAAAACCCCTAATTCATTAAAACGCGACAGTATCTCAAGCATATCATCATCCCTAAAAAATTAAAAGGTACCTTTCCGAGCGCGTTGATGTCTAAAATTGCGGCGGTCTTAAGCAAATTTGCCGAACAAATATTATTAGGGATTTTAGACGGAACCCTTCGGATTGGGGAGTGACAGCCCCTGGATTTATCAGCGATGCATTTGAGTAGATGTGTTGAAAAGGTGCATTACGTAATCATTAATACTGTAGTCACTGTAGGTACTGATGTTGAGGTCTTCATTTGTGTTTGATCATATGTTGAGGTTGCTTGATGGCTTTTGCAAATTTCAATTGAAAGAATGTTTATAAATTTTTGACAGTTTTGTTTTAATATCAAATGCATTTTTATCTATTAATCTAGATAGTTATGTTATATTTATAGAGTATTACAGATGCTCATAGTTTGATAACTTTTGGGTCAAGTTTGGCTGGATATAACAATAATAATATAATATTTTGTAAAGCAGACCTACTGTAGTTCTGCTAGTTGTAGGCACCATGTATATAGAGAACTTCAAAAAAACTACCTTTGTTCCAAAAATCGTCCAAACGATCGTATCAACAACCGCGATTGTTAATTTGATGTATAAATTGACAATCGCTGAAACGATTGACATTGACCAAATTATCAAAATCAAAGGAATTGAGTTATTAGAGTTTTAACCAGTTTCTGTTTATCTGGCTTCCAATGTCTTGACTTACCTGCGGAGTGTACTTATTATAAGGCTCATATTCTAAGTCAGTTTGAAAGACCTCTACTCGACTCAGTAGCCATAAAATGAAAAAAGGCTTTCGATTATGCCAATAAATATAACAAGTTAGTTGATTCGAGATGGAGTCACGTAGGAGTAAGACGATGAAATACCTTTTAATTTTCTGATACTTTATTATCTCAGAGATGTTTACGCTTACTTAACAATCGACACGTCCTACAAATCTAATGCTACCGTCCAACAAGATGTAAATGTTCCTATCAGCAGACATCCTACTCAGATCCTATACAGAATTTTTTTTCTGACGCCAGTTGCGGACACAGCTATATATAACAATAATCATAGGTACATGTTATTTTATCCAAAAACTCTCAGCTAAGCCAAACAATTATTCGTCCCGAGCCCCTCGCGGTACGTTAATAATTCCGTACTAGCATCGTGCATTATGTGGACCGACAGCCCCATGACTGATCACCGCCAACCCTGGCTCGCTGGCTGCTACCGACGGCGAAAAAAATTGCTATAATATACGACAAGAATTATTGCCAGAAATATTTCGGTGACGGCTTTTACGAATTTCGAGGAAGAGATGTTACTGGAATAAGTTGTGTGTTTCTTTTTGTAAGAAATGTGTCATCAAACGTTATAGCTAGGTCGAGCTTTAAATTTCAATGGTAATCGATTAACATTCGAAATTATAGTTCGCTAATATATTTGTAAGAAGTTGTCAGGCAGTACTATCATCACAGCCTTAATTAATATTTCTCAATAGTTGATTTGGACTAATTTTTGTATTGGTATGTTTGATTTATTAATTTGTATATCTTCTGAACATAAAAAGGCAAAGTCCTGACTCACTCACTGACTCATCAACGTCTAGTCCAAACCCTTGGACTTAGATTGCTGAAATTTTGCACAGAGGTTCCTTATATGATTTGTATAGAGAATAAGAAAAGGTTTTCCATAATTATGTAGAGAAACCTACTTTCCCGAGAATCAAGCCTCTGGCAGAAGCCAGTACCTATATTAGTAATTGTATCATATTTATGGAACATTCGTATCACTTTATTAAATTCTTCACAACTTCTTTCATTATTGCACCTACCACTATTTTCTAAGGTTTGTTACAGGCAGGTAAAAAATGCAAAAGGTAGAAGTCCAGCTCTGTACCTTTATGTGCCTAAAGGGTTTAATAAATGAATAAATTAGTTGCTTTTCTCCAAAGCCAATACCGTTCGCTACATCAGCTTACACACTTCTGTGTGTTGATTCAACAGGCGGTATAGCAAGAGACCAATGATAACATTGGCCTCGTATAAACCCTGGAAGGTGCAGGTGGTTGTGCAGAACAGGCAGTAGAACAGGTGACGCAAGTCTTGTTAAGGGTTTACACGCTACCATATGTTCGGTCTACAATCGCCAATCGCACTACAACTGCATCGAAATTATAAAAGAAAAACAGTACTAAAATAAACCACAATAATATTTTTTTAAATACTGTTGAGATGTTCACTCTTGGCCACTATATCACCCAGTATACGATGATAATATGGCCGACGATAGAGCACGCTTGCTTAGAAGTACCTATTGACTCTTGGCTTAAATATATTTTTTTTTCTTTTCGGATCAAGCTCTTCCGAAAGGGAGCTCGTGCCCCGGTATGAAGGCTAGAAGGAACGGGATGGGGTTTTTAGTCAGTAAGAGTCTGACACTATCTCCCGCTCCACCCAAAAGCGGGTTTTGTCATAAGATGATTTTACCCATCGACAAAAAAAATGGTATAAAGGTAGTATACAGAAGACCTAAAAACTATTGTTAGTAATAAAAAACAAAACCACTCGAAGACAATAAATATTTCTAAATTATATCTCCTCAGAGCCAGGAAACTTAAAACAGCCCCTGAGACTCATGAATGGCTCTAGATTAAAGACCCCTAGATTATAACTATCAGGAAACAAAAACCATCTCCCGCTATTTAGCTCTACGCGCACATTGTATTCCATTTATAAATGTTCAAGTAGCAAATATTCTTTAGCAGTGTCTATTTTTTTTGACGCACGTCGCAATGTAACGGGATACATAGCATTATTATCCCAAAATATTAAACAACAAAATTCCTAATTACAGCACCTTTCAATCATTCCACCGACAGCCGATTGCCAAAAGGAGTGTGCCATAAACCCCACGCCAAACGATTATATTTTTAATAAAACCATAACTAAAACAAGATAAGGCCGTCCCCACATTGAACATCAGAATAAACATTGTAACGCCAATACACTTGATCCTGTAATCCCTTAGCTCCTGTAATGTACCCTTATCACACTATCTACGCAAGTATTTGGTGACGAATTTTTTTAATAAAAATACCGTGTACGTAGTTATTCGAAAAAGGGAGTATTTTTATCGTGTTTAAATGAATATAGTCTTGATATCGTTCGCTTTGAAAATATTTCTTGTCGTTTTTATGTCTTTCTACTTTTGAATCTTGTTTGATAGTTGATTTGGACTAAGTATCTACTAGTAATGTAATATCTTAATGAATAAATCTATGCAGACCATAAATCAGAAACAAGCTTTTTTTTTTTAAATACCAGCCTAATGCATGACTGCGATTCCACCGGATGGTAAGCTAATAATTTTAGTGCCAATTCACCCTATTGTTCACTAATTGCGAATGTTGATCGTTGTTATGCTCTCAGTCTATGACTGATAGATCGGTTCAAGGTACGGTCACGTCTTCTTTGTAAATTTTTACGTGCTTGTGCATATAATCGATCAATGATATCAACAGTAGCATTATATACTACTACTTGTCCTGACGCCAACATATAAGAAATAAAACGTATCAACTTATACCCACTTCATTAGTGTGAACTGACATGGAACTTATCAGACTCACCCACAATCTAACCACTGAAACGGAAGTGCAATGCATCATGCGGCCTACCGACGTATCACTTCGTGTCATCATAATAATTCCAACGAATCCTTCGTAACAGCCTTATTTTATATTCCCTCACCTACTTTAATATGTATAATTTAATTAACCATTCGCATCTCCTGTCAACTCTCCACGACGAATTGAAACGTCAGCTGCGTACTTTTTTTTCCTGTAATACACACCCATTTTTCGGTAAAGAATTTAAGCAAACATGGCCGTGTAAAAGTTGGAAAAAAAAAAGTTTATTCGTGAACGCATCTGCCGTATTGTCCAATTTTCGACCAATAGCGTCGGCTCCCGCTCCCCTAGCTGTCAGTTGACTGTCAATTGTTCGAAATTCGAATGTTATTTTTTTTTCTCGTGGTAGGGCGTTGACGCGGCGGTACACAGCTAGTCGTGTAGTACAATTGAATTGATTGAATTACGGTTAATTTGGGCCGCGGCGTAACGTAATGGATTGCCACCCGCATTGTGTCCGGTAAATAAGGGGTACAATACATACACGCTGTTAACAATTGCTTCTGTCTCTATCTATGTAGTATACAAATCTTTCGCATAAAACTGTATTTTCCTGCAACGGCTTTTCTAAAACTTTTACTGAAAACTTCTATCTACTTTGTTTAGTCCATTCCTTATTATTTATTCCTCCATTTCACTAGCTTTTCACTAGCGCGCACTACTTTCTGACATTTTATAAGTGCATATGCCTATGTGAATTAAAAAAAAAGGTTTTTTTTTCTGATGGCTGCCCTATTTTAAGGTGGAAAATTATGAAATAACTTCTCATGTTCTGGCTGGAGAGAGAGCAAATATCATACTTTTACTGACCTAAACTCACCTGTGTTTCTTCAGTTGCCCTCTGCATTATTGAGCCTCGGTGATCCTTTCGAACAACTCCGCGATTCTAATGAGCGCTGCTAATTTTGCATATCATCTCTTTTGTGCGCGCGTGCAGTTCAGCGCTCGCTTTACTTGAGCTTGGTCCTTACCGGATGTCGAGTTATCCTAAACCCTAAAACGCCCTGCGACTTCCGACGGCCCGAGTATTTCCAACGGCGGTGGCTGGGGCTAAGGTCTAAAGAGATAGGTACTCTTCTTCAAGCTTTCCATCACCTCCTTTGCTTGCTTTACTGTTTTGCATTAGGAAGCGACGGTTTCCCATGCCCTCTTGCCCTGTACACGGCTTAGACTAAGGCAGAACGCGTAAGGTCTCCTGCGCCGATTGCCACCAAGAGGACACGGCTCAGACAAGGATGCTCCGATCAAGTGGGGTAGATCCACCGTATGCTCCACCTAGTTTTCCGAGGGGATCCGCACAATGGTGGCACACCGTCCTTTCTTCCTGCTGGATCTGATAATCTAATATCTTTTTTTTTTTTTTTGTAAAAAACCTCTAAAACAGGAACCTCTCAAAACACCAATGTTAGGTGAGGACACTGACAGATATCCCTAGAACTACATTACCGACGCACACGTGTAACACGCCACATTTGTACGTAGATCGACGTCGTGTGGCGTGTATCAAGTTTAGCTCAACAAGTCTAGTATCCTTTAATTCATGAATCCCCAAGCGACACCCGGTGGCCGCGCATCTATTGTCTTACTATTGTGTCTCTAATTGACGGTATCTGAAGGGTTAAAAAAATATGGAGACCGATGCGCCCAGACCAGCGTATATAGCACACGTCAGCGTAGTGTAGTTCTACCTTAATTTACTGTCCGATTTACTTCTATCTGTTAACTGTATTTTGTAACTTCAACAAATCTATTTACCTACCTTATTTTTTTAAACTATGGTGCTTTGTTTATTCGATTACTAGACAAAATTCAAATGTTCATACTCTCAAGCAAGGCCCACATTGCACAATATTGTGTAACTTCAAAAAGAAGTCGTCACCACAGATTAGCTAATTGGCCGCCAACAAGTTGAGTTCGTTCTTGTATTTCAAATATCTAAACACTACCCCGTTGCGCTAACCCGATTCTCATTGGAGAAAAAACGCAAACACGGCATAGTCGTACGCAAGCACGACGGAGCAAACATTTGCTTGCGATCGCGTAATGGATTAGCGCTGTCGCATCGCCCGGTATACTATTACAACGGCCGCTGGACAAACAACCACTGTCGGTGCCTTTGTGCCCCGCTTTACGCTAACGAGTAGGCGGCTTTACGTTGCATTGTTTTTTTTTTCAAGTTTGGAAAGAAAGTTGAGAGAGTTTTTCCTAAGTCTCGTTTCAGTTTATCTTCTAAGTAAATCTTGATGGATATTTGTTAGCTAGTTTTTACTAGAGTACACAAGTATTTATCTAATAATACTGTCGTTCTAACTATTGCCCAACTTCCATTGCTTGTCTTATAAAGAGAGATGTTGATGTTTCTATACTTCCTTCAATTTTGACTATCTATATCAATAATAGTTCGCCCGCTTGAAAGTAGACCTCTCCATACAAACTTTAGATCCCGTTTCATCACGTTAGGAAGTGAAATTTGTAGAACCCTCTCTTAGTGCTCGCCTACGTCATAAAAGTAACTTTTGTGCGTTGATATGTCATTCAGTCAGTTTCTCCTTTTATATATATATGTAGCATTCTCAGCTCTTCAAATGACAAACAATCTCAAATTATTCATTATATTAATTGTTGAGACATTTTTTCATTTGCCGTTCGACCTAATCTAAATTGACTCTCCTCCTGTGCAACCAAGCTTATAAGTAAGTACGACATTAGCCGCCAATTCTCGTCTCACTCATAATCATAGACAATACGGAGCTTTGCTTCCCTGTCAATATTATCTCGAGCTGCGTGCACGCATCCTGTGTCTAGTTGTCTCTGGTACACATTTGCTTCTACGACACGATACTTATCAGTTTTAATATATATTTCTTTTTTTATTGATGCTTTATTTATGTGTTTCTTTCATTCAGCTGTTTTCATTGGGCCTTTATTACCATCAAATTTTATTTGTGATTATAAGATTACCTACCTCTTATATTTTCTATACTATATCTATTGCCGAACACTTTTATAGAATTTTGAGGTTTAAGTTTAATATATTAGTTTAATAATTCAAGTAACTTTTGTGTTTAAATAAACTTTGCCCCACACTAGAACTTGATTACTCATGTATCGTCGCATCGGTGCAGTCACAGTCAGTCCTGGAACATCTATCTGAAGACCATATAAATATTTGTTCAGTGCGCGATTCAAACCCGCGACAGGCAAATCAGCAGCCAATTGCTCAACTACTACGCCAACTATACTGGCTCTATAAATCAAGTTTGTGCATCATCTAAAAGTAGCTTACCTTTATAATAAATACAGGTAGTTACGTATGTTAGTGCCATCATCATCAACGTCATGAGTGTTGTTATCAAAGGTCCAATTTGTATTGCTGTATTAGCTGTATCTTCTTTTGCGTTACAACTACGACTTTCATCAAAAATATTTTCTTTTCAAGTTTCTTTCAACCATGATCACAAACCGCATCTACTTACCGGGCCTCCCGCATAGAGTTCCAACGCAAACTGTAGATAATTACGCTCATATCGTAGAACAACGGAAACGCACACATCTGTCCAGTTTGCTAGCGGGCGAGCGTTGCGCAAACACACAGACGGACAAACACCCGGCTCTGTTTGATCTGCCAACGGGTTGCGGAGATGGACAGGCTCGGGTCCGGGCCACAGCTACCATGGCGGTAGGCGCACGTATATTTGGTGATCAATATCTTTGAATCAATGGAAGAAACGTGTTGGTAGGAAATGAGTTGAATGAAGCTACAACGTGTTTTTCCGTCGTCTTGAAAAACGTCGATAGCGTTGAAAATTAACGTGAAAATCTATAACGTTATAGGTATAACGTTATAGATTTTTCTATATAAGTATATATATTCTACCAGTGCAGAGGCACAAACTGCTATGTTACAAAAGATATGGGTTTTATTCCCAAAATTATATTACTTTCTTTACTTAGTTAACATTTTTAATATTGTGTATATTACCACCATAGGTTTAACCAGATCTATTAAGTTTCTAGAGACTTTACTTAAAGACTAACATAATCGGCACTCACTTAATAAATTTTAACATTAGCTAGGAATTTCAGTACAATTTACAATTCTTTATCTTTAATCCAATAGATAGTACCATCACCGTTAGTTTCTTTCTCAGTAACATTAACTTCAAACGTATCATTCGTCAGCAAATATATTAATTTCTCCCCTTCCAACATTGTTATTAAGTAACAAGTGTCGAAAGGATTATCTGGACAAATGGACAGCAGGACGGACAGACGGACGGAAAGGGTATTAGTAGATATCGTGTCATTAGCTGTCGGCCTGTTGATGAAGCTTTCATCTATTATCTTTGTATTGGATACTTGTTTATCGTCCATTTCGTTTTCTTTATTGTTCATCAAATTTTGATTAAAAAATTTGATATTAGCGATATCTTCTTTCTCCGTCGGTATTCTTTATTCTGTTGTTTTTTTTTTTTCGCTTAGATAATCTTTAAAATATGAGGTTCAATATTTTATAAGGACTGAAATAATTTACCTGCTTTGGTCTTTCCTTCCGATTATAATTTAGGTGTCTTCAAGACTAGAATGAATAGGTTCTTTATAAACTAATGCGCTAATTCGCTTGACTATCAACGATTGCATCACTCCTTACCATCGAGTGGAATCACAGTAAAGCACTAGTTTATTTCATAAAAAAACCACTTGGATTATCTTCAGAATAACCTTCTAAACCTTGCACATCTTTGTGTATAATGAGACTACAAACATTTCTCAATTAATTAACTCCAAGGAATTCAACAAGCACCTCACAAGGTCAATTCTCAGAAATCAAAATATTCAAAACACAACAGACAAATACGAACTCAAATATTTGTTTAGTTTTTAATTCAAACATGATTTCGTACGTGGCTTCGATTGCTGTGTGAGACACAGCATTCTGTCCATGTCGGAAACAAACGTGTGATCTATAGGTATCACAAACAAAGGTATTTTAAAATATAATAACCGTACTGAATGTGTTTACTTTAGAACAATGTGCGTCAAATGTAAGGTTTACCGTGAAACGAGTATGGGCCACTCTTGCGCCGCGGGGCGTCGTCTTTAGGCTAATATTGAAATATCTTTTATCTCACTTCTTTTTTCTTCGGACGAATTAGAAAAAAGTGACACCTGTCATAAATGGACCCGAGAGGCTCCCACGAACTTTCTTTGGAACGTTTTAAAAAGATTATCCTCGGCAATGAGACGTTTGGGTAAACAAACCTGTGTATCTGCAAATAACAAAAACCTTAAGAATTTGAATGGCCCGGAAAAGGAAGAATGGTAGTGTTTACTATAAATACTTGTACCAAATAATGGATTTATTTTGAGGTTTTGTTGCAAATCATTACACCTCGAACTAAACCAAAAAAAAAAATATTATTATTTGAACAAATTTATATTTTAGTGTTTCGATCAAACTAAAGATTATTAATTACTTATCAATATCAAATTAACAGATCTTTTCTCTTTTGTTCCAGCTCCAAAACTGATGATTCCTCCAAGCGAGTTCGTCAGTCAAGGCGGCATCGGCAGCCCACAAGAAGGTCTCCGCACGCCCACCGGCAGCCAGATGCTCGCCAACCCTCTGCTCAACCTGAACAACACTGGCCGCACCAACTTCACCAACAAACAACTCACGGAACTTGAGAAAGAATTCCACTTCAACAAGTATCTAACTCGAGCGAGGAGGATAGAAATAGCATCAGCCTTACAACTTAATGAAACACAAGTCAAAATATGGTTCCAGAACAGGCGGATGAAGCAGAAGAAGAGGATCAAAGAGGGGCTCATCGTCGCCCCCGAAGTGACCCCCTCATCCACCTCGCAGGCCAGTGTCGTCGGCTCCAGCGAGAACAGTCGCGAATCCAGCTAAATAGCTTTCAAAGACGTTGTATCGAGTGACCTTGTTGGTTTTATCGATTTTCAAGTGATTCTACAGATTTATTTCACAACAAAATTATTGACTGTCTGTTCAAAATAGATTTCGTTGTTTTGTGTGTTTTAGTATTTTGATTTTTACTGTGTTCATTTATTAATGAATCGATGTTTTCGTATCTAGTATTATTCCGTCGGTCATTTTATTATTACGCCTTTGGCCGTATGATAAAATATATTATAATGCAAATAGTACTCTCTGGAAGCTTTCACATTGTATTATATACCAGCTGGCTACATGGAGCATAGCCAAAAATAAAGAAATGCGACAGCATGCATTCAAAGTTTGACTGAGAGTGTGGGACAAACGGGAAAAAATCTGCTTATCCTGAAACAGGATAACACCAGATTGTACAATAAAAAAACTATATGGCTATCGATAATCATACAGAATGTTATATATATTTCCATCATTCAAAGAAAAGTAGTTAGAGCGTAGATTGTTTTTGCAACATTGATTTTGAAAATAAAACTTATTGTATTATCAAAAGAGATTATTGTAATATTATGAAAATTATAAAGGCTCAATTAACCTGATTAGTGTAAACCAACGGATGTGTCAACGTAATGAATTTTCTTAGATTTAAAATGTAAATTTCAAATCATAAGCTAAGTGTTACTTGTAAGATCGAGCGCTGTTCTACTAAAATGCTTTTTAGGATCATCCGTTAGGAGATATTTAAGAACAATATCAGTAGGATTTGTATTTTTTTAATTTATTTTTTTAAGATCCTTTTTATTTTTAGACCAAAGCTTGTTTTTTTTTTTTGTTTAATTTATTAGAAAACGTCATTGTCATTATTGAATGAATGTTTTGTATCATCGTTGACGTTGGATTGACTTTATGATTAATTTTTTTTGAGTTTCCTACTTTTTTTCTATTGTTTCTTTCATGTGTCCTGTAAATTTTAAAAACATTCATTGGTAATGTAATTGACTGTGATTTCCAAACCTTTCAACACAAATATCCGATTGTTGTATTTTATTTATTTTTTACAAATCTTTGATTGCATTCAAGTTGGAACTAACGATTTCACTATTTTAAATAAGCGTTTAAATAAAAAATCTTCATCAATTACAAAAAAAAAAGAAAATCATAATGAGGTGGATTAATCTGTATTTTCTACTGTAACCTCTGTTTCAATTGGGCATTTTCTTTCAAAAAATATTATTATTTCTGTCTATACGTAGAAACTAAGTTTTTCATTAGTACGTTGACGATACTAGTCTTAATTTTGTAATAATATTGTGTACAAATCGTAAATTGTATATAATAGTGTTGTGTTAGGTCCGTCTGAGTGTAAATTATGTATTAAGATAGCGACTACTACTTTATCATTAAATTAATTGTACCTATTTTCATTTATTGAAGTTTTATTACCCTTTCTTTTGTTTTTCATTACAGCCGATGCTCGTTCGGCAAATAAATTGTTGTTCTTACTTTCTTTAATTATGTTAATATTTGAAATATTAAGCCTTCTCTAAGATAAACAGTAAACTAGTAAATTACTGATATGTAATAAAAACCTCGATTAGATCCTTATTTTGTACCCTTTCGCAAGAATTCGTTTTATGTATTTTTGCTAATTTTACTTTTTTAATACTCTGTCTTGTAGTTATAAGTAGTTCTATTAAACCAATCGCGCAAAAGTTTAATCCTGATCCAAGTGGGACTAATATTACCATAGACGTGGGCTTCCGGATGACGAGTAGTAGCTAGCTCGCCGTCCGGTAATCATCCGGATCGAGCCCGAATCATCGACGACACGTAGTGTTCCACACGCGCCTTTAAGAGACATCAGCAAAACTATAGGAGCCCAGTAGAGCTAAAGCCTACGGAGCCATGGGTTTACTTCAGAGAGGAAAACCCGTGGTCCTGGAACACAAAGGGCAAAGAAGATAGGTGTGGTTTTTTTCTATTTAGTCAATGAAAGTCTGAAATCCAAGTCATTAGATGATTTCCCACCGTAAAAAAAGAACTGGAATTACCATAACACAGCAATTAGTGGTAGAATCTAACGTCTGATATTCTGATAGTAACATAGACATCAACGCGCTCTAATAGACATATAATTATCAGAAAGTTAGTTACCATAGGCCGCGGTGATATTACCGCTGCGTTAGAACGCAATGAGCAACTGAATGAACAAGGGGAATTAAGTCAGTAAATAATATTAATCTGGCAATCTCTGTTGCTCCACCCTCACTCGGAGAAAGATGATTGCACATGCCAAAAAAAGGTGTTAGGATAAACGAAAGAGACACTTGCAGCAGCTTTTACTAATTCAAGTAATACCCCTAAAATATAAATACAAAATTGGATACTCCCCATTTTCGCATTGCAATCAATTTTTACGAAACCGCTGTATCCTTTTTTTATTTTAATTTCGATATCATCAATTCTTCCGCTGTACTCTCTACTCAACAGACTTTTACTGACTAAAATCCATGTATGTTCCTTCATTTGCCTTCTGGGTTCAGAATTATTCCACGGCTCTCACAGGCAATGGCCCTGCAGGGCCCTTTCAATTTTGCTGACATTTCTTTAATTCGCGTGTGGAACACGCCGACGGCTCGGATTTACATATACCTTACCGGGCGGCCGGGTAGCGAGCTACTCATTGTTTACCGTCCACAAGCCTGTGCACGGTGGCCGAAAGTCGTCCTGCGACTCCAGAGGCGTCTATTGCGGCAGCGGTTGGTGTGTAAAAATGTCCGTTCCCTCGCTACCTCCTTCGCTGGCATTCACTCGCTCCTAGTCGCCACCGCCTCAAGCCTCCACGAGGACAGGCTGTGCTCCGTTCGCGGTGCAGACCTCCACCGCGTCGTCTGGGCAATCCGCACAATGGTGACAACTGGACACTTTTTCTGCCTGAATCCAAAACTAGAACCTCCCGTACTTGCTATGTCCGGTGTAAACCAGCGTCATGTGGCGCTTCGGCCTCACCTCTACGGCTCTACCGTATGCTCCACCGTGTCCTCCAGGTGGTACACATAATGACACGAACACTTACCATGTCTGTGAGGACCAGCGTCATACGGGAGGTAAGGGCGCCGTGTTGTGTGTCTTTCCAGCCACTCCTCAAAGATGGGACTTACCGCCATAATAATTTACCTACTAGATAACCAAAAATTACGACATTTTGCTTTTTCAAACTAACAGACCGTCAGTTCTCCGGAACCAAGCAGCCTAGCTTGGATGATCATAATGGTGTAAAACTTGTCCGAAGCTTGAAGGCATCCTTACAGTTGTTTAATGGATATGTCGTGACCAGTTTTTCAAAATTGACCGAGTGAGTAGTTCTACTTTTAATGTTAATAAATATCTGTAATACCAGAGGCATCATATGTGTGGCAGTCCAGACCAAACTGTAATATTCTAAGTGCTTGTTTATTACCTACGGTGGCACCCAAATCCTTCCAACCGGAGCACTACTACGCTTCTGTGTAACAGAAGAGAGTTACTGTTTTAAAAGCTTAGAAATCTTGCTCCTAATGGATCTAAGGTGTTGGACCTTAGATTTTCAATAAGCAGATTATCAGATAGATAGAGCTTTTATCCGAAGAGTAAGAATGGCAATTGGACAGTTTTGTTAAAGTAAATATTTTAAACAGTCTTATTTAAGTATTCTTCAGTTAAAAGTAATCAAGTTATTGAAAAATCAACTCTTAGGGCAGTGGTTCCTATTCCTAACCTACTTGATTTTGTCACCTATTACTTTAGCCCTTAAACTTGTCCATGGAGGCAGTCGCCGAATGGAGCGTTGCCAATTTGGTCTGGTTCAATGCTGCAAAAACCCATGCGTGTCTATTTACCGCTAAAAGGAGCCAATTCAGCCCCGCTTCAACCTTTCAGGTTGTAACCGTGCCGATATCCTCCGATCCGACCATCTTAACCTTCTTGGTGTTACGCTGACGTCAACATTCAACTTTGGGTCATATATCAAAGCTAAGGCAACTGGCTGCAAAAAAGCTGGGAGTCCCCGCGAAGGTCAGACAGTAAGTACTTCACGCCGGACCAGCTGCTCAAACTTTATCAAGCGCAAGTTCGATCGTGTATAGAGTATGCTCTAATCTTTGGGACGGATCTGCCCGATACCAGCTTGTTGCAATTGAGGCAATTGAGAGGCGAGCCAGAAGGATAATTGGCAATGATGCACTCGTCGAGTCGAGGCTTCAAAGTCTTGAGCATCGACGCTGAGTTGCTATCCTGTCGGTTTTCTACCGGTTGCATTTCGGGAAGTGTGCATCGGAATTGCATTATCTAGTTCGTTCCATCATCGGACCGGTAGGCGTACGGCGACGCGCCACCGGTACATAGTGGACATCCCACCTTCACGCACAAAACGTTTTGGGAACACATTCATTGTCTACAGCTAAGGAGCGGAATTCCTTGCCGGAGTCTGTGTTTCCTGATAGCTACAACCCGAGAATCTTTAAGTCAAGAGTGAATAGGTTTCTTCTAGGTAAGCACGTTTCATCGTCGACCGTATCGTCGCTTTCCATCACGTGAGATAGCGGTCAAGCGCGAACCTATGAGCAATAAAAAAAAACCTACCTGAAAAACCGATTTACCTCCCCTCCTCTCCCTCTCTCATGCTACCAATGAATATACTTCGTATCTCATATACCTATATACAAATCGACATTGTAATTAAACAGTATCTTTACAGCCTTTACTTCACAAAAAGTATAAAGTCATTAAGTACCTATGTTGTCGACTTGGCGTAGTAGTTTGGTGTAAACCGAGGCACATTTGATTACATTGTTAGGGCATGAAATGCATTAATGAGCTAGATTCCGCCGTATTGGTCTGTAATAATTTACCCCCGCAGATTACCTACCAGTTTTACCCCCAGGGTTAGGAACCATGGCCTTAGAGTAAGTATGCTGCTTTGGTAGGTGGAAATGATGTACTACCTAGAACTGACCAACTTTTTTTTTTCCTAAATAGGTATGTTCCGACCCCAAATAAAACGGGACAAGGGCAGGAAGATGATGATGATGAGGTATGTACCGACTTGCGACAGTAGTAATGATGAACGTGTAGCGACATCTATAACGCCGCACAGAAACTAAAAATCAAAATCCTGTATTGCGATATGTCCAAGCGTTTAGTTCGCAATTACAACAGCCTGAAATTAAATAAAGAGCAGTTTCCCAGACCAGACATAACATCCGTCTAGTGGGATGATCCTTCCTTTTAAACGGAGGTATTTGGACACCCTGCTCCGCCCTAAAAACGAACGAAATATTCTGAAATATGCGTAAATAATGATTGATTAATATAAAAAAAAAACAGATTAGTACATTGAACTTTTTTATTTAATACGTTCCTTTTATTATAGACACATCAAAAAATTAATTTCTATTTCCCCGATTGCCCTAGAGGAGAAAAATGTTTTTCCCTAAGCAACTAATGTAACAGTTAAAACAAAGACTACTAATTACATTCATTATCGCAGAACATTTTATTTTTATTTAATAATACCTACATTAAAACAAAAATAATTAAAAAGCTAAAAATAAAACGCATTTTTTTTACTTACAGCAGACAGTAAATGCCATCTATTATCACAAAGTTATTAACATTATCTAACGAAACAGGTCTACTAGCGACATCTATTGCCAGACGTCTATAATTTTAGAAACTAAAGTTGACTAATTAGTTCCGAAGCAGATGGTAGATGGCGACACTCAGGAAGTATTGAGAGAAAAACTATTCCAATAAAATTAAAACACATAATTTGCCTTATTGAATAAACAATCCTATTTTACTAGACATAGGACCCACATTCGGTATTCAGGCTAATGATGTTTTTTGATCTCCGCAGACGGATAATATGTAGTAAATTGAATCTTTTTCAATTACGATAAAGTTCAATATACTTTTTCCAACGAAATTTATAGAACCAAGTGTAATTTTTATTCAATACAAATGGACCCTTTGGTTATGTCTCTTATCACTTCCTCCTGGCTGATTCTGATAAGTGCTGTGGAATCACCAGATAAATATATTGCTTAGAATGGCATTGCTTAGCATTGGTATTTATTCACATATGTAGTAGGCAGGCCTTCTACCTGCTTGGGTATCTACGCCACATCACACATACCGTCACAATTGTCCACATGTATCAAACGACGTTTTTCAACACATTTAGATACGCGAAATTAATAAGTAAAACTTTTCAATATCATGATCACAGCATGATAATGATGATGATTATAATATCAATATTAAACAACAAACATAAACAGCTTATCAACAAGCAAGCTGAAAAAACTTCTACACATAATATTATCTACCCTTGAGATTAAAGCTAGAACTACATTAGACCGACCGACGCACACGTGTAACACGCCTGATTTATACGTAGAACGACGTCGCGTGGCGTGGATCACGCGTAGCTCTACAAGTCTAGTTTCCGTATAAAATGTATGGAGACCGACGCGCCTAGATCGGCGTGAATGGCACACGTGTGCGCAATGTAGCTCTACCTTAAAACAACGTTAAACTAAGTTACTTGCTAATGATTTCATACTTGAGGTCGTTCTCTGTGAGTTTCTGGATGAGAGAGGTGTTCTTGAAAGCTGAGCCTGGTGTCATCACTCCTCCCCTGATGGATAAAATAGGGGTGATTAAATTATTGACGTATTTAGATATTGTGCTTGAATGGGTATTATTGGGTATACCTAATGCGACCAAGCAGGTACGCTCCCTAAGTTTTCTACTAAGAACAAGCTGCAGGACCATAGAAATGAGAAGTAGTCAGGTACTCAGAAGATACTGGGAGATCACCACACTGTAGCAGTCAGATTTCAAAATATTTTCAGGTTTTCAGTGTCCCGCGCGCCCGCGTGCTGGAATGACAATCAACAAGCTTTTATTGAAAATCATTTTTTCAGCAAGCTTTTATAGCCGGGTATAACTATATATTAACTAGCGACCCGCCCCGGCTTCGCTCTGGTACAATAATATATAAAAACCTTCCTCTTGAATCACTCTATCTATTAAAAAAAACGGCATCAAAATCCGTTGCATAGTTTTAAAGATTTAAGCGCACATAGGGATAGAGGGACAGAAAAACGACTCTGTTTTATACTATGTAGTGATACTCGTCAAGACGAATCATACGAACCCAAACTCGATGAGGTTATGGCATTTAACTACGAAGTTCCTTCAGCCACCTTCCGGTTCCATCATCAGATAAGCTCTATGTCATAATAATTTTGCATTGTCATCTGATTTACACGTGCATGCCAGCTCAATCGGTAACCGGGAAGTGGGTCAAGAATTTGCAAGATTTGATGACAGACAAACATCGGGACGGGAACTAAATAAAAGCTTCTAAAAATGAAAATCATCCCAAAGCCGGTTCAGGGCTATAGGACGTGTTCTACGTCAAATGACCGTACTTGAGTGCCTAGCCTGGTTAGTCGACCTAGCTACTGATCAACGCTAGATGACTCAATCAAGGGTGGAACCAGATTTTTTTTCTGGGGGACAAGGGGCGGGCGGACAAAAAAAACAATAACTGTTAGAAATAAACTTGAAGCGTAACATATATAACTATGTAGTGTGATGGAATCTCCACGGTACACAAAAATATCGTCTAGCACATGCTCCCCCGCGACCCTCACCCCCTTTTTTATATACGGTGGGCAAAAATCATCCAATGACAACCCCCGCACTTGGGTGGAAAGGGAGACAGTGTCAGACTCTTACTGAATAAAAAACCCACCCCATTTCTTCTAGCCTCTTCATACCGGGGCTCGAACTTCCTTTCGGAAAACCCTGGCCCCAGTAGGCTTCGACTCAGCTTGGCCCCTCCTGACTCAATCGAAGGTCCAGCATGTGCCATAATGTCAACAGTCTTCACAAATCCAGAGCATAAAAATCTTTCTTCATTCTTGTTTTCTCTTTTCTGCAGTTATCATCATCATCATCATCATTTCAGCCGATACACGTCCACTGCTGGACATAGGCCTCCCCCAAGCGTCGCCACAACGAACGTTCCTGCGCGTCTCGCATCCATCGGCTTCCCGCAGCCTTCACCAGGTCATCAGACCACCTTGTTGGAGGCCTTCCAACGTTGCGTCTTCCGGTACGCGGGCGCCACTCCAGAACCTTTCGGCCCCAACGGCCAGTTGCAGTTAGTTTTACTTTAATCAATAAAAATTTTGAGCTGTGGTGTGTTGGTGCGGTAGTGGCCAAGAGAGAGACTAAAAATAGTAAAAAAAAGGTAGTAAGTATTGCGACTCACTGGGCAGGCATGTGTTGCCTCTCCTTGAGGAGCGCGGCGGCGCACATGAGGACGGCCACCACGGTGGAGCCGTACGCGGGGTTCCGCCCCGTCACCTGTGGACAACACAAACCCTCTGTAATTAAAATAATATTGTACATTTTTACAGCACACCAGAATGGCAGCGGCTGGCGAGGCGAGCGAGGTGCGCGGCCACACGCGGCCACTCGCGGCCACTTGCGGCCACTTGCGGCCACTTGCAGCACCGCGGGCAGCTTTTGTGTCCCTTCATTCCACTGACCTCCACTATTTATCACCTACACTCGCATAATTTGATAAAATTCAAATTCCAGTGGAAACAAGGAGTGGAATTCGCTGCCAGAGTCTGTTTCCTGATAGCTACAACTTGGGGATCTTTAAGTCAAGAGTGAATAGGTTACTTCTGGGCAAATGTGCTCCATCGTCGACCACATCATCGCTTACCATCAGGTGGTCAAACGCAAGCCTATCAATAATAAAAAAAAAATACTTTTATAATGCCTTCTTTAATTCATGAATCACCAAGCGACCACCGGTGGCCGCGCATCTATTGTCTTACTATTGTGTCTCTAATTGACGGTATCTGAAGGGTTAATACAAATTGTTACCTATAAATCAATTCAAAAACATAACACTAATAACTGTATTTCAGATGATTCAGTTATTTATGTGTAACAAAGGCTCTATAGTTAGCTAAAACGGCTCACTCTGTTAAGTACTGCAAAAAGTCGCATGACCCAATACGTACCTTAGCAACAACAGTCTTCGTAGGCTCGGTATTCTCAACATCAGCACCCTCGGGCCAGCCCTTGCCGACCAGGTCGAAGGTGAAGTGGCTGTTCTTCATGACATTCTCCGTGGGGCCTTCCTTCGTCACGTAACCCCCGGACCAGAACTTGGGGTGGTTCAGCAAATACTTCCTGGTACACTCGGATTTGGACATCATTAAGAGAATGAGCCCGTTGAAGATGGTGAGGATGGACCTGCCGAGGGTGCCGGTCTTGAAGTAGGCCTGGAACTGGATGGGCCTCTGCTGCTCTTTGCTGTACAGGTAGCGCTGTGTTCGGTACACGACGGACTCATCGGCTCCGGGGAACGGAAGGTACCACTCCTCGTCTTTTTTGTGCATTTTTCTGAAAAGAAATTAAGTTGAATTGAAAGGACCAGCGATTTTTATAGCTGTAGTACATATGAGTAAACGCGGCACGATTAGCTAATTATTATTATAATTATGCTCATGGTATTTTTTTTAGGTAAGAAAATCATCTATATGACATCTCCCGCCCTTGGGTGGAGCGCGAGGGTTTCAGACTTTTATTTATTTATTTATTTAAACTTCATGTACAGTAGTGGTACATAGGCGGACTAAAAACTACTACTAAAAACTAAAAAGCCACTCCTGTTCCTTCTTTGCCATTGTTCTAGGGCCCCGGGGTCTCTATCGCATCACCCATGGCCCCAGAAGGCTTCGACCCTGCTAGGCCCCTACGATTATGCCGCTCATGGTATGATCTCTCTTCAGTCGTGCACTCTTGACAGAGTAGTCGTGGTCATCTCTCTAATTATAATTTTTGTTACCGAGGACTTCTCATCGGCTAGAGGTGTAATCTTCTAGTCTCAGCGGTTTACTAGCAGCTAGTATCCTGACATTCATGACCATTCAAATGAGCTCAAATACGATTGTTCTGTTGTAATTTGTTGAGAAGGTACCCTGCAGACTCCAGCTACCCTAAGTTATATAGTAGTCATAGTCTAGTTATGTTCTAGTCATTTCATTGAAGTTACAGGGTGCCTACCAAAATTTGAATCGATTAGTACTATAGCTCACATCCTTTCATTAAAACTTTATATACAAGGTGTAAGGGACAGTCCTTCGCAAACTTTAAGGGCTTGCTCGAAACTGAACAAACTTAAACAAGATTTTTTTTCAGGATACAAAAAAAACAAATCAGCCTCACCACACAAAATGATAAACTTGATTGGACAATTTGTATGAAGAGGCCGATTTTTCTTTTCGTTTCCTGAAAAAAAATCTTTTCTTTACTTTTACGGAGCGACTGCCTATCGGACGATTAAATAATTAGGTAAATACGACGTTTTGGCAAGCCTGCTGTCAGATTTTCTGGTGTCTAGGTTTAACTTGCATACAGTTAGGAGATGAGATTACTTCTTTTTGACGACAGGCTTCGTCTGAGGCAGAGGCTCTGGAAACAGCGCCTTTTGCAGCTGCGGCAATTCACTGTGGTACGCCATGCTGAAATGATAACAAACTATAATAAAAATAATTATAAAATGACACTCTTTTACAATCACCGTAATGATGTCAGGTCTGTTGGTCTAGTGGTTAGTGGCCCTATTCCACAACTATCACACAACGCCGTCTAGTCCCAAACTAAGCAGAGCTTGTGTTATGGGTACTAGACAACTTATAAACATACTTATATATTTCTAAATACATACATAATTAAATATATATAATTATTAATTATAAAATATATATCTACATAATTACATATATACAAAGGCGAACTTAACAATGAGTTTTCTCCCAGCAAACCTTTGAGTGACAGAAAGAGATCACATTCTATTACATTCACTCTCTGTTTTATTCTTTTCTTTCTTTCTTTCACATGCAAATTGTTATAAAGTTAAAAAATACTAGTGACTATTTTTACCCATAGATAACCGACTCCCACGTCCCGAAGCCGATAACTCCTCTCTCTTTCGACTCTTCCTCCACTTCAGGCGGCAAGTAGAAACTGAGATACGACTCCACTGAGTTTAGTGTGCCTGCGAACGAAATGATCATCACTTAAGTACAGTTTCAACGATATAACATAACAGCAGTGCCGGCGATGGGGGGGGGGGCACGATGAGGCGACGGCCCAGGGTGACAAATTCAGGGGGGCGCCAAGGTCTGGAGTTGGAGTCTCCTGCCTCCCCTGGTACAAACCCTCAAAACTGTGCTCTACGCTTTGTGCATGTGTATATGTTTTATTGAGATATTTTTAGATGGATTTTTTAAGGGTTATGTTCGAGTAGCGACTCTAACGATATCGTTAGAGTCGCTCCTCGACCACACTGCGCTTACGCTTACGATTGGTGCGATACCTCCACCTGGGCACCATAATATTTTTGGCCGGGGTGTCAGTATCCCATACACTGCATAACAGTTCAACACTGATGGCTATGACACAAAATAGATAGGTACAGAAGACAATCTAGAAGACGTCTAAACTGCTGGAACTGGCTAAACCACAGGGCTAAATACACACTAACATATTTGTTAGCAGTACACCGCAGGCTACCCCTGTATTGTTTTAGTCGTTTCGATCCATCCTAAGGTTGTCTGGTAGATATCGCTGCCAGCGATAAGACCGCCATTGTACCCATAGATTTAAATTTATGTTTATGACATGTTACTTTTTAACCCCCGACAAAAAGGAGTGTGTCTGGGTGTCTGTCTGTGGCATCATAGCGCTTAAACGAATGGACCGATTTGGATGCGGTTTTTTTTATAAGAAAGCTGACGTTACCGAGATGGTTCTTAGATACAATTCATGAAGATCTGATCAGGCGTTCAAGGTCAGCAGCACATTTGTTGGCTGTGGCTGGGATCTTAAACGCTTTACGGAGTTATACTTTACTAATAAATACTTATGTGTGACCTAATGTTTGAAATACTCGTATACATTTTTCATGATGACGAGGACCTGATGCTAGAACTAGGAGATAGCTGATGGAACCCTGGAATTCTTACTAGTAAAGCCGTCGAGTTTGGGCTCATTAGATTTGTCTTAACCAGTTCCAAACATTTTTCATGATGACGAGGACCTGATGCTAGAACTGGGAGGTAGCTGATGGAGCCTTGGGATACCTTCTAGTAAACCCGTCGTGTTTGGGCTCATTAGATTCATCTTAACCAGTTTTAAATACTTTTCATGATGACGAGGACCTGATGCTAGAACTGGGAGATAGCTGATAGAACCCTGGAATTCTTTCTAGTAAACCCGTCGAGTTTAGGCTCATTAGATTTGTCTTAACCAGTTCCAAATATTTTTCATGATGACGAGGACCTGATGCTAGAACTGGGAGGTAGCTGATGGAACCTTGGGATGCCAACTAGTAAACCCATCGAGTTTGGGCTCATTAGATTCGTCTTGACCAGTTTTAAATATTTTTCATGATGACGAGGACCTGATGCTAGAACTAGGAGATAGCTGATGGAACCCTGGAATTCTTACTAGTAAACCCGTCGAGTTTGGCTCATTAGATTTGTCTTAACCAGTTCCAAACATTTTTCATAATGACGAGGATCTGATGCTAGAACTGGGAGGTAGCTGATGGAACCTTGGGATGCCTACTAGTAAACCCGTCTTGTTCGGGCTCATTAGATTTGTCTTAACAAGTTTCCAACATTTTTCATGATTATGAAAACTTGATGCTAGAACTAGGAGGTAGCTGATGGATCCCTGGAATGCCTACTAGTAAACTCGTCGAGTTTGGGCTCTTTAGATTCGGTTTAACCAGTTTTAAATATTTTTCATGATGACGAGGACCTGATGCTGTAACTAGGAGATAGCTGATGGAACCCTGGAATTCTTACTAGTAAACCCGTCGAGTTTGGGCTCATTAGTTTTGTCTTAACCAGTTCCAAACATTTTTCATGATGACGAGGACCTGATACTAGAACTGGGAGGTAGCTGATGGAACCTTGGGATGCCTACTAGTAAACCCGTCGTGTTTTGGGCTCACCAGATTTGTCTTAACAAGTTTCAAACATTTTTCATGATTATGAAAACTTGATGCTAGAACTGGGAGGTACCTAGCTGATGAAACCCTGAAATGCCTACTAGTAAACTCGTCGAGTTTATGCTCATTAGATTCGTCTTAACCAGTTCTAAACATTTTTCATGATGACGAGTACCTGATGCTATAACTGGGAGATAGCTAATGGAACTCTGGAATCAATATTATAAAATAGGAATGAAATTTAATTTAATGAAATTAATTAATTATTATTATTTAGAGGGAATTAATTTTCTAATTGTCTTGTCAATCAAGTTTTGAATATGAATGCCAAAGTTGTTTAAAGATAAACCTTAATAAAAAGTACATCTAGCCAGTTTGCAAGTTAGTAGTATTAGTGTGGCCTTCATGATTGTTACAATATACAAAAGATAATATCACAATAATGGATTCCTCGATTAATTTAAAAAAATTAAAATAAAACTAAAATTAAAAATTTTAAAAAACCCCCGACGCAAAAAGAACTATAAAAAGTAAAAAAATAAGTTAGTAAATTACTCTTTCAACCTTTTAACGTCATTAAAGGAATCTATAAATATTTAAAAGATGAGTGTCACTAAGTCGGGGGACCGCAATTGTCATTTTTAATTCGTTTAAGTAAAATAATAATTTTCATATTGCGGTCCCCCGACTTAGTGACTTTTAAATATTTATAGATTCCTTTAATGACGTTAAAAGGTTGAAAGAGTAATTTACTAACTTATTTTTTTACTTTTTAAAATTTTTAATTTTAGTTTTTTTAGAGCAGTGGTGGCCAAGTGGTAACGGTCCCGACTTACGAGTTGTAGGTCGCGGGTTCAAACCCAGCCAAGCGCATTACTTAGTATAATTTATTTCATCACTACCGCTCTCAAAACGGTGAAGGAAAACATCTCGAGGAAACCGGCATGTCCTAGAACCAAAAATTCGAAGACATGTGACATCCACAATCCCGCACTTAACCCGCGTGGTGGATTACGGCCCGTTCCCTTTCCTAGAGAGGAGGCCTGAGTCCCAGCAGTGGGAACATTATAAGGCCGACTATGCTATGCTATACTTTTTGGTGTACAATAAAGTTTAATCCGTTCTAAGTACCTTGAAAGTTTTGCTTGAGGAAGGTGACGCCCATGTCGGCGGGGATGCTGTCCCAGCCGCACGCGCTCACCACGAACACGCCAGCCTCGCGAGCCTGCTCGTCGTAGCGGATCTGCATTAGCTCCATGAACTGAAATTAACAGGATGGTACATCAGATCCAATTCTTCCAGATTCAGGTGAATAATGCTTACTAATATTATAAAAGCGAAAGTGAGTTTGTTTGTTACGTCTTCACGCCTAAATGGCAAAACCGATTTTGATGAAAATTGGTGCACGGATAGACCATGTCCTGGAATAGGACATACGATACTTTTTATCTCGGAAGTATGTTCCCTTGGGATAATTTTCTGCTATCACGCGGGCGAAGCCGCTGGGAGCAGCTAGTAATATAATATTCCACAACAATTACACAACGCCGTCTTGTCCCAAGCTAAGCAGAGCTTGTGTTAAGAGTAGGTACCATATGTGTAAGTACACAAGTGTATTACATTAGTTGTAGTATATGCGAAACCCGAAACACCTCTCTAGTATTTTTATTATTTAATCTATGTACAATTTAAGAACTGTATCATGAAAAATCACAAAGTTTTAAGCTTGTTATGTCACCAATAATCCGTAGTCACTGGGCCATCCAGGCGACTGAAGGGTTATTTGGCACTTGAAAAAATATAACATGGTGTTAAAACTATTGGAATCCAA